>JBBGZY010000925.1:2400000-3600000 GCA_037952925.1 Lithobates clamitans | reverse complement strand
AATGGGGTTCTAACATTCGTGCAAATTTTCTGTCCGTTCGCAGGTTCTGGTGCGAACCGTACTGGGGGTGTTCGGCTCATCCCTAGTCTTTAGTTACTCTTCTCTGCTATTGTCTACAGAACAACAATTGCACCATTAATTTCACTAGAGAAGACCAGATTCTACTTGAGCCCTCACTTCATTGAGACGTCACCTTGCTCTGGAGATACTGGTAAAAATACACATCTGAGTGAGCCTTTCTGAGTGGTGGTGGTGGATAACACATTTGATGTGGAGTTCAGAACACATTCATTGGTATGGATTTGTAGCCCATATTTGTGTTCTAGTACTGGTTGTGTATGTGGATTTAACATTGCATTTATCTAATCACAGCAGCTCTTCATATTATAAGAGTTTATAAAAATCGTTAATTAACCACTTCAGCCCTGGAAGAATTTACCCCCTTCCTGACCAGAGCACTTTTTGCGATTCGGCACTGCATCGCTTTAACTGACAATTGTGCGGTCATGCGACGTGGCTTCCAAACAAAGTTGACGTCCTTTTTTTCCCACAAATAGAGCTTTCTTTTGGTGGTATTTGATCACCTCTGCGCTTTTTGTTTTTTGTGCTATAAACAAAAAAGAGCGTCAATTTTTAAAAAAACGCATTATTTTTTACTTTTTGCTATAATAAATACCCCCCAAAAATATATAAAATTTTTTTTTTTCCTCAGTTTAGGCCGATAAGTATTCTTCTACATATTTTTGTTTAAAAAATCACAATAAGCGATTGCCAATTCACACGGGGTGCCCGGGATCTGTGGGTCCCCTTGTTAAAGGGGGCTTCCAGATTCCAATAAGTCCACAGACCCCCACAACCACTGTGTAAGGGTTGTGGGGATGAGGCCCTTCTCCCCATCAACATAGGGACAAGGTGCCTTGGGGAACTACCCCAAAGCATCCTCCCAATGTTGAGGGCATGTGGCCTGGTACGGTTCAGGAGGGGGGGCGCTCTCTTGTCCCCCCCTCTTTTCCTGTGGCCTGCCAGGTTGCGTGCTCGGATAAGGGTCTGGAATGGATTTTTGGGTGGATCCCATGCCATTTTTTTTTTTTAAATTTTGGCGCAGGTTTCCCGATTTTGAGGGGGACCCCCACGCCATTTTTTTTTCCATTTTTGCACGGGGTTCCCCTTAATATCCATATCAGACCGAAGGGCATGGTATGAAATTTAGGGGGACCCCCACACATTTTTTTTTAAATTTTGGTTCGGGGTTCCCCTCTGGGGAAATTCCATGCCGTTTTTATCAATGAACTTTTATGTGTATTGCCGGACCGACAATTCATTATGGCCGGCGCTAGCGCTAGTAGTTTTACATTACTTTTTTCCTTTAGAAATGTCATTTTGCTGTTCTAAACATGGTAAACATGCGCCCATTTACAGGCATACTATAGACACCCCCAGGTCTGAAATTTAAAGGAATATTACACTTTTATTGTTTCACTTTAAGCATTATTAAAATCACTGCTCCCGAAAAAACGTCCATTTTTCAAACTTCTTTTTGCATTGATACATGTCCCCTGGGGCAGGACCCAGGTTCCAAAACACTTTTTATAAAAATAACTTGCATATAAGCCTTTAAAATGAGCACTTTTGATTATTCATGTTTGTGTCCCATAGACTTTAACGGTGTTCGCGTGTTCGAACAAATTTTATGTCTGTTCATATGTTCTAGATGCAAACTGAACCAGGGGGTGTTCGGCTCATCCCTAGTTATGAGGAAAGGTTGCGAGCACTGAACTTATCCTCTCTGGAGAAAACACGCTTTAGAGGGGATATGATTTCAGTTTACAAATACCATACTGGTGACCCCACAATAGGGATAAAACTTTTTCGCGGAAGGGAGTTTAACCACTTCCCTACCCGGCTATTGTCAAATGACGTCCACAGATGGGATCTCCCATCCTGGGTGGACATCATATGATGGCCTTGGCTTCCCAGCCACCTAGGGGGCGTGTGCGTACCGCCGCGTTGCTCGGGACTCGGTGCGTGTGCCCAGCGGCCGCAATGTCCGCCGGGCACCCACGATTGCCCGTTAACCGGGCCGAACCGTGGATCTGTGTGTGTAAACACACAGATCCACGTCCTGTCAGTTGAGAGGAGACCGATCTGTGCTCCCAGTACAGCGAAACACTGATCAGTCTCCTCCCCTTGTACGTCCCCGCCCCCTACAGTTAGAATCATTCCCTAGGAAACATATTTAACCCCTTGTGTCCCCCTAGTGGTTAACCCCTTCACTGCCTGTCACATTTACACAGTAATCAATGCAATTTTATAGCATTGATCGCTGTCTAAATGTGAATGGTCCCAAAGATGTGTCAAAAGTGTCCGATGTGTCCGCCATAATGTCACAGTCACGAAAAAAATCGCGATCCCCGCTATTACTAGTAAAAAAAATAAATAAATATATATTTTTTTTAAATGCCATAAATCTATCCCGTATTCTGTAGATGCTATAACTTTTGCACAAACCAATCAATATACCCTTATTGCGATTTTTTTTTTTTACCAAAAATATGTAGAAGAATACGTATCAGCCGATATTGAGGAAATTTTTTTTTTTTTTTAAATTGGGATATTTATTATAGCAAAAAGTAAAAAATATTGTGTTTTTTTCAAAATTGTCGCTCTTCTTTTGTTTATGGCGCAAAAAATAAAAACTGCAGAGGTGATCAAATACCACCAAAAGAAATCTCTCTTTGTGGGAAAAAAAGGACGTCAATTTTTTTGGGGTACAACGTCGCACGACCGCGCAATTGTCGTTTAAATTGCAACAGCGCTGAAAACTAAAAATTGGCCTGGGAAGGAAGGGGGTGAAAATGCCCTGTATTGAACCGGTTAACAAGACACATGGACACTCATTAAAATTAGAAGGAAAGAGGTTTAACCTTAAATTACATAGAGGGTTCTTTACTGTAATGCCCCGTACACACGGTCGGATTTTCCGATGGACAATGTCCAATCGGAGCGTGTTGTCGGAAATTCCGACCCTGTGTGGGCGCCATCGGACATTTTCCATCGGATTTTTCCGACACACAAAGTTGGACAGCAGGAGATAAAATTTTCCGACAACAAAATCCGATCGCGTCAATTCCGACCGTGTGTGGCCTGTTCCGATGCACAAAGTGCCACGCATGCTCAGAAGAAATTCCGACACGGGACAGCTCGTTCTGGTAAACTTAGCGTTCGCAATGGATGGACTTTCGTCACGCTGCAATGTAAAAAATGGTTTAATACAGCGCACTCTCTTCTTCTTTATAATGTGACAAGAATGAAGTAGTTTTGCTGCTCATATTCACACACACTTCTCACAAAGTTTTATTTGTGTTTTTTTAGTGGGATTCCCTCAATATATTTTTATTAGTTGTCACATCTGACAGTTTTATATTTTTTATGTGGTTTTTTTTTTTTGATTTTCAGCCTTTTTTTTTCTTTAATGTTTGGATTTTTTCCAAGGCTGATCTTTGTTCAATGTTATTTTTATTTTTACTCCAGAATATTTTTGTGTGTGTTTTGTGTGTCAAGTTACCCCAACACCATTGATATCTTTTATTATTTAATCTCCAGGAGATTTTTTGTTGTTGGTGTCCCTTGTTCATTTCACATTGTATATTAGAAATGTACCTGAACCCTCACAAACAAACTGTCCTTTTTGAAGTAAAACACATAGGAGAGTATAATTCAAAACAAAAATCCTTTATTAAGGGATCAGAACCAAACAAAGAGGAAGGCAACACTGGATCAACAGCAGAAATTAGTGAAGCCTGGGACCCCCACGGCAGACATCAATTCTTCAACATCAAAATTGGTGGCCTGAGGAGTCCATATGTAAGGGAGGGCAGTCTGGCCCGGGATTCACAGAGACTTGGATAGCAGCAGATGACATCTGTGTCCGCAGGCTGTGGTACCACAAGAGGCTGCATTTTTTGGCCCACCAGACTGGATCCAGGGTCCTCACTGTGTGGTCTTCCTTTCACACTTCCTTCCGGGCTGTGGCTGTGCAGTTGGAGATGTGGCAGGAGGAGGAGTAGGACCTGGAGGAGGAGTAGGACCTGCAGGAGGAGGAGGAGGACCATCCCAAAGCTGTGTGTGAGGTGTAATTTGGCCCCTCACACCTTTCGCCAGAGCCTCTGATATGAGGGCCTCACACATGGCTTTTTGGCCCTCCTCCATCCTCTGCATTTTATAGGCAATGAATGCAGCAATGTTCTCCTGCCTGGTGTGGGGTGCTCCCAGGACCTCTGTAGTCCTCCAAAAGAATCTGATAGCCGCCTCCTCTAGGGCACTCCTCCTACTGCCACTTTCTGTTTCCAGGGGGGGTGGAGGGACCTTGATATCAGCCAGCCGGCTTGGCCCGGCCACCTCCTGGCTGAGACTTCCCTGTGTATGAAAAAGGGACATTGTTTTAGTTTTTGCATCATCAATCACAATCCTAAATTAGTACTCCCAACTAACATCTAGGTAACATCATTGATTGGACAAGCAGAAATATTTAGAGGAATGCTATACCTGGCTCAATCTGGGCTCCTCCACATATGGCCTGGAAGGCCCAGGTTGGGCGTCAGAAGCCTCAGCCGGGGGGGAAGGAAGCGTGGAAGGAAGACTGGAGAGGGATGGCCTGGGTTCAGTCTGGCCTGCCAGTAAGTGCAGCCTGTCGTAGTACAACATCCTGGGGACATAGATGTCATCTGCTGCTCCAGATCTCTGCAAATCAAGGACTTTATTGCGCTCCCTCAGATATGTGCTCCTCAGGCCACCAATGAAAATCTTTAAAAAAGTGATGTCTGCCGTGGGGATCACCTGCTTCACAATTTCATACAATTGCTCCAGTGCTGCCTTCCTCTTTGCTTGGTTCTTGTAATGGGGTGGGTAATCTCCCACAGACAGGGCAGCTCCCTTAGCATCTCTATGAAGACTGAAATGAAGTCCTTATCTTTCAGTACCATATCCATGTTCACTGCAAGACACAACACAAGACAAAGCCTAATGTCACACAAAACTCTCCTAATCTTGTTACAATATAGGCCTCAATCTAGAAGCAGTATAGGCACAAGTTTGTCTCTTACCTTCGTTCTTACGATCGCCGCGTCCAATGCTCCTTCCTCCGCTCACAGATCAAACGTAATACGCATGCGTGTTACGCTTTATATACACTGCGCATGCGTGTAACTCCGCCCGCCCCTGACGTTCTTTCTAGTGTATTCCCCGCCCCTTTTCGTTCGGCGCAGTGGGGGAAGAGCATGATGGCGGACATACAGCAGGTGCGGGCTAATTGTAGCAACGAGGAGGAGAAGGAGGAAAGCCCGGATCCAGGCACGTCGCGATCCAGAAGGAGACGTTTTAAGGCCACAAATATGTCGTTTGGGGAGATGTTGGAGATGGTCGACATCATGAGGAAGTCCGACTATGACGGAAAATATGGGCCTTACCCCCACCCCAACATCAGAAAGGCCAAAATCATGGCGAAAGTGGTCAGGAGTCTAGAGCGGAATTTCGGGGGTACGAAGGTCTAAAGATCAGCTCAGGAAGCGATGGTCGGACCTGAAGTTGAGAGAGCCAGAGCAGTACCGAAAGATCCGGAGAGTGCTGCAAAAAAGTAAGTAGTTGTGCTGTGTTCCTATTCTTTCTATCTTTATTACAATGAAAATGAAAGAACAATCAGCGCAAACCAAATGTGAAAATGATGCAAGCTGAACACTAAGAGGATAACACCAACCTCAGTGACATACAATAAACAAAATAAGTGCAGCGCAAATAAAGGATAAAAAGATAATGAATAGTCCAGTCATAAATTAGGAAATAAAATAGTTCATTAATAATGGGGAATGATGAATAATTCTCTTCTGGGGACACTCGTAAAAGGCACACATCCAGGCAGTGTATAAGAAGTGAGATTGTGATTACCAGATCCAGTTGACCCCTTAGTTATAGGGGGTAGGAAACAGCATGAATGGATCCGTGGCAAACTGCTGGGCTAAGGCATAAATGAACCTGTTTCAAACGGCTGGGCTGGTTGTCATCTGCTGGTCAAACAAAATCTTTGAAACACGGGAAACACCTCAGGTAACGGATCTGATGCTGGTATACTGCAGAGATGGCTTAGATGTGCTGTATGCTCTCTCTCAGTCCTCAGCGATATCCATGGGAGAAAGGGTTCCGTTTAAAAAGGCAGAGCAGAGAGGCGATATTCACCAGAGAGAAAAATAGAAATAAAAAAATCTAAGAGCGATCCATATGTAGAACAAATGTCCAATGTCTTTATTACGTTCGTTCTGCTCCATATGCTTTTATTAGTTGTAACGTTTCAAAAGGTCAACTTTAATGTTCATGGGCACATTATTTGTTCGTATCAAACATTTTTCTTTCGGCCTCTAGAACACCATTGTTTAGGCCATATGCATTTTCACACATTTTTGGGGGCCTACTTGGATGCCAAATATTTGTTTGTGTAGATGGGTTTGTTACTAGAATGAAATGCAAACTAGATTGTGTGTAAGGAGAGGACACTGAGCAGCTGTTTTCACATCTGGACACTGGAGCACTAGTGTGGGACACAAGAACACCATTTTTATTAGGGGGGGCACACAGGTGCTCCAGTGTATACTATAGGGGGGGCTGCATCTGTGAAGCTTGTACCAAACAGGTAAAGTATTGCAGCTTGACAAAGGCCAATAAAAAATATACATCTTGGAACTCGGCTAAAATAGACAATTGTACCCCACTTCCGAGCAATGTTTCCTATTTCTAGTTCTGCCATCAAATATCTGTGTGCTAAGTATACCATTTTTGTTTTACATAGGGGAGAAAAGACTCGGACACCCCTCATCCCAGGTGACCAGAGACCCCCCCCCCCTCTGGAAGAAGGGGAAATACCAACCCAAGAAGCTGAGCAGGAGGAAGAAGAAGACGTGGTGGAGATTGGCACCACAACAGGTGAGTGACTGTGACCACAGGCTCAGGTAAAAGAGATGGCTGGTGGCAGATTTTTGAGACTTTTTTTTTTGTTCTTTATCTCTTTTTAGGTGATTGTGATCCAGAACGCTTTACATCTGAAAGTGCCCAGATACTGATCGGGGATATCATGGGGTGTAATCTCCAATTGCAAAACATCCAGCAACAAATCAGTGATGTTATTAAAAAAAATAATAACATCATTGATGTTTTGGGGCGAATTTAAACCCCACAAAATCACCTGTTTTATCGTACCAAAATGTTTTAAATGTTTAGAAAAGCCAAATTTGGAGGATGCACACAGTGTGCCAACATGTGCTATCTGCCATCACGGGAGATCAATGGACGCGTTTTCTGCACTCAACACATTTCTGTCAGGGTCAGCTAAAACAAACACAAGCAGTAAATGTCCACAAAGAATTTCTTTTGGTTGTTTTTTATTTGAAAAAGGTGTCACAGATTGTCTGGCATATTGATAGGCCCCCTTCCCGCAAAGAACTCCAGGTAGCGTAACCGGACATCACGGGCATTCAGGGAGGGCAAGCCAGGACGGCCACTTTCAAGCGCCGTCAGTGTTGATGGATTAGGGATTCCGGCCTCAGGCCCAACTGAGCCAGCATAGTTGGCTGAATGTTTTCTTAAAAAATTATGGAGAACACACCAGGCAAGTATTATATGGTTCAGTTTATACTCCGCCATATGGATGGGTGTCAGAAATAATCGGAACCGGCTGGCCAGGATTCCAAATGTGTTCTCCACCACTCTTCGGGCTCTGGCCAGCCGGTAATTAAAAACCCTCTGTTCCGGGGTGAGGGTCCTCATCGGAAATGGCCGCATCAGGTGGTCCCCCAGCGCAAATGCTCCATCAGCAACAAACACAAATGGGAGACCTTCAACATTGTCCTCTGGAGGTGGCAAGTCCAAGCTGCCATTCTGGAGATGCCTGTAGAACTCCTTCTGGGCGATCACTCCACCATCGGACATCCGGCCATTCCTTCCCCACGTCCACATACAAGAACTCGTAATTAGCCAACACCACCGCCAACATCACTATACTATTAAACCCCTTGTAATTATAATAGTACGACCCCGAGTTGGGTGGTGGGACGATGTGGACGTGTTTCCCATCAATTGCCCCTCCGCAGTTAGGAAAGTCCCACCGCTGGGCAAAGTGGGAGGCCACAGTCTGCCATTCCTGTGGCGTTGAAGGAAACTGTTGAGGAAAAAAAAATAAACCTTACTATTTTTTCCCTGAAACATGGCAAGCAGATTAGACACAAACATTATGAGGCAACCTCCAGATAGCATTTACTAAGGGGAATTTAACAAGGCCAAAGTATAAGGTACACCTATCATATCCCCCCCCTCTCATGGGCCATTTCTAACATTATAGGGGGGGGAACTCTTGGACAGGTAACCCTCTTCACTTCATTGAGAGATGAATGCCTAAATACAGGGTATTACTTGGAACAGCACCTCCTTAGTTACACTATTGGCAGACCACTGGACAGGTAAGAAGTGTCATAATACAAAGATATAAATACACACTGTACACATTTGAGGACATTTGAACATTCTGCTATTACCTATCAAGATAATAATAGGATACAAAAACTTTAAACAGTACCATTGGAAAGTATACAGGCAGGCCCTTGCACTACATGCTTTGGGGAATTCATCCATAAATCTGACCAGTAAAGAGATGGGTATAGTGTGTATGGGTTTGGCAAAGTCAGCAGATAGATGATTGAGGATAGAGAATTGTGATCAGCTGACTTAGCAGTTGGGGGAGGGAGGGTTACAAAAAATTTGGGGACACCACAAAAAAAAGCCTCTGGCCCTCTGCCTGAATTTAAATCAAAAATAACATTTCCAAACATTTTAGGGGGTGTTTGGGGTAAAGCACTACTATGGAGCAGATAAAATACATTGTTAAGTGACTACATGAGGTGAATATAGGGCAGGAGACACCATGCCGGAGAGGTTATTGAAGGACAAATATGTATGAAGGACATAAAATAATAATTACAGAAAAATCCAGCATGCATGAGGACAAAGGGGACATTCACAGCATATTACAAGCATGGTAATTAGGGAATGAGGAAAGAAATACAATATATTAGCAAACATTCAATACCATAAAATGTGATATAAAAGGATAAAAATCTTACCTTCATATACTCCTTCTGCAGGACCTGTATGATGGCAGAACAGGTCTCTGGGATAATGATACCCAGAGCCTGGGGGGAGATGCCTGTCGAGAACTTGAGGTCCTGCAGGCTTCTCCCTGTGGCCAAATACCGCAAGGTAGCGACAAACCTCTGCTCCGGAGTTATGGCTTGCCTCATACAGGTATCCTGCCTGCTAATATAGGGGGTCAGCGATGCCAACAAACGGTGAAACACGGGGTCCGTCATCCTGAGAAAGTTCCTGAAATCATCAGGATTATTCTCACGGATCTCACGGAGCAAAGGCATATGACAGAACTGGTCACGCTGAAGCAACCAATTCTTGGTCCATGAACTCCTCCCCACCCTGTTCATGGACTGGACTTGTGTCAAGGTCAGGACCCCAACACCAAGCCCCCGCACAGCACGAACTCTACGAGGAGTACGCATACGCAACATGGCTAGAAAACGGTCGGCTGCTCAGAACGAAGTAACAGAACGCACTGAAGAACAGCAAGGCCTGTGAAGAGCGACCTGAAAAACAGCAACGAGCGGACAAGATCGCACAGAAAACTCCAATACGAACTGACTGCACGCACTGAAGAGCAGATACAAACCCACAAGCACAAGCTGAACGTCAGAAAACAATCTGAAAGCCACGAGTCTGAAAAAGCGCGAATCGTCTCTCACCAAACTTTTACTAACACGAGATTAGCAAACGGAGCCCAAAGGGTGCCGCGCTTGATTCTGAACCGGCCTTTTCTAGTCTCGTCGTACGTGGTGTACGTCACCGCGTTCTTGGCGATCGGAAATTCCGACAACTTTGTGCGACCGTGTGTATGCAAAACAAGTTTGAGCCAACATCCGTTGGAAAAAATCCGAGGATTTTGTTGTCAGAATGTCCGAACAAAGTCCGACCGTGTGTACGGGGCATAAGAGCGGCAAGGATGTGGAATTCCCTTCCACAGGCGGTGGTCTCAGCTGGGAGCATCGATAGTTTAAAAAAACTATTAGATAAGCACCTGAACGACAGCAACATACAGAGATATACAATGTAATCCTGACATATAATCACACACATAGGTTGAACTTGATGGACTTGTGTCTTTTTTCAACCTCATCTACTATGTAACTATATGTTTAAAGGCAGGCCTCTCAATACTTTTGGTTATATTGTGTATAATACAAAAGATAAGGTGGCACTCATGGGGTTTGAGAGGTGAACACTCAGTAATAAGGTTTATTTTGTAATTTTGACGAAACATGAGCAAGCCTTTTCAGGAAGGAATGAAGATGAGGAAGATGAGCTCATGCCTCATGAACACATCACAATAACCCTTATTACTGGGTGCTTTCCTTTCAAATCCCATGAGTGCCATCTTATCTTTTGGATTATTTAATATTTGGCATATGTCTGCTTTTTTTTTTTTTTTTTAATGTTTATTTTTTTACATTGCATTAGTGCATGATAAGTAGACTGTGTAACATTATTATGACATCATGAGGCATATGTCTTCTTTATTTTATGCAGGTCCACTGTCTGTTTAGTAGCACTACATAATGACTGTAACTCACTACTCTGATCCCTTTCAATACAAGTCTGTGGATCAGATTCTGAAAGCAACTAACTAAGCTTATTTTAACAGTGATTCAAATGTGATTAAAGTGTATTTTTATTTCAGCTCAGTTAGGTCAGATGAAAGATTGCATGTTTAAATATTTTATTTTTTCCATATGCAGCCAGGAGTTGAAAGTCTAAGTAAATCTCAGAAGGCCAAGTCTTAGAGAGCAGATGTAGTATGAAACAGAGACCTGAATCACTCAGTATATGGACAAATCCTTCACCCCCTCTGCTAACAGAAACAACATTGTCATTAGTAGATAAACACAACCTGCCACAAAGCATTATGGGTTGTGACGAGCTACTCATGCTCAGCATAGTTTGCATGTATACCCCCGTAAGGAATTTTAGTGGTATATTTTATATAAATAACTACATTAATAGGTAGTATAGAACTGGGCCACAGTACGCACTTATAGGGATATTGCCCTGGGTGAAATGAAGAAGGTATGTAGCATATCAAGCAGGAGTCAGGTGCACTCAGTGGGACTTGCAACAGAAGCAATCCCCAATGTGGTGTTTATTATTGTGAATGCAGGCCCACCTTTAAAAAATAAATAAAAAAATAATGATTAATAAACTTTTAAAATGTAGAAATGATCAAAACGTATTATAAACTTGTAAAAATGAAAGATTGTGTAGGTATGAATGCTTCTTGAGGGCAGGGATTGATGTGAATGTATCGTATATAAGTAAAACACTGCATATTATTGACTGTGTGTGAGTACCTGTAATAAATAAATAATACAATTCATTAATATATCACACTGTACCAAGCACTGGGAAATGAAGCTTAAACACTTGCTTAAATTACACACAGGTAGCATTACACACCCTTTAGACTAGCTACATTTTACCCAAACATATCCCCCAGCTGTACTGTGGAAAAATAGATAGCTTACTACATATTATCTGGGAATGTCCTAGCCTAACTAACTTCTGGAGGCAAGTATTCTGCCTTTTATCCTCGACTAGCTATCCTCAATATAGGACTAGGCAGGTACCCAAACTCCCTCAGACCGGTGGTGACCCATATTCTATTAGTAGCACAAAACACTATTCTAAAAAAAATGAAAATCTCAAGACTCCCAAGAATCCCAAGAATCCCAAATCTATCTGAGGTTATCAACACTGTTCATATTAATTATACTTCTGAATGCCTGCTGGCGATCAACTCACTTAAATGCACCAGATTTGACCAAACTTGGTCAACTTGGACTGATAAATATGTTTCTATGGTCTGAACCATCCTTAGATTGTATTTATATTGTATTGATCTAAATACCTTGTGTACATATTACTAATGTATATTTCCTGCACTATCTCTGTGTTGTGTACCACCTTCTGTCATGTTTTGTTACTTCAATAAAAATGTATTGGATAAAAAAAAAAAATTGATATAGCAATGACCACTAGAGGGAGCATTTTCAAATCTGCCTTTAAAAAGAGAAGTATGTTTTTTTTTTTTTTTAAGATTCATATTTACCTAGGTGGATGCAGTATCTGTGCCCCAGTGCCTCTACACTGAGAACCAAGCAGAGAGTTGTAGACTGTCAGTCACAGCTCTCTGCTTTTCTCCCTCCTCGCTCACTGGCGTACTGGGCTGTGGAGGGGGTGGGGGCAGCTGGCTCAGGCTCTCAGCAGCTTACTGAGAGGCTGAGCCGGGTGTCGGTAAAGGCACCTGGCTGATCCAGACTCCATTGTTGGGATGATGCAATGCCTGGATCGTCTTCTGTGACATCAGCAGAGAGTGGACTTCAGCCCGCTGTCTGCTGAAAATGGGTCACAGGAGTGCAAAACAAACTGCACTCCTGTGATCCATAGGAGAAGTACAGCCAAACAAGCTTTGGCTATACTTCTCCTTTAAAGTTGATGTAAGCCCTCACATATACCAAGTGAAGTGAACAGCCTCAAATGATACACAGAGATTAAACAAATCCTCCTACATAAGTTTTACATGTATATCTGCTGTCTTCAACTTTATATACTGTTTAGAAGGTGCACGTCCTATTAGAATTTTCACTTCCTGTTTTGCCTGTGGGTGTGGATTCTTGCCATACACTGTAACACAGCTGATTGCAGGAAAGGCACACACCCCTACTCCACTTGGCAGAAAAAGGAAGAATCAATGCAGAGCTGTGCTGTGACAAGACAGGCTCTCTGCTAATCTATTTTTAGCACCCACCCTGACACAAAATTCAGCCTGGTTTTATCACAGTTGTCAGAGAACATGTCAGAAGTTATGATGCTGAAAACAGAAGAACGGAGCAGGAGAAAGCCACTGGACTTAGGGCTTTAAAGAGAGATAAGAAAACACTGCAGATATAAATTTCATGAATCGGGTTTACATCCACTTTGAGATTCAATAATTAACATATGCAACAGCAAACAAATATTAATGCCAAAGTCTAATAAATTTTCTTGTTTATTTTCTTTTATTAAAAATAACCAAAAAACAAAAGAGGGACAATTAAAAAATGTGACAATCAAGATGAAGTGTACAACAAGCAGAAACAGATCAAAATATAGTAAATCATGTGTTATATAGGACAATAGTAATACAATACATATAACAAAATGTCAAAATATAGCTCTAAATATAGCATATAAAGTTAGTTAGGGAGGGACCAGGGGGTCAAGGAAATGTTACAATAACATAACAAACTATGATTTCCCTTCAAATGACTGTGAGTTGTTTGATGACAGCATTCATTTTCTACTTTGTAATCAGCTAAGCGGTATCTCGGGTGGTCTGTCCTAACAGAAATGTGGATTAGTCCTGAGGTGCATCAAATCCCTTAGCATTCCAGAAGGTGATATTTCGAGTAGGGTGGCCAATAAAAAGCCAGGGCATTTCAAAGCCAAATTAAATCAAACATTCATCTTCATTAAGGTGATTCGATATCAATTGTAATCTTTTGATTATACGTAAGTTATCTTTTCCTTGTCCTTATATAACCTTGGTACTTTGTTCCCAGTTTATACAACGTTTTTTCCTTCCTTTCCTTACTTTATCTTTACCCAAAGCACTTTTCATGTTCAAAACGGACTCATAAAACAATATGTAAATTCAAAATGAAAATATTTGTGTTATTAGAGAGGACCTAAACATTTCTGAAGTGGATAATTAAGGTGTTTTCTAAATCAATGGTTTGTTAGATCGCAATATCATTGTCCTAAACATTAGAGAAGTTTTCAAACCAATCAAAGCATTTGTTTATTTATCCTCCTCCAAGCCATCTTGGTTCAACATTAACAATTCTCTTTGAATCTGTGTGTAATAACAAATTGAACTCTGGTAATTAAAATAATTTTCTAGTCATTATGAATTATTAATGAGAAGCTTGAATATCTCTCGACTCATTAGTATGTATCTGGTTGGATGTATTTGCATAACCCCAGAAACCATTACCTAGAAAATCATTTAACACGCAGAGAGTCGATTTCTTTCTGCAGAATCTCTGCTCCTCCTGACTGAGAGGGGGGTGCAGGGGCCACTCCGACATCCAGGCAAAATGCATCTTTCAAAATGAGGTTCAATTACCTTTACCGAAAGAGTTTCACTTGTTTCTGTACAAAATATGCAAATGTTATGTAGGTTTTTTGATTAATGACAGTTTCATAATTACTTTTATAACAAAACACTTTTACCTGAGTATTGAATTTGAGGAGTGACAGTAAAGTTATCATATGTTATTAAATAATATATTTTAGAAACTTATGATTGGAGAACAGGATATGTATAGTTTATTCTACACATACAGCCTTATTTAATACAAATAAAAAAGTGTTAACTGAATCTTAAAGAATTCTAATGCTTTTCAAGTGCCAGCATCTCCATGCATGGGGGCCTGCTGCAATAACTATAATGATTGTCAGGCCATCTACACCAGTAGTCATCAACCCTGTCCTCAGGGCCCACTAACAGGCCAGGTTTTATGTATTACCTTGGGGAGATGCATACTAGAATACTGTAATCACTGAGCAGCAAATGATATCACCGGTGATGTATTTCAGTTATCTTGCAAACCTGGCCTGTTAGTTGGCCCTGAGGACAGGGTTGATGACCACTGATCTACACCATGGCTCACAACTTTTTAAAATGAGAAAAGGGTACACCTCTGAAGGCTAAGTTCACTTTTTAAAGAAAATAGCCTATGCAGCCAATGGGTCCCAGTGAATAATAAAAAACTGTGCAGCTTTGTAAAATATTCAATCATTTTATAGTAATACCCGTAGGCCATTAGAAAAGTCTGGCCTGAAACACCTAAATAGCAACCTTCACATCCTGGCTTTTTGCTATAATGTAAAAAAACATTGGTTTTCACTCCTGCAATATTGGGAGGGGGCATCCAACAGTTTTCACATCCTAGCAATAAGCCAGGACATGGAGGTTGCTAACTAGCAGTTTTCAGGTCAGGCTTTAGAGGGGACCCTAGTGGCCTACAGATATGACTATAAAAGGATTGAAAAAGCTGCACAGTTTTTTAATACCTGCTGGGGCCCTTTGACTGCATAAGCTATTTTCTGGAAAAGGTGAACTTAGCCTTTTTGCACAAATTGTCGTGGCAAAGAACATACCCTCATTGCACAGACCCTGAATGATTTATGCGCCAAAAATGATTGGTTAAACCCACAGTTGCTTTATTCACCACTAGTTTACCTTCATCCTGTTTTTCAAAATGTCAAATTAAATAATTTTGAGATTGAATGAAAGATTTTAATGTGGTGTAACACTTGTGTTAGTTAAATAGTACATTTTTATAGAAACAATAAATCAGACCAAAAAGGGGGGCATTTAAGGAGAAAAGAGGGACAGAGAGATCTAGTTCCAAAAGAGAGACAGCGTCTCCAAATGAGGGACAGTTGGGAGCTCAGCTTATAAGCAAGTGTGGGCTGCAGTATATCTATCAACATGAAGGTGTCCCTGTGCTGTTTCTTCAGGTTGACAGGAGACCATTGAGGACTAATTGTACCCTGCTATGGGCTCCAGACAGCTATCTTGGGGAGGATAGCAATCCTATTAGATACCAAAATCCTGAGTGAATTGGGCAGCCAGCCTGACATAGAATAATTCCATAAATAGGATATTCTGCAATATTTGGTGTGCTTGCAGTGTTGGAGTAAGGCAGAGACCATGCTGGCTAGGGAGGGAGTGGGAAAGGTATTAGGGAGAGGTACCTATCAAGGAGGGAAAGAGTAGGTTTTCACTTACAGGGTGTCTCCTATGTCAGCTAACAGTCAGGCAGATATCTATGTGTTCTTGGGGTACACTGGTTAGGCCTTGTTTACATGCTACACTTGAAACAAGTACAACCAGGACCAAGCTATGAACTTGATTAGGAAATATGCTTAATGCGGTAGTAAACAGTGGCAGTTAAAAAAAAAAAAAACATATGTAAGGTAATTGCATAAGGTGCTAGTTTACATCGCATACTAGCACATTATGAAATACTTACCTTGGAACTAAGCCCTCCAGCATCACGCTGTCACTGCTGAAAGGGCTTCCAACTTCCCTGATCTTTTTTCTGGGTTCACAGGCTCCGGCTGTATGAGTGGGCGAAGCTGTGATATCATCACTCACACACATGCACGCGGTAGCCCTCGACTCTGGCACAAAGCTCTGAAGATCCAGCATGGCATGCCTTCAGAGAGCATGCGCTGGTGATGTCATCGGCTGCATCCAGGGTAATATCTCAACGGTGCATGTTTAGGAGATATACAGTGCCTTGCAAAAGTATTCACCCCCCCCCCATGGCATTTTTCGTGTTTTGTTGCCTCACAACCTGGAATTAACATGGATTGTTTGATGATTTGCATCATTTAATTTACAGAACATGTCCACAACTAACAACAACAACAAGCAACAACAAATAAAACAAAATAACAGAAAAAGTCAATGTGCATAACTATTCACCCCCCTAAAGTCAATACTTTGTAGAACCACCTTTTGCAGCTATCACAGCTCCAAGTCAGTCGCTTTGGACAAGTCTCTATGAGCTTGCCACATCTTACCATTGGGATTTTTGCCCATTCTTCCTTGCAAAACTGCTCTAGCTCTTTTAAGTTGGATGGTTTGCGCTTGTAAACAGCAATCTTTAAAGGGGTTGTAAAGGTTAGTGTTTTTTCACCTTAATGCATTAAGGTTCGGGGCCACTCTGTGAAAAACGAGCTGCACAGTGGAGGAAAGTGTGATGTGTTTGTTATTTTTTTTTTAAATTTCCCTTATGCCGCGTACACACGATCGGACTTTACGGCATACTTGGTCCGGCGTACCAGATTTCGTCAGACAATTCGATCATGTGTGGGCTCCAGCGGACTTTGTTTTCTCAAAAGTTTGACGGACTTAGATTTGAAACATGTTTCAAATCTATCCGACGGACTCGAGTCCGGTCGAAAAGTCCGCTCGTCTGTATGCTAGTCCGATGGACAAAAACCGACACTAGGGCAGCTATTGGCTACTGGCTATGAACTTCCTTGTTTTAGTCCGGTCGTACGTCATCACGTACGAATCCGTCGGACTTTGGTTGATCATGTGTAGGCAAGTCCGTTCATTCGGAAAGTCCGTCGTAAAGTCAGTTGAAAAGTCCGCCGGGCAAAGTATGCCGTAAAGTCTGGTCATGTGCACGCAGCATTAGAATCACTTTACGTCTGATCACAGATTTTCTATTGGATTGAGGTCTGGGCTTTGACTAGGCCATTCCAACACATTTACATGTTTCCCCTTAAACAAGTCAAGTGTTTCTTTAGCAGTGTGTTTGGGTTCATTGTCCTGCTGGAAGGTGAACCTCCGTTCTAGCCTCAAATCACACACAGAGTGGTACAGGTTTTGCTCAAGAATATCCCTGTATTTAACACCATCCATCTTTCCCTCAACTCTGACCAGTTTCCCAGTCCCGACTACTGAAAAACATCCCCACAGCATGATGCTGCCTCCACCATGTTTCACTGTGGGGATGGTGTTCTTTGGGCGATGTGATCTGTTGGGTTTGCGCCAGGCATAGCGTTTTCTTTGATGGCCAAAAAGTTTAATTCTAGTCTCATCAGACTAGAACACCTTCCTCCATACATTTTGGGAGTCTCCCACATGCCTTTTCGCAAACTCAAAACGTGCCATTTTGTTTTTTGCTGAAAGTAATGGGTTTTTTCTGGCCACTCTGCCATAAAGTCCAACTCTATGGATCGTACGGCTTATTGTCATCCTATGTACAGATACTCCAGTCTCTGATGTGGAACTCTGCAGTTCCTCCAGGGTTACCTTAGGTTTCTGTGCTGCCTCTCTGATTAATGCCCTCCTTGCCCAGTCCATGAGTTTTGGTGTGTGGCCGTCTCTTGGCAGGTTTGTTGTTGTGCTATGTTCTTTCCATTTGGTTATGATATATTTGATGGTGCTTCTGGGGATCATCAAAGATTTGGATTTTTTTATAACCTAACGCTGACTTGTACTTCTCAACAACATTGTCCCTTACTTGTTTGGAGATTTCCTTGGTCTTCATGGCAGTGTTTGGTTAGTGGTGCCTCTTGCTTAGGTGTTGCAGCCTCTGGGGTCTTTCAAAAGTGTGTGTATATGTAATGACAGATCATGTGACACTTAGATTGCACACAGGTGGACATCATTTCACTAATTATGTGACATCTGAAGTTAATTTGTTGCAATAGAGCTTTTTATGGGTGAATACATACGCACATGTCAATTAACAGTTTTTTTTATTTCTGAAAAATAGTTTTATGTATATATTTTTCTAATTTTACTTCACCAACTTAGAATATTGTGTTCTGATCAATCGCATATAATTCAGATTAACCGCTTGCCGGGTCCCGGGAACTCGGCGTTCTCTGGCGGCTCGCGATTGTGGTGTGGAGAGGTAGAACTGGGAGACGTCTTTGTAAACAAGGCATTTCCCTGTTTTGCCTTGTGTAATGACAGAGATCTACTGCTCCCTGTGACCGGGAGCAGTGATCACTGTCATATCCTAGGTAGCCCCTCCCCCCCACAGTTAGAATCACTCCCTAGGACACACCTAATCCCTTCATCACCGCCTAGTGGTTAATCCCTTCACTGCTTGTGTCATTTACACAGTAATTAGTGCATTTTTATAGCACTGATTGCTGTATAAATAACAAAGGTCCCAAAATAGTGTAAAAAATGTCCAATGTGTCCACTATAATATCGCAGTCACAATAAAAATTGCAGATCACCGCCATTGCTAATAAAAAAAATAATAATAAAAATGCCATAAAACTATCCCCTATTTAGTAGACGCTATAACTTTTGCACAAACCAATCAATATACGCTTATTGTGATTTTTTTTACCAAAAATATGTCGAAAAATACATTTCGGCCTAAACTGAGGAAAAAATTAGTTTTATATATATATTTTTGAGGGATATTTATTATAGCAAAAAGTAAAAAATATTCCATTTTTTTCAAAATTGTTGCTCTTTTTTTGTTTATAGCGCAAAAAATAAAAAATGCAGAGGTGATAAAATACCACCAAAAGAAAACTCTATTTGTGGGAAAAAAAGGATGTCAATTTTGTTTGGGTACAACAATGCACGGCTGCGCAATTGTCAGTTAAAGTGACGTAGTGCCGAATCGCAAAAAATGGCCCGGTCATTCAGCAGCCAAATCTTCCGGGGCTGAAGTGGTTAAAAAAACATTGAACTAAAGGCTGTAATGTAACAAAATAGGTAAAAAGCCAAGGGGGTGAATACTTTTGCAATGCACTGTCTATTTTACCTACAGGTAAGCTTTATTATAGGCTTACCTTTAGGTAAAAATCACAAAGCAGACTTTACTACCGCTTTAATAATTAGGAAAAATGCTTTAACCACTTGACGACCGCCTCACGCCGATGTACGTCGGCAAAGTGGCACGGACAGGCAAAATCACGTACAGGGTACGTGATTTGCCTTCCGCGGGTGGGGGGTCCGATCGGACCCCCCCCCCGGTGCCCGAGGCGGTCGTCTTTTGTCCAGCGGCGATCGGTGATGAGGGGGAGACCATCCGTTCGTGGCCCCCCCCTCGCGATCGCCGCCGGCCAATGAGAACACTCCTTTGCTGTTGTATGCTAAACAGCAGCAAAGGAAGTGATGTCATCTCCCCTCGGGTCGGTATTTTCCGTTCCGGCCCGAGGAGAGACGACATGTGAGTGAGTGCACCAACACACACACACACAGTAGAACATGTCAGGCACACAAAACACCCCGATCCCCCCCCGATCGCCCCCCGATCCCCCCCCAATCACCCCCCCCCCCCTGTCACAAACTGACACCAGCAGTTTTTTTTTTTTTTTTCTGATTACTGCATAGTGTCAGTTTGTGACAGTTACTGTGTTGGGACAGTTAGTATTACCCCCCTTTAGGTCTAGGGTACCCCCCTAACCCCCCCTAATAAAGTTTTAACCCCTTGATCACCCCCTGTCACCAGTGTCGCTAAGCGATCATTTTTCTGATCGCTGTATTAGTGTCGCTGGTGACGCTAGTTAGTGAGGTAAATATTTAGGTTCGCCGTCAGCGTTTTATAGCGTCAGGGACCCCCATATACTACCTAATAAATATTTTAACCCCTTGATTGCCCCCTAGTTAACCCTTTCACCACTGATCACCGTATAACTGTTACGGTTGACGCTGGTTAGTTCGTTTATTTTTTATAGTGTCAGGGCACCCGCCGTTTATTACCGAATAAAGGTTTAGCCCCCCGATCGCCCGGCGGTGATATGCGTCGCCCCAGGCAGCGTCAGATTAGCGCCAGTACCGCTAACACCCACGCACGCAGCATGCGCCTCCCTTAGTGGTATAGTATCTGATCGGATCAATATCTGATCCGATCAGATCTATACTAGCGTCCCCAGCAGTTTAGGGTTCCCAAAAACGCAGTGTTAGCGGGATCAGCCCAGATACCTGCTAGCACCTGCGTTTTGTGCCTCCGCCCAGCCCACCCAAGTGCAGTATCGATCGATCACTGTCACTTACAAAAGACTAAACGCATAACTGCAGCGTTCGCAGAGTCAGGCCTGATCCCTGCGATCGCTAACAGTTTTTTTGGTAGCATTTTGGTGAACTGGCAAGCACCAGCCCCAGGCGTCAGGTTAGCGCCAGTACCGCTAACACCCACGCACGCAGCATACACCTCCCTTAGTGGTATAGTATCTGAACGGATCAATATCTGATCCGATCAGATCTATACTAGCGTCCCCAGCAGTTTAGGGTTCCCAAAAACGCAGTGTTAGCGGAATCAGCCCAGATACCTGCTAGCACCTGCGTTTTGCCCCTCCGCCCGGCCCAGCCCAGCCCACCCAAGTGCAGTATCGATCGATCACTGTCACTTACAAAACACTAAACGCATAACTGCAGCGTTCGCAGAGTCAGGCCTGATCCCTGCGATCGCTAACAGTTTTTTTTGTAGCGTTTTGGTGAACTGGCAAGCACCAGCCCCAGGCAGCGTCAGATTAGCGCCAGTACCGCTAACACCCACGCACGCACTGTACACCTCCCTTAGTGGTATAGTATCTGATCGCATCAATATCTGATCCGATCAGATCTATACTAGCGTCACCAGCAGTTTAGGGTTCCCAAAAACGCAGTGTTAGCGGGATCAGCCCAGATACCTGCTAGCACCTGCGTTTTGCCCCTCCGCCCGGCCCGGCCCAGCCCACCCAAGTGCAGTATCGATCGATCACTGTCACTTACAAAACACTAAACGCATAACTGCAGCGTTCGCAGAGTCAGGCCTGATCCCTGCGATCGCCAACAGATTTTTGGTAGCGTTTTGGTGAACTGGCAAGCGCCAGCGGCCTAGTACACCCCGGTCGTAGTCAAACCAGCACTGCAGTAACACGTGGTGACGTGGCGAGTCCCATAAGTGCAGTTCAAGCTGGTGAGGTGGCAAGCACAAGTAGTGTCCCGCTGCCACCAAAAAGACAAACACAGGCCCGTCGTGCCCATGATGCCCTTCCTGCTGCATTCGCCAATCCTAATTGGGAACCCACCGCTTCTGCAGCGCCCGTACTTCCCCCATTCACATCCCCAACCAAATGCAGTCGGCTGCATGAGAGGCATTTTTATGTCCTCCCGAGTACCCCTACCCAACGAACCCCCCCAAAAAAGATGTTTTGTCTGCAGCAAGCGCGGATATAGGCGTGACACCCACTATTATTGTCCCTCCTGTCCTGACAATCCTGGTCTTTGCATTGGTGAATGTTTTGAACGCTACCATGCACTAGTTGAGTATTAGCGTAGGGTACAGCATTGCACAGACTAGGCACACTTTCACAGGGTCTCCCAAGATGCCATCGCATTTTGAGAGACCCGAACCTGGAACCGGTTACCGTTATAAAAGTTAGTTACAAAAAAAGTGTAAAAAAAAAAAAAAATATGAAATAAAAAAAAAATAGTTGTTGTTTTATTGTTCTCTCTCTCTCTATTCTCTCTCTCTATTGTTCTGCTCTTTTTTACTGTATTCTATTCTGCAATGTTTTATTGTTATTGTTATTATGTTTTATCATGTTTGTTTTTCAGGTGTGTAATTATTTACACTTTACTGTGCTTTATTGTTAACCATTGTTAACCATTTTTTTGTCTTCAGGTACGCCATTCACGACTTTGAGTGGTTATACCAGAATGATGCCTGCAGGTTTAGGTATCATCTTGGTATCATTCTTTTCAGCCAGCGGTCGGCTTTCATGTAAAAGCAATCCTAGCGGCTAATTAGCCTCTAGACTGCTTTTACAAGCCGTGGGAGGGAATGCCCCCCCCCCCACCGTCTTCCGTGTTTTTCTCTGGCTCTCCTGTCTCAACAGGGAACCTGAGAATGCAGCCGGTGATTCAGCCAGCTGACCATAGAGCTGATCAGAGACCAGAGTGGCTCCAAACATCTCTATGGCCTAAGAAACCGGAAGCTACGAGTATTTCATGACTTAGATTTCGCCGGATGTAAATAGCGCCATTGGGAAATTGGGGAAGCATTTTATCACACCGATCTTGGTGAGGTCAGATGCTTTGAGGGCAGAGGAGAGATCTAGGGTCTAATAGACCACAATTTTTTCAAAAAAGAGTACCTGTCACTACCTATTGCTATCATAGGGGATATTTACATTCCCCGAGATAACAATAAAAATGATTAAAAAAAAAAATATGAAAGGAACAGTTTAAAAGTAAGATTAAAAAAGCAAAAAAATAATAAAGAAAAAAAAAAAAAAAAAAAAAAAACACCCCTGTCGCCCCCTGCTCTCGCGCTAAGGCGAACGCAAGCGGCGGTCTGTCGTCAAACGTAAACAGCAATTGCACCATGCATGTGAGGTATCACCGCGAAGGCCAGATCGAGTGCAGTAATTTTTCCAGTAGACCTCCTCTGTAAATCTAAAGTGGTAACCTGTAAAGGCTTTTGAAGGCTTTTAAACATGTATTTATTTTGTTGCCACTGCACGTTTGTGCGCAATTTTAAAGCATGTCATGTTTGGTATCCATGTACTCGGCCTAAGATCATCTTTTTTATTTCATCAAACATTTGGGCAATATAGCGTGTTTTAGTGCATTAAAATTAAAAAAAGTGTGTTTTTTCCCCAAAAAATGCGTTTGAAAAATCGCTGCGCAATTACTGTGTGAAAAAAAAATGAAACACCCACCATTTTAATCTGTAGGGCATTTGCTTTAAAAAAATATATAATGTTTGGGGGTTCAAAGTAATTTTTTTGCAAAAAAAAAAAAACTTTTTCATGTAAACAATAAGTGTCAGAAAGGGCTTTGTCTTCAAGTGGTTAGAAGAGTGGGTGATGTGTGACATAAGCTTCTAAATGTTGTGCATAAAATGCCAGGACAGTTCAAACCCCCCCCAAATGACCCTATTTTGGAAAGTAAACACCCCAAGCTATTTGCTGAGAGGCATGTCGAGTCCATGGAATATTTTATATTGCGACACAAGTTGCGGGAAAGAGACAAATTTTTTTTTTTTTTTTTGCACAAAGTTGTCACTAAATGATATATTGCTCAAACATGCCATGGAAATATGTGAAATTACACCCCAAAATACATTCTGCTGCTTCTCCTGAGTACGGGGATACCACATGTGTGAGACTTTTTGGGAGCCTAGCCGCGTACGGGACCCCGAAAACCAAGCACCGCCTTCAGGCTTTCTAAGGGCGTGAATTTTTGATTTCACTCTTCACTGCCTATCACAGTTTCGGAGGCCATGGAATGCCCAGGTGGCACAAAACCCCCCCAAATGACCCCATTTTGGAAAGTAGACACCCCAAGCTATTTGCTGAGAGGTATAGTGAGTATTTTGCAGACCTCACTTTTTGTCACAAAGTTTTGAAAATTGAAAAAAGAAAAAAAAAAATGTTTTTTCTTGTCTTTCTTCATTTTCAAAAACAAATGAGAGCTGCAAAATACTCACCATGCCTTTCAGCAAATAGCTTGGGGTGTCTACTTTCCAAAATGGGGTCATTTGGGGGGGTTTTGTGCCACCTGGGCATTCCATGGCCTCCGAAACTGTGATAGGCAGTAAAGAGTGAAATCAAAAATTTTCACCCTTAGAAATCCTGAAGGCAGTGATTGGTTTTCGGGGTCCAGTACGCGGCTAGGCTCCCAAAAAGTCCCACACATGTGGTATCCCCATACTCAGGAGAAGCAGCTAAATGTATTTTGGGGTGCAATTCCACATATGCCCATGGCCTGTGTGAGCAATATATCATTTAGTGACAACTTTATGAAAAAAAAAAAAAAAGTGTCACATTCCCGCAACTTGTGTCAAAATATAAAATATTCCATGGACTCAATATGCCTCTCAGCAAATAGCTTGGGGTGTCTACTTTCCAAAATGGGGTCATTTTGGGGGGTTTTGTGCCACCTGGGCATTCCATGGCCTCCGAAACTGTGATAGGCAGTGAAGAGTGAAAGCAAAAATTTACACCCTTAGAAATCCTGAAGGCGGTGATTGGTTTTCGGGGCCCCGTACGCGGCTAGGCTCCCAAAAAGTCCCACACATGTGGTATCCCCATACTCAGGAGAAGCAGCTAAATGTATTTTGGGGTGCAATTCCACATAGGCCCATGGCCTGTGTGAGCAATATATCATTTAGTGACGACTTTTTGTAAATATTTTTTTTTTTTTTTTTTGTCATTTTTCAATCACTTGGGACAAAAAAAATAAATATTCAATGAGTTCAACATGCCTCTCAGCAATTTCCTTGGGGTGTCTACTTTCCAAAATGGGGTCATTTGGGGGGGTTTTGTACTGCCCTGCCATTTTAGCACCTCAAGAAATGACATAGGCAGTCATAAACTAAAAGCTGTGTAAATTCCAGAAAATGTACCCTAGTTTGTAGACGCTATAACTTTTGCGCAAACCAATAAATATACGCTTATTGACATTTTTTTTAAGACATGTGGCCGAATACATTTTGGCCTAAATGTATGACTAAAATTTAGTTTATTGGATTTTTTTTATAACAAAAAGTAGAAAATATCATTTTTTTTCAAAATTTTCGGTCTTTTTCCGTTTATAGCGCAAAAAATAAAAACCGCAGAGGTGATCAAATACCATCAAAAGAAAGCTCTATTTGTGGGAAGAAAAGGACGCAAATTTCGTTTGGGTACAGCATTGCATGACCGCGCAATTAGCAGTTAAAGCGACGCAGTGCCAAATTGGAAAAAGACCTCTGGTCCTTAGGCAGCATAATGGTCCGGGGCTCAAGTGGTTAAAACAAGTCTTCTTTGACCTCTATATCTGCAGTCACCTTAGAGCAGTTCCACCTCAAAGTTATCTTTACTTTTGTTTCCCTTACTAGACTGATGTTTTCCTCTCAGCAGTGACTTGTCAGTCAAAAGACTCTTTTTGGGAGAAAAGCAAGGTATGCCAAAAACTAAGTGCAGCAGAAGATGCAACAAATGGTATATTTAATTAAAATCAGCCAAATGGCTACTCACGCTTATATAAAGATCAATAGGCATATACTGTAACAGCATAATGCTGTGGTCACTCAGCGGGTCCCCTGTGGATGGTGGTGTGTAGATGTAAATGTATGTAGATGTATTGATAAATAGCCATTTAGATCTGACAAAGAAGTGGATGCCTTGAAACGTTATCTCAATTTTCTGACATCACTTCCGATGCGACTCCGAGTGCGTTCCATGCTGGTTCCAAGATGATGAGACGGATGTCCAGTGGATTGTTCCTCTCCTCTCGTGTTTACATCTACACACCACCATCCACTAGGGGCCTGCTGAATAACCACAATATTATACTGTTATATGCCTATTGATCTTTATTTAAGTGTGAGTAGCCATTAGACTGATTTTAATTAAATATACCATTCGTTGCATCTTCTGCTGCACTTTGCTTTTCTCCCATTGTTCTTCCAGAGACTGCTTTGCTCTCAAGGGAGCTGCCACTAATGCTGCATACATATACTTCCCGGACTTTATAGACTTTTAGTTGTTTTATCAATGTGTTTCAGTATCCTTTCGTGAGCCATTCTATTTTGTCTTATAAGACCCTTTTTGTTACACAAAGTGAGCTTTATATAAAATAAAGATTTGCAGAAATAGTAACATATTGAAAAGTGTTTATTTCCAGCAAACGACAAATTGTATTGTTGGCCATTCATGTTTTTTCACTTAAATGTGCATTAAATAATGGGCAAGTATGGAAAAAACTCATTCCAATGCATACAGTGCCTTGAAAAAGTATTCATACCCCTTGAAATTTGAATTGAATTATGAAGTAAAAGGAAAATGATAAATGGTTTTCAATTTTTTTTACAAATAAATATGTGAAATGTGTGGCGTGCATTTGTATTCAGCCCCCTTTACTCTGATATCCCTAACTAAAATCTAGTGAAATCAATTGGCTTCAGAAGTCCCCTAATTAGTAAATAGAGTCCACCTGTGTGAAATTTCATCTCAGTATAAATACAGCTGTTCTGTAAAGCCCTGAGAGGTTTGTTAGAGAACCTTTGTGAACAAACAGCATAATGAAGGCCAAGGAACACAGCAGACAGGTCAGGGATAAAGCTGTGGAGAATTTTAAAGCAGGGTTAGGTTATAAAAAAAATATCTCAAGCTTTGAACATCTCACGGTGCACTGTTCAATCCATCATCCAAAAATGGAAAGAGTATGGCACAACTGCAAATCTAGCAAGGCCATCCACCCAAACTGACAGGCCAGGCAAAGAGAATTATTTAGAGAAGCAGCTAAGAGGCCCATGGTAACTCTGGAGGAGCTGCAGAGATCCACAGCTCAGGTGGGAGAATCTGTCCACAGGACAACTATTAGTTGTGCACTCCACAAATCTGGCCTTTATGGAAGAGTGGCAAGAAGAAAGCAATTGTTAAAAGAAAACCATGAGAAGTCCTGTTTGCAGTTTGCAAGAAGCCATGTGGGGGACACAGCAAACATGTGGAAGAAAACATGTGGAAGATGGTGCTCTGGTCAGATGAGTCCAAAATTTTACTTTTTGGCATAAAAGCAAAATGCTATGTGTGGCGGAACCTTAACACTGCACATCACCCTGAACACACCATTCCTCGTGAAACATGGTGGTGGCAGCATCATATTGTGGGGATACTTTTCTTCAGCAGGGACAGGGAAGCTGGTCAGAGTAGATAGGAAGATGAATGGAGCCAAATACAGGGCAATCTTTGAAGAAAACCTGCAAAAGACTTGAGACTGGGGCAGAGGTTCATCTTCCAGCAGGACAATGGCCCTAAACATACAGCCAGAGCTATTAAAGAAAGGTTTAGATCAAAGCATATTCATGTGTTAGAATGGCCCAGTCAAAGTCCAGACCTAAATCCAATTGAGAATCTGTGGCAAGACTTGAAAATTGCTGTTCACAGACACTCTCCATCCAACCTGACAGAGCTTGAGTTATTTTGCAAAGAAGAATGGGCAAAAATATCACTCTCTAGATGTGCAAAGCTGGTAGAGATAAACCCAAAAAGACTTTTATTGCAGCAAAAGGTGGTTCTACAAAGAATTGATTAAGGGGGGCTGAATACAAATGCACGCTACACACTTTTCACATACTTATTTGTAAAAAAATTGAAAACCATTTATCATTTTCCTTCCACTTCACAATTATATGCCATTTTGTGTTGGTCTATCCCATAAAATCCCAATAAAATACATTTTTGTTTTTGGTTGTAACATGACAAAATGTGGAAAATGTAAAAAGGTATGAATACTTTCTTCCATTGCACAGAGCAGGTAAGTAAAACATGTTTGTTATTTTAAGAAAAAAATGCATTTACAATTAGTTTATTCCTAGCACTAGCCTTCAAAGAAGCTGATTGTCGAAATGAGCCGTGGGACATGTGGGTTGCTGCCACATACTCTTGGCAATGAATATCTTTAAATCGTGGAGCTTAAGGCTGGATTCACAACAAAGCATTTTTAGTGCTTTTTGCATTTTTGCATATTTACACTACAGTCCATTTAACATGGTTTCCTATGGAACACGTTCTGTAGTGCAAATCTGCAAAATGCAAAATGCGCTAAAAATGCATAGGTGTGAATCCAACCTTACTGTGAAGATGATATTATATAATTAAGGTAAGTGGAAGAAAAGGAATCATGGAAAGTATGTGGTAGCAACCCACAAGTCCCACTGACTCATTTCAGCAATCAGCTTCTTCGAAGACTAGTGCTAGGATTAAAGTGATTGTAAATGCATTTTTTTCTTAAAATAACAAACATGTTTTACTTACCTGCTCTGTGCAATGGTTTTGCACAGAACAGCCCTGATTCATATCTTCTGTGTCCCCTGCCTGTGCTCTTGGCTCCTGCCCCCCACCTTGTGCCCCCATAGCATGCTGCCGAGCTGGCTCTGTGTGTCCATTGACAGCCCCCCTGCTCCCTCATCACTGGCTGTGATAGACAGCAGAGGGAACCAATGCCTGGATCAGGCTCAGGTAAATATAAGGAGGGACTGGACACCGAAGGTTTTTTTACCTTAATGCAGAGAAAACCACTTTAAATCTATAACAGTGTGTCCAATTGCTATGGGATAAAAAGGAATGGGTGGCTGCACACCGAGGTAGTGGTGAATCTCTTTATTGTAAAATCTGTAACATGAATAACACCACAGGACAGGAAAGCAGGTACAGGTAGATGCGTTTCACACAGTGACTCTGCGCTTATTCATTACCCAGACATTTTCCACTGACATCCCTTTAATAGTGTAAACACAGATGAGGATGATGTCAGCAGAACATCTGAAATCACTCTCAGCTGTACACCTTGTTAGAACAATGGAATCACATAAAGTCAATCAGAACTTTGGCTACTACATGCTGAGACTAACAAAAACATAGACATACACAGACATCATAGCCAGTCAAAAGAAAGAGAGGAGAACGTGTGAGGGACCAAAAGAAGGGTAAAGAAAACAATCTGTATCTAAGTAAAAATCCCATCTGACATCCCTATCTGGCCATATAAGCACTCTATATGATTTTACAAAAACAAAAAGGACACATATAATAAAGGCAGACAATTATTAAATAAAATGCTAAATACCTAATATTAAATTATATTGTTGAAAACCATAAACAAAATGTGTCGACATAGAATTGTTATAAAAGAAAAAAGGAAAAAGATTTATGGACAAAGAAACAAAAATAGAAAAAACACATAACATGTCTCAATTACTAAATTATCATGAATGAATTTGTAACCTATATGTGTGTGTTGAAACAAACCTTGTCTGAATGGACAAGTGTACATATAAAAATATAAAAATAAATGTTAATTTAATGTAATTTAATTTAATTTGATTTAAAAACTGTATGGAAGTGGAGCTACCGTGAGACATGATGTCTACATAGAAGCATGCACAAGGGTAGGAATACAAAACGATATATACACAAGATGCGAAAAAACGCATAAGGAGTGCAAAAAGCTGCATAGGAATTGCATGAAAAATTGCATAAAAATTGCATGAAAAAAACAAAACAAAACAAAAGGATTGTTATTGTCCATACAGATACCCACAGAGAGTATAATGACCAAGTCAAGATATGTCCCCTGCATTTATCCGGTAGGTAATGTGTATCCCTGTCAAGTGAGAGAAAGGCATAGCAGACAATCAACTATTTATTCATAAAAGTGAATTACATCCCACTCAAAGTTCATACCTTCAGGGATGCTAGTCTGCAGATGGAAAATCCTATATACCTCTCTACGACAAAATGACCGAAGACATCACCCCCTCTACTGGGTGCCCTGATCTTGTCTATAATTTGGACTTTTAAACTTGACTTGTTACCTCCATGGAAAAGATTGAAATACTTCCCAACATTTTTGGTTTTGTTCTTATCAATGCTGTAACATGCTCATAGAATCTGTCTTGTAAACAGCTTGTAGTTCTCCCCACGTACTGTACGTGGCATAAACTGCATGCGATAAGGTACACCACATAGCTGGTATTGCAATTGTAAGAGGAGTCTATGTTAGACTCCTTTTCAGTGATTTCAGAGTGGACTATATTGCCTCCAAGAACATGTGGACAGCAAGGGCATTCAGTAGCACCGCACTTATAGTTGCCTTTACAGTGCAACCAAGTGAGGGATCTCATGGGTTTATTGTTGAAAAAGGTTGGGGACAAGTATCTACCCAAACTGGGTGCCCGACGAGAAACTATATTGACCCCTGTTTTTAAGATGTCAGCACAGACATCATCCACATACCGGATCGGTAAATACTTATTGATAATTTTTTTAATGGAATCAAATTCTGTATTGTATGGGGTAGTGATAGTTAATTTGTTGTCCCATGTGGCTTTCTTAAGAGATATATGAAGACTACTGGTTTTGGCAAGCAAGTCATTTCTCTGTTTATTCCTAGCAATATTCCAAGCCAGTTTGATCATCCATCCAGGGCAGCCCCTATCCAAAAAACATCTATTTAGGGACAACGTCTCCTGTTCAAAGGTTGCATACCTACTACATATTCATCTGACTCTTAGGAATTGACCTACCGGGATTCCTTTAATGGTGTGCTGTAGATGTCCAGACTGGACAAGGAGCAGCGTATTACCCGACAGGGGTTTCCTATATAGAAAGGTTGTGACCCTGGAATCTGTCAATCTGACATCCAAATAACAGATGCTGCTATGATCGGCCTGGCCTGTAAAAGATAAATTCCTATTATTTAAATTCAAAAAGTCAAGAAATCGTGCAATACCAGTGACTCCATCTATCATGACTAATAGCAAATCATCTATATACCTCAGGTACAGCCTAATCTGTGGTCGGAAGGGGTTCTCTGTTCCAAAGATGCAGGACCGCTCCCACCATCCCATGTATAGGTTTGCGAGGGAAGGTGAAAACTTATTGCTATGACCAGGATCTACATCCAGGTACTACAGCTACATGATGTTAACTGCACATGTAATGGAATTAGTGAGCAGGTAACAATAAGAAGCCCTAAGGGCCCTTTCACACAGGCTTTCCGAACAGGTCCATCTGTCAGTTTTTCAGGTGGACCTGATCGGACGCTTCATTCAACCCTATGGGGCAGTGGATGTCAATGGTGACAAGTCCGCTGACACACGCTGCTATCTGATTCGATCCTGTCTGACAAATCCATTCGGATGGTGACCCTATTTTCCATCCGTCTGGTGGATCAGATTAGAGGGGATCAGATAAAAATGGACAGGTGGTCCATTTTTATCCAATCTCCCCATAGAGGAGAGCGGGACTCTGACAGGTCCATCTCAGCACAATGAGCAGAGAGAGATCTGTCATCCGCCTGCTCAACGGCTCAAGTGGAGTCCATTAAACAGGCAAGCCCATGTGAAAGGACCCTAAGACATCTGTGTGAAGGCTAATGACTTGCTTGTCAGGTGGGTAGCTTGGCACAGTGACCTCAATGTTTGATATGAGGTTTGGGCTACAGTGACGTCCACCAAGAGAGATAATGCGAACATTTTTTCTTGTTACAAATGAATGACATAGGAATAAATTAATGACTTGGATGAATAAATAATAAAGACTTGGGAACACGATGTGCAGTTTTACAGAGGTTTATTAAAACTGTCATTCACCATTTTTAGAACTCCAAAACAAACGTTTATTTTTTTAAATTGTTTAATGAGTAGTAAGAGTAAGAACTTCTGTCAGATTGCTTTTACCTTGTAACCTGGGGACCCTTTTTACATCCTGTCACACAAGTGGTAAATAGCAAAAGTAACCAGTGTTAAAACATGGCCATGTGTGAGTGAGAAGGTCAATAGCATGGGGTCTGAAATCAGTGCAGCTGGACAACAGCCATAGATGGAAATATGGATAAAGCAATATACAACAAAATGATCCAGCGCTCAATGGGTTAACAGAAAAGACAGTCTCACAACAGGCAGTGGAACATAAACACGAACAGTTTATTCAATGATATATACCGTATATCCTTGAGAATAAGCCAAATTTTTCAGCACATTTTTTTGTGTTGAAAACGTCCCCCTCGGTTTATACTCGAGTCTCCCTGCCTCACTGTGTCCATCTGCAGCCTCATGCACCTGATCTCCCGGTGCTGTGACATGCAGTCTAGTTGGCGGCTGTTCAGTGTAGCAAAGCCCCGCCTTCTCCTCGTCCTCGTCCGTGATAGGCAGAACACTGACTCACTGCTGGGAAACGGAATCAGTGTTCTGTCCCACTTGTCATGCTGTCTATTGTATCTGGTCACTATCCTAGTTGACGCTGCTTTCATTTCTTTTCTTGGTTTGTAAATCAGTGCATTTATGACTTGCAATTTACTTTATTATAGGCTCTCCTTAGGCACGTCTTACTATAGCCTCTCATAATTTAGCACTCAAATAGCAATGCCACCTCTCTTTTAAAATCCTCCTCTAGAGTTCAGTTACGTTTCAGTCTGAGGTATTGGCTATATGGAATACTCCTGATTAACTGCTTCTGATGCGAACTAGTAGGATGCAATAATGTATTGCCAGACGTTGGCTTTCTATATAAAGTTGATCATAGGTTTCTTGCCTTATTAATGAAGATTTCTATGTCCAGGAATGTGATTTTTTTTCCTGGCTGTAATTATATGTAAACTTTAGGTTGTAATTATTGACTTGCAATCTCTCCAGAATTGTGTTCAGTTCAACTTTTGATCCTGCCCAAACCATAAGAACACCCTCTATGTAACGATGCTAGGACAAAACCTTACCTAGACCTACGGCACTCTCTTCTTGAGAAAAAAGATTGCGCTTCAACGACCCAGTTACAGGTAGGCATAGGAAGGGACACAGTCCGCCCCCATAGCCACGCCCTGCTCCTGTAGGTAGTGGGATCACTTGAACAAGAAAACATTGTTCGTAAGAATAAAGCTCAACATTTCAGTTATAAAATCATTACATTTCTGAGAGTCCATGTCCCTTTCATCCAAAAAGCTATGTATTATTTGTATTCCCTGCATGTGAGGGATAGAATTATATAGCACCTGCACAGGTACCGTAAGGAGCCTGGCTGCAGGGAATACAAGTAATACATAGCTTTTTGGATGAAAGGGACACGGACTCTCGGAAATATAATGATATTAGAGGAGGATTTTAAAAGAGAGGCGGCTCTGCTATTTGAACGCTTAATTATGAGAGACTATAGTAAGACGTGCCTAAGGAAAGCCTATAATAAAGTAAAATTGCAAGACAGAAATGCACTGATTTACAAACCAGGAACAGAAACGAAAGCAGCATCAACTAGGATAGTGACCAGATAAAATAGACAGCATGACAAGGTCCGAAAGATCTACAGGAAATTCTGGTATCTTCTCACTGCGGATGACAAAATCAACAAGTATATAAAGCCTTTTCCAGAAATTACTTTCAAAAGATCTAAATCCATTAAAGACATTATGGTAGCAAGTCACCATGCTGGGAATAGGCCAAGCCAAAAAGAAAAATTAGGCACTTATCCATGCGGCAATTGCAATTATTGTCACTTTATTCTGAGAGGTGATAGTATTGGTCTCCCCAACTGCACTTCATGGACGCCCAGACATAGAGTCACCTGTCAATCTGTTGGGGCGGTCTACATAATGAAGTGCCTCTGCAGAACTTTCTATGTCCGTCAGACAAAACGTCCATTGTTTTGCAGGATTAGAGACCATGTCTCAGCAATTTTGAAACGAAAAATGTAAACTCCCATTAGTAGACACATGGGACTATATCATAATCACAGCTTAACAATGATCAGTTACATTGTATTGGAACATATCCCCCCACATGACAGGGGTGAGGATATTGCTAAGCAACTATTACAGCTTGAATTGAAATAGATTTATCTTCTACAGGCAACTAGAACTCCAGGCCTGAATGAAGGCATCAGTTACAAACCTTTTTTATAACCCCATTTGGTCCATTCATGTGGACTCCACTTATCCAGACCCCAGTGATGCGGGTTTGGATCCTGTTCCTAATTCCCCTACCGCCACACAACTTTTTTCCTTGGTGCTGTGCTGCTGTGTCGGAGCCGATCTTTAGCCGCTATTGGGGCTCTCTTTCTCTAATGAACCCCTTTTCTTGTAATTTTTTTCTCAGGATTGAGAAATATGTGTCAGTAACTCAAAAATTTCATTTGGTCGCAATAATTAATATATGTATATTGTACTGTAATTGCAATGTTTACTTTATTATATTGTAAGGGTGCATCCATTTGGAGGGCAGGATTTTCGCATCATTCTATGAGAATGATGGGCAATTCATGATCACATAGTAAATAGACTTAATTATTTTTTATTTATTTTAATATCATTATTCGTTCACAGAGCACTCATTTGGGCACCATCGCCCGGGACTTTCATCCATCTTTCTGCCTATATATCCCCACACGGACGCCCAGTGGCCCACAGCAGCACGGTCCCCATCCCTCAATCTGGTCCGTGTTGAGCTCTTTGTGCATCCAGGCATTAGGTGGATCTATCTTGGTAGGTTCCAGCCTCTCCCTGTCTTGCCACGAGCTTTGCATGGGCGCCTAGGTGTCAGGTATGGTGGAATCACAACACACGACACTCTCATGTGGGCTGGTCGTGCATTGGGTCTCTGCCTGCCTGGTTCCCTGTGTGCGATGTGGGCTTGCGATGGGACAGGGGAGCGGCCACCTACTACTTTTGTAGGATCATCTGTCAACATCCGTTATGCGTCTGGAAGGTGTGACGTCATACATCACGCCTACTCGACGCAATAGCGAGGAGTACAAATAGATCCATGTGGCATTGGTTAAGCTACTGGAGTCCCTGGGAGCCACACTGTCCATGCAGCTGCAAACAGGTATAACCTTTTTTATTCAGGGATATTACCAGTGAGGTGTCTTTGCTTTGCCTTGAGAGGTGCCATGCCCCAGTTTCTGGGGGGTAACATCTTCCTTTATGCCATTTGCGTTCATTGCAGATTAGAACATCTACGGTTATATTACTGTCCTGTCCTGTTCAGGAGTTTTCATTATACAAAGTATACAGGCAAGCATTTTTTTTCTATCAAATTTATGGTAGGACAGTTTAAATTGGTCTCCCTTTTTTGGAAACTATATTTGGAGTTTTTTCTATACCCCTGCAGGACTGTAGGCGTGGAACCTCAACTTTGAAAATAGCCATACATTTGTAGCTGCATTGTGTTGGACACTTTAGGCTAGAGATGGGCGAACGATTCGACCTGAGCATAAGTTCGGGCCAAACTTTAGCTGTTCGGACGTTCAACTGTTTGATTGGGCCCCCGAACCGACCACAATGCATTGCGGTGCTAAACAGTGCATTGCAAGCCCAGATTGGCTAAAGCAGTGAAAGCTTCAGCCAATCAGGGCACAGAGCACTGTCAGAGTCATGATTGGACACTGTCATCATGACTTTATCCAATCACGGCTCATTCCCGCTCCACAGTACAAATATAAGTATTCTTTCAATGGCAGCCATTTTCAGTGTGATTTTGGCGCGGAGAGAGATAGAACAGGGCTCTGTTCAGTGCTAGTTAGTGTGCTATACTATGCTATTTTGCTTCAATTGTCAGTGTAGATTATTAGTTTAGTGTCAGTCTAGGGATAGTGTGAGTGTAGTGAGGAGGACCATCATTGAGCTTTGCATAGTGTGCAGCTAGAGTAGGGACAGCTCAGATAGTTTCACTGTAGTGTAGCGAGACCCTGTCATTCATACATACATTAGTGCGGAGTAGGGACAGCTCATATAGTTTCAGTGTAGTGTAGTGAGACCGTGTCAATAATCTTGACATTAGTGTATAGCTAGAGTAGGGACAGTTCAGATAGCGTCAATGTAGTTGAACATGTCTATATGATTGCGTTACTGCCAGTTTAACGCCATTTACTTCTGTGTGCGTTAATGGCAGTTTAATGCCATTTACTTCTGTGTGCGTTACTGCCAGTTTAACGCCATAACGTTTTGTGTGCGTCACTGCTAGTTTAATGCCATATCGTCTTGCGTGTGTTACTGCCAGTTTAACGCCATATAGTTCTGTGTGTGTTACTGACAGTTTAACGCCATAAAGTTTTGTGCGCATTACTGCCAGTCTAACGCCATTTAGGGTTGTGCGTTACTGCCAGTTTAACGCTATTTACTTCTGTGTGCTTTACTGCCAGTTTAACGCCATATCGTTTTGTGTGCGTTACAGCCAGTTTAACGCCATATCGTTTTGTGTGCATTACTGCAAGTTTAACGTCATATAGTTTTGCACGTTACTGCCAGTTTAACACCATTTACTTCTGTGTGCATTACTGCCAGTTTAACGCCATATAGCTTTGCATGCATTACAGCCAGTTTATTGCCATATCGTTTTGTGTGCATTACTGCCAGTTTAACACCATATCGTTTTGCATGCGTAACTTCCAGTTTAACGCCATATAGTTTTGTGCGTTACTGCCAGTTTAACACCATATAGTTCTGTGTGCATTACTGCCAGTTTAACACCATATAGTTTTGTGCGTTACTGCCAGTTTAACGCCATATAGTTCTGTGTGCGTTACTGCCAGTTTAACTCCATATAGTTTTGTGTGTGTTACTGCCAGTTTAACGACATTTACTTCTGTGTGCGTTACTGCCAGTTTAATGCCATGTAGTTCTGTGCGTCACTGTACATTTGGTGCATTATATTGCAGTATATTATAGTGTATCCATGGAGTGTGTCATTGTAGCTTGAGTACTCAAATTAAAGTGCACCAAACACCTCTTTACATTGATTAAACTGCATCTACATATATATTTCAACTTCTTCTTTACGTTCACTTATAAGCACTGTCCCCTCCATCCCAATAATGTCTGGGAGGACAACAAGGAGAGGCAGACATTCCTTTGGCACTGTAAGGGGGCCAGCAACAAATGTGTCCACAGGCAAAGGTGGACGTGGTGGTCACTCCTCAGGCAGGGCATCATTTCCTCTGTTTAGTGAGTTTGCCCATGCTATCCAGCCACAGCATGCAGAGGAGGTGGTGGACTGGCTTACTAAAGCTTCCTCATCTTCCTCATTCTCAGTCACGCAAGCAGAGACAAGTGTGCAGTCCCCTGCAGTTGTCAGAGTGGATAAACCTGCCTCCTTGTCCACATCTATTCCTGCCATAGCCCCAATATCAGCCATTGAGTAGTCAGCTGAGTTATTTGACCACAGTGTCAGCCACTTGCTCCTTGATGATGCCCAGCCATTACTGGATTCAGATGTTGGTTGTGAGGTTGAGGATGACAGGAACATGAGCCTAGAGAGAGGGAGGAACACTGGTAGACAAATTGGCATTTATGTTCCCCAAGCCGCAGAGTATTGCCAAGTTGTCTCCAGTGGTATTGATGAAGATGGAGATGATGATGATGATGAGGTCACTGATGCAACTTGGGTGCCAGATAGAGCAGAGGAGGAAACTGAAGGTGAGGTGGCACAACCCCAAGGAGGCCTACATCAAGAAAGAGTAGAGAGCAGCCACCCTATTCCTTTACATTCTGCAGCTGTTATCTCCCGACCCACTCCCCAAAGCTCAGCTGTCTGGACCTTTTTCAGCACATCTGCAGCAGATCGCACTGTTGCTATCTGCAAACTGAGTCTCAGGCACATCAAATGTGGCAAAAACACCAACCATTTGGGTACCACATGTGTAACAAGGCATTTAACGTCCAACCACTCAGCCCGTTGGCAAGAGCACCTAAAAGCCACACAGAAGGGGCACAGATCTGTTTCTCCTCTTCCTCCTTACCCATTCAGTCTGCCCCTGCTATACCGAGTCATTAACTCTCAGCAGCCTCCACTGACAGGCATGATGGTATAGAAAAGGGTGTCCCAGGTCCTAGCAGCACATCTGACAGCAGCACACCACCAGCTGTAGACTGTAGACGGCAAATTTCTCTGCCCCATCTGCTGCAGTGGAAAAAAAATACAGTCCCTGCCACCCATATGCCCAGCGTCTTAATACAAATTTGTCAAAGCTATTGGCTCTCCAACTTCTGCCTTTCAGCCTGGTGGATTCTGCCCCCTTCCCCGAATTCACACAATGTGATGTACCACAATGGCAGGTTCCTAGTTGCTACTACTTTTCACGTAAGGTTGTTCCATCTCCCTACCATCACGTGGAAGGGAATGTTCTGGCATTGTTAGGCAAGGCAGTCAGCCTTAAAATCCACCTTACTGCTGACACGTGGTACAGCAAGCATGGGCAGGGACAATATATATTGTTCACATCACACTGGGTAATGCTGCTTGCAACTCGAAAGGATGCAGGACAGGGCTCAGCGCTGCAGCTTGTTGTGCCCCCACGTCTCCATACAGCTGGTGGTGATGATGCTAGACCTGTAAGCTCTACCCCCTCCTCCTCTGCCACCTCCATGCCCTCCTCTGCAGAATTGTCCTACGAACATCAGGTACCCCCTAACCGTTCAAAGGGCTATTCCATGATTCAGGCTAAAAGGTGCCATGCAGTGCTTCAGCTGGTGTGTTTAGGGGACAGGAACCACACCAGAGCAGAGATTCTTGCAGCTCTGCAGGGACAGGCCCAGAGGTGGTTCACACCACGCCAGCTGGTGCCAGGAATGGTGGTGTCCAATGATGGCTCAAACCTCCTGTCAGCCCTCAGAAAAGGAAAGTTGACACATGTGCCATGCCTGGCACATGTCCTCAGATTGGTGTTGCAGTGTTTCCTAAGTACGTACCCAGGGTTGCAAGATGTACTAAAACACGCCAGAAGAGTCTGTAGGCATTTCATGCAGTCATATACAGCCAGTGCTCTGTTGGCTGAAGTTCAGCAGGAATTCCACCTGCCCGTAAACAGCCTGATTTGTGACATGCCCACCAGTTTGAACTCGACTTTGGCAATGCTGCAGAGGCAATACATGCAGCAGACTCAGGGCTCAGGCTGCCTCAGCTTTTTTTCCCCCAAGCCAATGGCTGATCATTAAGGATGCATGCATTGTATTGTCACTAGGGATGAGCCGAACACCCCCCGGTTCGGTGCGCACCAGAACCTGCAAACGGACCGAAAATTTGCACGAATGTTAGATCCCCATTGTCTATGGGACTCGAACGTTCAAAATCAAAAGTGCTCATTTTAAAGGCTAATTTGCATGGTATTGTCCTAAAAAGGGTTTGGGGACCCGGGTCCGGCCCCAGGGGACTTGTATCAATGCAAAAAAAACTTTTAAAAACGTTCCTTTTTTTGGGAGCAGTGATTTTAATGATGCTTAAAGTAAAAAAAAAGTGAAATATTCCTTTAAATATCGTACCTGGGGGGTGTCTATAGTATGCCTGTAAAGTGGCGCGTGTTTCCCGTGCTTAGAACAGTCCCTGCACAAAATGTCATTTTTATAGGAAAAAAAGTCATTTAAAACAGCTTGCGCCTTTAATGATATGTCGGGTCCTGGGAATATAGATGAAAATCAGTGAGACAAACGGCATTGGTACCCCCTCAGTCCATTACCAGGCCCTTTGGGTCTTGTATGGATATTAAGGGGAACCCCGCACCCAAATTGAAAAAGGAAACAGCAGTATATAGGCACTGTACTCTGAACAGCAGTATACAGGCGGTGCAAAAAAGACAGGGACTGCAGGTTTGTTGTTAAGTAGAATCTGTTTGTAATTTTAAACTAGTACATTTTTAACGTGTTTTGCTCCAGCCAAAAAATCTATTTTAAGCTTTTTGGAAAACATAGGGAAGGGTTATCACCCCTGTGACATTTGTTTTGCTGTCTGTGCTCCTCTTCACAAGATTTCACCTCACTTTTTTTCCCAATGACAAATGTTTTTTGTAAATTATTTTTTTTTGTGAAACAAGGATTGGTGATAAAGCATCAGTGGAAAGAAGAAATGTTTTTCCCATATTAACTCTTACAGGAGAGAAATTCCCTTCCTAGGGGTAGATTTCATCTCACTTCCTGTTGTCTCCTTCCGTTTGCAAGTAGGAGTCGTTTGTAAGTTGGATGTTTGAAAGTAGGGGCCTGCCCTATATACTCAGCAGAAATTTGGGCCTTAGGTGTTGTTGTGGCCACAAAACTGTAAGCCCTCACAGGGTCCTGCTGTGAAATATTAGATCAAGAATTGTAATTACATGCTCCTGTTGAACAGGGGCAGAAAAATTGGGTCTTTGGTGGTGGTGGTGCTGGTGCCACAACACTGTAAGTCCTCACTCGCTCTTGGTGGGTGCAAAAACGGGCCCTACTGTGAAATATTAAATCAAGAATTGTAACTACATGCCCCCGTTGAACAGGGGCTGAAAATTGGGCCTTAGACACTGGTGCTGGTGCCACAACACTGCAACCCCTCACAGATAATCTAGTTGGAACGCAGAAACGAGCCCTGCTGCAAAGTATTGCATCAAAAATTATAATTGCACGCCCCTGTTAAACAGGGGCTGAAATATTGGCCCTTAGGCACTGGTGCTGGTGCCACAACACTGCAACCCCTCACAGATACTCTAGTTGGAACGTAGGAACGAGCCCTGCTGCAAAGTATTGCATCAAAAATTGTAATTACACGCCCCTGTTAAACAGGGGCTGAAAAATTGGACCTTAGGCACTGGTGGCGGCGCCCAGAACCAAAAATGTTCTTACAAGCTATCAGCGTGATCATTGAGGAGGAAGAGGATAATTACTCAGGATAGTCACTCAGCATCAGCATAGGCAGTCTTTGAAGGGATCTGAGATTTCAAAAAAAATTATTCGGTTACATCAGCATCAGGGGCTTGGTAGCTGGTGGTGATCCAAGACTGATTCATTTTTATGAAGGTCAGTCGATCGACCGAGTCGGTGGACAGACGCACCCTGTGATCGGTTACAAAGCCTCCAGCAGCACTGAATGTGCGTTCCAAAAGAACGCTGGATGCAGGACAGGCCAGTAGCACCAAGACCCAGTAACCCAGAGGATTTTCAGTGGGAAAGGTGTCCAAGTCAGATCTTGCCCCTAGGTATTCCTGCATTATGTAAAACAGACGCTGGCGATGGTTGCTGGAACCAATCATACCTTGGGGCTGCGGACTAAAAAATTGTCTGAACGCATTGGACAGACGGCCACCTTCTCCACCGCTCCTTCTTTGACTGACCGAAGCCTCAGCAACACGTTGTCCAGAAACATTTATAAAAAGATGAGATATATTGGTGTGCAGGGACTGCATCATCCTAGAAAATACTGGAAAGAATATATGCACCTAGGTGCACATGAGGGACGCCCCTTTGGATTTTAAAGGCAGCATATGAGTAAAGAAAGTAAATAGTGGTAAAAGGCACGTATAATGCCAACTTTTTTAATTTTTTTTTTTTATTTTACAAAGAATGTTCATATACGATTACTTAATTGTAAACCATACAGAGCATAGATATGTGATATCACCCGATGCCATCAACCCCAGGGAACCAACCCAGTCTGGGTGGGCATGGTGGGGGTGGGTGGCTAGAAAATGTATCCCAACATGTTTCGGAGAAGACATAGTTACATAGTTAGTAAGGTTGAATAAAGACACCAGTCCATCCAGTTCAACCTGAGTGAGTGTGGTTGCGTGCCTACAATTATCCCTATTTATTTAAGGCACCCATACAGCGCCAACAATCCACGCAGCGATCCACAAACACATCGTACCCTATCCCCAAGGATCCCACAATCCAAGGTCCCAAACTCACATTCATATACCAAGGCCAATTTTGGACAGAAGCCAATTAACCTACCAGCATGTCTTTGGGCCGTAGTCAAACTTGTATATTCCTTCTTCAGGGGATTTTATTTTATATATAGGCGGGTGAGAAAATGTTTCCTGTCTCTGAAACATAAGTGTATACATAAATGAGTAACATAGCAAGGAAAGACTGTACGATGGTCTGTTCACTGGCCATTGTTTTTAAAGGTAAGTAGAAACACAGTACTTACATGGTTAAACTCGCATAATAAGTCAAAGAATAATAGATAAAAGAATCAGATGCTGGCTGTCCACCGTTGGCAGAGGGGGGGAGATACCGTGGTGACACACAGAGCCGCAGGGGCACTTTCACAAGGGACGCCAAATCCTCCCTGTAGCAAACAATGTCACTATTAGGGGGAATGAAATAGCACATAGGTGAAGGGCAAAAAGGTATATATAAAATGGCTATAAAGCCTAGTGTGTATTAAGACACTAGGCTATATGTAGCATAGTACAGCATATCGAGGTAGCTAGTTATGGATAAGTAACAGGGTCCTGAAAAACAGGGTATGCCAGGCTCCACCTCCATACTGACGCAATCCTCCTCCTCCTCCTCTTCTTCCTGTGTGATCACGCAGGAACACTGTCTGGATAAAGGGGGCCTTGAGAGCTAAGGAAGTCCTCCTCTTCCTGCCTCTGTTCTGCCTCAAGTGCCCTGTCCATTATTCCATGCAGCGTATGCTCCAACAGGTGGACAAAGGGGATAGTGTCACTGATGCATGCACTGTCACTGCTCACCATCCTCGTGGCCTCCTCAAATGGTGACAGGACAGTGCATGCATCCCTGATCATGGCCCACTGGCGTGGGGAAAAAAAACAAGCTCCCTTGACACTGTCCTGGTGCCATAGTCCACAGGTACTCATTGATGGCCCTCTGCTACGTGTGCAGCCGCTGCAGCATGGCCAACGTTGAGTTCCACCTGGTGGGCATGTCACAGATTAGGCCAGTGGTTCTCAACTCCAGTCCTCGGGACCCACCAACAGGCCAGATTTTAAGTATTACCTTGGGGAGTTGCAGACTAGAATACTGCAATCACTGAGCAGCAAGTGATATCACCTGTGATGTATTTCAGCTATCTTGCAAACCTGGCCTGTTGGTGGGTCCTGAGGACTGGAGTTGAGAACCACTGGATTAGGCGGTTCTTGGGCAGGTTAAACTCCTTTTGGAGGTCCACCAGCCGAGCACTGGCATTATATGACTGGCGGAAATGCACACAGACTTTCCTGGCCTGCCTCAGAACATCCTGTAAGCCCGGGTACCTGTCCAAGAACCGCTGCACCACCAAGTTAAGGACGTGAGCCAAACAGGTCACATGGGTCATTTGTCCCTGTCGGAGGGCAGAGAGGAGGTTGGTGCCATTGTCGCAAACCACCATTCCTGCCTTAAGTTGACGTGGCGTCAACCACCTCTGAACCTGCCCCTGCAGAGCTGACAGAACCTCTGCCCCAGTGTGGCTCCTGTCCCCCAAGCACACCAGCTCAAGCACCGCATGGCATCTTTTGGCCTGCGTACTTGCGTAGCCCCTTGAACGCCTATAGAGAACTTTTTGAATAATGCGCAGAGACTGCAGCACCCTGCACATGCAGAGCTTTGGGGTGTGATGCAGTCAGTGTGCTGCCCTTAGGCTGGCCCCTGGAGAGCATCCTGCCTCGTTGGTGATGCCTCCTCCTCTTCCTCCTCCTCTCTCCTATCAGGCACCACTTTGAGTCAGTGAGCTCATCATCCCCTCCCTCCTCATCACTGGAGCAAACCTGGCAGTATGCTGCAGCAGGGTGAGCATGACTGCCAGATTGCTGTCCTTCTTGGGCACCCCCTGTGTCCGTGCTCGCGTTACTGCCTTCATCGAGCTCAATATCATCATCAGAGCCTTCCAAACGCTGGGCATTCTCCTGGAGCATGTACCCAACACTGTGGTCAAACAGTTCAAGGGACTCCTCAGGAGGACATGGTGGGGCTAGGGAAGAAGTCGCTGATGACATTGAGCCGAGGGAAGAGGCCGCATTGGCAGATGCTTTGCCAGAAAAAGTACCCTCAGCATGGGTGGGAGAGGATGAGGAGGATGAGGACTAATGGCCTGTAGCTGCACTAAGCTTGGATATATATATATATATATATATATATATATATATATATATATATATATATATATATATATATTTAGCTGCCTGCGGTAGTGATTGGATCAGGAAAACACCACCAACCTTCTACAGGTAGCTTTAGGTGAACACTGTGCTGAGCTCGCACTACACTAACTTGTAGCTTATTTAACTGCCTGCGGTAGTGATAGGATCAGGAAAACACCACCAACCTTCTACAGGTAGCTTTAGGGGAACACTGTGCAGAGCTCGCACTACACTAACTTGTAGTTTTAGCTGAACACTGCGAGGAGGACGCACTACACCAACTTGTAGCTTTAGCTGAACACTGTTAGGAGGACACACTACACCAACTTGTAGCTTTAGCTGAACACTGTGAGGAGGACACACTACCCTAACTTGTAGCTTTAACTGAACACTGTGGAGAGCTCGCACTACACTAACTTGTAGTTTTAGCTTAACACTGTGAGGAGGACGCACTACACTAACTTGTAGCTTTAGCTGAACACTGTGCAGAGGTCGCACTACACTAACTTGTAGTTTTAGCTGAACACTGTGAGGAGGACGCACTACACCAACTTGTAGCTTTAGCTGAACACTGTTAGGAGGACACACTACACCAACTTGTAGTTTTCGCTGAACACTGTGAGGAGGACACACTACACTAACTTGTAGTTTTAGCTGAACACTGTGAGGAGGATGCACTACCCTAACTTGTAGCTTTAGCTGAACACTGTGCAGAGGTCGCACTAACTAACTTGTAGTTTTAGCTGAACACTGTGAGGAGGACGCACTACACTAACTTGTAGCTTTAGCTGAACACTGTGCAGAGGTCGCACTACACTAACTTGTAGTTTTAGCTGAACACTGTGAGGAGGATGCACTACACCAACTTGTAGCTTTAGCTGAACACTGTTAGGAGGACAAACTACACCAACTTGTAGCTTTAGATGAACACTGTGAGGAGGACGCACTACACTAACTTGTAGCTTTAGCTGAACACTGTGCAAAGGTCGCACTACACTAACTTGTAGTTTTAGCTGAACACTGTGAGGAGGACGCACTACACCAACTTGTAGCTTTATCTGAACACTGTTAGGAGGACACACTACACCAACTTGTAGCTTTAGCTGAACACTGTGAGGAGGATGCACTACCCTAACTTGTAGCTTTAGCTGAACACTGTGCAGAGGTCTCACTACACTAACTTGTAGTTTTAGCTGAACACTGTGAGGAGGACGCACTACATTAACTTGTAGTTTTAGCTGAACACTGCGAGGAGGACACACTACCCTAACTTGTAGCTTTAGCTGAACACTGTGCAGAGGTCGCACTACACTAACTTGTCGTTTTAGCTGAACATTGTGAGGAGGACGCACTACACTAACTTGTAGCTTTAGCTGAACACTGTGCAGAGGTCGCACTACACTAACTTGTAGTTTTAGCTGAACACTGTGAGGAGGACGCACTACACCAACTTGTAGCTTTAGCTGAACACTGTTAGGAGGACACACTACACCAACTTGTAGCTTTAGCTGAACACTGTGAGGAGAACGCACTACACTAACTTGTAGCTTTAGCTGGACACTGAGCAGAGGTCACACTAAACTAACTTGTAGCTTTAGCTGAACACTGTGAGGAGGACGCACTACACTAACTTGTAGCTTTAGCTGAACACTGTGCAGAGGTCTCACTACACTAACTTGTAGTTTTAGCTGAACACTGTGAGGAGGACGCACTACACTAACTTATAGCTTTAGCTGAACACTGTGAGGAGGACGCACTACCCTAACTTGTAGCTTTAGCTGAACACTGTGCACTACACTAACTTGTAGTTTTAGTTGAACACTGTGCAGAAGTCACACTAAACTAACTTCTAGCTTTAACTGAACATTGTGAGGAGGACGCACTACACTAACTGTAAATAGTCTAGCTGCCTGACTGTGGTACTAATAGGATCAAAAGAACACCAGCAATTTTCTTTAGGTAGCTTTATATACTGTAACAAGACAAGTCTGCCTGTCAGTAAGAAGATAACAGGAACGGATCTAGCTGAACACTGTGAGCAGGACGCACTGCACTAACTGTAAATAGTCTAGCTGCCTGACTGTGGTATTAATAGGATCAAAAGAACACCAGTAATTTTCTTCAGGTAGCTGTAAATACTGTAACAAGACAAGCCTGCCTGTCAGTAAGAAGATAACAGGAACGGATCTAGCTGAACACTGTGAGCAGGACGCACTGCACTAACTGTAAATAGTCTAGCTGCCTGACTGTGATACTAATAGGATCAAAAGAACACCAGTAATTTTCTTCAGGTAGCTGTAAATACTGTAACAAGACAAGTCTGCCTGTCAGTAGGAAGATAACAGGAACGGATCTAGCTAAACTGAATACAGTGTATATATATATATATATATATATATATATATATATATATATATATATATACAACACCTGGGATGCATATATATACACAATACACTGTAAGTGCAGCTTACTCACTGACTATCCTGCCTAATCTAGCTAACTCAAATTAAATGACACTGTCTCTCTCTCTCTCTCTTTCTAAGCACGCCGGAACACACTACACAGGGCCGCCGTGCAGGCGGCCTTATATAATGTGGGGCGTGTTCTAAACCCCCTGAGCCATAATTGGCCAAACCCACCCTGGCTTTGGCCAATTACAGCTCTCTCTACTGACGGCGCTGTGATTGGCCAAGCATGCGGGTCATAGTGCATGCTTGGCCAATCATCAGCCAGCAATGCACTGCGATGCCGCAGTGAATTATGGGCCGTGACGCGCCACACGAATTTGGCGCGAACGGCCCATATTGTTCGCAATTCGGCGAACGATCGAACAGACGATGTTCGAGTCGAACATGGGTTTGACTCGAACGCAAAGCTCATCCCTAATTGTCACCATTTGAGGAGGCCACAAGGATGGTGAGCCGTTTCAGTGCATGCATCAGTGACACAATCCCTGTTGTGTTCCTGCTGGAGCAGACTCTGCATGGCATTATGGACAGGGCACTGGAGGCAGAGCAGCAGGAGGAAGAGGAGGACTTCCTTTCCTCCCATGGCCCATTTTATCCAGACACAATCATTCCTATGTCACAGAACACACAGGAGGAGAGAGGGGAGGAGGATGAGGAGAAGGTTTCAGGCACTTTTATAGGCTTTGAAGAAGAGCAAGACATGCGTCAATCTATAAGTGATGGCTTTCCAACCCCAGGACCCTTGGGAGTAATACATGGCTGGGAGGAGGAAGTTCCAGATGCTGTCATCCTGAGTGACCCCGAGGAGTCTGCTTCTCAAGCCTTGGCAAATTTGAGGCGCATGGGCAACCTCATGCTTCAAAACCTGCGAAAGGACCCAAGAATACGTGGCATAAAGTAGAAGGATGATTACTGGCTGGCAACCCTCCTTGACCACCGTTATAAGGGGAAGGTCTCAGAACTCATCTCGTCCCCACAGAGAGTGTAGAAGATAGAATCTCTTGAGGACACGTTAAAAAGGATTTTATTTCATGTTTTTCCTGACTCCAGAAGATTACAATTTGGTGGAAAATGTTGTTTTGAGTCTTTTGTTGGTTAAGAGAAAAGCGTTGGAGACGACGTCTGCCTTAGTGAGGCATTTCGGAATTTTTTTAGTCCTCCCCATCCAGGTCTGTCAGCTCCCATATCCCATTGGCAGCATCTGCATCACATGGTGGATGATTACATCGGGGGCAAAACAGAGATGGAGAGATTTCCAGCTGACGATTCACTGACTTACTGGGTCATAAAAATAGACCACTGGCCAGAACTTACCCAGTATGCTATTGAGTTGTTGGGCTGCCCTGCATCCAGCGTGCTTTCAGAATGGGCATTCAGTGCTGCAGGAGGTTTTGTTACTGAGCATAGAACGCGTCTGTCCACAGACTCCGTGGATTGTTTTACTTTTATAAAAATTAATCAGTCCTGGATTACCAGCTATGAAGCCCCTGATACCGATGTCACTGATTAAGTCTTTTTGGGATGTGGAATCTCTGCAGGACTTCAAGGCTGCCTAGCTTTGAGGGTGTTCAATCATTTCATCTGGAAGAATGTTTTTGGTATAGGTTTCATGGGCACAATTAACACCCAAAGACCAATTTTTCTGCAGAGGTTTGACAGGTGCATATCATTGCAATTTTTTACAGCAAGGCCAATTCTTGCTTTCATCAAGAGTACCTCCAGGGGTGTTGCTAGGGGGTGGCTATTGGGGCTATAGCCCCGAATCTGGGGCCCATAGCCCAGAGTCTCTTGCTGCAGTGTCCCTGCCTAACCAGTGGGTTGCGGCTGCTGCGTCTGGCTGGCTGGCTGCATGAGAGAGGCGGAGGAGAGGAGAAAAGCGAGCAGGCGGACGAACAGAGTTGACATCTCTCTTCGCCCGCTCCACGTCAATGCTCTTCCGCCCTCACAGCACGGTGGAGTGGAGGTCACATGCTTTCAGTCATCGTGGAGCTCCTCTTTGCAGCCAGACCCCCTTGTTTCAATGTTGGAGGTGCAGCGGGGAGCAGCGAGATGACATCATCTCTCACTGCCCGCCCCGCATCACCGATCTCCTGCTCTCACTAAATGGACCAGTGCTGTCAGCCTGACACCAATGCAGAGACAATGCACATTTGGTGGCACTGGCTGGCATGGCAAGTGACAATCCACATCAGTTGGCAAGTGACAACCCAGATCTGGTGGCCAGTGACGTGGCTAGTGGCAATCTGCAAATGGTGGCAGGAGATGTGGCAATCTGCAAATGGTGCTAGGTGACGTGGCAAGTGACAGTCTGCAAATGGTGGCAAGATATGTGGCAAGTGGCAATCTGCAAATGGTGGCAGGTGACGTGGCAAGTGACAATCCACATGTGCTGCCAGGTGAAAGTGGCAAGCGACAATCCACATCTGGTGGCAGGCGACATGGCAAGTGACAATCCACATCTAGTGGCAGGTGATGGTGGCAAGTAACACGCCGCATCTGGTGACAGGAGACGTGGCAAGTGACACGCCCAGGGCTCCCACTGATTCTGCATTATGGTGAGTTGAACCACTTCATTATATATTAGAATGTAACAATAGAAATAATGCACTTCAGTCACCCTGACACCAGTGTTAATTTTAGTCTTAGGACTAAAATGGCATTTTAGTTTTAGTCCCATTTTAGTCTTCTGCAATTGTTTTAGTTTTTTTAGTCAACTAAATCTCCAGTACATTTCACTAATTGCAATTTAGTTTTAGTCATAGTCTTTTGACTAAAATGGCATTTTAATTTTAGTCTCATTTTAGTCTTATGCCCCGTACACACGGTCGGACATTGATCGGACATTCCGACAACAAAATCCTCGGATTTTTTCCGACGGATGTTGGCTCAAACTTGTTTTGCCTACACACGGTCGCACAAAGTTGTCTGAATTTCCGATCGCCAAGAACGCGGTGACGTCAAGCACGTACGACGAGACTAGAAAAGGCCGGTTCAGAACCAAGCGCGGCACCCTTTGGGCTCCTTTTGCTAATCTCGTGTTAGTAAAAGTTTGGTGAGAGACGATTCGCGCTTTTTCAGACTCGTGGCTTTCAGATCGTTTTCTGCCGTTCAGTTTGTGCTTGTGGGTTTGTATCTGCTCTTCAGTGCGTGCAGTCAGTTCGTATTGGAGTTTCCTGTGCGATCTTGTCCGCTCGTTGCTGTTTTTCAGGTCGCTCTTCACAGGCCTTGCTGTTCTTCAGTGCGTTCTGTTACTTCGTTCTGAGCAGCCGACCGTTTTCTAGCCATGTTTCGTATGCATACTCCTCGTAGAGTTCGTGCTGTGCGGGGGCTTGTTGTTGGGGTCCTGACCTTGACACAAGTCCAGTCCATGAACAGGGTGGGGAGGAGTTCATGGACCAAGAATTGGTTGCTTCACCGTGACCAGTTCTGTCATATGCCTTTGCTCCGTGAGATCCGTGAGAATAATCCTGATGATTTCAGGAACTTTCTCAGGATGACGGACCCCGTATTTCACCGTTTGTTGGCTTCGCTGACCCCCTATATCAGCAGGCAGGAAACCTGCATGAGGCAAGCCATCACTCCGGAGCAGAGGCTGGTCGCTACCCTGCGGTATTTGGCCACAGGGAGAAGCCTGCAGGACCTCAAGTTCTCGACAGGCATCTCCCCCCAGGCTCTGGGGATCATTATCCCAGAGACCTGTTCTGCCATCATCCAGGTCCTGCAGAAGGAGTATATGAAGGTAAGATTTTTATCCTTTAATATCACATTTTATTGTATTGAATGTTTGATAATATATTGTATTTCTTTCCTCATGCCCTAATTACCATGATTGTAATATGATGTGAATGTCCCCTTTGTCCTCATGCATGCTGGATTTTTATGTAATTATTATTTTATGTCCTTCATACATATTTGCCCTTCAATAACCTCCCCAGCATGGTGTCTCCTGCCCTATATTCACCTCATGTAGTCACTTAACAATGTATTTTATCAGCTCCATAGTAGTGCTTTACCCCAAACACCCCATAAAATGTTTTGAAATGTTATTTTTGATTTAAATTCAGGCAGAGGGCCAGAGGCTTTTTTTTGTGGTGTCCCCAAATTTTTTGTAACCCTCCCTCCCCCCAACTGCTAAGTCAGCTTATCACAATTCTCTATCCTCAATCATCTATCTGCTGACTTTGCCAAACCTATACACGCTATACCCACCTCTTTAGTGCTCAGATTTATGGATGAATTCCCCAAAGCATGTAGTGCAAGGGCCTGCCTGTATACTTTCAAATGGTACTGTTTAAAGTTCTTGTATCCTATTATGATCTTGATAGGTAATAGCAGAATGTCCAAATGTGCTCAAATGTGTACAGTGTGTATTTATATCTTTGTATTATGACACTTCTTACCTGTCCAGTGGGCTGCCAATAGTGTAACTAAGGAGGGGCTGTTCCAAGTAATACCCTGTATTTAGGCATTCATCTCTCAATGAAGTGAAGAGGGTTACCTGTCCAAGAGTTCCCCCCCCTATAATGTTAGAAATGGCCCATGAGAGGGGGGGGGGATATGATAGGTGTACCTTATACTTTGTTGTTGTTAAATTCCCCTTAATAAATGCTATCTGGAGGTTGACCCATAATGTTTGTGTCTAATCTGCTTGCCAGGTTTCTGTGAAAAAATAGTAATGTTTATTGTTTTTTCCTCAACAGTTTCCTTCCACGCCACAGGAATGACAGACTGTGGCCTCCCACTTTGCCCAGCGGTGGGACTTTCCTAACTGCGGAGGGGCAATTGATGGGAAACAAGTCCACATCGTCCCACCACCCAACTCGGGGTCATACTATTATAATTACAAGGGGTTTAATAGTATAGTGATGTTGGCGGTGGTGTCGGCTAATTACGACTTCTTGTATGTGGACGTGGGGAAGAATGGCCGGATGTCCGATGGTGGAGTGATCGCCCAGACAGAGTTCTACAGGCGTCTCCAGAATGGCAGCTTGGACTTGCCACCTCCAGAGGACAATGTTGAAGGTCTCCCATTTGTGTTCGTTGCTGATGAAGCATTTGCGCTGGGGGACCACCTGATGCGGCCATTCCCGATGAGGATCCTCACCCCGGAACAGAGGGTTTTTAATTACCGGCTGGCCAGAGCCCGAAGAGTGGTGGAGAACACATTTGGAATCCTGGCCAGCCGGTTCCGATTATTTATGACACCCATCCATATGGCGGAGTATAAACGGAACCATATAATACTTGCCTGCTGTGTTCTCCATAATTTTCTACGAAAACATTCAGCCAACTATGCTGGCTCAGTTGGGCCTGAGGCCGGAATCCCAAATACTTCAACAATGACGGCACTTGAAAGCGGCCGTCCTGGCTTGCCCTCCCTGAATGCCCGTGATGTCCGGTTACGATACCTGGAGTTCTTTGCGGGTAGGGGGGCTATCAATATGCCAGACAATCTGTGACACCTTTTTCAAATAAAAAACAACCAAAAGAAACTCTTGGTGGACATTTCCTGCTTGTGTTTGTTTTAGCTGACCCTGACAGAAATGTGTTGAGTGCAGAAAATGTCGTGATTGGGTAACCTTAGAAAAAACAGTGTTGGCTGGTACTTCCTAAATGCAAAAACACATTTCACTACAAGTGCACTTGCAACTGCACTGAACCTGCACTTGTAGTGCAAAGAGGATTTGCCCCCATTTGTGCATAAAACAACAATTACATCACCCCAAAAGTGTTGTAGTGTTGAGACAATAATCCACACATTCTTGAGTAAGGCACTTTTTTATACCTGCACAATCACATGCGCATTTACCAAAGGTTTTTAAAACAAACCAACATGTTTGTTGTATAAAATGTTTGCAGTAGCATTATGAAAAATCAAAATATCCATTTCAGATAAAACAGGCCTGTGTAAAACCAACAAGAAAGCCAAAAAACTAGAACTTACAAAGTTCACATTAGGTAAAACCTGAAGGCTATATCAGACATCAGTATTTAGGAACTGGGTTTGATATAGCGTTCAGATGGGGGGAAATCACCCCTGGAAAAGCCAAATTTGGAAGATGCACACCAATTTACAAATGTCCACATGTGCTATCTGCCATCATGGGGGATCAAGGGACGTGTTTTGGGGGAGCAAGCCCTTCCTCAACGCTACTTTATAATTGAGGAAGGGGTTGCCCCCCCAAAACGCGTCCATTGATCTCCCGTGATGGCAGATAGCACATGTTGGCACACTGTGTGCATCCTCCAAATTTGGCTTTTCTAAACATTGAAAAAAGTTTGGTACGATAAAACAGGTGATTTTGTGGGGTTTAAATTCGCCCCAAAACATCAATGATGTTATTATTTTTTTTAATAACATCACTGATTTGTTGCTGGATGTTTTGCAATTGGAGATTACACCCCATGATCTCCCCTATCAGTATCTGGGCACTTTCAGATGTAAAGCGTTCTGGATCCCTCACATCACGATCACCTAAAAAGAGATAAAGAACAAAAAAAAAGGTCTCAAAAATCTGCCACCAGCCATCTCTTTTACCTGAGTCTGTGGTCGCAGACACTCACCTGTTGTGGTGCCAATTTCCACCACGTCTTCTTCTTCCTCCTGCTCAGCTTCTTGGGTTGGTGGTATTTCAACTTCTTCCAGAGGTGGGTTGTCTCTGGTCTCCTGGGATGAGGGGTGTCCGAGTCTTTTCTCCCCTATGTAAAACAAAAATGGTATACTTAGCACACAGATATTTGATGGCAGAACTATAGAAATAGGAAACATTGCTTGGAAGTGGGGTACAATTGTCTATTTTAGCCGAGTTCCAAGATGTATATTTTTTATTGCCCTTTGTCAAGCTGCAATACTTTACCTGTTTGGTACAAGCTTCACAGATGGAGACCCCCCTATAGTATACACCTGTGTGGCCCCCTAATAAAAATGGTGTTCTTGTGTCCCACACTAGTGCTCCAGTGTCCAGATGTTAAAACAGCTGCTCAGTGTCCTCTCCTTACACACAATCTAGTTTGCATTTCATTCTAGTAACAAACCCATCTACACAAACAAATATTTGGCATCCAAGTAGGCCCCCAAAAATGTGTGAAAATGCATATGGCCTAAACAATGGTGTTCTAGACGCCGAAAGAAAAATGTTTGATACGAACGAATAATGTGCCCATGAACATTAAAGTTGACCTTTGGAAACGTTACAACTAATCAAAGCATATGGAGCAGAATGAACATAATAAAGACAGAAAGAATATGAACACAGCACAACTACTTACTTTTTTGCAGCACTCTCCGGATCTTTCGGTACTGCTCTGGCTCTCTCAACTTCAGGTCCGACCACCGCTTCCTGAGCTGATCTTTAGACCTTCGTACCCCGAAATTCCGCTCGAGACTCCTGACCACTTTCGCCATGATTTTGGCCTTTCGGATGTTGGGGTGGGGGTAAGGCCCATATTTTCCGTCATAGTCGGACTTCCTCATGATGTCGACCATCTCCAACATCTCCCCAAACGACATATTTGTGGCCTTAAAACGTCTCCTTCTGGATCGGGACGTGCCTGGATCCGCCCTTTCCTCCTCCTCCTCCTCCTCGTTGCTACAATTAGCCCGCACCTGCTGTATGTCCGCCATCATGCTCTTTCCCCACTGCGCCGAACGAAAAGGGGCGGGGAATACACTAGAAAGAACGTCAGGGGCGGGCGGAGTTACACGCATGCGCAGTGTATATAAAGCGTAACACGCGTGCGTATTACGTTTGATCTGTGAGCGGAGGAAGGAGCATTGAACGCAGTGATCGTAAGAACGAAGGTAAGAGACAAACTTGGGCCTATACTGCTTCTATAGATTGAGGCCTATATTGTAACAAGATTAGGAGAGTTTGGTGTGACATTAGGCTTTGTCTTGTGTTGTGTCTTGCAGTGAACATGGATATGGTACTGGAAGATCAGGACTTCATTTCAGTCTTCATAGAGATGCTAAGGGAGCTGCCCTGTCTGTGGGAGATTAAACACCCCCATTACAAGAACCAAGCAAAGAGGAAGGCAGCACTGGAGCAATTGTGTGAAATTGTGAAGCAGGTGATCCCCACGGCAGACATTCTCTATTTAAAGATTTTCATTGGTGGCCTGAGGAGCACATATCTGAGGGAGCGCATTAAAGTCCTTGATTCGCAGAGATCCGGAGCAGCAGGTGACATCTATGTCCCCAGGATGTTGTACTACGACAGGCTGCACTTTCTGGCAGGCCAGACTGAACCAGGCCATCCCTCTCCAGTCTTCCTTCCACGCTTCCTTCCCCCCCGGCTGAGGCTTCTGATGCCCAACCTGGGCCTTCCAGGCCACATGTGGAGGAGCCCAGATTGAGCCAGGTATTGCATTCCTCTAAATATTTCTGCTTGTCCAATCAATGATGTTACCTAGATGTTAGTTGGGAGTACTAATTTATAATTGTGATTGATGATGCAAAAACTAAAACTATGTCCCTTTTTCATACACAGGGAAGTCTCAGCCAGGAGGTGGCTGATCTGCAGGTCCCTCCACCCCCCCTGGAAAGAGAAAGTGGCAGGAGGAGGAGTACCCTAGAGGAGGCTGCTATCAGTTTTTTTTGTAGGGCTACAGAGGTCCTGGGAGCACCACACACCAGGCAGGAGAACCTTGCGGCATTCATAGCCTATAAAATGCAGAGGATGGAGGAGGGCCAAAAAGCCATGTGCGAGGCCCTCATATCAGAGGCTCTGGCGAAAGGTGTGAGGGGCCAAATTACACCTCACACACAGCTTTGGGATGGTCCTCCTCCTCCTCCTGCAGGTCCTACTCCTCCTCCAGGTCCTACTCCTCCTCCTGCCACATCTCCAACTGCACAGCCACAGCCCGGAAGGAAGTGTGAAAGGAAGACCAGACAGTGAGGACCCTGGATCCAGTCTGGTCGGCCAAAAGATGCAGCCTCTTGTGGTACCACAGCCTGGGGACACTGATGTCATCTGCTGCTATCCAAGTCTCTGTGAATCCCGGACCAGACTGCCCTCCCTTATATATGGACTCCTCAGGCCACCAATTTTGAGGTTTAAGAATTGATGTCTGCCGTGGGGGTCCCAGGCTTCACTAATTTCTGCTGTTGATCCAGTGTTGCCTTCCTCTTTGCTTGGTTCTGAGCCCTTAATAAAGGATTTTTGTTTTGAATTATACTCTCCTATGTGTTTTACTTCTTCAAAAATGATGGTTTGTTTGTGAGGATTCAGGTACATTTCTAATATACAATGTGAAATGAACAAGGGACACCAACAACACAAAATCTCATGGAGATTAAATAATAGATATAAAAGATATCAATGGTGTTGGGGTAACTTGCCACACAAAACACACACAAAAATATTCTGGAGTAAAAATAAAAATAACATTGAACAAAGATCAGCCTTGGAAAAAATCCAAACATTAAAGAAAAAAAAAGGCTTAAAAACCAAAAAAAAAAAAAAACCATAAAAAATATAAAACTGTCAGATGTGACAACTAATAACAATATATTGAGGGAATCCCACAAAAAAAACACAAATAAAACTTTGTGAGAAGTGTGTGCGAATATGAGCAGCAAAACTACTTAATTCTTGTCACATTATAAAGAAGAAGAGAGTGCGCTGTATTAAACCATTTTTTACATTGCAGCGTGACGAAAGTGCTGTATCCATTGCGAACGCTAAGTTTACCAGAACGAGCTGTCCCGTGTCGGAATTTCTTCTGAGCATGCGTGGCACTTTGTGCGTCGGAACAGGCCACACACGGTCGGAATTGACGCGATCGGATTTTGTTGTCGGAAAATTTTATCTCCTGCTGTCCAACTTTGTGTGTCGGAAAATCCGATGGAAAATGTCCGATGGCGCCCACACACGGTCGGAATTTCCGACAACACGCTCCGATCGGACAATGTCCATCGGAAAATCCGACCGTGTGTACGGGGCATTAGTTGTATTTTAGTCATCTCAATTATTTTAGTTTTAGTCGTATTTTAGTCGACTGAAATAGTATTCATTTAGTCGACTAAAATATTTTTTGATTGAAGCGCCAACACCAGCCATCGCCCGTGAAAAATTGCTTATCACCGGGCATGCAAAAAGGTTGGGGACCGCTGCTATGGGCTCTAGCCCCAGATCTTTTGCAGACCTAGCAACTCCCCTGAGTACCTCTATAGGGTTATGGTGGGAAGGCGCCACCGACACCCAAAGACCAATTTTTACACATCTGTTACTTCTATCCAAAGTCAAAGTGACATCAGAATGTATCCAAAAAATCTCTAATCTTGTTCCCAGTGCACTACATTGTGGCCTCATCATTCAACCCCCTGGCCGAACCTCCCTTGGCAGCAATGACTTCAAGCTTCAGCTCAGACACATTTGGTAATAGTCTGTTGTGAACTGCTTTCTTGAGGTTGCTTCACAGCATCTCTATGGGGTTAAAGTCTGAGCTCTGACAGGGCCACTCCAAAAGGTGCATTTTCTGTTTCGGAAGTCAGTCTGTGGTGGATTTACTTTGATGCTTAGGGTTATTGTTCTGTTGCATCACCCAACTACTCTTCAGCTGGCAGACTGCCACCCTGACATTATCCTGTAGGATGTTTTGGTAAACATAGTAATTAATCTTCCCCTCGATTATGGCAAGTGGTCTAGGCCCTCAGGCAGTGAAACAAGCTCAAAGCTCAAAGCATGATGCTCCCTCCACCAAACTTCATCGTTAGGATGATGTTTTGTTGTTGGTAAGCTGTCATTTTTGCACTTTACATAGTGCTGAATAGGGATGAGCTTCGTGTTCGAGTCGAACCCATGTTCGACTCGAACATCGGCTGTTCGGTCGATCGCCGAATTGCGAACGATATGGGCTGTTCGCACCAAATTCGTGTGGCGCGTCACGGCCCATAATTCACTGCGGCATCGCAGTGCATTGCTGGCTGATGATTGGCCAAGCATGCACTATGACCCGCATGCTTGGCCAATCACAGCGCCGCCTGAACAGAGAGCAGTGTGTTCCGGTGTGCTGAGAGATAGAGAGAGAGACAGAGACAGTGTCATTTCATTTGAGTTAGCTAGATTAGGCAGGATAGTCTGTCAGTTAGCTGCACTTACAGTGTATTGTGTATATATATGCATCCCAGGTGTTGCATATATATATATATTCAGTTTAGCTAGATCCGTTCCTGTTATCTTCCTACTGACAGGCAGGCTTGTCTTGTTACAGTATTTACAGCTACCTGAAGAAAATTACTGGTGTTCTTTTGATCCTATTAGTATCACAGTCAGGCAGCTAGACTATTTACAGTTAGTGCAGTGCGTCCTGCTCACAGTGTTCAGCTAGATCCATTCCTGTTATCTTCTTACTGACAGGCAGACTTGTCTTGTTACAGTATATAAAGCTACCTGAAGAAAATTACTGGTGTTCTTTTGATCCTATTAGTACCACAGTCAGGCAGCTAGACTATTTACAGTTAGTGCAGTGCGTCCTGCTCACAATGTTCAGCTAGATCCGTTCCTGTTATCTTCGTACTGACAGGCAGGCTTGTCTTGTTACAGTATATAAAGCTACCTGAAGAAAATTGCTGGTATTCTTTTGATCCTATTAGTATCACAGTCAGGCAGCTAGACTATTTACAGTTAGTGCAGTGCGTCCTGCTCACAGTGTTCTGCTAAACCTACAAGTTAGTGGGGTGCGTCCTGCTCACAGTGTTTAGCTAAACCTACAAGTTAGTGGGGTGCGTCCACCTCACAGTGTTCAGCTAAACCTACAAGCTAGTGGGTGGCGTCCTGCTCACAGTGTTCAGCTAAAAGTACAAGTTAGTGGGGTGCGTCCTGCTCACAGTGTTCAGCTAAACCTACAAGTTAGTGGGGTGCGTCCACCTCACAGTGTTCAGCTAAACCTACAAGTTAGTGGGGTGCGTCCACCTCACAGTGTTCAGCTAAACCTACAAGCTAGTGGGGTGCATCCTGCTCACAGTGTTCAGCTAGATCCGTTCCTGTTATCTTCTTACTGACAGGCAGGCTTGTCTTGTTACAGTAAATACAGCTACCTGAAGAAAATTGCTGGTGTTCTTTTGATCCTATTAGTACCACAGTCAGGCAGCTAGACTATTTACAGTTAGTGCAGTGCGTCCTGCTCACAGTGTTCCGCTAAAACTACAAGTTAGTGGGGTGCGTCCTGCTGACAGTGTTCAGCTAAACCTACAAGTTAGTGGGGTGCGTCCACCTCACAGTGTTCAGCTAAACCTACAAGCTAGTGGGGTGCGTCCTGCTCACAGTGTTCAACTAGATCCGTTCCTGTTATCTTCTTACTGACAGGCAGGCTTGTCTTGTTACAGTAAATACAGCTACCTGAAGAAAATTGCTGGTGTTCTTTTGATCCTATTAATACCACAGTCAGGCAGCTAGACTTTTTACAGTTAGTGCAGTGCATCCTGCTCACAGTGTTCAGCTAAACCTACAAGTTAGTGGGGTGCGTCCTGCTCACAGTGTTCAGCTAGATCCGTTCCTGTTATCTTCTTACTGACAGGCAGGCTTGTCTTGTTACAGTAAATACAGCTACCTGAAGAAAATTGCTGGTGTTCTTTTGATCCTATTAGTACCACAGTCAGGCAGCTAGACTATTTACAGTTAGTGCAGTGCGTCCTGCTCACAGTGTTCCGCTAAAACTACAAGTTAGTGGGGTGCGTCCTGCTGACAGTGTTCAGCTAAACCTACAAGTTAGTGGGGTGCGTCCACCTCACAGTGTTCAGCTAAACCTACAAGCTAGTGGGGTGCGTCCTGCTCACAGTGTTCAACTAGATCCGTTCCTGTTATCTTCTTACTGACAGGCAGGCTTGTCTTGTTACAGTAAATACAGCTACCTGAAGAAAATTGATGGTGTTCTTTTGATCCTATTAGTACCACAGTCAGGCAGCTAGACTTTTTACAGTTAGTGCAGTGCATCCTGCTCACAGTGTTCAGCTAAACCTACAAGTTAGTGGGGTGCGTCCACCTCACAGTGTTCAGCTAAAGCTACCTGTAGAAGGTTGGTGGTGTTCTCATACTACAGGCAGGCAGTTGATTTTGCTAGCTGCAGTATCAGTACATATATATATATATATATATATATATATATATCCCAGCTTAGTGCAGCTACAGGCCATTAGTATGTCTGGAAGGCCAAGAAGGAGAGGCAGACAGTCACAAGCCAAAAAGAGAGGGCAAGCAGGCCTTTTTTTCGGCAGCTGGCCGTGTTGAGCCGAAACATGCGGAAGACTTGGTCGAGTGGATGACCAAGCCGTCCTCATCCTCCTCATCCTCTCTCACCCATGCGCAGGGTACTTTGTCTGGCAAAGCAGCGGCCTCTTCCCTCGGCTCAATGTCATCAGTGACTCCTTCCCTAGCCCCACCATGTCCTCCTGAGGAGTCCCTCGAACTGTTTGACCACAGTGTTGGGTACAGCGTTTGGAAGGCTCTGATAATATTTTTGAGCTCAATGAAGGCAGTAACATGAGCACGGACAGAGGGGGTGCCCAAGAAGGACAGCAATCTGGCAGTCATGCTCACCCTGCTGCAGCATACTGCCAGGTTTGCTCCAGTGATGAGGAGGGAGGGGATGATGAGGTCACTGACTCAACGTGGGTGCCTGATAGGAAAGAGGAGGAGGAGGAGGAGGAGGAGGCGGCACATCACCAACGAGGCAGGATGCCCTCCAGGGGCCAGCCTAAAGGCAGCACATTGACTGCATCACACCCCAAAGCTCCACATGTGCAGGGCGCTGCAGTCTCTGTGCGTTATTAAAAAGGTCTTTGGTGTGGGCCTTTTTTGAGACGAGTGCATCAGATCGCACCGCTGCTATTTGCAACATATGTCTCAAGCGTATCTCGCGTGGCCAAAACATCTCCCGCTTGGGTACCACATGCTTGACCAGACATATGTTGACCTGCCATGCAGTTCGTTGGCAAGCGTATCTAAAAGACCCACACCAAAGAACAAAGAGGACCTCTCCTTGCTCCTCATCAGCTGAGATTTCCAACCCCACTAGACCTTCAGTCCTCTCTGAGACCTGCACTGAGAGGAATGAAGGTGTAGAATTAGGTGTGTCACAGCCAAGTACTTGTGGGCAATCTGCTTTTGGTACACCAATGTCAGATTGTACCAGGCAAATTTCCCTGCCCCAGCTGCTGCACCGCCGAAAGAAGTTTGCTCCCAGCCATCCACATGCCTAGCGGTTGAATGCTAGCTTGGCAAAATTGCTAGCACTTCAACTGCTGCCTTTTCAGTTGGTAGACTCTGCCCCCTTCCGTGAGTTTGTGGAATGTGCGGTTCCTCAGTGGCAGGTACCCAAATGCCACTTTTTCTCACGGAAGGCGATTCCGGCTCTCTACCGGCATGTGGAAGGCAATGTCCATGCCTCGCTGGACAGGGCAGTCAGCGGTAAGGTGCATATTACCGCTGACTCATGGTCCAGCAGGCATGGACAAGGACGTTACCTAAGTTTCACGGTGCATTGGGTAACTCTGCTGGCAGCTGGGAAGGATGCAGGACAAGGTGCAGTAGTGTTGGAGGTTGTTCAGCCACCACGCCTCCAAAATGCTAATGATTGTGACACACCTCTCTCCTCCACCCCCTCCTCTTCTTCTTCCTCCATGGCCTCTTCCTGTGCTTTGTCCTCGGAACCAGCGGTGCTCCGTAGCCATTCAAGGGGCTACGCAAGTACGCAGGCCAAAAGATGCCATGCGGTGCGTGAGCTGGTGTGCTTGGGGGACAGGAGCCACACTGGGGCAGAGGTACTGTCAGCTCTGCAGGGGCAGGTTCAGAGGTGGTTGAAGCCACGCCAACTTAAGGCAGGAATGGTGGTTTGCGACAATGGCACCAACCTCCTCTCTGCCCTCCGACAGGGACAAATGACCCATGTGCCCTGTTTGGCTCACGTCCTTAACTTGGTGGTGCAGCGGTTCTTGGGCAGGTACCCGGGCTTACAGGATGTCCTGAGGCAGGCCAGGAAAGTCTGTGTGCATTTCCGCCGGTCATATAATGCCAGTGCTCGGCTGACTGACCTCCAAAAGGAGTTTAACCTGCCCAAGAACCGCCTAATCTGTGACATGCCCACCAGGTGGAACTCAACGTTGGCCATGCTGCAGCGCAGCAGAGGGCCATTAATGAGTACCTGTGCGACTATGGCACCAGGACAGGGTCAGGGGAGCTTGTTTTTTTTTCCCCATGCCAGTGGGCCATGATCAGGGATGCATGCACTGTCCTGTCATCATTTGAGGAGGCCACGAGGATGGTGAGCAGTGACAGTGCATGCATCAGTGACACTGTCCCCCTTGTCCACCTGTTGGAGCACACGCTGCGTGGAATAATGGACAGGGCACTTGAGGCAGAACAGAGGCAGGAAGAGGAGGACTTCCTTAGCTCTCAAGGCCCCCTTTATCCAGACAGTGTTCCTGCGTGCCCACCGATCACACAGGAAGAGGAGGAGGAGGAAGAGGAGGAGGAAGATTGTGTCAGTATGGAGGTGGAGCCTGGCACTCAGCATCAGCAGCAGTCTTTAAGGGATCAGTCCCAAGAAACACATGGACTTGTACGTGGCTGGGAGGAGGTGGCTGCGGACCATGTCGTCCTTAGTGACTCAGAGGACTCCGGACCGAATGCCTCAGCAAACCTACGCTGCATGGCCTCCCTGATCCTGCAAAGCCTGCGAAAGGATCCTCGTATTCGTGGTATCAAGGTGAAGGACCAATACTGGCTGGCAACCTTCCTTGATCCACATTACAAGGGTAAGGTTGCGGACCTTATCTTGCCATCGCAGAGGGAGCAGAAGATGAAACATCTTCGGGAGGCCTTGCAGAAAGGTCTGTGCAACGCGTTCCCAGAGACTGGGAGGTTACAAACTCCTGTTTCTGGACAACGTGTTGCTGAGGCTTCGGTCAGTCAAAGAAGGAGCGGTGGAGAAGGTGGCCGTCTGACCGATGCGTTCAGACAATTTTTTGGTCCGCAGCCCCAAGGTATGATCGGTTCCAGCAACCATCGCCAGCGTCTGTTTTACATGGTGCAAGAATACCTAGGGGCAAGATCAGACTTGGACACCTTTCCCACCGAAGATCCTCTGGGTTACTGGGTCTTGAGGATGGATCACTGGCCAGAGCTTGCACAGTATGCAATTGAGCTACTGGCCTGTCCTGCATCCAGCGTTCTTTCGGAACGCACATTCAGTGCTGCTGGAGGCGTGGTAACCGATCACAGGGTGCGTCTGTCCACCAACTCGGTCGATCGACTGACCTTCATAAAATTGAATCAGTCTTGGATCACCACCAGCTACCAAGCACCCAATGCTGATGTAACCGAATAATTTTTTTTGAAATCTCAGATCTCTTCAAAGACTGCCTATGCTGATGCTGAGTGACTATCCCTGAGTAATTATCCTCTTCCTCCTCAATCATCACGCTGATAGCTTGTAAGAACATTTTTGGTTCTGGGCGCCACAACCAGTGCCTAAGGCACAATTTTTCAGCCCCTGTTTAACAGGGGCATGTAATTACAATTTTTGATGCAATACTTTGCAGCAGGGCTCGTTCCTGCGTTCCAACTAGAGTGTCTGTGAGGAGTTGCAGTGTTGTGGCACCAGCCCCAGTGCCTAAGGCCCAATTTTTCTGCCCCTGTTTAACAGGGGCGTGTAATTACAATTTTTGATGCAATACTTTGCAGCAGGGCTCGTTCCCGCGTTCCAACTAGAGTGTCTGTGAGGGGTTGCAGTGTTGTGGCACCAGCACCACCACCACCAAAGGCCCAATTTTTCTGCCCCTGTTCAACAGGGGCATGTAATTACAATTCTTGATCTAATATTTCACAGCAGGGCCCATTTCTGCACCCACTAAGAGCGAGTGAGGACTTACAGTGTTGTGGCACCAGCACCACCACCACCACCACCAAAGGCCCAGTTTTTCTGCCCCTGTTCAACAGGGGCATGTAATTACAATTCTTGATCTAATATTTCACAGCAGGGCCCTGTGAGGGCTTACAGTGTTGTGGCCACAACAACACCTAAGGCCCAAATTTCTGCTGAGTATATAGGGCAGGCCCCTACTTTCAAACATCTAACTTACAAACGACTCCTACTTGCAAACGGAAGGAGACAACAGGAAGTGAGATGAAATCTACCCCTAGGAAGGGAAATTCTCTCCTGTAAGAGTTAATATGGGAAAAACATTTCTCCTTTCCACTGATGCTTTCCAATCCTTGTTCCACAAAAAAACCCAAATTCTCAAAAAGCATTTGTCATTGGGACAAAAAGTGAGGTGAAATCTTCTAAAGAGGAGGAAAGACAGCAAAACAAATGTCACAGGGGTGATAACCCTTCCCTGTTTTCCAAAAAGCTTAAAAAAAATTTTTTGGCTGGAGCTAAACACTTTAAAAATGTACCCATTCAAAATGACAAACAGATTCTACTTAACAACAAACCTACAGTCCCTGTCTTGTTTGCACCGCCTGTATACTACTGTTCAGAGTATGTAGAGCCTAAGGCCCAAATTTGGGTGCGGGGTTCCCCTTAATATCCATACAAGACCCAAATGGCCTGGTAATGGACTGGGGGGTACCCATGGTGTTTGTCTCACTGATTTTCATCCATATTGCCAGGACCGGACATTACATTAAACCCGCAAGCAGTTTTAAATGAGATTTTTTCCTTAAAAAATGACATTTGGAGCATTGACTGTTCTAAACACGGGAAACACGCGCCACTTTACAGGCATACTATAGACACCCCCCAGGTACGATATTTAAAGGAATATTTCACTTTTTTTTTTTTTACTTTAAGCATCATTAAAATCACTGCTCCCGAAAAAACGGCCGTTTTTAAAAGTTGTTTTTTGCATTGATACATGTCCCCTGGGGTAGGACCCGGGTCCCCAAACCCTTTTTAGGACAAAACCATGCAAATTAGCCTTTAAAATGAGCACTTTTGATTTTGAACGTTCGAGTCCCATAGACGTCAATGGGGTTCTAATGTTTGTGCGAACTTTCGGTCCGTTCGCAGGTTCTGGTGCGAACCGAACCGGGGGGTGCTCGGCTCATCCCTAGTGCTGAATATTTTTTCCCCACAATCAACCTTAGTTTCTTCAGTCCCTTTGTGTCTGGTATGAATTTTAAAGGCAACCCCCACGCCATTTTTTTTAAAGGGTGTGGCCCCCCAACTTCTATACCAGACCCTTATCTGAGCATGCAGCCCAGGATGTCAGAAAAGGGAGGGGACGAGTGAGCGCACCCCCCCTAAACCATACCAGGCCACATGCCCTCAACAGGGGGGCTCTGCCCCCCCAAAGCACCTTGTCCCCATCAACATGGGCCTCTTCCCCACAACCCTGGCAGGTGGTTGTGGGGGTCTGAGGGTGGGGGAGTTATCAGAATCTTTAACAAGGGGGCCCCCAGATCCCACTCCCATGTGAATGAGTAGGGGTACATAGTACTCCTATTCATTCACCCCCATAAAAACACTCCTTTTGAAGCCATCAACCCAGCATGCCCCTGGCCAATGATCTCACAAGGGGGTGGGATCACCAGGTGGCGCCACCCCTTATTTATTTAAAATCGTCAGGCGGTGGGAGCCGTTGGCGTGAGCAGACTTTTCTTCTTTCTTTTTGGGTCAACGGTGGCAGCAGGCATCGTTAACGATGGCTCTACACTGAGGGGATATTTATTTTTCATTTTTAAATAAAAGACTTGTTACAAACTATCTAACGTCTTTATACACTACACTTTTTTTGGTGGTGAATGAGTAGGGGTACTATGTACCCTGTACTCATTCATATATAGGGGCATCTAGGGGTCCCCTTGTTAAAGGGGGCTTCCATATTCTGATAGGACCCCCGCCTGCAGACCACCACAACCACTGGCCAGAGTTGTGGGGAAGAGGTCCTTGTCCCCATCAACATGGGACAAGGTGCTTGGTGGGTTGAGCCCCTCCTGCCCCAAAGCACCCCCCCATTTTGAGGGGATGTGGTCTGGTATGGTAAAGGAGGGGTGGGTGCTCGCTCCTCCCCTCCCTTTTCTGACCTGCCAGGCTGTATGCTCAGATAAGAGTTTGGTATGGATTTTGGGGGGGGGAACTTATGCCAATTTTATTTTTCTTATTTTGGGGGTTCCCTTTAAAATCCGTACAGGACCCGAAAAGGCCTGATATGGGTTTGGGGGGACCTTGTGATGTTTTTTATTTGCCGGCAATAGTTTTTTTACTTTCAGCTGTCAGCGGGGAACCCCACTGACAGCTAATGACTCATCAGTTATTAAGGACATAACGGCTACCCGCCTGGTTGTTGAGGGTGCCAGTGGCAGCTGGTTCCTTAAATATCGCATGCCGGGAACACTAATTATTTACCGTACGCAATATTTTTTTCTGAAAACTGACTTTCCCCCCTGTTTTATGCAGCATTTACCAAGCATTTTTCCTTTATGCGGTAAAAACCGCATAAAGCAGTAGTGAATTGCCATTTTCAGGATCGCATGCGGTATTTGGGAAAACACCTAATATGTGATCTGGTTTTGTGAATGGAGCCAACTATGTGTGTCTATTGTTGTGACCTAAATGAGGATCAAAACATATTTCACTGCATATTACATCAGAAAAACTGTTATTTTCAAGGGGTTCACACAGTTTTTCTTGCCCCTGTATGTCTGTGTGTACCTTTATTATACATAAGTTTCTTACTTCCTGGCTCTGTTACAAGAGAGAAAGGAAGTAGGGAGATTAAGGAAGTTTGGATTATATCAACATACATAAATGAACGGGACTTTCTAGGTACCATAATCACAATTACTCAAACTCTTATGCCGCGTACACACGGTCGGACTTTTCACCTGCAAAAGTCCGACGGACGCCGCCGGACCAAGTCGGGCGGACAATCCGACCGTGTGTGGTCTCCATCGGACTTCCGACGGACCGTTTCGGGCGGAAATCCGACGTACTTTAGATTTGAAGCCTGCTTCGAATCTTTACGTCGTACCTCCGCCGGACTCAGTTCCTGACGGAAAGCCCGTTCGTCTGTATGCTAGTCCGAAGGACCAGATATGACGGAGGAGCAGGTTACTGCATCTCGCGCTCGCTGCAATAGGAAAAACAAATTTTCCCATTGCGGCGAGCGCGGGGGGCATCCCAGGCCCTTAGGTCTGGTATGGAACTTTAAGGGGAACCCCCTACGCCGAAAAACCGGCGTGGGGGTCCCCCCAAAATCCATACCAGACCCCGATCCGAGCACGCAGCCCGACCGGTCAGGAAAGGGGGTGGGGACGAGCGAGCGCCCCCCCCCCCCTCCTGAACCGTACCAGGCCGCCTAAAACGTCACAGTCCCAGCATGCCCAGGGACTGTGACATCATATGGGGGCGGGGTCTCCGCCTATATAAGTCACAACGCAGCCCTCAGAGACCAGTCCAGCCGGAGAGAGCGTCGTGTCAACATCTGGGGGAAGAGAAGAGAAGAGAACACAAGAAGCCAAGAAGCCAAGAAGTCCGGACCTCCGCTGGCAATAGAGCTACTTGAAGACAGCGGAGGGGCCGGCCGAAGACCTGGGACACCGGGAGAAGAGGCCGGAGAGCGGAGAAGAACCAACCGGACGCCGGGAGAAGATGAACCGGAGGGACCCCCGAAGACGGAAGAAGACCCCCCCACGGAGCTGTTTAATAAATTATTTTAAAAACCTGTGTTGTGTTTTATTATTGACACTTTTTACCTAGGTGAATGGGTAGGGGTACCATGTACCCCATACTCATTCACATAGGGTGGGGGGGCCGGGATCTGGGGGCCCTCTTATTATAGGGGGCTCCCGGATTCCGATAAGCCCCCCGCCCGCAGACCCCGACAACCAATGGCCAGGGTTGTCGGGAAGAGGCCCTTGTCCTCATCAACATGGGGGCAAGGTGCTTTGTGGTGGGGGGGGCACCGCAGGGTGCCCCCTCCCCCAAAGCACCCCCCCATGTTGAGGGCATGCGGCCTGGTACAGTTCAGGAGGGGGGGGGCGCTCGCTCGTCCCCACCCCCTTTCCTGACCGGCCGGGCTGCGTGCTCGGATCGGGGTCTGGTATGGATTTTGGGGGGACCCCCACGCCGGTTTTTCGGCGTAGGGGGTTCCCCTTAAAGTTCCGTACCAGACCTAAGGGCCTGCGACGGGGCTCGCAAGGTTTCAATCTCGCCAAAAAAAGCGGTGAGATTGAATTCCTTTTCTAGTCCCGTCGTACCCGAGTCATGTTCAAAATGAACGGACTTGTCCGTGTGTGGGAAAGTCCGTTCATTCTGAAAGTCCGGCGGAAGTCCGTCGGGAAGACCGGATTCCGGAAAGTCCGGCCGTGTGTAGGCAAGTCCGGCCGTTCAGAAAGTCCGGCGGTAGTCCGCCGGAAGTCTGGCGGCAAGTACGTCGGACTTAGCTTTCTAGAAAGTCCGACCGTGTGTATGCGGCATAATATTTGTTAAATATCAAAATATATACCGTACTTCATTCATAATATTTAAAATTAACAAATAGACTATAGGCTGATACAAATTGCAGTAACACCATACAAAAGACTGTATATAACTTGTCCTGAACAACTATTGTATTATTTGTTGTTCATTGGTGTCATGCAAGAGTCATTGCACAGCTATTAAAAGTATACACAATAGCAGTGTTTACAAAGCTTTAGCCTGTTCACAATGAAGAAAGCTCCTCTTCTTATCTTGTGAATGGGTTGAATATTTGTAAACACAGGGTACCAATAATTATAGGATCATTTTTTATTGTATGTGAGGGTTTAAAGTGATACTGACCACAAATGATTGTGGGATTTTTTTTTAATGAGGGGATTTAATGTGCCCACCAATCAAACCCCAATGATCACCAATAACTTCAATGGGATTTGCCCATTCAGGTTCATCAAAGTTTGTCCTGGGGACTTGGGGGGAATAATGTGAAAAGAAAATGTATAACAGTATAGCCCACAAACATATAGAATATAAGGAGCAAAGGCAATATTGTAAAATCCATCGAAACTAAAATAAGTAAATGCGAGAAGTTCATGAGAAGAAAATGAAGGACTTGTAGGGCTTCATGTAGAGGGTGAGAGAGTACCAGAAGAGCAAACCAGTGCAGGAAATAGAAGTCAATCCAGAGGAGCCTATTCCAGCAGAGGTAAATGATCAGGCAGGAGCTGGTCCAGGCGCCTCACGTTGCTCTAGCCAAGTTAAAACGCATTGTGGATCCTCAAAGAATTGGACTCTAGCATCACCCATGACACAGAGTCTAATGGGAAAGAGCATGGCATAGGAGATATGGCATATCCGGAACTGGCGTTTAGCTTCAGTAAACTATGCATGCTGCTTCTGTACTTCTGCAGAAAAGTCTGGGAAGACCATTATCTTGCCATTGTGAAAAGGAATATTACCCTTCTCCCTAGTGGGCCATATTACAGTATCCTGATTTAAATTGTTTCTAAATTTGGCAATAAAGGTACTTGGAGGCGCATCTTGTGGAGGTCATCTAGCAGCTAAGCGGTGGGCTCTTTCCACCACAAAGGTGGAGGAGAATGCTGGGTAGCCAAACACGGTTAAAAGTAAGTTCTCCATAAATGTGGGGGGGTCTGTTCCCTCAGCACCCTCGGGCAGGCCCACAAACCTTAGATTTTCCATGTCATCTTGTTTTTGTTGGACAGCATGAATTTGGTGTGGAAGCCTCTCATTTGCAACCTGTAATGGCAGAAGGTCGACCTCCACATGGTCAACCTGAGTCTCTTCCTCTGTGACTTGCTCCCTCAGCTCCTGTAGATCTTGTAGATCTTGATGATAAAGCTGTCTTGCATACACACGGTCACACCAAATTCCGACCGTCCAAAACGCGGTGACGTACAACACGTATGATGGGACTTGAAAAAAGAAGTTCAATAGCCAGTAATAAATAGCTTCCATCTTGTACTTGCTTTAGAGCATGCGTCATTTTTTTGTGCGTCGGAACAGCATACAGATGAGCATTTTTTCCGATAGTAACTTGTTCCATCGGAAAAATATAGAACATGTTCTCTATCTAAGTCCGTCTGAATTTTTAAAAGAAAAAGTCAGATGGGGCATACACATGGTCGAAATATACGATGAAAGGCTCCCACCAGACTCTTTCTGTCGGAAATTCCGCTCGTGTGTACACGTCATAACAAGTAGAAACTGCCACCAGAACTTTTGTGGTGTCAGCGCTGACCGAGTCACTAGCAGAAGGTGTGGAAGCGCCATCTTCCCCTTGTGTGTCCTTTTCCTTGTGCCGGAATTTGTTTAGTTGCGGTGGAGACATGGTCGACCGGCCTGAGAGAAGGTTCAGATAGTCCACAAGAGAGAAGAAGAGGACAGAGGAATCACAGGATGTAGTAAATAGGATAGGTCTCAAGCAGAGCTCCCGAGCTGTGATCCTCACACCATGCTGTTCCAGGCCTCACCCCAATGCAAAATAGGTTCATAAAATTTTAAATCTTTGGCAAATTGAACCCAGGCAGATTCATTCATCCCTACTTTACATCAATACTCTGACATGCCTTCCTAATGGTGTTAATGGGTGCCAATACAGCCACTAGGCATGGACCAAATGGACCCCTGTTTGGTTTGCACCAGAATTTTCAAACACTGCGAAAGTTTGGACCCGAAGAACGAACCCCATTAGAGTCAATGGGACCCAAACATCTAAAAGCAAAAGTGCCCATTTTGAAGGCTTATATGCAAGTTATTGGGCATACAATTGTTATAGGGGTCTTGGTCCTGCCCTGGGGGACATGTATCAATAAAAAAAAGTTTGTGAAAAATTTCATTTTTAAATGAGCAGTGATTTTTTCATTTTTAAAGTGAAAGCATAAAAATTAATAAATCCTTCAAATATAGTGCCTGGGGGTCCCCTCACTATACCTGTAAAGTGGCAGATCTGTACCATATCCAGAATCTGCTGCAGCAATAATTGCATTTATAAAGCCAAATAAATGACATTTTCCCTGCAAGCTGCATTTATTTTGCTCAGCAACAGCTGGGGAGCCAGTGTGTATGATGAGGCCATACAGAGATTTTTTGGATCCATTCTGGTGTCACTTTGACTTTGGATAGAAGTAACGGGTGTGTAAAAATTGGCCTTTGGGTGTCGGTGGCGCCTTCCCACCTTAACCCTATAGAGGTACTCTTGATGAAAGCAAGAATTGGCCTTGCTGTAAATAATTGCAATGATATGCACCTGTCAAACAGGTGCTGAAAAATTGGTCTTTTTGTGTTAATTGTGCCCATGAAACCCATCCGAAAAACTTTCTTCCAGATGAAATGTTTGAACAACCTCAAAGCTAGGCAGCCTTGAAGTCTTGCAGAGATTCCATATCCCAAAAATCCTTAATCAGTGACATCGGCATCAGATTAATTTTTATAAAAGTCAAACAGTCCACGGAGTCTGTGGACAGACGCGTTCTATGATCAGTAACAAAACCTTTGCAGCACTGAATGACCGTTCTGAAAGCACGCTGGTTGCAGGGCAGCCCAACAACTCAATAGCATATTGGAAAAGTTCTAGCCAGTGGTCTGTTCTTATGACCCAGTAAGTCAGTAGATCATCAGCTGGAAAGCTCTCCATCTCTGTTTTGGCCCCGAGATAATCGTTCACCATGTAATGCAGACACTGCCGATGGGATGTGGGAGCTGACAGCCCTGGGCGGCAAGGACTAACAAAATCCAAAATGCCTCACTTAGGTGGACGCCTTCTCCAACGCTCCTCTCTTGATCAACAGAAGACTCAAAACTACGTTTTCCACGACACTCTAACCTACTGAAGGCAGGAAAAACATTCAATAAAGTCCTCTTTAACGTGTCCTCAAGAGATTTTATCTTCTGCACTCTCTGTGGGGACAGGATGAGTTCTGAGATCTTCCCCTTATAATGGTGGTCAAGGAGGGTTGCCAACCAGTAATCATCCTTCTCCTTTATGCCATGTATTCTTGGGTCCTTTCGCAGGCTTTGAAGCATGAGGTTGCCCATGCGCCTCAAATTTGCTGAGCCTTGAGAAGCAGACAACTCGGGGTCACTCAGGATGACAGCATCTGGAACTTCATCCCCCCAGCCACGTATTGCTTCCAAGGGTCCTGGGGTTGGAAAGCCATCCCTTATAAATTGACGCACGTCTTGCTCTTCTTCGAAGCCTATGAAAGTGCTAGAATCCTCATCCTCCTCCCCTCTCTCCTCCTGTGTATTCTGTGACATAGGAATGATGGTGTCTAGATAAAATGGGCCTTGGGAGGAATAGAAGTCCTCCTCTTCCTCCTGCTGCTCTGCCTCCAGTGCTCTGTCCATAATGCCATGCAGAGTCTGCTCCAGCAGGAACAAAACAGGGATTGTGTCACTGATGCATGCACTGAAACGGCTCACCATCCTTGTGGCCTCCTCAAATGGTGACAATACAGTGCATGCATCCTTAATGATCAGCCATTGGCATGGAGAAAAAAGCTGAGGCAGCCTGAGCCCGTAGTCATGCCGTACTGGCACAGGTACTTGTTGACGGCCCTCTGCTGCATTTATAGCTGCTGCAGAATTGCCAAAGTCAAGTTCCACCTGGTGGGCATGTCACAAATCAGGCTGTTTATGGGCAGGTGGAATTCCCGCTGAATTTCAGCCAACCGAGCACTGGCTGTATATGACCACCTGAAATGGCTACAGACTCTTCTGGCCAGCTTTAGCACATCTTGCAACCCTGGATACGTATTTAGGAAACACTGTACCACCAAATTGAGGACGTGTGCCAGGCATGGCACATGTGTCATTTTTCCCTGTCTAAGGGCAGACAGGAGGTTTGAGCCATTATCGCACACCACCATTCCTGGCTCCAGCTGGCATGGTGTGAACCACCTCTGGGCCTGTCCCTGCAGAGCTGCAAGAATCTCTGCCCCAGTGTGGTTCCTGTCCCCTAAACACACCACCTGAAGCACTGCATGGCACCTTTTAGCCTGACTCATGGAATAGCCCTTTGAATGCTTAGGGGTACCTGATGTTCATAGGACAATTCTGCAGAGGAGGGCATGGAGGTGGCAGAGGAGGAGAAGGGGGTAGAGCTCACAGGTATGGCATCATCACCACCAGCTGTATGGAGATGTGGGGGCACAGCAAGCTGCAGCACCGAGCCCTGTCCTGCATCCTTTCGAGTTGCAAGCAGCATTACCCAGTGTGATGTGAACAATATATATTGTCCCTGCCTATGCTTGCTGGACCACGTGTCAGCAGTAAGGTTAATTTTACAGGTGACTGCCTTGCCCAACTATGCCAGAACATTCCCTTCCATGTAATGGTAGAGAGATGGAACGGCCTTACGTGAAAAGTAGTAGCGACGAGGAACCTGCCATTGTGGTACAGCACATTGTGCGAATTCATGGAGGAGAGCAAAATCCACCAAGCTGAATAGCATAAGTTGGAGAGCCAACAGCTTTGACAAGCTTGCATTTAGATGCTGGGCATGTGGGTGGCAGGGACTGTATTTTTTTTTCGCTGCCACAGATGGGGCAGAGAAATTTGCCGGCTACAGTCTACAGCTGGTGGTGTGCTGCTGGCAGATGTGCTGCTAGGACCTGGGACACCCTGTGCTATACCATCATCCCTGTCAGTGGAGGCTGCTGAGAGGTAATGACTCAGTATAGCAGGGGCAGACTGAAGTGGGTAAGGAGGAGGAGGGACAGATTTGTGCTCCCTTTGTGTGGCTTTTAGGTGCTCTTGCCAACGGACTGAGTGGTTGGATGTTAAATGCCTTGTTAAGCATGTGGTACCCAGTCTACTGAATCAGATAAAACAGCAATTGCGATTGGTTGCCAGAGGTTACAGTGTATCATTACCACTCACTGACTGGTTGCTAGAGGTTACAGCAGTTGATTGGTTGCTATAGGTTACTGCACATCATTACTGCTTACTGATTGGTTGCTAGAGGTTACAGCACATCATCTCGGAGTAATAGTATGGGTGGGTGACAGTGGCAAATGAAGGGCACCAACATCCCTGTAGTGAATGTCAGAAAAGGGGGCATTTATTTGGCGGGACTTTAGGGGTGCCAACAAAAAAGAGAAGGTCATCCAATGCTCGACATTAGGTATGTAAAAACTAAAGATTTTATTGTTACATACAAAACATCATAAAAATTCTAATATAGGTTGTACACACATGTTCAAGGATACAGCTAGAAATTTAAAACAGATGATGAAGTATATTCACTTGATAGTAGCATTGGAGTGATTGTCCCGACATGTTTCGCCACTTTTGGCTCTTTAGGGGACGTTTTAAAAGCAAAATAGATGTAACATTGCATATAAAAAAGTACAAGCATTACATTGGCTTGAAATATAATACAAAATAGTAAAGTAATATAATGACGTACAAGCACAATAGGGTATACTGTTGACCGCTGGGCCCATAAACAAAGGCTCACCCATATGCAGAACTCATACCTGCAATTAAATGTTGGGAACAAGGAAAACCCTCGCTGAATGGTGCACATGGAATATGCTGGAAGAGGCCCAGATGAGCTTGTCAGCTGTGATCTAGCCAAAAAGTATTAATAAACGTGTATTTTATAATTAAGTTGGGGTGTATGTTCTATTCAAAATAGGGGGGGGGAAGGAGGAGGGGAGGGGAAGGAGGAAGGGAAAATTGGGGGGAAGAGAAGGAGAGGATGGAAAGGGAAGAAGAGAGGTGGGTGTGGGGGTGGGAGGAAGCAAGGTGAAAGGGGGAGGGTTGATAAAGAATGTGAAAAAAGGTGAGTAAAAAATTAGAGATCTAAAAGACGGACATAATGAGTTCTGCATATGGGTGAGCCTTTGTTGATGGGCCCATCGGTCGACAGTATACCCTATTGTGCTTGTACGTCATTATATTACTTTACTATTTCGTATTATATTTCAAGCCAATGTAATGCTTGTACTTTTTTAAATCATCCCCTGATGATCCAAAAGTGGCGAAACATGTCGGGACAATCATTCTAATGCTACTATCAAGTGAATATACTTCATCATCTGTTTTAAATTTCTAGATGTATCCTTGAACATGTGTGCACAACCTATATTGGAATTTTTATGATGTTTTGTATGTAACAATAAAATCTTTAATTTTTACATACCTACTGTCGAGCATTGCATGACCTTCTCTTTTTTGTTGGCACCCCTAAAGTCCCACCAAATAAATCCCCCCTTTTCTGATAGCACATCATCTCCTCACTGCTTGCACACCATGGACTGGAGAGGTGAGGGGGCCCATTAATATACAGAAAACTCCTAGGGATTCTAGGACTCCTGGGCTCCGTGGCAGTACTGGGGGGAGGGGAGGGTGTGATCAATGGCGATGCTGATTTTTTTTATACTGACTACCAATATAAAGAGGAGTTTTAACACTGGCCACCAATGTAATAGGGGTTTACACTGACCACTAATGTAATAGAAGCATTCAAAGTAACCACCAATGTAAGGAGGGATTTACACTGACCCCCAATGTAAGGGGGACATTCACACTGGCCACTAGTGTGAATGAAGAGATTCTGCTCAAGCACCAATGTAATGAGAAGATTTACATTGACCACCAATGTAACTGAGACATTTAGCCTGCGTTCACATTTGTGTGTGTCGGGAACGTATGCAAAATCGAATTCCTGACATCACAGAAACGTGCTGCCCTTTAGCAGATACACAGCAGTGACATTAATTGTTAAATAACACCCTCACACGTCTGCTGACATGTGCCTTGGCACTGTGATTTTGGAAAAGGGTTTGGGAGTTTCTTACGCATTGGTAGTGCATAGAGCAGCCCATTGAGATGAATGGGCTGCCCTACACGTGACCTACATCTTTATCTACCTGGTCAGTACACCTTTGCATCCTTAAACCCCTGCTAACCTCTGCACCTCAAACCTCCTCCATCCTCTCCACTCCCCTTTAACTCTTCCTGCCTCCTCTGCTCATCTTTGCACCCACCTTACTTACCTCCATACATCCCCTCCTTGCTCACTTGTGCACCCCAAACTAATTCCTTCTCTGCCTACCTCTGCACACCCCACACTACCCTCCCCTACCACTAATTTGCTAACCTTTGCAGAACAGGCTGATAATAGGCTTAATGACAACAGTTGTAGGCAGAACTTTCAAGCATGCCCCTTTACCTCCCCAGTGGGCAGCATTCAGTATAGGTGATGGTGGATATGACCTCATGGGGGCATGATATATACATGAATACCACCTATATTTACATATGAATCCTGCTGGTATGCCTCTATTTACATATGAATGCCGTCACTATTTACATATCAATGTCGGTATTAACATATAAACACAGGGTCTGCAGGTGAGTCATCTGTACACAACAATAGGGCAGAGCTGGGCAGCATTAGTAACAGAACTTCACACTGAGATATCAGGACACAGCATGGGACTAAAACCTCAAGGGACAAGGGAATTTAAACTGGTATAGTTGCCAAGTATGAGGCAGCTGCTTTGGGCCCCACGACCATGACAGGGCCCAGGGTGCCCCCTTTTTCCTGCCTTAAAAATGGCCCTGCAGCTGAGCTTTGGGCAGTGGGCCGGGAGATAACAGCTGCAGTATGTGATGGAATAGAGTTGCTGCTGTCTATTCTTTCTTGATGTCAGCCTTCTTTAGGTTGTGCGGCCTCACCTTCAGTTTTCTCCTCTGCTCTATCTGGCATCCAAGTCACATCAGTGGCCTCATCTTATATATTCCATCTCCATCTGCTCCATCTTCATCATTACCACTGGAGACAACTTGCCAATACGCTGCAGCTTGGGGAACATGAATGCCAATTTGTCTACCAGTGTTCCTCCCTCTCTCTAGGCTCATGTTCCTGTCATCCTCAACCTCAGAACCAAAATCCAGTAATGGCTGGGCATCATCAAGAAGCAAGTGGCTGACACTGTGATCAAATAACTCAGCTGACTTCTCAATGGCTGATGCTGGGGCTATGGCAAGAATAGATGTGGACAAGGAGGTAGGTTTATCCACTCTGGCAACTGCAGGGAACTGCACACTTGTCTCTGCTTGCATGATTGAGAATGAGGAGGATGAGGAAGGTTTATTAAGCCAGGCCGCCACCTCCTCTGCATGCTGTGGCTGGGTAGTATGGGCAAACTCACTAAACAGAGGAAATGATGCCACCACGTTCACCTTTGCCTGTGGACACATTTGTTGCTGGCCCCCTTACAGTGCTAAGAGAACGTCTGCCTCTCCTTGTTGTCCTCCCAGATATTATTGGGAGGGAGGGGTGGTGCTTATAAGCAAATGTAAAGAAGAAGTTGAAATCTATACATAAATGCACTTTAATCAATGTAAAGTGGTGTTTGGTGCACTTTAATTTGAGTATTCACACTACACAGACACACTCCATGGATACAATATAATATACTGCAATATGATGCGCAAACGAACAGTGACGTACAGAAGCAAATGGCGTAAAAATGCCAGTAACGTACAAAACCATATGGCGTTAAACTGGCAGCAACGCACACAGAACTATATGACGTTAAACTGGCAGTAACGCACACAGAACTATATGGTGTTAAATTGGCAGTAACGCACACAGAACTATATGGCGTTAAACTGGCAGCAAAGCCGACAGAAATATTTGGCGTTAAACTGGCAGTAACGCACACAGAACTATATGACGTTAAACTGGCACTAACGTACACAAAACTATATTGTTTTAAACTGGCAGTAACGCAAAAAACTATATGGCATTAAACTGGCAGTAACGTACACAAAACTATATGGCGTTAAACTGGCAGTATCGCACAAAACTATATGGCATTAAACTGGCAGTAATACACACAGAACTATGTGGCAATAAACTGGCAGTAACGCACACAGAAGTAAATGGCGTTAAACTGGCAGTAACGCATACAGAACTATATGGCGTTAAACTGGCAGTAGTGCACACAGACCTATATGGCGTTAAACTGGCAATAACGCACACAGAACTATTTAGCTTTAAACTGGCAGTAACGCACACAGAAGTAAATGGCGTTAAACTGGCAGTAACATACAAAACGATATGGTGTTAAACTGGCAGTAACACACACAGAACTATATGGCGTTAAACTGGCAGTAACTCATACAGAACTATATGGCGTTAAACTGGCAGTAGTGCACACAGACCTATATGGCTTTAACTGGCAATAACGCACACAGAACTATTTAGCGTTAAACTGACAGTAATGCACACAGAACTATATGGCATTAAACTGGCAGTAATGCAAACAGAACTATATGGCGTTAAACTGGCAGTAACGCATGCAGAACTGTATAGCGTTAAACTGGCAGTAACGCAAAAAACTATATGGCATTAAACTGGCAGTAACATACACAAAACTATATGGTGTTAAACTGGCAGTAACACACAAAACTATATGGCATTAAACTGGCAGTAACGCACAAAGAACTATATGGCGTTAAACTGGCAGTAACGCACACAGAACTATGTGGCATTAAACTGGCAGCAACGCACACAGAAGTAAATGGCTTTAAACTGGCAGTAACACACACAGAAGTAAATGGTGTTAAACTGGCAGTAACATACAAAACGATATGGTGTTAAACTGGCAGTAACGCACACAGAACTTTATGGCGTTAAACTGGAAGTAACGCACACAGAACTATATGGCGTTAAACTGGCAGTAACGCACACAGACCTATATGGCGTTAAACTGGCAGTAACGCACACAGAACTATTTGGCGTTAAACTGGCAGTAACGCACACAGAACTATATGGCGTTAAACTGGCAGTAACGCACACAAAACTATATGGCGTTAAACTGGCAGTAGCCCACACAGAAGTAAATGGCAGTTCAACCGTCACTACACTGACGCTATCTGAACTGTCCCTACTCTAGTTATACACTAATGTAAAGATTACTGACATGGTCTCACTACACTACACTGAAACTATATGAGCTGTCCCTTCTCTACACTAATGTATGTATGAATGACACGGTATTACTACACTACAGTGAAACTATCTAAGCTGTCCCTACTCTAGCTGCACACTATGCAAAGCTGAATAATGGTCCTCCTCACTACACTCACACTATCCCTAGACTGACACTAAACTAATATTATACACTGACAATTGAAGCAAAATAGCACTGTATAGCACACTAACTAACTAATAGCACTGAACAGAGCCCTGTTCTTTCTCTCTCCATGCCGAAATAACACTGAAAATTGTTGCCAGTGAAAGAATACTTTTCTACTGTGGGGCGGGAATGAGCCATTGGTTAATTGGATAAAGTCATGAAGAAAGTGTCCAATCATGACTCTGACAGTGCTCTGTGCCCTGATTGGCTGAAGCTTTCACTGCTTTAGCCAATCAGGGCTTGCAATGCACTGTTCAGTGCCGCAATGCATTGTGGTCGATTCAAGGGGGCCGAACAAACAGTCGGATGACCCGTTTGTTCACCAAACATCCGAGCAACGAAAGTTTGGCCGGAACTTATGCTTGGGCCGAACCGTTCGCCCATCCCTAACAGCCACCTCTAGTCTCCACCAGAAGGGCATATGACAGGATAACAATGCAGCAATAGAACTTGGAGACAGGTGAAAATAATTTTAAAAATATTATTAATATCTTACTTTAAATCACAACTCCGGGCTCAGAATTTCTAATTTTTAAGCCTAAGAACAGAAATGAATTGGTCTAAAAACCAGGTGTTTTTTGCAAGTTTGTGCTTTTTAAGATTTATTGTCTTCTAAAACCATTTAGAAAGTAATTATTTATTATTATATTATTAATATATTATATATATTATTAATCATAAAATTAATTAATCATAATGACATGAATTCCTAAATGGTTTGCTTTTCTGCAGATCATATAAATCCACATTCAGATATTCAGGAGAATCAAATAGTGCTAAAATCAGCAATTCTAATTCAATAATCCTTATGCAGAGCTTGCATGTTGTATCTTTGTAACTGGATGAGCAGGAAAAAAAATGGAGCTCCAGACGATCAGCTCATAAATTAATAAATCTTTTTTTATGACAATATGGTGGCAGTAAATAGAGGAGTGGTATCGAATAGCAATTGGGGGGGGGGGGGGGGGCAGAAAATCACCCTTCATCAGGGTTTGGACTGAGTAGTCAGAATTTCAATATGTACTTATGGTACAATCATCTTGAAAGAGCTCTTATTCCACAAACAAAAAAATTGCAATGGCTCAGGCAAATGCAGTGACCACCCACAGTACCGTTTTCAGCTATTGAGCCATTGCAATAGCTTGTTTCTGGATTAAGATTACGTTCCAAGAGATCATACTATAAGACCATATAGGCGTTCTAACTACTAAGTTCAAGTTCAGATGAAGGGGGATTTTCTGGCCCGCAGAACACATTGGCTCAATTTATTCACTCAGTTGTCAAGTATATGCATTTACCTTTGAGTTAATTTTATGACTCTTTTTCATGCTCATCCAGAGTTCTCAAGCCGGGTGGTTCCCACCTCGTGGGAATTTCCCCCCTCCCTTTGTTTTAGGGCATCCAAAACCAAAAGCAACTTAATAAGAGTTTCCATCAAATTACCAAATGTCTGATAATAGTCTATAACATGCATGTCATTCGCCTAATTTCTTTACTTGTTAATAGTTTTTCATCTGCGCTACAGTAGTCTATCCCATCTTTTCATAACTGTAATTGTTGTTCCTTTACCTCTATTGAATTGTATTACGAGGACATAAAATAACATAATAACTCAGTAGGAATCCAGAGGAAAAAACGTAATAAAAAACAGCAGTAATATATAGACACATATTGTTGGACTAATATTACCACATTGTTTTTAATTATTACACTCTATTCAAGTCCTAGAAAAGAAAAGACTGCAGTTCTTTGTAAATTATTAAGGTTTTAAATATCCCTGTAGGGTAGTTTTAAATTCTAGAGAGTAAACATTTATGAATTTTGCAATAACTGTAAGGCATACTTCAAGCAAAAACTTAACAAAATGGTTATGTTGATGTATTTGAAAGTAAATAGAGCCTTTCCATTATGTCCTTGGGTCACCTTTGTCCGGGTAGGGAAAGGCACTTTTATGGCATCTATAAGAGCTAGAAAGCTGCATCGTCTATAGGATCTTTGTCCTCTGAGATCATCCCCACTTACTTTGTACAGGACCATATATTTTCATTACCTCATCATTTCGTTTTACACTCACAAGTTAATAACGATGACCTCGGCTGCTTTTATATCAAGAACGCTCATTTATACTGAAACTACCCATTTGCAGACTTCATTCATTTTAATGGGTGGCTATCCCTATGTCTACTAAACACTTTGCATTCTAACAATAATTTACTGCTCACTCTGCAGGAAATAGATATGAGATGGCTGCTAATGAGATGAGCAGGGTTTAGTTACCTTACTAGAACCTGATTCTATCTTTATCTCTACTTAACTATTGCTTTTCTGAAGGAGCTTCATTGCCCTTTTCATCCTTTGCCCTTTTATAAACCCCCACACTATAGCTCTAAAACAAACTGTATGATATTGTTTGTTTATATGGCACGTTTTTTCATATGGTGTGTGTCACAGACCATGCTGCTGCTGCATTGGGAAGATCTGGAGTCAAAGCAGGCCTGTTAGCTATGGTATTTTTAACATTTCAAAATATAAATCACCTTTGTTAGCCACAAAATCCTCTTTTCTACATACATGTTTTTCACTAAGTTAACATGGGCCTCACATGTTTGATTTTGGGGTGTGTATACCTGTCACCCTCTTCTTTAACGAACGTGCTTTTGCGGCCATTAAGAACATTCTAATTGGAAAAGGACATGGCATGAGGGAGGGGCTTATCCCTGAGAAATTAGGTTTTTGGTAGTCCAAATCAAATCTGTTTTAGAGTAGAACACAGAGGTTTTTTCTTGGTAATAAAGATGATAGCTGGTGCATCAAAGTGCCTAATTTTAGGCTGAGATTCTACTTTTAAAGTTTACAGTAGGGGATAGGTTGGCTTTAACCTCCCTGGTGGTATGATTATTTCAGATTTTTGCGTCTCAAAGCGGTACGAATATTTTGCATAGAAATTTGGGTTTTATATTGTAGGCCTGTAATTCTTAGCAATAACACACTTAAATCTGTCCACCAAGAGTTTAGTAGATATCCCAGGTATGATGAAGTTTGAAACACAAAATTATAAATTACAATATAATAAATAAATATAAATAATTTTAAAAAATAATAATATAATAATAATAAAATAAATTTCCCCATGATTCACTATCGCTCAATTCTGCAAGTGTTCTAAATCACTATCGCTGTTTTCTAGCTGGTCTAAAGCCACTTTTGATGTAAAGGGACACTTTTTGGTTTCTATGGACAATCTCAAGTTTCCAGGCAGAAAGAACAGTATATGTAATATAAAACTGCATGCAGGGCATGGGCCAAAGCACTGGGGACAAAAGGAAAGTGAAATGATTTCATTCAGTACTGTAATCAGTAAGATTACAGTACTGTATGTGTTATGATTTTTACATTCTTTGAATTTGCCGCCAGGCTCCACCCCGTGTGTTGCGACGCTCGCAGGGAATGGAGCCTGGCACAGAGAGGCTTCGGGCAGAGGACGGAGCCCGCAGACAGTGCGAGAGGACATCACAGGATCCTGGGGACAAGGTAAGTAACCTGCACCAGGATCCTGAGATGTAATCCTGAGTGTGGCTCGGGGTTACCGCTATAGGTGCTGAAATTTAACCCTGAGCCACGGGAAAACCGTCAGGAAGGCTACGATATAATATATTTTTCAGTATGTAAAAGGTGTACATTCTTGAATACAGTTGAGAGTCAGGCTATGATATGTAAGGTACCCCAAGTGGCAAAATCAATCACAGTTAGCTTGAAAAGGACAAACAAAGGGCCTAACCAACCAATACAAATAAAAGATATAACTACACACAGGACAAAGTGTAACATGTTGTAAATGCAAGTATCCCAAACCAAGTAAACAGCAAAAAAAGTAATGGTAATCACAGATATATACAAAAATATTCAAAGTTTATTGAAATACACAATAAAGAATAATCCCTACTTGTATGTCCTTGCCCTCAGGCAAAAAAAAGCCTGACCAAGACTGGAAGCAGTCATTTCCAGATTTCTCCTAAAGTACTACTTACCAGTACTGGAGGTAGATATACAGGTAAAAGAGCTTTGCAAAAGAGAAAAAGAGAATTGCATAATCTGTGTGGCTGGGGTTCAGATAGATTTTAAGTTACTGCTGTAGATTTAGGGAACTGCTATAGACAGGAACACATCAGAAACTTTCTTAACCACTTCAATACAGGGCACTTTCCCAGGACAATTTTCAGCTTTCAGCGCTGTCACACTTTGAATTACAATTGCGTGGTCATGCAACACTGTACCCAAACTAAATTTTTATAAATTTCTTCTCACAAATAGAGCTTTCTTTTGGTGGTATTTGATCACCACTGGGGTTTTTATTTTTTGCTAAACAAACTTAAAAAGGCCGAAATTAAAAAAAAAAAAAAAAGTTTTTCTTTGTTAATGATATAAAATTTTGTTTTCTCCTTCATTGACGTTCACCGATGAAGCAGAACTCATGAGCACTGGTGAGGTGGCACCGATGGACACTGATGAGTTGCCACTGATAAGGTGCCACTGATGGGCACTGATGAGGAGGCACTGATATGTAAAATTGATGGGCACTGATACGCTGCACTGATATGCAGCACTGGGGGGCACCGATAGGCAGCACTGATATACACCATTGATGGGCACTGATAGATGGAACTGATGGGCACTGACAGCTGGAACTGATGGGCACTGACAGGCGGAACTGATGGGCACTGACAGGCGGCACTGATGGGCACTGACAGGCGGCACTGATGGGCACTGATGAGGAGGCACTGATATGTAGCATTGATGGGCACTGATAGGCTGCACTGATATGCAGCACTGGTGGGCACCGATAGGCAGAACTGATATGCACCATTGATTGGCACTGATAGGCGGCACTGATTGGCACTGACAGATGGCACTGATGGACACTAATAGATGGCACTGAAGGGCAGCACTGATAATGAGATACTGACATGTATTACTGATGGGCACTGATTGGCACTGTGATGGGCACTGATTGGCACTGATTAGCACTGTTATTGGCAAAGAAAAGCATTGCTGATAGGCACTGACTGGCAGCTGATGGGCACTGATTGGCATTGTGGTGGGCACCTCTTATGGAGGCTGCGCTGATAATCAATGTGCTGATTATCAGTGCAGACCCCCCCTCTGACAGGGAGAGCCACTGATCGGCTCTTCCTATTAGCGCAAACCGAGAAAATCCATTTACCGTCACTTCCTGGTTCACGCTGTGATCAGCTGTGATTGGTCACAGCTGATCATGTGGAAAGGAGCCTCCATCAGAGGCTCCTTATCACGATCAGAGACGCAGTGTGTCACACAGCACCGCTGATCGCCACGCTGCGCACCCCTGCTCGCACGCTGGCATGTTATCCTGCTGGACATCATATGACGCCCAATCAGGATAACTGAACCACCGCCTGACCGTCATTCTGCTATAGGCCGGGCGGGAAGTGGTTAAAAGTAAAGTTTAGGTTTTTTATTTATTTTTTAAAATCATACTTACCTAGGTGGCCCCCGCTGGCTCTTATGCCCTGTACACACGATTGGATTTTCCGATGGAAAATGTGTGATCGGAGCTTGTTGTCGGAAATTCCGACCGTGTGTGGGCTCCATCGGACTTTTTCCATTGGATTTTCCGACACACAAAGTTTGAGAGCAGGCTATAAAATTTTCCGACAACAAAATCCAATCGCGTCAATTCCGACCGTGTGTGGACAATTCTGACGCAGAAAGTGCCACGCATGCTCAGAAGAAATTCTGAGACGGAACTGCTCGGTCTGGTAAAATTAGCATTCGGAATGGATATAGCACTTTCGTCACACTGCAATGTTTTAAATTGTTTAATGGAGCGCACTCTCTTCTTCTTTATGATGCTAGAAGAATGAAGTTGTTTTGCTGCTCATATTCACACAGACTTCTCACAAACTTCTTTCTTTATTGGAAATGGAAATTTGTAAGTTCTGTATATAATTGTATTGTATTTTGTATGTATTGCACATTGCCCTCACTGTGCAACAGCACTAATAATGTTTTCAGTAAATGTTTACATTCTTTCGAGTCCTGATTAGAATAAGCCTGCCTATGTAACGCCCCTTGTTAGGATAAACCTACAATTGTAATATTAATGTGATACCTACGTAATCATGTGCATAAAAAATTTCAATTGCGTCATAATAAAGCAGAACAGTAATTTGGAAAGATGCTGAGCGTATCTTTTGTGTCTGTTCCCTACTGCAGTAGTTATTATTAATTTGGAACCACTAATCAATATGAGGATAGGAGTTGCCTATCATCAATTTAACCGAGTCAGCATGGCGAGCTTTGCCTTAGGAGGGGATTCCAGGTGACCCTGAGTATCCGAAACGAGGAGCTTGAGACAATCCGGGAATTTCTGATAATCAGCCGGCTGAGGTAAGTCTTTTGCTTACATTTGAGTTATCAGACTTCCTTGATCGGTAAGGCATTTTTGGGACAAAGGGTACCTATTTTACTCCCCTTAATCGAACTGTATTGATTGGTGGTTATATGTTATGTTGTCCCTGTCTATTGTCCATCGGAGTGTTATAGATAAGAAAGGGAAGAATAGTGCTGTTCACAGGTATATGTAGTACATCTGCTAGATAAAGTAGTTTAGAGGCAAGAGGGTATAGGCACACGTAGAGAAGACTGGCCAGTCATTATGGGCATTGAATTAAGTAAGGGAATGAAGGGTAAGAGACCCTCAAAAATGCCCAGCGCAAGAGGAGCGCTATATATGAACCAAAGGTGCGGTTCCGCCTATACTGAGCCCCTAGATTAATGGTTAGAGTGGACAAGGATCCACAATGGGTAACTGGGTTACCAAGGTCCACAGGGACTAAGAATCATGCAGAGTAAACAGCTAGAGAAACAGCTATCTATGTGAGCAGGATGGATCAAGGGTGACATTAACACTAGACAGAAAGGGACATTTTCATGTTAAGTTGTGGAATGAATTTGGGGTCAGGCACTCCAACTAGTAAAAGTCAGAAACAGAGAAATGAGAATTAAAACAGAATACTTTATATGTTGTCAGAGAGGGAAGATGGGATGAGCACTCTGATCATAGAAGCTAGATATAAAAGATATCTGAACAAAATAAGGAATGCAGAATTCAGACAGGAAAATATTAATGAGAGTTAAAAGAAAGTGAGAGAATGTGATATGCATGTGTTGTGTACAAATGGGAAAATGTAAGCGATTTTAGAGAGATATTGGTGTATGTGTGTGCGAATGCTGGAACCTTTAGTTCTATTGCTTGTGTGTGTCATGTACGCAGATGTGACCCCCTCCTTTGTGCTCTCCTGAAAGAATGTCCCTGAGAGGTCAGTGATAAGCTGGAAGGACACCATGCCAATTCCAGTTTCTTAGACAAAACATGTGCCGGGTTAACGAATCTAATGGTAAACAATGTGATCACAATTATTTTGAATCTGTTTTCCAAACATGGTAAAATGAAGGTTACATTTAACCGTGTATTACACAAATTGAATATCCTTTGATAGTGGAAACACTGCATTAAAAAAAGGGAAATTAAGTAAAATTAAGTAATAATGAGTATTAATTTCTAATATGAGTTTAACAATTTTATTAATAATATAGATATATTGAAATTGGTTTAGACAACCTTTGGTTGGAAATGAAGTCCAGGTTAATGGGGAAATTTGTAATGAATGAGATTAGTTTAGATTAAGATAACAATTTTGTAATTTTACATTTATACAATAAGCCCTTATTGAGAGAAAAAAAAGATTAAGATAAGGTTGTTATTTTGAATAAAGCTGCCATAATATTTAACAAAGCCAAGATGGATGGGATACAGAAGAAGTTCTTCTACAAAAATGAAATTTTAAGGTTTTTGATGATAACTTGATGTGCGGTCCATGATGTGAGAGTAATAATAAATACAATGTAAATATAACAGACCCATCACATCAAGTCCACACACCCTGTTAGGATAGATGCCACCTGCTGCCAGTTGTTTTATAGTTTTTGGTGCTTTCTGGTCCATCATACAGATTGTTGATCCTTTTGTTTTTATTTATTTTTATTTTTGAAATCCAAAGCAGAATGTGTGGATTGTGAAATGATGTGCCCCTTTTTCTTGTAAGTACAGTGGTATAAGCAAAAGAATATTTTGGATTTATGGGCATCTCTGCATGACTGCAGGGTATTGTTATCATTTATTATAATATTGCCAGGAAAAAGTTGTGTTTTGAAACATGAAACTGGAGTTCTTACACAAACAGCATGATAGAAAACAAGCTATTGTAATATATTTATGCAAGCTGGACCCAGTATTGAAGGGTTCACCCCAATATATCAGAGCTGTAGCTTTTATGCAAAGGTGCTATTAGACAAAGTTAGATATTGTTTTGGTCAAACATTTACTTTTTAATGGTCCGACATTCTGCACAGCAAATATACAGCTAACTAAATGTCTGTCTAATGAAAGGTTTAAAATATGAGTTTGTTTATGTACAAATCTAACAATGAAAAATGTGTACATTTATTCAAAAGAAAGGAAAAGACGCATGTGTTAAATATTATCTATATAATAATACTATCTATATAAATATACACTCTTTTTACAGAGCTCCATGTTTTAGCAAAGCCTGTGAGCTGTAAAAAGAGTGTATATTTATATAGATAGTCGAGATATAGAGAGCTTTTGGTTCCATTTAAAGGGCCAGAAGTTTGTTTTTACTTTGGCAGGTAAACCAATAAAGCATGCTAAGTTAATTTGATCGGCTGTTTTCAGCCTTCCAGGTTCTTGCTGAGGTAGCCATATTAACTTTCACACATGGAAGCAGACCAGGTGACTAAGGATGCTGCATTTACAGCCCCGGACACTTGATGGGTCTGTGCAACTCACAGATTCCACCCTAGTTCTGGCCCAGTATAGCTGGGATTAATAATTCAACTTTAAGGACCCCAGAACGAGAAGAACAAGTGGTCCACAGGGGGCAACTTCTTATGAAATAGGACTTTGGAAAAGGTGATCATTTATGTCTGTCAGCCACTCTTTTCCCTTCAGCTTGACACATGGACCGTGTCATCAGTCACAAGAAGTTATGGCTGCCTTAGTAAATGAGCGTGGGATAGAGCCAGGGTTCTCCATAGTTGTTTTTATAACACACCACTTCTTGTTTTACCTGTTACCAAAGGTACTACCAAAAGCTGAACATCCCTCCCAGAGATTACAAAAAAGATATATCCAGATGCCCAAGTTAGGATCTTACAAGTATGCATTTTGTCTGCATGGACATGTTTTTTGGATGTCCAGTGGCAAATGCTACTGCAAAGGCCACAGTAAAAAGTGTTATCAGAAGTAGTTTGCAAGTACAGAGTGCCAGAAAGTACAGAGAGTAACAAAGGAAATCATTTTTTATAGGAGAGTCCTTAATAGAAGTTTTGAGGTTTTATTTTTACACCCCTTACTGTCTACAATGTAGCGGACAAAGTAGAGTAAGAAACTAGAAAACTTTTGCCTGAATGTTTTCTTATATTTTATGAAGCCCCTAAGGGGGATGTTGGACTCTCTCCCTATGGGATTTTGTTTGGGAGTGTGTTACTCACTTGCTTATATTTTGTCTCAGCAGCTGAAGTCCTCCATTCGGATCTCACAGAGAATGTTGCTGATCTTTTAAGGTTTTTTGACAAACTCATTAATGTGTTTTTCTCCCCAATTCCAGATCTTAAAAGTTTGGAAGGATCTAAAACTAAAGCCAGGTGACTTGTGGATTGTTAAGAGACATTTATATATAAGGAAATCTTTGGAGACTCAATACAGCATCTATTTCATGTACAGTTTTTGCAAAACTTAAAGGAAAAGTCACCTGGATCCACACCAGACACTGCAAAAATGACTAAATTAAAGAAATCTCTGTTTTTGATTTGTTTCCCTCTTGTGATCACAGTCTAGGGTACTTTTTGATTAAATTACTTTAATTGTAAGGGATATATATATTTGAAAAGTAGTTTAGCCATGTTGAAGTCATATTTTGTCTTTTGTACGTCTTCCATTTTATGTAGAATTGTCTGTGTTTACATATGCTGATAAGTCAGCATGCTCACAATTAAGCTAGAAGGCCATTCTGGCCACAGGAGTGTACAGCCAGTACTCTGTAAATATGTCTTATCAATCATTTGTTTTTCACAATGAAAAGTAATTTGGTAATGAAAAAGTTGCTCAGCTATTATTTTCTCCACAATGGAGTTTTTTGCCTCTTTGGCCAGGACTACCTCTACCTAAGCGTGTGGAGGTTCCAGGTTAAAGGTGATAGCAGGTATGGTTAGTGATCAAAATATTGATCAAAAGAGGGAAGACTGTAATGGAAATTTGTAAGTTCTGTATATAATTGTATTGTATTTTGTATGTATTGCACATTGCCCTCACTGTGCAACAGCACTAATAATGTTTTCAGTAAATGTTTACATTCTTTCGAGTCCTGATTAGAATAAGCCTGCCTATGTAACGCCCCTTGTTACGATAAACCTACAATTGTAATATTAATGTGATACCTACGTAATCATGTGCATAAAAACCTTCAATTGCGTCATAATAAAGCAGAACAGTAATTTGGAAAGATGCTGAGCGTATCTTTTGTGTCTGTTCCCTACTGCAGTAGTTATTATTAATTTGGAACCACTAATCAATATGAGGATAGGAGTTGCCTATCATCAATTTAACCGAGTCAACTATTTATCGTGACTTCATCAATATTATTTTGTTTGTCACATCTGACGAAAACATTTTAAAATTTTAATTTTGGGTTTTTATTTTATTTTTTTATTTTTGGATTTGTATTTTTTTAAAGCCTGATCTTGTTTTTTTGGTTAATTTTTTTAACTACAGAATAGTTTTGGGTGTGTTTTGTGTGTCAAGTTACCACAACACAATTATTATCTTGTATTATTTAATCTCAAGGAGATTGTTTGGTGTTGGTGTCTCTTGTTAATTTCACATTGTATTTTTGAAATGTACCTGCCTCCTCACAAACAAAATGTCCTTTTTGAAGGAAAACACACATAGGTAAGTATAATTGAAACAAAAATTCCTTTATTAAGGGCTCATAACCAAGCAAAGAGGAAGGCAAAGCTGGATAAACAGCAGAAATTGGCAAAACCTTTGACCCCCAGGGCACACATCAATTATTTTACAGCAAAATTGGTGGCCTGAGGAGTCCATATATAAGGGAGTATAATCTGGTCCAGAAGTCCAAGAGAATCATGAACAGCAGCAGATGACATGTATGTTCCCAGGCCGTGGTCATACAAGAGCCTGCATCTTTTGCCAGACCAGACTGAACCCAGGGTCATCACTCTCTGGTCTTCCTTACACGCTTCTTTCCAGGCTCTGGTGTTGGAGGTGTGGCAGGAGGAGGAGTAGGACCTGGAGGAGGAGGAGGACCTGGAGGAGGAGGACCATGGGTGAGCTCACAAATGTGGCTTCCGCATGTGAGTTGGCCCCTCAACCCCTTATTTAGAGCTTCTAAAATGAAAAACTCACACAAGAGGCGTTGGCCCTCCTCCATTTGCAGCATTTTGCATGCTGTTAGGTCAGCAAAATCCTCTTCAACACTGTGGGGTGTTCTGAGGGCCTCAGTAGCCTTCCAAAATAGTCCAATTGCAGCCTCCTCTAGGTTACTCCTCTTCTTGCCACTTTTTCTTTGTAGGCGGAGGGAAGGGACCTGGGTATCGGGCAGCCTACTTGGCCCAGCCACCTCCTGGCTGAGACTTCCCTGTGTATGAAAAAGGGACATCGTTTTAGTTTTTGGTTCATAAATCACAATCAGAAATTAGTACTACAAACTAACATAGATTTTACATCATTAATTTGACAACCAGAAATCTTTAGTCTGTCATAGTACCACAGCCTGGGGACATAAATGTCATCAGCTGCTCCTGATCTCTGGGAAACCTGGACCTTCTTGCGCTCCCTTAGCTAAGTGCTCCTCATGCCACCAATTAGGGCCTTCAAATAGGGGATGTCTGCCGTGGGGATCACCAGCTTCACAAATTGCAACAAATTATCTAGTGCTGCCTTCCTCTTTTGTTTGGTTCTTATAATCGGGGTGGTTTACCTGCCACAGACAGGGCAGCTCCCTGAACAGATCAATGAATATGGGGATAAAGTCCTGATCCTTCAATATATCCATTTTCTCTGCAAGACACAACACAAGACAAACCCTCATGTCAGGCTAAAGTCTCCTAATCTTGTCCCAATATAGGCCTCAATTTCTAAGCAGCATAGGCCCAAGTTTAAATGTTACTCCTTCCTCCGCTCACAGATCGTACGTACTACACACACGTTACGTTTTATATACACTGCGCATGCGTGAAACTCCGCTCGCCCCTGATGTTCTTTCTAGTCTATTCCACGCCCCTTCTTGTTCGGCGCAGTGGGGAAGAGCACATGGCGGAGACAGAGCAGGTGCATGCTAATTACAGCAACGAGGAGGAGAAGGAGGAAAGCCCGGAGCCAGAAACGTCCCGATCCCGGAGGAAACGATTTAAGGCCTCAAATATGTCCTTTGGGGAGATGTTGGAGATGGTCAACATACTGAAGAGGGCCGACTATGACGAGAAGTGTGGACCTTACCCCAACCCCAATGTCAGAAAGGCCAAGATCATGGCGAAAGTTGTGAAGAGTCTGCAGAAGAATTTTGGGGTACGGCGATCCAAGGATCAACTCCGGAAATGGTGGTCGGACCTCAAGTTAAGGGAGCACGATCAGTATAGAAGGATCAGGAGAGTGCTGCAAAAAAGTAAGTAGTTGTGCTGTGTTCCTATTCGTTATTTTTAGAACATTCATGTTGCTCCATGTGCTTTTCTTGACTGTTGTAGTTTAAAACGGCAACTTTCATGTTCATGGACACATTATTCGTTTGTAGGAAACATTGTTCGTTTGGCCTAGAAAACACCATGTTTTGGCCAGATGCATTTCAATACATTTTTGCTAGCCTACTTCTCTTAAAATAAGTTTGTTGTCTAGATGGGTTTGTAACTAGAATGTAATGCAAACTAGATTATGTGTAAGGAGATGACACTCAGCAGCTGTTTACACATCTGGACACTGGAGCACTAGTGTGGGACACCAGAACACCCTTTTTATTAGGGGGCCCACACAGGTGCTCCAGTGTATACTATAGGGATGACTCCATCTGTGAAGCTTGTACAAAACAGGTAAGTATTCAAGCTTGATAAAGTGAAAAAATATTTATTCATCTTGTAACTCTGCCAAAATAGACAATTGTACCCCACTTCCAAGCAAACTTTCATATTCCTATTTCTGCCATCAAATATCTGTGTGCTAAGTATACCAATTTTTTTTAACATAGGGGAGAAAAGACTCGGAGGACACCACTCATCAGAGGAGACAACAGACCCCCCACCTCATGAAGAAGTGGAAATCCCCCAAACCCAACCAGAAGAGGAGGAGGAGGGAGACGTAATCGAAATATGTCCTACAATGCTCGTGTTCACTGCAATATATAGGGAGAACAAAAAGGCCTATGTGGAAATGAATAAGGGAACATATTCAAAACATTAAAAAAGCATTCTCGAAGCATAGTGTGTCTAAACATTTTGCTACGCACCACAATAGAGATCCCTCAGAATTAAAGTTTTGGGCAATTCAGAGATACAAACCCCATTGGAGGGGCTCAAATAAGATCAGAGAATTGAGCAAGTCCGAGTCAAAATGGATATATCAGATGGGTACTATGGCGCCGAAAAGCCTCAATATTGAATTTGATATTAATTGCTTCATATCAGATAACTAAATATGGTTTAATGGGATTAAATAAAATAATTTTTACTGATAATTTTATGATTTGTATTATATATATTTTTTTATATTTTTTATATGTAAATTTTTATACAATTTTAATTGTGTATACACACACACTTTTGAATTTAATATATATTTTATGGTATTCTTTTAGATACAATAAAACCCTCTTTTCTTTTTTTTTTCCTTTTTTTCATATGGTATGGTCACATGCATTTATAATATGACTTATTTATGGACTTAGTAGGATTGGTATGTGTTTAGGATAAAGCTTCTATATTATGCAGTAGGATTGACTGCATATAAGAATCTACTAAAGGATATGGAGCGAAAACACAACTTTGGGATGCAATCTGTATGATTTAGCAGGGTATGATTGTTTATGTCAATCCTTGTCTGTTATACAAACCTACCATACTGTTTTAGATTTAGGAGTATGCAATATCACTCTCCACCATTGGAGGGAGTTCATTATTATGTAAACATAGTCTTTTCATGTTGTTATCTTTATATGGTTAATTGCTTTGATTTCATCTTGTTTTCATAAATAGTTTTAATAATGTAAAGGATTAAATATTGGTTTTAACTTGAATCTGTATACACAAATAGTAGCAGCAAGCAGTGTGATGATCCGATGATCGTAGTGCCGTCACTATGGTAACCTGAATGTTTAAGTACGGAGACGCTGGCATCTCATGTGTATTCCTTGAGAAAGTCATGTGTCAGTGACGCAACGCGTGGGAGGAGCCAAGGACGCTGACTGTGTTGGATTACATTGTAACAAGCAGCAGCGGCTTGTCAGCCAAGCCTTGTCCGTAACGGCTAACTGAGACCTGCTTGTTTTGCTTATCTACATGCTTTAATTCAATGGGGAGCACGTGAGTTTAACACTGTGCTGTCTTTTGCTTGTGGACCTTATGTTGGTACATTGCGCAATGATCCTGTCTTTTGTTTCTCTTTTATATTCATCTGGCACTGAGTATTTACGGCCGCAGAGGAAACATCCAATATTGTGATAAACACAAACATTTCAGGAATTTAATCATCCCAGTGCACTGAGAAACGAACTACTGTGGTGACTATCCACTTAACCTCATTTACTCTAGTATCTATGTTTAAATTACATTTCAATCAGCACCAGATTTTATATTGTTCATATATTCTTAATTCGAATATACTGGAATCTATTCACTAATTCTTCTTAGCACTGCTATGGTTTTATAGCATCTATTACGGGAAAATATATATTTGTACTATTTCTACATTTATTACATTTCACATTATTTATCTATGTTTAAATTGTATTTCAATTAGCACCAAATTATTAATAATTTTAATATCTCTAATTCTAAATATACTGGCATCTATTTATTTATTTTTCTCAGCACTGCTATGGTTATAGCATTTATCACGGGAATATATATTTGTAAGATTTCTACATTTATCCACTAGGTTTTAGCACATTTTTCTAGCACACTTTTTAGTGCAAATTTTTGAGTGTATTGTCAGCAGTCTATTTGCACGTTTTGCTTTATGATATTTGAAGCACTGCGCACGTTTGCAGCACTTTTTAGTGCAATCAGCACATTTTTATATATATTTACACATATATGTTTATAATATAATTCAGTATTTTCACACATATTTTCACATCTTTGTTCTTAGCATGATTTCATAGATCCTTATTGATTGAATGGTGTATTAGAGCGCATCAATTTTTTATCTTAGCTAGCACGTGTTGACATTCGGCAATTTGTGTGCATCTTCAAAATTTGGCTTTTCCAGGGGTGACTTCACCCCATCTGCTGAACGCAATATCAAACACAATTTATAAATACTCATGTCTAATTTTGGCTTCAATTTCGAACAAAGTTGAACTTTGTAAGTTCCAAATTTGTGTATTTCTTGGTTTTAAACATGCCTTTTTTTACCTTAAATGGACATTTCTACTTTTATTAATGTGACCAAAAAAATTGTTATACAACAAACATGTTGGTTTGTTTTAAAAACCTTTTATAAATGCACATGTGATTGTGATTGTATTAAAAAGATTGATAATCAACAATGTGTGGCTTCTTCTTTCAATGCTCCTAAACTTTTTGTGTGGTAAAATTGGTGTTTTCTGTGACAATGGGGTTTTTTCCTAAGGGAAAATCCACTTTGCACCACAAGTGTAGTTTCAGTGCAGTCTCAAGTGCACTTGTAGTGCAAAGTGTCTTTGCCTTTAGTAAATAACACCCAACAGTGCTTTATAATGTTACACAATCATACCATTTTCAGGACTTCCCAAATTTCAGTCAGGGTCAGCTAAAAGAAACACAAGCAGTAAATGTCAGCAAATATTTTAGTAGTTAATTTTTTTTTTTTTTATAAATGTCTCAGACATTGTCTGGCATATTGATGGCCCCCCTACCCACAAAGTATTCCATGTATCTTAGACGGACCTCACGGGCACTTAGGGGGGGGCAAGCCGGGATGGCCAGCTTCAAGCGCCATCAGGGTTTGTTCATTGAGATTAATTCCAGATTCAGGCCCAACTGAGCCAGCATAGTTCACAGAATTTCTCCTTAAAAAGTTGTGGAGAACACAGCAAGCCAGGATGATGTGATTTAGTTTATACTCCGCCATGTGTATGGGTGTAAGAAATAGGCGGAACCGGCTGGCCATTATTCCAAACGTGTTCACCACTCTTCTTGCTCTGGCCAGCAGGTAATTAAAAACCCTCTGGTCTGGGGTGAGGGTCCTCATAGGGAATGGCCTCATAAGATGGTCCCCCAGTGCAAACGCTTCATCCGCAACGAAGACGAATGGGAGTCCTTCCGCATTGTCTTCTGGAGGTGGCAAGCCCAAGCTGCCATTCTGGAGATGCCTGTAGAACTCCGAGTGGGCAATGACTCCACCATCTGACATCCGGCCATTCTTTCCCACATCCACATACAGGAACTCGTAAGTAGCCGACACCACCGACAACATCACAATACTATTGAACCCCTTGTAGTTGTAATAGTATGACCCTGAGTTGGGTGGTGGGATGATGTGGACGTGTTTCCCATCAATTGCCCCTCCGCAGTTAGGAAAGTCCCCACCGCTGGGCAAAGTGGGATGACACAGTCTGCCATTCCTGTGGGTTGGAAGGAAACTGTGGAGTCAAACAAGAAGAAAAAAATATTCATTTTGCACATAAACATGGAAAGCAGATTGGACACAAACATTCTTGGCCAACATCAGTATAACATTTATTTTAGGGAGTATGTAAAGACAAAGGTATAAGGTCCACCTATCAGATTCCCCCCCCCCCTCTCATGGGCCATTTTATACATTTTATGGGGGGGAGGGGGATGTTTTGGACAGGTAACCCTCTCCACTTCATTGAGAGATGAATGACTAAATAATGTGTATTACTTTGGCCAGCCCCTCCTTACTTACACTATTGTCAGCCCACTGGACAGGTAAGAAGTGTCATAATACAAAGATATAAATACACACTGTACACATTTTAGCACATTTTTACATTCTGCTATTACCTATCAACATAATAATAGGATACAGAAACTTGAAAAAGTACCATTTGAAAGTATTCAAGCAGGCCCTTGCACTACATGCTTAGGGGAATTCATCCAGAAATCTGACCACAAAAGAGGTGGGTATATAGTGTGTATGGGTTTGGCAAAGTCAGCAGATAGAGGATTGGTATCAGCTGAGTTAGAAGTTGGGGGGAGAGAGGGTTCCAAATGATTTTGGGACCTAAAAAAAAAATCTGGCCCTCTGCCTGAATTTAAAGCACAAATCACAATTTTTAACATTTTAAGGAGTATTTAGGGTAAAGCACTACTATGGAGCTGACAAAATACTTTGTTAAGTGATTACACAAGGTGAATATAGGGCCAGGAGAGCATACTGGGGAGGTAAGTGAAAGCAAATATGTATGAAGGACAAAAAATATATATATTAAAAAATTACAGCATGCATGAGGACAAAGGGGACATTCACAACATATTAAAATCATGGTAATTAAGGAATGAGGAAAGTAATACAATATATTATCAAACATTAAATACAATAAAATGTGATGTAAAAGGATAAAAATCTTACCTTAATATAGTCCTTCTGCAGGACCTGGATGATGGCAGAACAGGTCTCCAGGATAATGATCCCCAGAGCCTGGGGGGAGATGTCGAGAACTTGAGGTCCTGCAGGCTTCTCCCCCCTCGCCAAGTACCGCAGGGTGGCGACTAACCTCTGCTCCGGAGTGATGGCTTGCCTCATGCAGGTATCCTGCCTGCTGATATAGGGGGTCAGCAAAGCCAACAAATGGTGAAATATGGGGTCCGTCATCCTGAGAAAGTTGCTGAAATCATCAGGATTATTCTCACGGATCTCACGGAGCAAAGGCATGTGACAGAACTGGTCACGCTGGAGCAACCAATTCTTTGTCCATGAACTGCTCCCCACCCTGTTCATGGACTGAGCTTGTGTCAAAGTAAGAACCCCAACACCAAGCCCCCACACAGCACGAACTCTACGATGAGTACGTACATGCAACATGGCTAGAAAACGGTCGGCTGCTCAGAACGATATAACAGAACGCACTGAAGAACAGCAAGGCCTGTGAAGAGCGACCTGAAAATCAGTAACGAACGAGCAAGAATACAATGACAAAGTCAAGGGTAACTCGCTGCATGCACTGAAGACCAGATACAAACCCACAAACACAAACTGAACAGCAGAAAAACCACAAGTCTGAAAAAGCGCAAATCGTCTCTCACCAAACTTTTACTCACCAAACTTTTACTAACACAAGATTAGCAAAAGGAGCCCAAAGGGTGCCGCGCTTGGGATTGAACTGCCCTTTTTTAGTCTCGCTGTACATGGTGTACGTGACCGCGTTCTTGGCGTTCGGAAATTCTGACAATTTTGTGTGACCGTGTGTAGACAAAACAAGTTTGAGCCAACATCCGTCGTAAAAAATCCATGGATTTTGTTATTCGGAATGTCCGATCAATGTCCGATCGTGTGTACAGGGCATAAGACTAACGGTCACAACCAGCTCTCTGCTTACAGATCTCTGAGAACCAAGCGATCAAAGACCGCTAATCGCTCGGTTCTCAGAGATCTGTAAGCAGAGAGCTGGTGGTGACCATTAGTCACTGGCTCTATGCTTTGTCCCCCATGCTCAATGGAGTGCTGAGCTGTGAATGGTCCAGGGGCAGCTGAGCCAGGTGCTGGTCCAGAGTTGTGGGCGGATCCCAAATTTATTGTCGTGATCTTGCCCCAGCCTGGACAGGGTCTGTGACATCAGCTCACAGCAGGCTTCTGAAAACGGGTCACAGGAGAGCAGAACAAACTGCAATCCTGTAATCCATACTTCTCTTTAACTGGTTCAATACAGGGCATTTTCACCCCCTTCCTTCCCAGGCCAATTTTTAGTTTTCAGCGCTGTCGCATTTTAAACGACAATTGCGCGGTCGTGCAACGTTGTACCCAAAAAAAATTGACGTCCTTTTTTCCCCACAAATAGAGCTTTCTTTTGGTGGTATTTGATCGCCTCTGCGGTTTTTATTTTTTGCGCTAAAAACAAAAGAAGAGGGACAATTTTGAAAAAAACATAATATTTTTTACTTTTTGCCATATAAATATTCCAATTTTTTTTAAAAAACACATTTTTTCCTCAGTTTCAGCCAATACGTATTCTTCTACATATTTTTGGTAAAAAAAATCGCAATAAGCGTATATTGATTGGTTTGCGCAAAAGTTATAGCGTCTACAAAATGCGGGATAGATTTATGGCATTTAAAAAAAAAAAAATTTTATATTTTTTTAGCGGCGATCGTGATTTTTTTTCGTGACTGCGACATTATGGCGGACACATCGGACACTTTTGACACATTTTTGGGACCATTCACATTTATACAGCGATCAATGCTATAAAATTGCATTGATTACTGTGTAAATGTGACAGGCAGTGAAGGGGTTAACCACTAGGGGCGGGGAGGGGTTAATATGTTTCCTAGGGAATGATTCTAACTGTAGGGGGAGGGGACGCACAAGGGGAGGAGACCGATTAGTGTTCCTCCGTTCTGGGAACACAGATCGCTCTCCTCTCACCTGACAGGCTGTGGATCTGCGTGTTTACACACACAGATCCACGGTCCGGCCCGGTTAAGGGCAATCGCGGGTGCCCAGCGGACATCGCAGCCGCCGGGCACACGCCCCGGGTCCCGAGCAGCGCGGCGGGCGTGCGCCCCCTAGACAGCCGGGAATCCCAGGACGTCATATGACGTCCACCCAGGATGGGAGAACCCATCTGTGGACGTCATATGTCTATGGCTGGGTAGGGAAGTGGTTAAACAGAATTGTTGTCATAATATATCTATTTGTCATTCAAGCAGAACTCCAGCTCTATATGTATTCCATGCTGTTAATAAGAATGAAAAAAAAAGATTGGAGATTTAGGGCAGAATCAAAGGAAAAAACTAAAGATTTTGTTGTCTTTATATTTGAAAAAATGGCAATACAACCAACTGTTGTACAATGGTCACAGATCAGGACAATCCCCTGAGAACTAGTTATGTATGACCAGGTATCCTTTGTACACCACCTCCAAAGGCTCACACTACAACATTAGAATTATAAATCTTACTCATGAGAGGCCTGCTATACCTTAAGTGCTTTCTGAATATCCACCAAAGCATTCAGGTGACTGCTGGCATGTCTCCTGCAAATGGAGATATCTATATACCTTTTGCACCTATCTCTGACCATACCACAAACATATCCAGAAATTCTGACTATAGACACAAGTAAAATTGTATATTTTAGATAAATCCTGTAGCACCCCAACAAATAAATCAGTGTATGAAACCACATAGGGAGTCATAGGGAGTCAAATTGGAAGTCAGACAAAGTACTTCACTGCACCTCTAATTCATACTCTCCACACCATTTCCCTGCTCTGTGTTTCATCCAGCATTCTTCCATCTGGCTTGACATCTACCCTGCCCTGCCCCCTAATGCCCTGTAAACACGGTCGGACATTGATTGGACATTCCGACAACAAAATCCATGGATTTTTTCCAACGGATGTTGGCTCAAACTTGTTTTGCATACACACGGTCGCACAAAGTTGTCGGAATTTCCGAAAGCCAAGACAGCGGTGATGTACACCACGTACAACGAGAATATAAAAGGGCAGTTCAGTACCAAGTGCGGCACCCTTTGGGCTCCTTTTGTTAATCTCGTGTTAGTAAAAGTTTGATGAGAGACGATTCGCGCTTTTTCAGACTCGTGGTTTTCAGATTGTATTTCTGTTGTTTAGCTTGTTGTGCTTGTGGGTTTGTATCTGGACTTCAGTGCATGCAGCGAGTTACCATTGACTTGTCATTGTGTTCTTGTCCGTTCGTTACTGATTTTCAGGTCGCTCTTCACAGGCCTTGCTGTTCTTCAGTGCATTCTGTTACTTCGTTCTCATCAGCCGACCATTTTCTAGCCATGTACGTTCTCATCGTAGAGTTCATGCTATGTGTGGGGGCTTTGTGTTGGGGTGCTTACTTTGACACAAGCCCAGTCCATGAACAGGGCGAGGAGGAGTTCATGGACTAAGAATTGGTTGCTCCAGCGCGACCAATTCTTTCACATGCCTTTGCTCCGTGAGATCCGATAGAATAATCCTGACGATTTCAGCAACTTTCTCAGGATGACGGACCCCGTATTTCACCGTTTGTTCGCTTTGCTAACCCCTTATATCAGCAGGCAAGATACCTGCATGAGGCAAGCCATCACTGCGGAGCAGAGGCTAGTCGCCACCCTGCAGTACTTGGCGATGGGGAGAAGCCTGCAGGACCTCAAGTTCTCGACAGGCATCTCCCCCCAGGCCCTGGAGATCATTATCCCGGAGACCTGTTCTGCCATCATCCAGGTACTGCAGAAGGACTATATTAAGGTAAGATTTATCCTTTTACATCACATTTTATTGTATTTAATGTTTGCTAATGTAATGTATTTCTTTCCTTATTCCCTAATTACCATGATTGTAATATGCTGTGAATGTCTCCTTTGTCCTCATGCATGCTGGATTTTTTTTTAATTTTTTTTTGTCTTTCATACATATTTGCCTTCACTTACCTCCCCAGCATGCTCTCCTGGGCCTATATTCACCTCGTCTACTCAATTAACAATGTATTTTGTCAGCTCCATAGTAGTGCTTTACCTTAAATACCCCCTAAAATTTGTAAAATTGTGATGTGTGCTTTAAATTCAGGCAGAGTGTCAGAGGTTTTTTTTCGGGGGGGGTCCCAAAATCATTTGGAACCCTCCCTCCCCCCAACTGCTAACTCAGCTGATACCAATCCTCTATCCTCAATCCTCTATCTGCTGACTTTGCCAAACCTATACACACTATACCCACCTCTTTTGTGGTCGTATTTATGGATGAATTCCCCAAAGCATGTAGTGCAAGGGCCTGCCTGAATACTTTCAAATGGTAATGTTAAAAGTTTTTATATCCTATTATTATCTTGATAGGTAATAGCAGAATGTAAAAATGTGCTAAACTGTGTACAGTGTGTATTTATCTCTTTGTATTATGACACTTCTTCCCTGTCCAGTGGGCTGCCAATAGTGTAAGTAAGGAGGGGCTGGCCAAAGTAATACACATTATTTAGCCATTCATCTCTCAATGAAGTGGAGAGAGTTACCTGGCCAAAACATCCCCCCCCCTAAAATGTTTAAAATGGCCCATGAGAGGGGGGAGATCTGATAGGTGGACCTTATTGTATCTTATCTTTGTCTTTAAATACTCCCTAAAATAAATGTTATACTGATGTTGGCCAAGAATGTTTGTGTCTAATCTGCTTTCCATCTTTATGTGTCCTTATGATTAATTTATTTTTCTTGTTTGACTCCACAGTTTCCTTCCAACCCACAGGAATGGCAGACTGTGGCCTCCCACTTTGCCCAGCAGTGGAACTTACCAAACTGCAGAGGGGCAATTGATGGGAAACATGTCCACATTGTCCCACCACCCAACTCGGGGTCATACTATTACAACTACAAGGGGTTCAATAGTATTGTGATGTTGGCAGTGGTGTCGGCTACTTACGAGTTCCTGTATGTGGACATGGGAAAGAATGGCCGGATGTCAGACAGTGGAGTCATCGCCCACATGGAGTTCTACAGGCAGGCATCTCCAGAATGGCAGCTTGGGCTTTCCACCTCCAGAAGACAATGCGGAAGGACTCCCATTCATCTTTGTTGCGGATGAAGCGTTTGCGCTGGGGGACCATCTTATGCAGCCATTCCCTATGAGGACCCTCACCCTGGACCAGAGGGTTTTTAATTACCGGCTGGCCAGAGCCAGAAGAGTGGTGGGGAACACGTTTGGAATAGTGGCCAGCCGGTTCTGCCTATTTCTTACACTGATACACATGGCGGAATATAAACTCAATCACATCATCCTGGCTTGCTGTGTTCTCCACAACTTTTTAAGGAGAAATTCTTGAAATTATGCTGGCTCAGTTGGGCTTGAAGCCGGAATTAATATGAATGAACCAACCCTGACAGCGCTTGAAGCTGGCCGTCCTAGCTTGCCCCCCCAGAGTGCCGCAAGGTCATTATAAGATACATGGAATACTTTGCGGGTAGGGGGGCCATCGATATGACAGACAATATCTGAGACATGTTTTAAATAAAATATATTTTAAACTGAACAAATATTTGCTTAGATTTACTGCTTGGCTTTCTTTTAGCTCACCATGACTGAAATTTGGGGAGTCCTGAAAATGGCATGATTGTGTAAAATTAGAAAACACTGTTGGGTGTTATTTACTAAAGGAAAATACACTTTGCACTACACGTGCACTTGAGACTGCACTGAAACTGCACTTGTAGCGCAAAGTGGATTTGCCTTTAGTAACTAACCCCCATTGTCACTGAAAATACCAACTTTACAACAAAAAATGCTTTTGCGCATTGAAAGAAGAAGCCACACATTGTTGATTCTCAATCTTTTTAATCCAAGCACAATCACATGTGCATTTATAAAAGATTTTTTAAAACAAACCAACATGTTTTGTTGTATAACAATTTTTTAGGTCACATTAAAAAGTAGAAATTGCCTTTTAAGGTAAAACAGCCAGGCATGTTTAAAAGCAAAAAGAAATACACAACTCTGGAACTTACAAAGTTCAACTTTTATAGAAAGTAGAGAGTATTTATAAACTGTGTTTGATATTGCATTCAGCAGATGGGGTGAAGTCACCCCTGGAAAAGCCAAATTTTGAAGATGCACACAAATTGCCGAATGTCAACATGTGCTAGCTGCCATCATGGGGGATCAAGGGACGTGTTTTGTGGGTGCAACCCCTTCCTCTCAGCTACTTTATTATTGAGGAAGGGGTTGCACCCACTAAACACGTACATTGATCTCCCTTGATGGCAGATAGCACATGTTGACACAGTGTGTGTGCATCTTCAAAATGTGGCTTTTCTATAATATGTCACAAAATTTTCAAAAAATTGTCATAAAAACAAAAACACAAAGCAGAAATAAGTTAGGGATTTCTAGGGATTTTAAATTCTCCCTAAAACATCAATGATGTTCTTCATTTTGTCATCATTGATGTTTTGCTTGTTGTTTTCCAAGTCCCTTTTATACCCCATGATCTCCCCGACCAGGATCTGGGCACTTTCACTGGTGAAATGACCTTCTTCTACAACATCACGATCACCTAAAAATATATATAAAAAAAAACACCATGTATTATAAATATACAGGCATCCATCTCTTACCTGAGCCTGTGGTTGCAGACACTCATCTGTTGTGGTGACAATTTCCACCACGTCTCCCTCCTCCTCCTCCTCTGGTTGGGTTTGGGGGATTTCCACTTCTTCATGAGGTGGGGGGGGTCTGTTGTCTCCTCTGATGAGTGGTGTCCTCCGAGTCTTTTCTCCCCTATGTAAAAAAAAAATAGGTATACTTAGCACACAGATATTTGATGGCAGAAATAGGAATATGAAACATTGCTTGGAAGTGGGGTACAATTGTCTGTTTTGGTAGAGTTGTAGGATGAAGAAATATTTTTATCCTTTGTCAAGCTTGAATACTTACCTGTTTTCTACAAGCTTCATGGATGGAGTCACCCCTATAGTATACACTGGAGCACCTGTGTGGGCCCCCTAATAAAAAGGGTGTTCTGGTGTCCAACACTAGTGCTCCAGCGTCCAGATGTGTAAACAGCTGCTGAGCGTCCTCTCCTTACACAGAATCTAGTTTGCATTTCATTCTAGTTACAAACCCATCTAGACAACAAACTTATTTTAAGAGAAGTAGGCCAGAAAAAATGTATTAGAATGTATCTGGACAAAACATGGTGTTTTATTGGCTGAACGATCAATGTTTCCTACGAACGAATAATGTGTCCATGAACATGAAAGTTGCCATTTTAAACTGTACAACAGTAAAGAAAAGCACATGGAGCAGCACGAACATTCTAAAAATAACAAATTGGAACACAGCACAACTACTTACTTTTTTGCATCACTCTCCTGATCCTTCTATACTGATCATGCTCCCTGATTTTGAGGTCCGACCACCGCTCCCTCAGTTGATCCTTGGATCGCCGTACCCCAAAATTTCTGTGCAGACTCTTCACAACTTTCGCCATGATCTTGGCCTTTCTCACATTTGGGTTGGGGTAAGGTTCATACTTCCCATCATAGTCGGCCCTCTTCAGTATGTCGACCATCTCCACCATCTCCACAAAGGCCATATTTGATGCCTTAAATCTTCTCCTCCGGGATCGTGATGTTTCTGGATCCGGGCTTTCCTCCTCCTTGTTGCTGTAATTATCACACACCTGCTCTATCTCTGCCATGTGCTCTTCCCCACTGTGCGGAACGAGAAGGGGTAGGGAATAGACTAGAAAGAACATCAGGGGCGGGCAGAGTTTCATGCATGCGCAGTGTATATAAAGCGTAACACGCGTGCATCGTACGTACAATCTGTGAGCAGAGGAAGGAGTATAGGATCGTGATAACGAAGGTAACATTTAAACTTGGGCCTATACTGCTTAGAGATCGAGGCCTATATTGGGACAAGATTAGGAGACTTTAGCCTGACATTAGGGTTTGTCTTGTGTTGTGTATTGCAGATAAAATGGATGGCTTCAATGACCACAACTTCCTCCCCCTGTTCATAGACAAATACAGGGAGATGCCCTGTCTGTGACAGGTCAAACACCCACAATATAATCATAAACAAAAGAGGCAGGCAGCGCTGGAGAAACTGCTGGAGTTGGTGAAGCCGGTGGTCCCCACTGCAACCATCCCCTATTTAAAAGCCAAAATTGATGGCCTGAGGAGCACTTATCTTAGGGAGCGCAAGAAGGTCCAGGATTCTCAGAGATCCGGAGCTGCAGCAGATGACATTTATGTCCCCAGGCTGTGGTACTATGAGAGACTGCGATTTCTGTCAGACCAGACTGAAGTCAGGGAATCCCTCTCCACTCTTCCTTCCACTCTTCCTTCCACCCTATCTTCCACCCTATCTTCCACCCAAGCTGAGGCTTCCGATGTCCAACCTGGGACTTCCAGCCAGGAAGAAGTGAAGGAGCCCAGCTTGAGCCAGGTATAGCATTGTTCTACAGAGTTCTGGTCAATAAATAAATTATGTTTACTAGTTGTTATTATTGATCACTAATTGTTGATTTAATAAAGTGTTTTACATATCAATAGACAGTAGTGGGCAAAAATAGTTGGGACAAGAATGAAAAATGCTGGGCTCAGAATGATAGTCTTTTATATTTGTTAACATTCAATTTGCGACAATCATGAGATGAAAATTGTGTGTGATTGATGAACAAAAAATAAAACTATGTCCCTTTTTCCTACACAGGAAGACCTCAGCCAGGAGGAGGCTGTGGAATGTGGCACACAGGAGGAGGCTGTGGAATGTGGCAGTCAGGAGGAGGCAGGGGTTAGTGGCAGCCAGGAGGTGGCTGGGGGTAAGTGGCAGCCAGGAGGTGGCAGGGCCCAGTAGGAGTCTCACAGAATACCAGGTCCCTCTCCTCCGCTTTCCAAACAAAAGACCCAGGAAGGGGAGTAACGTGGAGGATTCAGCAATTAGGCTGATTCAGGAGGCTTCTGCGTCCCTCAGAGCCACCCCATTCATGAAGAGGCCTTTGCCTGCAAGGCTGCCACCAAACTACAGACGCCTCATGTATGAGGACATCCTCTATAAAACATTAACTAAGGGGGTGAGGGGCGAAATCACACCCAATACCCACCTGTGTGAATTGCATCATCCTCCTCCTCCTCCTGCCACAACTCCACCACCACAGACACAGCGTGGAAGGAAGAGTGGAAGGAAGACAAGAAAGTGATGGCCTGGGTACAGTCTGGTCTGACAAAAGATGCAGGCTCTTGTATGACCACAGCCTGGGGACATGTATGTCATCTGCTGCTGTTCATGATCTCTTGGACCTCTGGACCAGATTGTACTCCCTTATATATGGACTCCTCAGGCCAACAATTTTGCAGTAAAATAATCGATGTGTGCCCTGGGGGCCAAAGGCTTTGCCAATTTCTGATGTTTCTCCTGCGTTGCCTCCCTCTTTCTTTGTGCCCCTTAATACATTTTTGGTTTGTTTTATTATACTCGCCTATGTGTGTTTTCCTTCAAAAAGGACAGTTTGTTTGTGAGGAGGCAGGTACATTTCAAAACTACAATGTGAAATTAACAAGAGACACCAACACCAAGCAACCTCCTTGAGATTAAATAATACAAGATAATTATGGTGTTGTGGTAACTTGATACACAAAACACACCTAAAACGATTCTGGAGCTAAAAAAAAAAAAATAAATAACACAAGATCAGGATTTAAAAAAAAAAAATAATAAACTAAAAACATCAAAAAAATTATTTTTTTTCGGTAGATGTGACAAATAAAAATATTATATTGATGAAATTACGATAAATATTAAAGAAAGAAATTTGTGAGAAGTCTGTGTGAATATGAGCAGCAAAACAATTTCATTCTTCTAGCATTATAAAGAAGAAGAGAGTGCGCTGCATTAAACAAGTTAAAACATTACAGCGTGACGAAAGTGCTATATCCATTACGAACACTAATTTTACCAGACCGAGCAGTTCCGTCTCAGATTTTATTTTGAGCATGCGTGGCACTTTGTGCATCGGAATTGTCCACACACGGTCGGAATTGACGGAAACAGATTTTGTTGTCGGAAAATTTTATAGCCTGCTCTCATACTTTGTGTGTCGGAAATTCCGATGGAAAAAGTCAGATGGAGCCCACACATGGTCGGAATTTCCCACAACAAGCTCCGATCGCACATTTTCTGTCGGAAAATCCGACCGTCTGTACAGGGCATAGGAGTTCTATTGATTCATGGGAATCAAGGGGTACCTTTAGCAATTGCAAACCATGCAATGGATATAGGGCCCAGATGCACCAGGGACCTAGAGATAATTACCCAGTGATTTATGTAGGTAATATTAAAGTACAGATAAAATAAATGTATACATTATTTGGGAACCTTTGTAGTGTGGCTATAAAACAATTAGCATTGTAACTAGGGAGGAGCCGAACACCCCCCGGTTCGGTTCGCACCAGAACCTGCGAATGGACCGAAAATTTGCACGAACGTTAGAACCCTATTGACGTCTATGGGACTCGAACGTTCAAAATCAAAAGTGCTCATTTGAAAGGCTAATTTCCATGGTATTGTCCTAAAAAGGGTTTGGGGACCTGGGTCCTACCCCAGGGGACATGTATCAATGCAAAAAAAACTTTTAAAAACGGCTGTTTTTTCGGGAGCAGTGATTTTAATGATGCTTAAAGTAAAAAAAAAAGTGAAATATTCCTTTAAATATCGTACCTGGGGTGTGTCTATAGTATGCCTGTAATTTGGCGCGTGTTTCCCGTGTTTAGAACAGTCCCTGCACAAAATGTCATTTTTAATGGAAAAAATCTCATTTAAAACTGCTTGCGGGTTTAATGTAATGTCAGGTCCTGGCAATATGGATGAAAATCAGTGAGACAAACGGCATGGGTACCCCCCAGTCCATTACCAGGCCCTTTGGGTCTTGTATGGACATTAAGGGGAACCCCGCACCCAAATTAAAATAAGGAAAGGTGTGGGGCCACCAGGCCCTATATACTCTGAACAGCAGTATACAGGCGGTGCAAACAAGAGAGGGACTGTAGGTTTGTTGTTAAGTAGAATCTGTTTGTAATTTTTAACGGGTACATTTTTAACGTGTTTAGGGAAGGGTTATCACCCCTGTGACATTTGTTTTGCTGTCTTTCCTCCTCTTCAGAAGATTTCACCTCACCTTTTGTCCCAATGACAAATGTTTTTTGACAATTTGGGGTTTTTTGTGGAACAAGGATTGGAAAGCATCAGTGGAAAGGAGAAATGTTTTTTCCCAAAATAACTCTTACAGGAGAGAATTTCCCTTCCTAGGGGTAGATTTCATCTTACTTCCTGTTGTCTCCTTCCGTTTGCAAGTAGGAGTCGTTTGTAAGTTAGATGTTTGAAAGTAGGGGCCTGCCCTATATACTCAGCAGAAATTTGGGCCTTAGGTGTTGTTGTGGCCACAACACTGTAAGCCCTCACAGGGCCCTGCTGTGAAATATTAGATCAAGAATTGTAATTACATGCCCCTGTTGAACAAGGGCAGAAAAATTGGGCCTTTGGTGGTGGTGGTGGTGGTGCTGGTGCCACAACACTGTAAGTCCTCACTCGCTCTTGGTGGGTGCAGAAATGGGCCCTGCTGTGAAATATTAGATCAAGAATTGTAATTACATGCCCCTGTTGAACAAGGGCAGAAAAATTGGGCCTTTGGTGGTGGTGGTGGTGCTGGTGCCACAACACTGTAAGTCCTCACTCACTCTTGGTGGGTGCAGAAATGGGCCCTGCTGTGAAATATTAGTTCAAGAATTGTAATTACATGCCCCTGTTGAACAAGGGCAGAAAAATTGGGCCTTTGGTGGTGGTGCTGGTGCCACAACACTGTAAGTCCTCACTCGCTTTTGGTGGGTGCAGAAATGGGCCCTGCTGTGAAATATTAGATCAAGAATTGTAATTACATGCCCCTGTTGAACAGGGGCTGAAAAAGTAGGATTTGGGCACTGGTGCTGGTGCCAAAACACTGCAACCCCTCACAGATACTCTAGTTGGAACGCAGAAATGAGCCCTGCTGCAAAGTATTGCATCAAAAATTGTAATAACACGCCCCTGTTAAACAGGGACTGAAAAATTGGGCCTTAGGCACTGGTGCTGGTGCCACAACACTGCAACCCCTCACAGATACTCTAGTTGGAACGCAGAAACGAGCCCTGCTGCAAAGTATTGCATCAAAAATTGTAATTACACGCCCCTGTTAAACAGGGGCTGAAAAATTGGGCCTTAGGCACTGGTGGTGGCGCCCAGAACCAAAAATGTTCTTACAAGCTATCAGCGTGATGATTGAGGAGGAAGAGGATAATTACTCAGGGATAGTCACTCAGCATCAGCATAGGCAGTCTTTGAAGGGATCTGAGATTTCAAAAAAAATTATTTGGTTACATCAGCATCAGGTGCTTGGTAGCTGGTGGTGATCCAAGACTGATTCATTTTTATAAAGGTCAGTCGATCGACCGAGTCGGTGGACAGACACAACCTGTGATTGGTTACAAAGCCTCCAGCAGCACTGAATGTGCGTTCCGAAAGTAAGCTGGATGCAGGACAGGCCAGTAGCTCAATTGCATACTGTGCAAGCTCTGGCCAGTGATCCATCCTCAAGACCCAGTAACCCAGAGGATTTTCGGTGGGAAAGGTGTCCAAGTCAGATTTTGCCAGTAGGTATTCCTGCACCATGTAAAACAGACACTGGCGATGGTTGCTGGAACCGATCATACCTTGGGGCTGTGGACCAAACAATTGTCTGAACGCATCGGTCAGACGGCCACCTTCTCCACCGCTCCTTCTTTGACTGACCGAAGCCTCAGCAATAAGTTGTCCAGAAACAGGAGTTTGTAACCTCCCAGTTTCTGGGAACGCGTTGCACAGACCTTTCTGCAAGGCCTCCCGAAGATGTTTCATCCTCTGTTCCCTCTGCGATGGCAAGATAAGGTCCGCAACCTTACCCTTGTAACGTGGATCAAGGAGGGTTGCCGGCCAGTATTGGTCCTTCTCCTTGATACCACGAATATGAGGATCCTTACGCAGGCTTTGCAGGATCAGGGAGGCCATGCAGCGTAAGTTTGCTGAAGCATTCGGTCCGGAGTCCTCTGGGTCACTAGGGACGACATGGTGCGCAGCCACCTCCTCCCAGCCATGTACAAGTCCATGTGTTTCTTGGGACTGATCCCTTAAAGACTGCTGCTGATGCTGAGTGCCAGGCTCCACCTCCATACTGACACAATCTTCCTCCTCCTCCTCCTATTCCTGTGTGATCAGCGGGCACGCAGGAACACTGTCTGGATAAAGGGGGCCTTGAGAGCTAAGGAAGTCCTCCTCTTCCTGCCTCTGTTCTGCCTCAAGTGCCCTGTCCATTATTCCACGCAGTGTGTGCTCCAACAGGTGGACAAGGGGGACAGTGTCACTGATGCATGCACTGTCACTGCTCACCATCCTCGTGGCGTCCTCAAATGGTGACAGGACAGTGCATGCATCCCTGATTATGGCCCACTGGCATGGGGGAAAAAAAACAAGCTTCCCTGACCCTATCCTGGTGCCATAGTCGCACAGGTACTCATTGATGGCCCTCTGCTGTGTGTGCAGCCGCTGCAGCATGGCCAACGTTGAGTTCCACCTGGGGGGCATGTCACAGATTAGGCGGTTCTTGGGCAGGTTAAACTCCTTTTGGAGGTCCGTCAGCCGAGCACTGGCATTATATGACCGGCGGAAATGCACACAGACTTTCCTGGCCTGCCTCAGGACATCCTGTAAGCCCGGGTACCTGCTCAAGAACCACTGCACCACCAAGTTAAGGACATGAGCCAAACAGGGCACATGGGTCATTTGTCCCTGTCGGAGGGCAGACTGGAGGTTGGTGCCATCGTCGCAAACCACCATTCCTGCCTTAAGTTGGCGTGGCGTCAACCACCTCTGAACCTGCCCCTGCAGAGCTGACAGAACCTCTGCCCCAGTGTGGCTCCTGTCCCCCAAGCACACAAGCTCAAGCACCGCATGGCATCTTTTGCTCCAGTGATGAGGAGGGAGGGGATGATGAGGTCACTGACTCAACGTGGGTGCCTGATAGGAGAGAGGAAGAGGAGGAGGAGGAGGAGGTGGCACATCACCAATGAGGATGCCCTCCAGGGGCCAGACTAAGGGCAGCACATTGACTGCATCACACCCCAAAGCTCCACATGTGCAGGGCGCTGCAGTCTCTGCGCGTTATTCAAAAAGTTCTTTGGTGTGGGTCTTTTTTGAGACGAGTGCATCAGATCGCACCGCTGCTATTTGCAACATATGTCTCAAGCGTATCTCGCGTGGTCAAAACATCTCCCGCTTGGGTACCACATGCTTGACCAGACATATGTTGACCTGCCATGCAGTTTGTTGGCAAGCGTATCTAAAAGACCCATACCAAAGAACAAAGAGGACCTCTCCTTGCTCCTCATCAGCTGAGATCTCCAACCTCACTATACCTTCAGTCCTCTCTGAGACCTGCACTGAGAGGAATGAAGGTGTAGAATTAGGTGTGTCACATCCACTCGACCAAGTCTTCCGCATGTTGCGGCTCAACACGGCCAGCTGCCGAAAAAAAGGCCAAGCGTGTCCCACGGCCACGTGCTGATGAGGATGCACCGTCTCAACGACCAGCACTAGACACAGAGCCTGCTTGCCCTCTCTTATTGGCTTGTGACTCTCTTGGCCTTCCAGACATACTAATGGCCTGTAGATACACTAAGCTGGGATACATACATATATATATATATATATATATATATATATATATGTACTGATACTGCAGCTAGCAAAATCAACTGCCTACCTGTAGTATGAGAACACCACCAACCTTCTACAGGTAGCTTTAGCTGAACACTGTACAGGGCTCGCAAAAAACTAACTTGTAGCTTTTTTAGCTGCCTGCTAGTGATTTTAGATGAACACTGTGAGCAGGACGCACCGTACTAACTTGTAGGTTTAGCTGAACACTGTGAGGTGGACGCACCGCACTAACTTGAAGTTTTAGCTAAACACTGTGAGCAGGACGCATAGCACTAACTTGTAGTTTTAGCTGAACACTGTGAGCAGGACACACCACACTAACTTGTAGGTTTAGCTGAAAACTGTGAGGTGGACGCACCACACTAACTTGTAGTTTTAGCTGAACACTGTGAGCAGGACGCACCGCACTAACTTGTAGGTTTAGCTGAACACTGTGAGGTGGACGCACCACACTAACTTGTAGTTTTAGCTGAACACTGTGAGCAGGACGCACTGCACTAACTTGTAGCTTTAGATGAACACTGTGCAGAGGTCTCACTACACTAACTTGTAGGTTTAGCTGAACACTGTGAGTTGGATGCACCGCACTAACTTGTAGTTTCAGCTAAACACTGTGAGCAGGACGCACAGCACTAACTTGTAGTTTTAGCTGAACACTGTGAGCAGGACGCACAGCACTAACTTGTAGTTTTAGCTAAACACTGTGAGCAGGACGCACCGCACTAACTTGTAATTTTAGCTGAACACTGTGAGGTGGACACACCGCATTAACTTGTAGTTTTAGCTGAACACTGTGAGCAGGACTGTCACGAAGATCCTGCCAGTAACCGGCGTCCCAGGCGCACAGGAACCCGGCCACGGGTCCCATTGCGCATGCGCGCGCGTTCACGGGTGCGGTCACGCACGGGCACGCGCACTCCCGCTGGTGTCCGGCGGGCTATTTAAACCTGCCTGTCACACTCCATCCCTGCTGTCTGCTCTACAGCGTTCTGTGAGTGTTACCTGATCTGATCTGTGTTTCCTGTTACCTGACCCGGCTTCCTGTTTGACGATCCTGCTATCTGCCTGCACCAGACTCTCTTGGCTTGCCTGACCATCCCTCTGCATTACCCCTGGTACCTCTGCTGTCCGAACGTTACTGACCACCGGCTTGTTGACCCTCCGCTGTGTTTCATCAGCTTCCAGTCTGCTATCACCTGCTGTTGTTCCTGGCTCCAGTCCAGCGTTCCAGGCTACCTTCTGCTGTATGTTCCAGCCCAGCGTTCCAGGCTACCTTCTGCTGTGTTCCAGCCCAGCGTTCCAGGCTACCTTCTGCTGTGTTCCAGCCCAGCGTTCCAGGCTATCTTCTGCTGTGTTCCAGTCCAGCGTTCCAGGCTACCTTCTGCTGTGTTCCAGTCCAGTGTTCCAGGCTATCTTCTGCTGTTGTTCCAGTCCAGCTTCCAGTCTGCTATTATCTGCTGTTGTTCCTGGTTCCAGTCCTGCATTCCAGTCTCTGTCCTCAGTCTACTCCTCAGGCTACTGACTCCAAAGGGTGCCACCACTACTGGACTTTCAGCAACTGTTGATTCTGCCAGGCACCCATACCACTCTTCACTCCTGGCCCTCTGTCTCCATTCCAGGCGAACGGGAGTGGGAGCTGTAAGGGAGGTCTTTTCCTGCACTTCAGGCTCACAACCTACCAGGTACGTGACAGTAGCAGACAGCCATGTCTGAGCCTGAGCAGGGAACGTCTCCCATGGAGGAACTCTGTGCACACCTGGCAGGATTGACTGAAGCAGTCAAAAATCTGCAGCAAGGATACACCAGACTGGAGGAACGAGTGTTAACCCTGTCTAACCCCATTGGGGCCCAGGGAGCTTCCTCTGCTCCTGCTCCTTCAGTTGGGCCTTCCTCAACGGTGGTGATGCTCCCTCCGGAACCTAAGGTTCCCACACCTGAGCGTTTCTTTGGAGACCGCCATAAGTTCAGAGCCTTCCGCAATTCCTGCGAACTATTTTTTGCTCTTCAGCCACGTACCTTTTCCCTGGAGGCTACAAAGGTGGGCTACGTGATTTCTCTGCTCTCTGGTGACCCCCAAACCTGGGCCCATCGCCTCTTAGAGCAAAAGGACATATCTCTGACCAACCTCTCCACTTTCTTTGACGCACTAGGCCAGTTATATGATGACCCCCAGCTATCTGTAACTGCAGAAGCGGCTCTACACACCCTTCAACAAGGTCGCAGAGCAGCAGAGGATTATGTGACTGAATTCAGGAAGTGGAGTGCGGATACTAACTGGAACGATGCGGCTCTCCGTTATCAATTTCGGTTGGGACTTTCTGATCCTCTGAAGGATGAACTGGCCAGGGTGGGTACACCACAGACTTTAAATGCTTTAATCGATCTAGCTATCCAGATCGATCGACGCCTATGAGAGCGCAAGTTGGAGAGAGCTATGGGGTCTTCTCGTCCAACTTGGGTTACCCCTAAGGTTCCACATCACCCATTATCAACACCACCTACCTCCACGCTTAACTTACCTGAGCCAATGCAACTGGGTGCCTCGCGACCTTCACTCACCCCAGAGGAACGACAACGTCGTCGTGCAAATAACTTGTGCCTGTATTGTGGGGAACCCAGGCACTACGTCAGGAACTGTCCTCTCAAACTCCGTAAGTGTTTGTCCCTATCTACTGACTATGTGACATCTCTGGTTAAAAATACCACTCACCTTGCTCTTCCTCTTCTGCTACAGCTTCCAGGGAAGGATCTACAAATCACCGCCATTATTGATTCAGGAGCTTGCAGCTGTTTCATGGACTCTCATTTTGCCATCCAACACCAAATACCCTTGTCACCTAAAGCCCATAGACTTTCTATCCATCTAGCTGATGGGACCGCTATCAAGTCTGGACCTGTCACCCAAGAGACTATGCCAATACCCGTTTTCGTTTCCAACGGGCATCAGGAACAGCTGCGCCTGGACATTATCGCTTCACCCCTGTTCCCCATAATACTTGGCATGCCATGGTTACAGGCCCATAATCCGGACATAAATTGGATCACGGGTGAGGTGACCTTTCCCTCTCCTTACTGCCAACAGTTTTGCAGAACCCAGAACATCCAGGAGAACTCTACTCTGTTATGCCTAGATACAGATCCTAGCCTGCTTCAATCCATTCCTTCCGCCTATCATGATTTCCTGGACGTATTTAGTAAACAGAGGGCAGAGGTGTTACCCCCTCACCGGGCCTATGACTGTCCCATTGAGTTACTTCCTGGTGCTGAAATTCCTTTTGGAAGAATATTTCCCCTGACTGAGGTGGAGCAAGGGGCATTGAAGGAATACATTGATGAAAACCTCAAAAGAGGCTTCATTCGTCCATCCATGTCCCCCGCAGGTGCAGGCATCTTCTTCGTGCAGAAAAAAGATAAAACCCTCAGGCCGTGTGTGGATTACCGCGAACTAAACAAGATTACTGTGAAGAATCGGTACCCTCTCCCCTTAGTACCAGAGTTGTTTCAGAGACTGGGGACGGCTACCATATTCACCAAACTTGATCTCCGTGGGGCCTACAATTTAGTTCGTATCAGGGATGGAGACGAATGGAAGACCGCTTTTCGTACCCGTTATGGGCATTTTGAGTACCTCGTGATGCCTTTCGGCCTGTGTAATGCCCCTGCCACATTTCAATACTTTATTAATGATGTGTTACGTGACTTTCTAGACCTGTTTGTCATCGTCTATTTAGACGACATATTGATTTTCTCTTGTTCCCTTGAATCCCATCGCAGGCACGTCAGAAGTGTATTGGGCCGACTTCGACAACACGGTCTATATGCAAAGGCTGAAAAATGTGAATTCGAACAGGAAAGTATTCCATTTTTAGGGTTGATCATCTCCAGTAAGGGCATTAAAATGGACCCCCAGAAGGTCACGGCTGTTCTAGATTGGCCAGTCCCGACTGATAAGAAAGGAATCCAGCGATTCGTTGGATTCGCTAATTTTTACCGCAAATTTATTAAGGGGTTCTCAGCTATCATTGCACCCATCACACAGCTTACCAAACAGGGTACACGCTTCCATTGGTCGGCCGAGGCTCAAAAGGCTTTTGAGACTCTCAAGGGCCTTTTTACCTCTGCCTCTGTACTGAAGCATCCAGATTCCTCTCTGCCATTTATTCTAGAAGTGGATGCATCTGAAATTGCTGTAGGAGCAGTATTATCCCAAAGACAAGGAACCAAAGCCCTGCTGCATCCTGTGGCTTTCTTTTCTCGTAAATTATCCACGGCAGAGAGAAATTATGATGTAGGTGACAGAGAGTTGTTGGCAATCAAGTCAGCATTGGAGGAGTGGCGCTATCTGTTGGAGGGTGCCGCTCATCCAGTTCTAATCTTTACAGATCATAAGAACCTGGAGTATTTGAGGTCTGCAAAGAGGTTGAAACCACGTCAGGCCAGGTGGGCTCTCTTTTTCTCCAGGTTCTCCTTCCATGTCACTTACCGTCCCGGCTCCAAGAATACCAAACCTGACGCCCTGTCTAGGATGTTCCACAAACCTCAAGAGATTTCCCCTCCAGACACCATTTTGTCTCCAGGGAACTTTCTTCTACTTCAGGGAAACCTGCTTTCCCAAATTAAACAGGCCTCCGCAGAAATAGAATCTTCCATTAAGACAGAACTCCAGGTTAAGGATGGGTTATTGTGGCATGAGGATAGGATCTTTATACCTGAAACACTACGAGTTCCAGTACTAGAGCTCTGTCACGATCATGCGCTGGCTGGGCATTTTGGTGTGGCTAAGACCACTGATTTGGTTCAGCGCACCTTCTGGTGGCCTCAGCTGCGCAAAGATTGTAAGGAGTTTGTAGAGTCCTGTACCACCTGCCTTAGGAACAAAGGGCACAAAACAAAGGCATGGGGTCTACTAAAACCCTTGCCTGTCCCAGATAGACCCTGGAAAATGCTCTCAATAGATTTTATTGTAGAACTACCCCCGGCCGGGGGCTTCACTTCAATCTTTGTCATAGTGGACCGGTTGTCGAAGATGGCGCACTTTGTCCCAATGAAGGGTACCCCTTCAGCTACAGAAACAGCACAAGCATTCATTAAAGAGGTCGTCAGGCTCCATGGGGTACCAGTTAACATCGTTTCAGATCGGGGGGTACAATTTACCTCTCGATTCTGGAGGGCTCTGTGTAAAACCTTGGACATTGAACTCTCATTTTCCTCGGCTTATCACCCCCAGACTAATGGGCAAACAGAAAGAACAAACCAGACCCTTGAACAATATTTGCGCTGTTTTTCTTCCTTTGCCCAAGATAATTGGATTGCTGTTTTACCATTGGCCGAATTCGCTTATAACAATTCCATTCATTCTGCTATCAAGCAAACTCCGTTTTTTGCGAATTATGGTTTCCACCCCTCATTTTTACCAAACTCTCTTCCAGAATGCACAGTACCCGCAGTCCAGGAGAAATTGGATTTTTTTACCTCTAACAACCAAGTTTTACAGGACACCATGACCAGAACCCAGGAGTACAACAAAGTAACCTTCGATAAAAAGAGGCGAGGTGAGCTCTTACTTGCACCTGGGGATCAGGTATGGTTGTCCACCATAAACCTCAGGTTGGCCTGCCCTTCCAAGAAATTGGGTCCCAAATTTCTTGGACCATTCCCTGTTAAACGGAGAATTAATGAAGTTGCATATGAACTTGAACTCCCGGATTCACTAAAGGTACATCCAGTTTTTCACGTGTCCTTGCTTAAACCATCTATTACTAACCCATTTCCAGGTCGAAGTACGGATCCTCCTGATCCAATCCTGGTAGATGGGGAAGAGGAATTCGAGGTGGAGGCTATCATGGACCACAGGAAAAGAGGTAACCAAAACCAATTCTTAATAAAGTGGAAGGGGTTTGGCCCAGAGGAGAATTCTTGGGAACCAGAGGATAATATTCATGCTGAAGACCTGTTACAAGCCTTTAAAACAGCTCATCCAGAGAAATTTTTTTCAAAGGGGCATCCGGAGGCTGCCCCTTGGGGGGGGGGCAATGTCACGAAGATCCTGCCAGTAACCGGCGTCCCAGGCGCACGGGAACCCGGCCACGGGTCCCATTGTGCATGCGCGCGCGTTCACGGGTGCGGTCACGCACGGGCACGCGCACTCCCGCTGGTGTCCGGCGGGCTATTTAAACCTGCCTGTCACACTCCATCCCTGCTGTCTGCTCTACAGCGTTCTGTGAGTGTTACCTGATCTGATCTGTGTTTCCTGTTACCTGACCCGGCTTGTTGACCCTCCGCTGTGTTTCATCAGCTTCCAGTCTGCTATCACCTGCTGTTGTTCCTGGCTCCAGTCCAGCGTTCCAGGCTACCTTCTGCTGTATGTTCCAGCCCAGCGTTCCAGGCTACCTTCTGCTGTGTTCCAGCCCAGCGTTCCAGGCTACCTTCTGCTGTGTTCCAGCCCAGCGTTCCAGGCTATCTTCTGCTGTGTTCCAGTCCAGCGTTCCAGGCTACCTTCTGCTGTGTTCCAGTCCAGTGTTCCAGGCTATCTTCTGCTGTTGTTCCAGTCCAGCTTCCAGTCTGCTATTATCTGCTGTTGTTCCTGGTTCCAGTCCTGCATTCCAGTCTCTGTCCTCAGTCTACTCCTCAGGCTACTGACTCCAAAGGGTGCCACCACTACTGGACTTTCAGCAACTGTTGATTCTGCCAGGCACCCATACCACTCTTCACTCCTGGCCCTCTGTCTCCATTCCAGGGGAACGGGAGTGGGAGCTGTAAGGGAGGTCTTTTCCTGCACTTCAGGCTCACAACCTACCAGGTACGTGACAAGTAGGGATGAGCCGAACACCCCCCGGTTCGGTTCGCACCAGAACCCGCGAACGGACCGCAAGTTCGCACGAACGTTAGAACCCCATTGACGTCTATGGGACTCGAACGTTCGAAATCAAAAGTGCTCATTTTAAAGGCTAATTTGCATGGTATTGTCCTAAAAAGGGTTTGGGGACCCGGGTCCTACCCCAGGGGACATGTATCAATGCAAAAAAAACTTTTAAAAACGGCCGTTTTTTCGGGAGCAGTGATTTTAATGATGCTTAAAGTAAAAAAAAAAAAGTGAAATATTCCTTTAAATATCGTACCTGGGGGGTGTCTATAGTATGCCTGTAAAGTGACGCGTGTTTCCCATGTTTAGAACAGTCCCTGCACCAAATGTCATTTTTAAAGGAAAAAATCTCATTTAAAACTGCTTGCGGGTTTAATGTCATGTCGGGTCATGGCAATATGGATGAAAATCAGTGAGACAAACGGCATGGGTACCCCCCAGTCCATTACCAGGCCCTTTGGGTCTTGTATGGATATTAAGGGGAACCCCGCACCCAAATTAAAATAAGGAAAGGTCCCTATATACTCTGAACAGCAGTATACAGGCGGTGCAAACAAGACAGGGACTGTAGGTTTGTTGTTAAGTAGAATCTGTTTGTAATTTTGAACATTTTTAATGTGTTTAGCTCCAGCCAAAAAATCTTTTCTAAGCTTTTTGGAAAACATAGGGAAGGGTTATCACCCCTGTGACATTTGTTTTGCGTCTTTCCTCCTCTTCAGAAGATTTCACCTCACTTTTTTGTCCCAATGAAAAATGTTTTTTGAAAATTTGGGTTTTTTTGTGGAACAAGGATTGGAAAGCATCAGTGGAAAGGAAAAATTGTTTTCCCATATTAACTCTTACAGGAGAGAATTTCCCTTCCTTAGGGGTAGATTTCATCTCACTTCCTGTTGTCTCCTTCCGTTTGCAAGTAGGAGTCGTTTGTAAGTTAGATGTTTGAAAGTAGGGTCCTGCCCTATATACTCAGCAGAAATTTGGGCCTTAGGTGTTGCTGTGGCCAAAACACTGTAAGCCCTCACAGGGCCCTGCTGTGAAATATTAGATCAAGAATTGTAATTACATGCCCCTGTTGAACAGGAGCTGAAAAATTAGGCCTTAGGCACTGGTGCTGGTGCCACAACACTGCAACCCCTCACAGACACTCTAGTTGGAACGCAGGAACGAGCCCTGCTGCAAAGTATTGCATCAAAAATTGTAATTACACGCCCCTGTTAGACAGGGGCAGAAAAATTGGGTCTTAGGCACTGGTGCTGGTGCCACAACACTGCAACCCCTCACAGACACTCTAGTTGAAACGCAGGAACAAGCCCTGCTGCAAAGTATTGCATCAAAAATTGTAATTACACGCCCCTGTTAGACAGGGGCTGAAAAATTGGGTCTTAGGCACTGGTGCTGGTGCCACAACACTGCAACCCCTCACAGACACTCTAGTTGGAATGCAGGAACGAGCCCTGCTGCAAAGTATTACATCAAAAATTGTAATTACACGCCCCTGTTAAACAGGGGCTGAAAAATTGTGCCTTAGGCACTGGTGGTGGCGCCCAGAACCAAAAATGTTCTTACAAGCTATCAGCGTGATGATTGAGGAGGAAGAGGATAATTACTCAGGGATAGTCACTCAGCATCAGCATAGGCAGTCTTTGAAGGGATCTGAGATTTCAAAAAAAATTATTCGGTTACATCTGCATCAGGTGCTTGGTAGCTGGTGGTGATCCAAGACTGATTCATTTTTATGAAGGTCAGCCGATCGACCGAGTCGGTGGACAGACGCACCCTGTGATCGGTTACCACGCCTCCAGCAGCACTGAATGTGCGTTCCGAAAGAACGCTGGATGCAGGACAGGCCAGTAGCTCAATTGCATACTGTGCAAGCTCTGGCCAGTGATCCATCCTCAAGACCCAGTAACCCAGAGGATTTTCGGTGGGAAAGGTGTCCAAGTCTGATCTTGCCCCTAGGTATTCCTGCACCATGTAAAACAGACGCTGGCGATGGTTGCTGGAACCGATCATACCTTGGGGCTGCGGACCAAAAAATTGTCTGAACGCATCGGTCAGACGGCCACCTTCTCCACCGCTCCTTCTTTGACTGACCGAAGCCTCAGCAACACGTTGTCCAGAAACAGGAGTTTGTAACCTCCCAGTCTCTGGGAACGCGTTGCACAGACCTTTCTGCAAGGCCTCCCGAAGATGTTTCATCCTCTGCTCCCTCTGCGATGGCAAGATAAGGTCCGCAACCTTACCCTTGTAACGTGGATCAAGGAGGGTTGCCAGCCAGTATTGGTCCTTCTCCTTGATACCACGAATACGAGGATCCTTACGCAGGCTTTGCAGGATCAGGGAGGCCATGCAGCGTAGGTTTGCTGAGGCATTCGGTCCGGAGTCCTCTGGGTCACTAAGGACAACAACGTCCGCAGCCACCTCCTCCCAGCCACGTACAAGTCCATGTGTTCCTTGGGACTGATCCCTTAAAGACTGCTGATGCTGAGTGCCAGGCTCCACCTCCATACTGACACAATCTTCCTCCTCCTCCTCCTCCTCCTCCTCGTCCTCTTCCTGTGTGATCGGCGGGCACGCAGGAACACTGTCTGGATAAAGGGGGCCTTGAGAGCTAAGGAAGTCCTCCTCTTCCTGCCTCTGTTCTGCCTCAAGTGCCCTGTCCATTATTCCACGCAGCGTGTGCTCCAACAGGTGGACAAGGGGGACAGTGTCACTGATGCATGCACTGTCAGTGCTCACCATCCTCGTGGCCTCCTCGAATGGTGACAGGACAGTGCATGCATCCCTGATCATGGCCCACTGGCGTGGGGAAAAAAAACCAAGGTCCCCTGACCCTGTCCTGGTGCCATAGTCGCACAGGTACTCATTGATGGCCCTCTGCTGCGTGTGCAGCCGCTGCAGCATGGCCAACGTCGAGTTCCACCTGGTGGGCATGTCACAGATTAGGCGGTTCTTGGGCAGGTTAAACTCCTTTTGGAGGTCCGTCAGCCGAGCACTGGCATTATATGACCGGCGGAAATGCACACAGACTTTCCTGGCCTGCCTCAGGACATCCTGTAAGCCCGGGTACCTGCCCAAGAACCGCTGCACCACCAAGTTAAGGACGTGAGCCAAACAGGGCACATGGGTCAGTTGTCCCTGTCGGAGGGCAGAGAGGAGGTTGGTGCCATTGTCGCAAACCACCATTCCTGCCTTAAGTTGGCGTGGCGTCAACCACCTCTGAACCTGCCCCTGCAGAGCTGACAGAACCTCTGCCCCAGTGTGGCTCCTGTCCCCCAAGCACACCAGCTCAAGCACCGCATGGCATCTTTTGGCCTGCGTACTTGCGTAGCCCCTTGAACGCCTACGGAGCACCGCTGGTTCCGAGGAAGAGGCCATGGAGGAAGAAGAAGAGGAGGGGGTGGAGGAGAGAGGTGTGTCACAATCAGCATTTTGGAGGCGTGGTGGCGGAACAACCTCCAACACTACTGCACCTTGTCCTGCATCCTTCCCAGCTGCCAGCAGAGTCACCCAATGCGCCGTGAAACTTAAGTAACGTCCCTGTCCATGCCTGCTGGACCATGAGTCAGCGGTAATATGCACCTTACCGCTGACCGCCCTGTCCAGCGAGGCATGGACATTGCCTTCCACATGCCGGTAGAGAGCCGGAATCGCCTTCCGTGAGAAAAAGTGGCGTTTGGGTACCTGCCACTGAGGAACCGCACATTCCACAAACTCACGGAAGGGGGCAGAGTCTACCAACTGAAAAGGCAGCAGTTGAAGTGCTAGCAATTTTGCCAAGCTAGCATTCAACCGCTGGGCATGTGGATGGCTGGGAGCAAACTTCTTTCGGCGGTGCAGCAGCTGGGGCAGGGAAATTTGCCTGGTACAATCTGACGTCGGTGTACCAAAAGCAGATTGCCCATAAGTACTTGGCTGTGACACACCTAATTCTACACCTTCATTCCTCTCACTGCAGGTCGCAGAGAGGACTGAAGGTCTAGTGGGGTTGGAAATCTCAGCTGATGAGGAGCAAGGAGAGATCGTCTTTGTTCTTTGGTGTGGGTCTTTTAGATACGCTTGCCAACGAACTGCATGGCAGGTCAACATATGTCTGGTCAAGCATGTGGTACCCAAGCGGGAGATGTTTTGGCCACGCGAGATACGCTTGAGACATATATTGCAAATAGCAGCGGTGCGATCTGATGCACTCGTCTCAAAAAAGGCCCACACCAAAGAACTTTTTGAATAACGCGCAGAGACTGCAGCGCCCTGCACATGTGGAGCTTTGGGGTGTGATGCAGTCAATGTGCTGCCCTTAGGCTGGCCCCTGGAGGGCATCCTGCCTAGTTGGTGATGTGCCACCTCCTCCTCCTCCTCCTCCTCCTCCTCTCTCCTATCAGGCACCCACGTTGAGTCAGTGACCTCATCATCCCCTCCCTCCTCATCACTGGAGCAAACCTGGCAGTATGCTGCAGCAGGGGGAGCATGACTGCCAGATTGCTGTCCTTCTTGGGCACCCCCTCTGTCCGTGCTCATGTTACTGCCTTCATTGAGCTCAGTATCATCATCAGAGCCTTCCAAACGCTGGGCATCCTCCTGGAGCATGTACCCAACACTGTGGTCAAACAGTTCGAGGGAATCCTCATGAGGACATGGTGGAGCTAGGGAAGGAGTCACTGATGACATTGAGCTGAGGGAAGAGGCCGCTGCTTTGCCAGACAAAGCACCCTGGGCATGGGTGAGAGAGGATGAGGAGGATGAGGACGGCTTGGTCATCCACTCGACCAAGTCTTCCGCATGTTGCGGCTCAACACGGCCAGCTGCCGAAAAAAAGGCCAAGCGTGTCCCATGGCCACGTGCTGATGAGGATGCACCGTCTCCACGACCAGCACTAGACACAGAGCCTGCTTGCCCTCTCTTATTGGCTTGTGACTGTCTGCCTCTCCTTCTTGGCCTTCCAGACATACTAATGGCCTGTAGCTGCACTAAGCTGGGATAGAACACCTGTAATTTTCTTCAGGTAGCTTTATATACTGTAACCAGACAAGCCTGCCTGTCAGTAGGAAGATAACAGGAACGGATCTAGCTGAACACCGTGAGCAGGACGTACTGCACTAAATGTATATAGCAGGAACGGATCTAGCTGAACACTGTGAGCAGGACGCACTGCACTGAATGTAAATAGCAGGAACGGATCTAGCTGAACACTGTGAGCAGGACGCACTGCACTGAATGTAAACAGCAGGAACGGATGTAGCTAAACACTGTGAGCAGGACGCACTGCACTGAATGTAAATAGCAGGAACGGATCTAGCTGAACACTGTGAGCAGGACGCACTGCACTGAATGTAAATAGCAGGAACGGATCTAGCTGAACACTGTGAGCAGCACGCACTGCACTGAATGTAAATAGCAGGAACGGATCTAGCTGAACACTGTGAGCAGGACGCACTGCACTGAATGTAAATAGCAGGAACGGATCTAGCTGAACACTGTGAGCAGGACGCACTGCACTGAATGTAAACAGCAGGAACGGATGTAGCTAAACACTGTGAGCAGGACGCACTGCACTGAATGTAAATAGCAGGAACGGATCTAGCTGAACACTGTGAGCAGGACGCACTGCACTGAATGTAAATAGCAGGAACGGATCTAGCTGAACACTGTGAGCAGGACGCACTGCACTGAATGTAAATAGCAGGAACGGATCTAGCTGAACACTGTGAGCAGGACGCACTGCACTGAATGTAAACAGCAGGAACGGATGTAGCTAAACACTGTGAGCAGGACGCACTGCACTGAATGTAAATAGCAGGAACGGATCTAGCTGAACACTGTGAGCAGGACGCACTGCACTGAATGTAAATAACAGGAACGGATCTAGCTGAACACTGTGAGCAGGACACACTGTACTAAATGTAAATAGTCTAGCTGCCTGACCGTGGTACTAATAGGATCAAAAAGAACACCTGTAATTTTCTTCAGGTAGCTTTATATACTGTAACCAGACAAGCCTGCCTGTCAGTAGGAAGATAACAGGAACGGATCTAGCTGAACACTGTGAGCAGGACGTACTGCACTAAATGTATATAGCAGGAACGGATCTAGCTGAACACTGTGAGCAGGACGCACTGCACTGAATGTAAATAGCAGCAACGGAGAGGGGCGTGGCCTGGACGGCAATGTGAGCAGACGCACCTAGGCAGAGCTCCGCCAGTGATCCATCCTGAATGCGATATCCTGCACACCCATAACCGGCTAAACCGACTCATACTGCGAGGAACTACCCCAGTCACCTTTGGGCAAGCATGTCCCCACCGAAGAGAAACAATGCGGCATCCTCCTCCCTAGACAGATACCGCCGAGTAGACCGGGGCCTGGAGGGACAAGATGGCGCCTCGCCGGCATCTCCTGACGCGCAGCAAGCTGACCACGAGGCGGCCGACACCACAAGAGTCCTTGAGGCGATCTCGGTATGCCAAGCCACATTAACCTCCAAAATTGAGGAAGTGAAGGTGGACATCTCACTGATCCGTCAGGACATGACAAAGATCCGGGAACGGGTCACGGAGACCGAGACCAGGATAAGCCGAGCGGAGGATATAATTCACCCCCTACAACACGGTCAGGAAGATATGCAACGCCAACTCCAGCAACTCGCCCAGAAACACGACGACCTCGAGAATCGGGCCCGTAGATCTAATATAAGATTTATTGGTCTACCGGAGGGTTCGGAGGGCCCCGATCCAGCTACCTTTTTGGAAAAACTTCTTATCAATACATATGGCAGGGAGGCCTTCTCCAATGCATTTGTTGTGGAGCGCGCCCACCGCATGCCCGCCCGCCGTCCACCTGAGGGCGCACCGCCTCGCACATTCATTGCAAAGCTAATGAACTTCAGGGACCGTGATGCCATCCTTCGCCTGTCAAGAACCAAGGGGAACATACCATTTCAATCGGGACATGTGATGGCCTTTCCGGATTTCTCAGCAGAGATTCAAAAACAGCGGGCCCGCTTCGGAGAGATAAAACGGCGCCTAAGGGTGCACAACCTGAAATACGCAATGCTGTTTCCAGCCCGTCTTCGGGTGGCAGGTGAGGACCGTGCACATTTCTTTGATGACCCGACTCAGGCAGTGGCCTGGCTAGACCAGCGCGACGCGGAAAGGAACCGTCCCGCCAGCTAGACCTACAGTTCTTCGGCCCTGATGTCTGTGAGTTGCCTTATTTACATTTCTCCCCCTGTGAACAATGACTTCCTCACTACATTCCCAAAAGGTCCTACACCGCATACCTGTAGTACTCAGCGGTCACACAATCAAGTAATTTTACCCTAACCCGCTCTACTTTTGCGAGTATGTGACACGCAGGGACAGAACTGTTTTTTCCTATGCACATGGACCCGCTTGGCAGAATACATCTCATCTACCTGCCCACATCTGGTCCAGAAAGGCTCCCTTTGGCTTCTCGAGAGACGGGGGAGGAGGATGTACACCACTTCATGATGCTAACTTTCAAACCCCCCCCCCTCTTTTTTTCTTTTCTTTTTCTTTCTGTTTCCTTTTAATTTCTAGTTTTTTTTGGTGTGCCATATATGATTGCTACCAATCACGGCGGAGTGGTCGGTTGGGAATACTTAATTACTGACCACTGCTGAGTAATGCCGTTTGTTATTTACATTGCCGAATTTAAACCAGCGTTTGTTCGCCTCCACTGGTGGCACGTGTTCTGCTGATTGAATAGGCAGTGGTGCCCCCAGTGGACAAAGGTTGTGTTGGTGCGAGACACTTTGGTCTACATGAGTGTACAGTTACTCTTTTACACTCGCACAGGTTTTGGGATTGAAGCCCCTACCAAGTTTGGGAGGTGGAGGGCAGGGAGGGGGGGTGGGAAATGTTTTTGTTTGATTGCATGGTTACTGTTGCATGGCACAATACTAAGCACTGATGGATGTCTAATAGGTTATAAAATGCACTGCTGGGGGACCCCCGGGTGGAGGACAGCTACGTCCTGGGCATTCCTCCGTGACATGCGTCCCTATAAATTTACACTACTTAAAAATGTCTAATACAAAGTTCCTAACATGGAATGTTAGGGGGATTAGAGACAAAATCAAACGATCTGCAATTTTCGGTTGCCTTAAATCCTACCGGGCTGATATTATTGTCCTGACTGAGACGCATGTCACTGGACAACTTCAAAATGCTCTAAAACGTCCATGGATAGGATGGTCATACCACACCACACATACCCCATACTCACGAGGGGTTTCTGTCTTAATTGCTAAGACCACCCCGTTCAGCTGCATATCAGTAAGGACTGACCCCCAAGGCAGATATATATTCCTACACTGCACCATATCAGGTACGCAATACCTTATATTGGCCTTCTATATACCCCCTCCATACACATCCGCCCTAATTAATGAGGGTTTCTTATACATGACAAAACACCCCCTACTTCCAACCATTTGGCTCGGGGACTTTAACATGGTGCTGGACCCATCTCTGGACAGGTTACAAGTACAACGAGACGCCCAAACCACCAGTATTACCAGACTTGGACGCACACTTACGGAATTCTCTCTGACAGACACGTGGAGACACCAACACCCGGCTGAGAAAACATTTTCTTGCTTCTCTGCATCGCACTCTTCCATGTCACGCATAGATATGATAATCACATCAAACACTCTACTCCCTTTATTAACAAATACAGGCTATCATACAAGGTCCCTCTCAGATCATGCCCCATGTTGGGCCTCCTTGACACTATCCCCGCCGATCGGGCCTAGGATATGGCGCCTTCACTCCTTTTGGTTGTCGGCTCTTGAGGATCAGGAGGACATACCCAGTGAATGGCAACATTTCTTTCACACCAACAATAATACCACTTCTGCGGGGATGGTCTGGGAGACATTCAAACTGCATGCTAGGACCTTACTGACATCACGCATAAATAGGTTGAAAGCCAACTCAAGAGAGTTACTTAGAGAGACGGCCGCCAAAATAGATGAGATAACGCACGACTTCAATACAAACCCCACACCAGACAAGGCCTCAGTACTCAAACTCCATACTCGAATATTAGATCAATTGCACTTTGAAAAGGCTAAACAAAAACTCTTTTTTACAAAACAAAGGATATTTGAACATGGTGAAAGGGCGGGAAAACTGTTGGCATATCTGGCCAAACAGGACACTAGGCCTCCAGTGGTTGTCTCCCTGAGGACCACGGGTGACATATTGCTTACCGACCCCAAATCGGTGGCAGACACATTTAGAGCGTACTATGCAGACCTGTATTCATCCAAAGTGCAGGTTACCGTGGGTGAAACCAGGGCATTTTTACAGGATATTCCATTCCCCAAGGTCTCGGATTCACAACGGGGGACCCTCGAGGCCCCGCTTACCGTTGATGAGATTACGGCGGCCGTGGCATCCCTGGCGCCTGCCAAGGCCCCCGGGATGGATGGACTACCATTAGATTTCTATGCAGCTTACTCGGAGGTACTGGTACCCGAATTATTGAAAATATACAACCACATATTTGACTCTGAGTCACTTCCCAGCTCACTTAGACAGGCGGTGATCATAGTGCTTCCCAAACCGGGCAAAGACCCACTTCAACCCGAATCCTATCGCCCAATTTCATTACTCCAGGCCGACATAAAGATCTTGGCAAAGGTCCTGGCTATGCGCCTAAACCAAATCATTCTATCCCTAATACACCCAGATCAGACGGGATTCATGCCTGGAAAAAACACGGCAATGAATCTACGTCGTCTTTACATGAACATCTCGGCGGTTCATGATGAGATTGGAGATAGGACTGTGGTGTCACTTGACGCCGCCAAGGCGTTCGACTCCGTGGAGTGGGAGTACCTGTGGGAGTGCCTAAGGGGGTATGGATTCGGACCTAATTTCATAAAGTGGGTTAAGTTACTTTATTACTTACCTGAGGCCAGAGTATCGGTGAATGGGAGCACATCAGACCCGTTCCCCCTTGAACGAGGGACCAGGCAGGGCTGCCCACTCTCCCCGCTACTTTACGCTCTCGCGGCGGAGCCACTCGCCATATCCCTTAGAAATAACCCGGGGGTTCGAGGTCTCAGAAAGGGTACTGTGTCGGAAAAGGTGAGCTTATATGCAGACGACATGCTCCTATATTTGGAGGACTCGGGTCCATCGTTACAGACTGCCCTCACCATAATTGAAAACTTTGGAAAACATTCGGGATTACGCATAAATTGGTCGAAGTCACAAATTCTCCCTTTAGATGTATCACCACCCACTAGACTTTCAGCAAATCTACCCTTACAAAGAGTTACCTGTATTCAATACCTGGGTATAAAAATAACTAGGGACCCCACGGAATTCTTAGATAATAATATAGAACCACTGTTTTCATACCTCAAAACACATATACAGGTATGGGCACGACTCCCACTGGGTATCATGGGTAGGATCAACCTTATCAAAATGATCATAATGCCAAAATTTCTGTATGCCTTTTGGAACTCACCAGTACTTATCCCCCTAAAAATTTTCAAAACAATAGACAAAATCATTAATTCATTTGTATGGGGCTCAGGAAGACATAAATTGGCTTGGAACACTCTTAAAAACCCTACCACATCAGGAGGAACAGCCCTACCAGACTTCCACTCATACTATATAGCTGCACAACTATCTCATTTCTACCACATTCATAATACAGACAATGACAAATACCAGGCCCTGGTCTGCAACAAACCAACCAAGGTTACCCATACCCCCTTGCAGGTCTTATTCAGGGGTAGATCGGGTGCGGGGAGGGTGTCTGGCCAAGGACCTCTATTGAAACAACACCAACGCGTATGGGAAATAGCACTTAAAATGACCGGTGCGGATTTTTTCCACTCTCACACCCCATTGTGGCACAACCCGCAACTAAGAGAGCTGCTGTCACTCCCTGGGACAGTGGAGTGGGCTACGAGGGGAATAATCTTTTTACACCAAGTAGTCACCCCTTCGGGGGTAAGAAGCTTTAGCTCCTTGTGTACTGAGTTTCAATTACCTCCACGTATGCTATTCCACTACAGACAACTCACGCATGCTCTACAAACACAATTTGCAAATAGGTATCCAACTACACAAATGTTGCCACTGGTGGATGTTATAACAGGTGCGGAACCATCAAAACTAATATCTACTCTGTACCTAGCTATCCGAGCACGCTCGGTAGCGGGCATAATTGACACAGCAAAAATTAGGTGGGAAGATGATATAGGCCCGTTGGAAGATGAGGATTGGGATGAAGTCTTAGAAAATGTTAAAAAGACCTCCCCCAGGCTTCCGGAACGTATGTCACAGCTTTACATAATCCACAAATCTTACCTCACTCCAGCTAGAATAGCCAAATTTACCCAAAACCAAGACACTCACTGCCCAAGATGCATGAGCCCAATAAGCTCTTTTTTTCATCTTATGTGGTCTTGTCCGGTTATTCAAACCTACTGGAATCAAATTATCACATTCCTGCATGATGATATGGGCTCTCCAGTCCAAGTGGAACCTAGGTTATGCATTCTGGGGCTACTCCCAGACGTTACCATAGACAAATTCACTGCTACTTTTATATACGAATCACTATTCTGTGCCAGAAAATTGGTGGCAAGACATTGGATGAGGGCCTCCCCTCCTACTTTTCAGGATTGGATTAAAATGGTGAACCTATCTTTACCCTATAAAAAGGTTATATATAAACACAGGGGATGCCCGGCAAAGTATAATAGAATATGGGATAAATGGCTTGACAATACTAATACATGTGAGACATAGATTGCTGTATAGACAGGAGGACTACTGCCAGGAATTGCTTAGTGACCAGTGTGAAAAAATGTTAAAAAGACGTGAGATGGAGTGTTGGGGAAAGATTATGTCCGACCAGCATAGATTGACAACCATCACAACAGTGCCAGAGTTTTAATGTTTAGTTTATTTTATTTTATTTGATTTTCAATATGACAATTTGTACGTGCATGTAAATTCCATTTGACTATCCTTGTGATATACACAGAGTGCAATATGTTTGTATGATATCTACCTGTACAATTTTTTAAATAAACTTGTGTTTATTAATAAAAAAAAAATAGCAGCAACGGATCTAGCTGAACACTGTGAGCAGGACGCACTGCACTGAATGTAAATAGCAGGAACGGATCTAGCTGAACACTGTGAGCAGCACGCACTGCACTGAATGTAAATAGCAGGAACGGATCTAGCTGAACACTGTGAGCAGGACGCACTGCACTGAATGTAAATAGCAGGAACGGATCTAGCTGAACACTGTGAGCAGGACGCACTGCACTAAATGTAAATACCAGGAACGGATCTAGCTGAACACTGTGAGCAGGACGCACTGCACTGAATGTAAATAACAGGAACGGATCTAGCTGAACACTGTGAGCAGGACACACTGTACTAAATGTAAATAGTCTAGCTGCCTGACCGTGGTACTAATAGGATCAAAAAGAACACCTGTAATTTTCTTCAGGTAGCTTTATATACTGTAACCAGACAAGCCTGCCTGTCAGTAGGAAGATAACAGGAACGGATCTAGCTGAACACTGTGAGCAGGACGTACTGCACTAAATGTATATAGCAGGAACGGATCTAGCTGAACACTGTGAGCAGGACGCACTGCACTGAATGTAAATAGCAGCAACGGATCTAGCTGAACACTGTGAGCAGGACGCACTGCACTGAATGTAAATAGCAGGAACGGATCTAGCTGAACACTGTGAGCAGCACGCACTGCACTGAATGTAAATAGCAGGAACGGATCTAGCTGAACACTGTGAGCAGGACGCACTGCACTGAATGTAAATAGCAGGAACGGATCTAGCTGAACACTGTGAGCAGGACGCACTGCACTAAATGTAAATACCAGGAACGGATCTAGCTGAACACTGTGAGCAGGACGCACTGCACTGAATGTAAATAGCAGGAACGGATCTAGCTGAACACTGTGAGCAGGACGCACTGCACTGAATGTAAATAGCAGGAACGGATCTAGCTGAACACTGTGAGCAGGACGCACTGCACTGAATGTAAATAGCAGGAACGGATCTAGCTGAACACTGTGAGCAGGACGCACTGCACTGAATGTAAATAACAGGAACGGATCTAGCTGAACACTGTGAGCAGGACACACTGTACTAAATGTAAATAGTCTAGCTGCCTGACCGTGGTACTAATAGGATCAAAAAGAACACCTGTAATTTTCTTCAGGTAGCTTTATATACTGTAACCAGACAAGCCTGCCTGTCAGTAGGAAGATAACAGGAACGGATCTAGCTGAACACTGTGAGCAGGACGTACTGCACTAAATGTATATAGCAGGAACGGATCTAGCTGAACACTGTGAGCAGGACGCACTGCACTGAATGTAAATAGCAGCAACGGATCTAGCTGAACACTGTGAGCAGGACGCACTGCACTGAATGTAAATAGCAGGAACGGATCTAGCTGAACACTGTGAGCAGCACGCACTGCACTGAATGTAAATAGCAGGAACGGATCTAGCTGAACACTGTGAGCAGGACGCACTGCACTGAATGTAAATAGCAGGAACGGATCTAGCTGAACACTGTGAGCAGGACGCACTGCACTAAATGTAAATACCAGGAACGGATCTAGCTGAACACTGTGAGCAGGACGCACTGCACTGAATGTAAATAGCAGGAACGGATCTAGCTGAACACTGTGAGCAGGACGCACTGCACTGAATGTAAATAGCAGGAACGGATCTAGCTGAACACTGTGAGCAGCACGCACTGCACTGAATGTAAATAGCAGGAACGGATCTAGCTGAACACTGTGAGCAGGAAGCACTGTACTGAATGTAAATAGCAGGAACGGATCTAGCTGAACACTGTGAGCAGGACACACTGCACTGAATGTAAATAGTCTAGATAGAAGATAACAGGAACGGATCTAGCTAAACTGAATACAGTGTATATATATATATGCAACACCTGGGATGCATATATATACACAATACACTGTAAGTGCAGCTAACTGACTGACTGTTCTGCCTAATCTATCTAACTCAAATCAAATGACACTGTCTCTCTCTCTCTCTATCGCTCAGCACACCGGAACACACACTACACAGGGCCGCCGTGCAGGCGGCCTTATATAGTGTGGGGTGTGTACTAAATCCCCTGAGCCATAATTGGCCAAAGCCACCCTGGCTTTGGCCAATTACAGCTCTCTCTACTGACGGCGCTGTGATTGGCCAAGCATGCGGGTCATAGTGCATGCTTGGCCAATCATCAGCCAGCAATGCACTGCGATGCCGCAGTGAATTATGGGCCGTGACGCGCCACACGAATTTGGCGCGAACGGCCCATATCGTTCGCAATTCGACGGACGGTCGAACAGCCGATGTTCGAGTCGAACATGGGTTCGACTCGAACACGAAGCTCATCCCTAGTGACAAGGACACACAGCACTAACTTGTAGTTTTAGCTGAACACTGTGAGGTGGACGCACCACACTAACTTGTAGTTTTAGCTGAACACTGTGAGCAGGATGCACCGCACTAACTTGTAGGTTTAGATGAACACTGTGAGGTGGACGCACCACACTAACTTGTAGTTTTAGCTGAACACTGTGAGCAGGACGCACCCCACTAACTTCTAGTTTTAGCTGAACACTGTGAGCAGGACGCACCCCACTGAATTGTAGTTTTAGCTGAACACTGTGAGCAGGACGCACTGCACTAACTGTAAATAGTCTAGCTGCCTGACTGTGGTACTAATAGTATCAAAAGAACACCAGCAATTTTCTTCAGGTAGCTGTAAATACTGTAACAAGACAAGCCTGCCTGTCAGTAAGAAGATAACAGGAACGGATCTAGCTGAACACTGTGAGCAGGACGCACTGCACTAACTTGTAGCTTTAGATGAACACTGTGCAGAGGTCTCACTACACTAACTTGTAGGTTTAGCTGAACACTGTGAGCAGGACGCACAGCACTAACTTGTAGTTTTAGCTGAACACTGTGAGCAGGACGCACTGCACTAACTTCTAGGTTTAGCTGAACACTGTGAGGTGGACGCACCGCACTAATTTGTAGTTTTAGCTGAACACTGTGAGCAGGACGCACTGCACTAACTTGTAGGTTTAGCTGAACACTGTGAGGTGGACGCACTGCACTAACTGTAAATAGTCTAGCTGCCTGACTGTGGTACTAATAGGATCAAAAGCACACCAGCAATTTTCTTCAGGTAGCTTTAAATACTGTAACAAGAAAAGCCTGCCTGTCAGTAAGAAGATAACAGGAACGGATCGAGCTAAACTGAATACAGTGTATATATATATATATATATGCAACACCTGGGATGCATATATATACACAATACACTGTAAGTGCAGCCAGCTGACTGACTGTTCTGCCTAATCTATCTAACTCAAATCAAATGACACTGTCTGTCTCTCTCTCTCTATCTATGAAGGCCGGAACACACACTACACAGGGCCGCCTTGCAGGCAGCCTTATATAGTGTGGGGCGTGTACTAAATCCCCTGAGCCATAATTGGCCAAAGCCTCCTTGGCTTTGGCCAATTACGGCTCTCTGTTCAGACGGCGCTGTGATTGGCCAACCATGCGGGTCATAGTGCATGCTTGGCCAATCATCAGCCAGCAATGCACTGCGATGCCGCAGTGAATTATGGGTCGTGACGCGCCACGCGAATTTGTCGCGAACGGCCCATATCGTTCTTAATTCGGCGAACGGGCGAACAGACGACGTTCGAGTCGAACATGGGTTCCACTCGAACACGAAGCTCATCCCTAATTGTAACTCACTAAAGAAATTGCCCTTGACATTATGGGTCCTGTCATACATAGTTACAGCTCTAAAGGAGCAGAGTTTTTTTTTTTTCATGTTATTCTGGTTCATACCTACTTATCAATGAGATCTTGAAGAAGAGGTATGGAAACATATTAGTCCATATTGGTCCAATTTTTTAATTCCTCCAATTAAAACTATGATAATACCATAGGCTATTCACAGATTATAGCAAAAGTTGTTTGTTTTGCACATCAAATCATTCTTAGTAAAATGCATAGGGGAATTAATTTTAAACCTAGAATCAGTCACAACCTCCTGCACACACGTACACACACGTACACACACACACACCTTTGCAGTCAATTTCTGTTCCATAGTGGGTTCCACAATTCAAATTGAACTGTACAAGTTAGATTTTGGACAATTCAGTAAAAACCTGCCAACAGCAGTGCCATGTCCGGGGGACATCTAACTGGTTGTGTTGGGTTACTATATTATTATATTATATTACTATATGGCCACTCACAATTAAAATTAGTTTGGCTTTTTCATATTTAGGAATGATTTGTTTCAATCGTATCATAAGCCTAGGGCTACATTGACAAATAAAGATGTAATTGGTTGTTGACAGTAATCTCATTAGCATTACACCAATTTCAGCATGTTGCAAGTTAGTGCAGAAAATGACACATTGTTGTTGATTTATTATAACTGGAGAGTGTGAAATCCTTGTGCAGCTGTGCATGGTAGCCAATCCACTTCTAACTTTAGCTTGTTCAATTAATCTTTGACAAAAACATGGAGGCTGATTGGTTTCCATGCAGAGCTGCACCAGAGTTTGCACACTCCAGTTTTAGTAAATTAACCCAATTGTCACAGCTCCTACTGGCAGGTATTTGCCTTGCTGATATCACCAAAATGAGCTACTTCAGAGCCAGCCCCTTTGCACATCATCAAAGATGCCCCATTCTACTTATAGTCTGTAGACACCATCCATTCATCTATCACCAACATGAAGAGATTCCCACATAGCCAGTAAGCTATCCTAGTCAACCATTGGTGCCTTATACCTGTAAAAGGAACATGTCACTTGTAAGAACATATCACAAAAAACTACAAACCCATCAAGAAAGAGTGCAAATATTTAAACCTGTTATATAATTTTCTTTGCAATTCAGCCTCAAAAATAGACTGAAATCGTATCTGAAAATGCCTGTTTATGTTGCTAATCAGAATATCAGAGCATCTGAATAATGGTATGACTGGATTTGTATGTGTATAGGCACAATTATTTAATAAGCCTAAATATTGGGAGTGAAGCCATTTAACAGTACTAATCTATAATGGCAGGGACAATGGGATCACCTGCTGCAGTACTGGTACATGCCTCTGAGCCAATCCCTTGTGTGATCATCTCATTGTGTAATATAGTCCATGATAGTGATGTCAAGATGTACTGGCAGAGATGTTCCACTTTAAGCACTGAAGGTGCTGTATCCCATTGATGCTAGGCTTCTGTTGCAATGAGCAGACTCATGATTCATGAAATCCACAATTCTACTCTTTGTTATACAGCCTGTATGCTCAATAAGTTCTCTCCTGAAATAAAGAGCACTTAATAAACAATTAGGAAACTTGCGGTCACTGATCAGTTGTACATGCTATCTCCTCTCTGCAGCTGGGCTCTCCATCCAGCTTACCTCACCTCTTATAACAAGTGGCTGTCGGGATGCTGCCATCGGATAGAAAGCCAGGGAACCTCATCTGCTGTCACTGGGGAAATATAACACAGGATGAAACAGAAAAATTGAGGCGAAAGCTTCAATTACTGAGCAAAACCCAGGAGTCTTTGCAGCAAGTCTTAACACAGATTCCTTTTTAATAACTTCTCGTTACAGCAAGAAAAGCAGTGATCACTCGATAGCAGGAGAGAGAGGGCAGATTCCTGAATCACTGACTGACAATCTCTGTAAATGTGTCATTGTCAGAATGCAACTAGCTAATGTCACTTCTGCTGTTAACTCATAGGCAGCCATGTTTAAATGACAGAGTGACTCATTGCAGAGTCTCATTTTTTTAAGGCCAAGAACAATGTCTAGACTGACCCATGAAAGCCAATCAAAAATGGTGACTTACTAATAATTACAATAGAAGGAAAATATGCTTGCTAGCAGAAAGTGCACTCTGCAGATAATCTTCATCGCTTACTAAACTCCAGAGAAAACATAACATGTAGAAAATCTAACCAGTATTATATTTAACTAACACATTCTGCCCCCTTACTACTCAATAGACTCCACACACTTAAAGCATACCTCCCAACTTTCTGAGATGGGAAAGAGGGGCACAGTTAAGTGGCCCAGGAAGTATTAATAATGTAAAATGATTGGCTAAATCCACACATGTTTTTCATCTTATATTTTTTTTTAAAACAAAAATTTTTAACACTTTTGGTATTACATCTATTAAAGAGGTCTACATATCTGTCTAAAATGAGGGGCAACTGAGTGGGAAAGAGGGACAGAAGAATTTTGTTCCCAGGGAACACCTCCACTGCCTTGCTAAAGAAGCTGAGGGTAAAGGTGATGGACTGGCCAAGCATATCTTCAGATCTAAATCCTTTTGAGCATCTGTGGGGCATCCTCAAATGGAAGGTGGAGGAGCGCAGGGTCTCTAACATCCACCAGCTCCATGATATCATCATGGAGGAGTGGAATGGACTCCAATGGCAACCTCTGAAGCTCTGGTGAACTCCATGTCCAAGAGGGTTAAGGCAGTGCTGGAAAATAATGGCCACACAAAATATTGAAACTTTGGTCCCAATTTGGACATTTTCACTTAGGGGTGTACTCACTTTTGTTGCCAGCGATTTAGACATTAATGGCTGTGTGTTGAGTTATTTTGAGGGGACAGCAAACTTACCGTTATACAAGCTGTACACTCACTACTTTACATTGTAGCAAAGTGTCATTTCTTCAGTGTTGTCACATGAAAAGATATAATAAAATATTTACAAAAATGTGAGTGGTGTATTCACTTTTGTGAGATACTGTATATAAAGTCAGACTTGCATTGCTTGAAATAGAGTAGGGAATGGTTAAAATCCCTGTAAACTTTTTTTGCCATCTGTATTATGCTGGGCAGATTTTTCTTCACTCCCTGTCCTGGAGATGTAATTCTTTCCAAAGTGGGGGGAAATCCCCCCTTAGATAGTTATCACTGGAACAAGTGTTGCCATTAGAGGATAGTCCCTCCATTTCTTTTCTGTTGACAACTAAAATTGTTTTTTTTTTCCTTCATTTTTCCAGTGACAGTGGTAACCAGAACAAATTTCTCTACTCTGTCAAAAACTGAAAAAAGCTTTGAACTCTGGAAGCTGGTCCCAAAAAAGCAGGCAGAGGGAAAAAGACCTGGTGATAGTATTTCCTGTGGTCTCCCTGATCTTTACTATGCCTTGTTCTGTACTGTGTCTCTGTGGGATCCATCTTGGCCTAAGCATAGCTTTGCTTCCTTGTTTCAGAGCCTTCAGAAAGGAGAACAGTAAGTGGCACCATAAGGACATCCCCAAATCTCACTCCAAATATCCTGAGAATAGGCAGTAGTATCTTAGACGATTTTGCACTGGAGATAAACAGCTTTAAGTCTGTAAGCACAGGAGTGCTTAAGCAGCCTAATATACCTAGAAGTACAGTGCCATTGTAACACCCCACAGCACTTACTTTGACTGCAAAAAAACAATGTTTCAGAGGCTTATGGTTGCTGTTTACATGGCCAAATGCAGAATGCGAAGAACAGAATTCAGATTGATTCTTCAACTGCTTTAGCAAAGATCCGTTTGTAGGAAGTTGTTGTGTGCTGTCTGGAATTTGTTCATTGACCTGAAGTGGTGCTGTTTGCTTCTTCAGGCTTGCAGGAACATATTGGGGACTAATTTGTCCTTTGTTATGGTCTCCAGGAAGCCATCCTGGGGAAGCCAGTGCCTGTGAATGACAATGAAATTCTGCACGATTTGGGTGGCCATTTTGGGGAGGCTGTGATTTATATATCACTTCCCTACCATTTTATAGGAAGTCCTCACATGACAAGAGAACAGAGAGGCAGCATCATCATGTAGCAGCATAGAGAAATGTATGTGGTTGCCACCTCCAGGTAGTGAGTCTGCACCTCAACTATTCAGGAAGCCATGTGAAAATGGTTTTTGACAGATTCTAGAGAGAGAATATTGCATCTGCATCCCTGAGGTGAAATAAACAAGGAAGATTTGAGAGAGAACAGATCAGAATCTGTTCCTCAAGGGATAATGGGATTTTTAAGGGTGCATATTTCTGTCATGAAGTAAGCACAACCACAAGGGATAATTAAAAAAAATATATCATTTATTACAAAGTATACAATTTAAAATGGTAACAATATTAACTCATAAAAACAATGACCAAGATTAATACTCATTTTCAATGAACTTGAACAGATTCTTGTGTATATTGGGTAGCCGGCGCGTTTCGCAGACTAGATTGCTGCTTCTTCGGTTTGTTCGCCATGCATCTGCATAGTCCGAGTTATAAAGAAACATGACTTTAGTATCAAACGTAGACAATAATTTTACAAAAGAATTTCAACAATATTTTCATTAGAGTGCTCACCCAAATATCCTGACATTGATCAAAGATATATCGCAACATCGGAGGGAGAGAACCGGCCACATCCAGTGATAAACAGGTGGTGTCAGAATCACCTATATGATCTTGCGGATGTCAAACCATACTTATGGTTTAAAAGAAATTGTGTCACTGATCATCTAAAAATTCAAAAAATATATATGTTAAGATGCAAAAGCATTGTAGATTAACACATATATATGCCCCGCGAGGGAAGCATTGGCTCAATACCTTAAATAACCTATAATAATAAGTTTGTAGATGAGAAGGAGTACCTCATCGAATTACTAACTAGTGTATAGACATAGGAGGGAAGGAGGGGTTGGGGGAGGGGGGGGAAATCTCCAGTCAAACAGTCGATCTCCCCACAACCCCATGAGTGTAAATATAAATAAATATGTATACATAGTCAAAAATAGGGGTAAAAGAGAAAGATAAATATCATCCCAACCCTCAACATTCATGGCCACTAAATACTATCACAGAGAGCCAAATACAACACTCAGAGGGGCAATGTGAACATATATAGAGATACAAAAAGTATACCAAAAAGGGGGGGACCGAAAACAGAACCTACCTGATAAGTTGCCACCTATAGGGATTGTAGGGAAGACCCAAGGATATTTGGATCGGAGTAGGGCAGCTTCAAGGATCCAGGGTCAGATCAAGCACATTCCAGTCCTGTTTGCCCTAACCAAGGGCAAAAAAAAAGCCTCTGTCCTCCTCTGGTACATGTAGCATGTCCTCCCCAGCTGCCGTAATGTGAGTCACACTAAGTCATTGATCCTGGCTTTCCTTTTACGTAGGGTTCCAACTGGAAGTGAAACGAGCGGGGTCAGTTCGCTGACATCACTTCCAGTGTGAGTGTCCCGGATCGCGCATGTGTAGTGACCCATCGGCCGCTGCATTAATGGCGAATGAAGGTCCAGAGCTAGAGGTGCCATCCAGCTGCCAAAAGAAGAAAGGCAGCTGGCAAATGAGGAGACAATAGCCTCCCCGTTCCCAGGGGACACTCGAACATCATGCTCTTGCTGGGTGTCCAGTGTGCTCCTGTTCCTTTAAGGGGGATTGGGCTGCCTCCAGGCCCACCTGCCCCTCATTTATCCATTTAATGCATGTGCTTCCATCGTGGAGATGCTTATAAATTCAGTAGCGTTAAGACTGCAAGCATACACAGAGTGCTGTGAAGAGGCCTTGCAGCTTATGCATGCGTTTGCAAATGCGTGCTAACTAAACCCCTGTTTTTAATGCAGACTGTTGGACAGGTTAATTTGGTCACTTGGCAGACTAGTTGGTGAGTTAAGCTATGGAATGTTCTGTTTTTGTCTTTCATGTGATAGCCCTTCCATGTGCTCCTTGCTGTGAAGGCCAGTTATAGGTGGGGTCAGGGGCCATTTGTTTGTCACACAATATGACCAAGGAAAAAATATAAACCCCTCGAATGGTGGGACTTTAAAGGCAACGGAGTAGTAAAAGAACAATTTTATTGATACAAATATACAAGTGTACAAAATAAGAAAATCAACACATAAATCAAATAATGTAAAAAAAGACACTAAAAAATATAAATATGCTGGTGTAATAGTCGAATGTATATTCGTGCAGTCTTCCACATGGACCTACGCATTTCGGGACTGAATAGAAAGTCCCTTCATCAGGGGCAACTTGTGGGAAGAGTCACACTGCATAATAGGATATAAGTTTAAATAATTAGAAATCATATGTATTACAAAAATTGCTTGTATCCTAGATCATTCAGCCCGGTTAACCCATCAAAAGATACAACATACCCAAGCATATTCAATATAAGAATCTCCCTGCCAGGTCCCGGAGGCAAATCCGAAATACCAAAGGAGGACGGGGCGTATGGCTGGCCCTACCTTATCCACACGCCAAAACGGTCTATGTGGTGGGTGCTGGGCAGCTTTTTTAGCTGTCTCGGTCCGACCGCTGGCCCGGTCGCCTCCCTGCGTCGGTGGGCGGTGGTTGCATGGCCCCCCTCACAGCCCCGGCTGTGGTGGGTGCCGTGCAGCGATGGCTCAGGGTCCCCCCTCTTTCTTTGACGCCTTGGCGCCGCTCCCTGCGGGGGATTTAGGTGAGACGGTAAACGATTCCTCTTTTCAGCGCTGATCTGATTGGGCTCATCGTTCACCCCATGTGCGTTTTACCTATTACCTACCCCTGATTTATATTTTCCCTTGTTCGCTATAGTGGGCGGCACAGTTGTGTAGTCGGTAGCACTCTCACCTAGCAGTAAGAAGGGTTGCTGGTTCAAATCCCAACCACGACACTACCTGCTTGGAGTTTGCATGTTCTCCCTGTGCCTGCGTGGGTTTCCTCCGGGTACTCCGGTTTCCTCCCACACTCCAAAGACATGCTGGTAGGTTAATTAGATCCTGTCTAAATTGTCCCTAGTATGTATGAATGTGAGTTAGGGACCTTAGATTGTAAGCTCCTTGAGGGTAGGGACTGATGTGAATGTACAATGTATATGTAAAGCGCTGCGTAAATTGACGGCGCTATATAAGTACCTGAAATAAATAAATAAATAAAATGTATCTCGCTGATTACTGTTTTTGTTCATTGCCCCCCCTCCGTTGTTGCTAGGATACCGATTCCAAGCACATGCCTCCTCTCATGTATGTGTGGGAGGAGCCCTGTGTGTCATTCGTCTGGCCATATTACACTATGATAGGAGGACGCCGTGATGAATGCGACACCTCTTTGCAGTTGTCATGGCTCCCCTCCCCTTCCTCGACGCAATGACGTGCGGCACCTGTACCTCCACTCTGATGGATGAGCATCAGAGCAGTGGGAGGCAGCTCTGGATTCTTTATGGTAACCTGTCCTACTCCCCTTCTTTTTCTGTTTGTGGAATTGCAATATGCTGAGGGCACGATTTTTTGCCTGTCATCGTTGCGTCTCCTTGCAGTCAGAGACTATGTAATGCTATATGCTGAGGGCATAATTCGTTGCTTGTTATGATTACTTTTCTTTTTCACTTGCAGACTCTGCTGTTGTGAAGTAATCACTTACCATATAGAACCATTGGAGCTGCCTATCTGCAAAGGGTGTTTTTTTCTCCCCTGGACTTTTTGGCTCTTTCTCCATTCGTTTTTGCTGGCCTCTAGGTTCTGTGCCATTATCGGGGTAAGACATACACATTTATTTATTTTGTGTTTTGTTTGGATACAGATCCATATGGCAGTTAGATAGCCTTATGTCTACGCTATTACCTTTATATTCTTCAGTTTTTTATTTTTTTATTTTTTATACATAGATATTGGTCTACTTTGTCTGTTCCTTTTTTAGATACCTATTTGGGTTCCATCTATTTGGGTTCCATCTAAGATATTACCAACTTTCCTCCGGTGAGCCTCGCCGTTTTGGCGTCATACGGGGGGACCAGTGTGGATAAGGTGGGGCCAGCCATACGCCCCGTCCTCCTTTGGTATTTCAGGGCGCTTATGACGGATTTGCCTCCGGGACCTGGCAGTGAGCTTCTTATATTGAATATGCTTGGGTATGTTGTATCTTTTGATGGGTTAACGGGGCTGAATGATCTAGGATACAAGCAATTTTTGTAATGCATATGATTTCTAATTATTTAAACTTATATCCTATTATGTAGTGTGACTCTTCCCACAAGTTGCCCCTGATGAAGGAACTTTCTATTCAGTCCCGAAACGCGTAGGCCCACGTGGAAGACTGCACGAATATACATTCGACTATTACACCAGCATATTTATATTTTTTAGAGTCTTTTATACATTATTTGATTTATGTATTGATTTTCTTATTTTTGTACTCTTGTATATTTGTATCAATAAAATTGTCTTTTACTACTCCGTTGCCTTTAAAGTCCCACCATTCGAGGGGTTTATATTTTTTCCTTGTATCAGGGATGGTGGCAACCTCGATGACCTAATTGGATTGTATCCTCTTTTTTATTTTTTACAATATGACCAACACTGCAAGACGACCTGTCCGTTCTCCATGATGTATTTGCAATCAAAAATCAATCAAAAATCATTTTGGCAATACATTTAAAAAAAAAAACCTTAAGAATATCCATCATAATAAAATTTTGTAACTAAAAAAGAAAAAGAAGAAGAAATAATAACAACATAACAATATAACAATATGAATAGTATAAACAGTGGTGAGTATGAATGAGTGCCTAGATGGTTATTCCTATGTACATATTACAGCATGCCACCTAAAATAGCCTATATACAGGGATCCAAAAAAAGGCATAAAAATAGCCTCCAAGACAGTTCCTATAGAAAAGGCTTGAAGGATAATGCCGTTCATACCCAGCGGGCTCTTTGATTGAAAATCCATTCAGTTTCTTATTGGAGGATTTTTTATCAAAATCGCCTCCTCTTTCCTGTTGTGGTATAACCTCAAGTGCAAAGAATGAAATACATGATGGATCGTAGCCATGATTGAGACCTACATGTCTACATATGGGTGTATAAAACGGGCCGGCGTCAGGGTAGTATAAGTGATCACGTATACGTCTGGCAAAAGTACGTTTGGTTTTACCAATGTAAAATGCACCACATGTGCAGATAGCCAGTTATACCACGACAATGGTGCCACAGTCGGCATATGATCTGGACTTCATATAGCTGCCTCTGGGTAGTGAACAGCCCTTCCCCTCCTTTATCCAAGGTCACATTTACCACATCTATATGTGCCATTGCCTCCCACAGCGCCTTCCATTATTGGTAAAAATTAAAGATGGCTGTGTACAAGGCTGTCCTTTACGGATCGAGACCTCCTATATACTACTTCTGGTCAATCTGACACATAATTTGAAATTATTGGATCCTTAGAAAGAAAATGCCAGTTTTGAGCTATTAGTGCGCAGAATTGATCTTGGTGTGCACTAAAAGTAGTAATCAATTTTGTAGTAACATTAGTACTGTGGTATTTGGATTTAAAAATGAATTGCTCTCCTTGGTTAGACCTTGCCCTTTTTCTAAGCCCTTTTAAGGATCTTTTTGGTATACCCCCTGATCTGTAATCGCCCATAGAGGGCTTTAGCTTCCTTCTCAAAGTCTTCCTCCCTCGCACAATTACGCCGTAACCTAAGATATTGGCTAAAGGGATGCCATACCACTGAGCAAGTCTGTAACTGGGGAAACTTGGTAGATTTAGCCTTGAATTTCTGTGGGTCAGATGTTATCTCTATATTGTTATCTTCCTCATCAGAGGAAGGGAGGGTGGTCTGTTCATCCACACCAAAACCCTCAATCTCATCAAGCAACTGAATGAGGGTTTTTAGCATGCGAAAATCTTGCACTTTAAATCCTTTATACATCTCCTCATCACCTGTCTCCATACGTATTCAGGAAGTCATTTCTGCATGGGACCTGAGATAAGGAACAGACAGAATTTACTTCTGACAAGATTGACGTGTATGCTTTTCCCTGTCAGGGCAAGTGTGGTGAATCTAGGCATTCAGTTGGACAAGTGGGAATGAGGATACTATTTGAGAGGTTGTTATGCACTAGTAACGTGAATACTACAGCACCCCTTCTATGCTACCTACAATGGGAACAGTAATGTAAGTTTTACAAGTATGTACCTTGCACTTCACCCTATTCTGGGGAAAGATAATAACCCTCTCATAGACACTCGGTTCACTTACAATTGGAAATCTATCACCTTGTGGGACTGTATTTTCTCTACATGTATGGATCTAAATTAGGCCATGTCATGTCATTGGGACTATACCCATTAAGTGCTCAGCAAGAGATGTGCCAAGCATTTACAACTAACACTTTTTGTTTTCCAAGTAAGGCATCCTGAAAACAGAAAATCCTCCAAATGTGTGCACTAAATCTTAGCATGTAAATGTGGGCAGTTGAGCATGGATGTGGGCAGTTGAGCAACAATAAGTTAAACTCATATGCTAGATTAAAAAACTTGTGTAAAGTTGAGTGTAATTTATAAAGCACAACCAATATCAGGGCAGTGTAACCTAAACTAAAGGGTGCAAACCTGACCTAGCTGCTTGTGGTGGTTAAGGAAAACCCTCTGGGGTTCATTCAGACTTCCAAAGTCCTAAAGTGAACCACGCTGAAACAGCAGACCCCTGTTAAAGTGGTTCTAAAGTCAGAATTTTATTTTTATTTTAATGCATTCTATGTATTAACCACTTCAGCCCCGGAAGATTTGGCTGCTCAATGACCAGGCCATTTTTTGCGATATGGCACTGCACTGATTTAACTGACAATTGAGTGGGCATGCAACGCTGTACCCAAACAAAATTGATTTCCTTTTTTCCCCACAAATAGAACTTTCTTTTGGTGGTATTTGATCACCTTTGCATTTTTTATTTTTTGCGATATAAACAAAAGAAGAGCAACAGTTTTGAAAAAAAACACAATGGGGGTTATTTACGAATGGCAAATCCACTTTGCACTACAAGTGCACTTGGAAGTGCAGTCACTGTAAATCTGAGGGGTAGATCTGAAATCTAGGGGGAAGCTCTGTTGATTTTATCATCCAATCATGTGCAAGCTAAAATGCTGTTTTTTATTTTCCTTGCATGTCCCCCTCGGATTCCAAGTGCACTTGTAGTGCAAAGTGGATTTGCCTTTAGTAAGTAACCCCCAATATCTTTTACTTTTTGCTATAATAAATATCCCACATTTTTTTCAAAAAAACTAATTTTTATCTCAGTTTAGGCCAATATGTATTCTTCTACATATTTTTGGGGAAATAAAATTGTAAAAGAGAGAAAATTGATTGGTTTGCGCAAACGTTATAGCGTCTACAAAATAGGGGATAGATTTATGGCATTTTTATTATTATTTTTTTTTACTCGTAATGGCAGCGATCTGCGATTTTTATCAGGACTAAAATTGGACACTTTTGATACATTTTTGGGACCATTGACATTTACACAGCGATCAGTGTTATAAAAATGCACCGATTACTGTATAAATGTCACTGGCAGGGAAGGGGTTAACACTAGGGGGCGATCAAGGGGTTAACTGTGTTCCCTATGTGTGTTGTAACTTTAGGAGGGATGGGACTGTCTAGGAGGAGTGAGAGATCGGTGTTCATACTTAGTATGAACACTCAATCTGTCTCTAGTCCCCTGAAAGACCCGGATTTGTGTGTTTACACACACAGATCCCGGTTCTCGCTCTGTCACGAGTGATCATGGGTTCCCGGCTATCATCACGCTGGGCACTCACATCGGCTCCGGACACACGCTTCAGGTGCGCGCTCACCCCTAGTGGCCAAAAGGCAAAGTGACGTAAGGTAACGTTGTTTTGCCCAGCCATGCCATTCTGCCGCAGTAAAACTGCGGCGGCTGGTCGGCAAGCAGTTAAGATGAAAAACCTTCTGTGTGCAGCAGCCCCTTTAGTTCCCCTAATACTTACCTGAGCCCCATCTTGATCCAGCAATGTTGCACGAGAGCCTCAGCTGCCAGGACTCTCCCTTGTCATTGGCTGAGACAGCAGTGAGGCGCCATCGGCTTCTGCTGTTATCAATCAAATTCAGTGAGCCAATGAGGAGAGAGAGGGGGCGGGGCCGAGCTGCAACTCCATGTCTGAATGGACACACAGAGCAGCGGCTCAGCTTGGCTGCCTCCATAGCAAGAAGCTTGCTGTAGGGGCACTCGGCAGGAGGGAGGGGCCAGGAGTGTCAAGGCACCCGAGAAGAGGAGGATCAGGGCTGCTCTGTTCAAAACCATTACACAGAGCAGGTAAGTATAAAATGTTTGTTATTTTTAAACAAAAAAAAAAAACAAGACTTTAATATCACGTTAAAGTGTGCTCCAGGTGTTAGGGTGTTATTGTGAACTTGTATCGGGCGATGGAGTGTAAAGATCTCAAAGCTCCATCTGTTCACATGCTTGGCAGACCGGCAGGTCTGCAAAGGTTTGGGTGGATATAGAATACACAGAACTTCCTGGATAGTTCTATGTATTGGTAGGGTCCCAGGATTAGGGTTCAGCTATATGGAATAGTGTGGGGCTTGCCTACAATGTGATAAATGCTTAGGTGGTGTATAGGGTGGCTTTACGTTAAAAAAAATAAATAAAGTGAAATGCTATTTTCTTTTGTCTGATTTTTTATATTGAGGTACATTGCTTGGAATGATAAATGACTTAGAACAAAGGTCTAAATCTGTAGAAGGATATGATGCCTGAGATGTTCTGATTCTGTGGATTCTGCACTTTCCTCCATGGAAGCTTGTATATCTCTAAGGAAGAATAATTAAAAAAACAGTAAGCACACATAACTACTCCTTTTGTTTTCAAACTTACCAGCAATTTTCATACAGACTTTATTCATTCTACTTTATTTAAAATCTCTACTAGGAGAAATGCATATGCTGCTGTTGCTGACCTTTCCTTAATGCTTTTAAATGCTGAAATGCTAAAGATGCTAACTACCTGTCCTACTGATTTATTAGCTTCAATATTTTGAGTCAATGACCAGGGATAGTTATGAAGAGGACATTCACCACATTGCTAAAAAAAATCTGTTCTAAAAGATGTGGAGGTTGCCATTGCCAGCCTCTGCTTCTGAAATAAAGGATTTTTAATACAGCTTACCTGTAAAATCCTTTTCTTGGAGTACATCACGGGACACAGAGCACCATAATAATGACTAATTGGGTTATACGCTACCTTTAGGTTATTGGACACTGGCAACCAATAGTAAGACGGTTCCTCCCATATAACCCCTCCTATACAGGAAATACCTCAGTTTTGTAGCAAGCAATGACGATCCCATAAAAGAGGGGAGGGACCTCTGTGTCCCGTGATGTACTCCAAGAAAAGGATTTTACAGGTAAGCTGTATTAAAAATCCATTTTTCTTTATCGTACATCACGGGACACAGAGCACCATAATAATGACTAATTGGGATGTCCTAAAGCAAACCTGGTGAACGTATGAACTGAAGACCAAGCGGCCCCTTTGCAAACCTGAGCCATAGACACCTGTTGGTGTACTGCCCATGATGCACTAACCCCTCTAGTGGAGTGTGCTTTTAAATCCCAAGGTGGAACCTTGCGCTTTAATCCATATGCCTGGATAATAGTCTGGCGATTGCACCTAGATATAGTTGAACTTGTTGCCGGCTGTCCTTTTTTAGGACCTTCCGGCAGGACAAAAAGGCAGTCAGTCTTCCGAAAAGAAGCTGACATCCCTAGGTAAACTTTGATTGCTCTCGCCACATCAAGCGAGTGAAGCGACCTTTCCTCCCTAGTTTTAGGGTTTGGAAAAAAGGAAGGTAGAATGATATCCTGATTTAAATGAAATTTGGAAACCACCTTTAGTAAAAAATCTGGACGAGGGCGCATGACCACTCTGTCCTGATGAAGAATCAAAAAAGGTTCTTTGCAAGAAAGGGCTGCTAATTCTGATACCCTTCTAGCCGACGTTATAGCCACCAAAAAAAACAATTTCCTGGCTAATAGGACAAATGGAATATGCCCAATAGGTTCAAAGGTTGACTCTGTAAGGCTGACAGCACCAAATTTAGGTCCTTGGGACATAAAGGCGGTTTAACCGGCGGCCTTAGGTGCGTTACTCCCTTGACAAAGGTTCGTACCAAAGAATGGGATGCAATTGGTCTTTGGAAAAAAAACGATAAGGCCGAAATCTGTCCTTTATTTCTCCCTAAAGCCAGCTTCAAGTTTACTCATGCTTGAAGAAAAGCAAGAACTCTTCCAATCGTATACCTACGAGGGTTCCATTTCTTTTCCTCACACCAAGAAATGTATGACTTCCAGACTCTATAATAGATAGCTCTAGAAACTGACTTTCTAGCGTTTATCAGAGTAGACAAGACTGAACCCATAATACCACGGTCTTTCAATACTCTGGTTTCAATAACCATGCCATCAAATTTAGCAGCCTTAAAGAAGGATGGAATATGGGTCCTTGAGACAACAGGTCTGGATGGCATGGAAGGACCAATGGGTCCCCCACTGCCAACTTCACAATCTCCAAGTACCATGATCTCCGGGGCCACGCTGGGGCCACTAGGATCACTGGCTTTCATTCCTCCTGTATCCTGCGTAGTAAGTGCGGCAGAATTTGGATCGGAGGGAAGGCATATATAACAGAGAATACTTATCCCAAGGAACTACTAATACGTCTATCCCGACAGCAAGCAGATCCTTGGTCCTGGATACAAACCTGTCCAGCTTGGCATTAAATCGGGATGCTAGCAGATCCACATCTGGGGTCCCCCAGTGTTGACAGATCTGTAGAAAAACCTTGGGATGCAGGGACCATTCCCCTGGCAACAATTTCTGGCGACTTAGAAAGTCTGCCTGACAATTGTCCACCCCCGGTATAAACACTGCCGAGAGAAATGGCACATGCTTTCCTGCCCAAGTCACTATGTAATTTACTTCTCCTTGGGCTGCCCGACTCCTGGTACCACCCTCGTGGTTGATATATGCCACTGGACTCGGACTGGACTCGGACAGGGAGACCCCGTAACCTGGACGTCCAGAAGCGCAGAGCCAGATGAGCTGCCCGAATCTCCAATAGATTGATGGGCAAGGTCCTTTCCGCCTGGGACCATATTCTCTGGACAGACGCCTCCTCCAGGACTGCTCCCCAGCTGAGACGACTGGCGTCTGTAGTTAATACTCTCCAGGCTGCTGGTGGAAAAGATTTTCTCAAATTGCTGGTTTTTAACCACCAAGAGAGGCTTCATTGTACCTGTGGGGATAGAACCATAGGATGATCTAAGGTTCGAGCAGACCTGTCCCAGGCTTCGGGAATACTGTTCTGGAACACCCTGGAGTGGAACTGTGCATATGGAATTGCGTTAAAGGATGACACCATTTTGCCCAGCAACCTCATGCACTGCCGAATAGAAGGCCTTGGTTCTTTTTTCACCTTCTGGACGAGTTCCACTAAGGAAACGACCTTTAAGGGGGGTAAAAACACCCTTTCTTGGGCGGTGTCCAAGACCAGACCCAGATATACCAAGGCCTGGGTTGGACAAAGGGCTGACTTGTCCAAATTTAAAATCCACCCGAGGCGTTGTAAAACCCGCACTGTTCTTGACACGTTTTGCATCAGGATGGGGCAAGAGCAATCCCTCAGGAGAAGATCGTCCAGATATCCTACCACAGAGATCTTCTGGGACCTTAGGGATGCCAACACCGGGGCCAGAATCTTTGTGAAAACCCTGGGGGCCGTGGCTAGACCCAATGGCAGTGCCACAAATTGAAAATGACGGCCCTCTACTGCGAAGCGCAGAAACCTTTGATGTGGACCGAAGATCGGTAAATGAAGGTATGTGTCCTTGATATCTATTGAACGAACCGACTCCATTCGGAAGGACTGGACTTTTACAAAGAGGTTGAGAGCCTTGAGGTCCAAAATGGGCCTTACTTCCCCATTTGGTTCTGGCATGGTAAAAAGGTTTGAGTAAAACCCCTTGAATCTTTCTTCGTGCGGAACTTTGACAATTACCCCCTGCTTCAGCAGATGCTGCAAGGCTAGGAATAGGCATTTCTTTTTCTCTGGATCCGACGGGACCCTTGAGTACAAAAAATGGTTTGGAGGAATTTCCCGGAACTCTATTATGTAACCCTGTGTTATAGTGGAAATGACCCATCTGTCTTGGACCAGATCTTCCCATGCATCCAAAAACAGCCGAAGCCTACCCCCCACCCATGAGAGTGGGGGCGTCCCTTCACTAGGTTGATTTGGACTTGGCCGGCTTTTGATTCCAGGGCTTCCTCTGACCCTGAGGTTTTTTAAAATCAGATAGCTGAGGCCGTCGATACCGCTTGGGGGAAGAAGCACTAGGTCCTGGAGCATTGGGAATTTTATAAGAGGGTTGCTTACCTCTCCTTTTAGTAGGGCGAAGGGGACTCTTTCCTCCAAAGATCTTTTGGATATATTTATCCAGATCTTCGCCAAACAAGTGTTCTCCATGGAATGGAAAAGCTGCAAGTAGCCTCTTGCATGGCGTCTCAGCAGACCAGTTCTTTAGCCACAAAACCCTGCACATATGTATAGACAGTAACGCAAAACGAGACATCTGCTGGATTGAGTCTTTCAATGCATCCACTGCAAAACATAAAGCATGAGGAAGCTCCGACAATTCCTAGGTAGGTTCCTCCTGACAAGGCAGGTTTTTTATTAACTTTTTAAAACGGTCTTTTAGGGATTGGCAAATCCCAATAGCTGCAACTGCTGGCTGAACTGCTGCACCAGCCACCACAAAAGAGGCTTTTAATAAGGACTCTAGCTTTTTATCGGCCGGATCCTTAAATACCTGGGCATTATCCACTGGGCAGTAGGGATGAGCTTCACGTTCGAGTCAAACCCATTACCCACGCCGAATTGTGAACGATATGGGCCGTTCACGTCAAATTCGTGTGGCGCGTCACGACCCATAATTCACTGCGGCATCGCAGTGCATTGCTGGCTGATGATTGGCCAAGCATGCATTATGACCTGCATGCTTGGCCAATCACAGCGCTGTCAGTAGAGAGAGCTGTAATTGGCCAAAGCCAGGGTGGCTTTGGCCAATTATGGCTCAGGGGGTTTAGAACACGCCCCACACTATATAAGGCCACCTGCACGGCGGCCCTGTGTAGTGTGTTCCGGCGTGCTTAGAGAGAGAGAGAGACAGTGTCATTTCATTTGAGTTAGATAGATTAGGCAGGACAGTCAGTGAGTTAGCTGCACTTACAGTGTATTGTGTATATATATATATATATATATGCATCCCAGGTGTTGTATATATATATATATATATATATATATATATATATATATATATTGTATTCAGTTTAGCTAGATCTGTTCCTGTTATCTTCCTACTGACAGGCAGGCTTGTCTTGTTACAGTATTTACAGCTACCTGAAGAAAATTGCTGGTGTTCTTTTGATCCTATTAGTACCACAGTCAGGCAGCTAGACTATTTACAGTTAGTGTACTGCGTCCTCCTCACAGCGTTCAGTTAAAGCTACAAGTTAGTTTAGTGTGACCTCTGCACAGTGTTCAGCTAAAACTACAAGTTAGTGTAGTGCGTCCTCCTCACAGTGTTCAGCTAAAGCTACAAGTTAGTGTGGTGCAACCTCTGCACAGTGTTCAGCTAAAGCTACAAGTTAGTGTAATGTGTCCTTCTCACAGTGTTCAGCTAAAGCTACAAGTTAGGGTAGTGCGTCCTCCTCACAGTGTTCAGCTAAAGCTACAAGTTAGTGTAGTGCGACCTCTGCACAGTGTTCAGCTAAAGCTACAAGTTAGTGTAGTGCGTCCTCCTCACAGTGTTCAGCTAAAGCTACAAGTTAGTTTAGTGTGACCTCTGCACAGTGTTCAGCTAAAGCTACAAGTTAGGGTAGTGCATCCTCCTCACAGTGTTCAGCTAAAACTACAAGTTAGTTTTTTGTGACCTCTGCACAGTGTTCATCTAAAGCTACCTGTAGAAGGTTGGTGGTGTTTTCCTGATCCTATCACTACCACAGGCAGCTAAATAAGGTACAAGTTAGTTTTTTGCGAGCTCTGCACAGTGTTCAGCTAAAACTAGAAGTTATTGTAGTGCGAGCTCTGCACAGTGTTCAGCTAAAGCTACCTGTAGAAGGTTGGTGGTGTTTTCCTGATCCTATCACTACCGCAGGCAGCTAAATAAGCTACAAGTTATTTTTTTGCGAGCTCTGCACAGTGTTCAGCTAAAGCTACCTGTAGAAGGTTGGTGGTGTTTTCCTGATACTCTCACTACCGCAGGCAGCTAAATAAGCTACAAGTTAGTTTTTTGCGAGCTCTGCACAGTGTTCAGCTAAAGCTAGCTACCTGTAGAAGGTTGGTGGTGTTCTCATACTACAGGCAGGCAGTTGATTTTGCTAGCTGCAGTATCAGTATATATAAATATATATATACTGATATATATAGCGTATCTAAAAGACCCACACCAAAGAACAAAGAGGACCTCTCCTTGCTCCTCATCAGCTGAGATCTCCAACCCCACTATACCTTCAGTTCTCTCTGAGACTTGCACTGAGAGGAATGAAGGTGTAGAATTAGGTGTTTCACAGCCAAGTACTTGTGGGCAATCTGCTTTCGGTACACCGACCTCAGATTGTACCAGGCAAATTTCCCTGCCCCAGCTGCTGCACCGCCAAAAGAAGTTCGCTCCCAGCCATCCACATGCCCAGCGGTTGAATGCTAGCTTGGCAAAATTGCTAGCATTTCAACTGCTACCTTTTCAGTTGGTAGACTCTGCCCCCTTCCGTGAGTTTAAGGAATGTGCGGTTCCTAAGTGGCAGGTACCCAAACGAGGTGATTCCAGCTCTCTACCGGCATGTGGAAGGCAATGCCCATGCCTCGCTGGACAGGGCGGTCAGCAGTAAGGTGCATATTACCGCTGACTCATGGTCCAGCAGGCATGGACAGGGACGTTTCACTGCGCATTGGGTGACTCTGCTGGCAGCTGGGAAGGATGCAGGACAAGGTGCAGTAGTGTTGGAGGTTGTTCTACCACCACGACTCCAAAATGCCACTACTAATGATTGTAACACACCTGTCAGGAAAAGCCCTCTTGCAGTTATCCCAGCAGATTGAGGGTTAAACGAATGCCTGTGCATAGAAGCGCCATCCGGCGCTTGCGCACGCGCAATAGCGCCAGTAGCGCTAGTGGTGCTAACAAACGTACGTGCATGCGCAATAGTGCCAATAGCGCTAACGGGCGTACGCACATGCGCAATAGCGCCACTTGGCGCCAAAGATAGGCTATTTAAAGAAGACTGTTTCAATGCTGCCTTGCTGTCCGGTCTACAGCGTTTCCTGAGACCCCTGCTACCTTGTTACCAGTTTTTCTGTATCCAGTACTTACTTGGCTTGTTCCTGACTTACCTGCTTGCTGCCCGCCCCGATCTTGGCTTGGACTCTGACTATTCTCTTGGTTTGCCCTTCTGTACCTGATCTGCCCGCCAGTACCTTGACCCGGCTTGTCTGCACCTCCTTGCTGTCTGCAACCTGCTACAGGACTACAGTGCTCCTCCCTGCTATCTGCATCCTGCTACAGTACTACAGTGCACCTCCCTGCTGTCTGCAACCTGCTACAGGACTACAGTGCACCTCCCTGCTATCCACATCCTGCTACAGTACTACAGTGCACCTCCCTGCTGTCTGCAACCTTCTACAGGACTACAGTGCACCTCCCTGCTATCTGCAACCTGCTACAGGACTACAATGCACCTCTATGCTATCTGCAACCTGCTACAGGACTACAGTGCACCTCCCTGCTATCCGCATCCTGCTACAGTACTACAGTGCACCTCCCTGCTGTCTGCATCCTGCTACAGGACTACAGTGCACCTCCCTGCTGTCTTCATCCGGTTACGGGACTACAGTGCACCTCCCTGTTACCTGCACCCTGCTACAGTACTACAGTGCACCTCCCTGCTGTCTGCAACCTGCTACAGAACTATGGTGCACCTCCCTGCTGACTACAGGATCCTGCCTTCTACTTCAGTGTTCCAGTCAGGCACTTGTGCCCCTCTGTACTTTTGAGTCCCTGTTCACACCTTCAGGGGTTCTTAAGTCGGAGGCATACGAGAGGCCGTTCTCTGCATTCCGGGCTCCACCTACCAGGTACGTGACAACACCTCTCTCCTCCACCCCCTCCTCTTCTTCTTCCTCCATGGCCTCTTCCTGTGCTTTGTCCTCGGAACCAGTGGTGCTCCGTAGCCACTCCAGGGGCTACGCAAGTATGCAGGCCAAAAGATGCCATGCGGTGCTTGAGCTGGTGTGCTTGGGGGACAGGAGCCTCACTGGGGCAGAAGTTCTGTCAGCTCTGCAGGGGCAGGTTCAGAGGTGGTTGACGCCACGCCAACTTAAGGCAGGAATGGTGGTTTGCGACAATGGCACCAACCTCCTCTCTGCCCTCCGACAGGGACAAATGACCCATGTGCCCTGTTTGGCTCACATTTTTAACTTGGTGGTGCAGCGGTTCTTGGGCAGGTACCCGGGCTTACAAGATGTCCTGAGGCAGGCCAGGAAAGTCTGTGTGCATTTCCGCCGGTCATATAATGCCAGTGCTCAGCTGGCAGACCTCCAAAAGGAGTTTAACCTGTCCAAGAACTGCCTAATCTGTGACATGCCCACCAGGTGGAACTCAACGTTGGCCATGCTGCAGTGGCTGTACACACAGCAGAGGGCCATCAATGAGTACCTGTGCGACTATGGCACCAGGACAGGGTCAGGGGAGCTTGGTTTTTTCCCCCATGCCAGTGGGCTATGATCAGGGATGCATGCACTGTCCTGTCACCATTTGAGAAGGCCACGAGGATGGTGAGCAGTGACAGTGCATGCATCAGTGACACTGTCCCCCTTGTCCACCTGTTGGAGCACACGCTGCGTGGAATAATGGACAGGGCACTTGAGGCAGAGCATAGGCAGGAAGAGGAGGACTTCCTTAGCTCTCAAGGCCCCCTTTATCCAGACAGTGTTCCTGCGTGCCCGCCGATCACACAGGAAGAAGAGGAGGAGGATTGTGTCAGTATGGAGGTGGAGCCTGGCACTCAGCATCAGCAGCAGTCTTTAAGGGATCAGTCCCAAGAAACACATGGACTTGTACGTGGATGGGAGGAGGTGGCTGCGGACCATGTCGTCCTTAGTGACCCAGAGGACTCCAGACCGAATGCCTCAGAAAACCTATGCTGCATGGCCTCCCTGATCCTGAAAAGCCTCCGGAAGGATCCTTGTATTCGTGGGATCAAGGAGAAGGACCAATACTGGCTGGCAACCCTCCTTGATCCACATTAAAAGGGTAAGGTTGCGGACCTTATCTTGCCATCGCAGAGGGAGCAGAGGATGAAACATCTTTGGGAGGCCTTGCAGAATGGTCTGTGCAATGCGTTCCCAGAGACAGGGAGGTTACAAACTCCGGTTTCTGGACAACGTGTTACTGAGGCTTCAGTCAGTCAAAGAAGGAGCGGTGGAGAAGGTGGCCATCTGACCGATGCGTTCAGACAATTTTTTAGTCCACAGCCCCAAGGTATGATCGGTTCTAGCAACCATCGCCAGCGTCTGTTTTACATGGTGCAGGAATACCTAGGGGCAAGATCTGACTTGGACACCTTTCCCACCGAAAATCCTCTGGGTTACTGGGTCTTGAGGATGGATCACTGGCCAAAGCTTTCACAGTATGCAATTGAGCTACTGGCCTGTCCTGCATCCAGTGTTCTTTCGGAACACACATTCAGTGCTGCTGGAAGCTTTGTAACCAATCACAGGGTGCGTCTGTCCACCGACTCGGTCGATCGACTGACCTTCATAAAAATGAATTAGTCTTGGATCACCACCAGCTACCAAGCACCTGATGCTGATGTAACCGAATAATTTTTTTTGAAATTTCAGATCCCTTCAAAGACTGCCTATGCTGATGCTGAGTGACTATCCTGAGCAATTAACCTCTTCCTCCTCAATGATTACGCTGATAGCTTGTAAGAACATTTTTGGTTCTGGGCGCCGCCACCAGTGCCTTAGGCCCAATTTTTCAGCCGTGTAATTACAATTTTTGATGCAATACTTTGCAATAGGGCTCGTTCCTGCGTTCCAACTAGAGTGTCTGTGAGGGGTTGCAGTGTTGTGGCACCAGTGCCTAAGGACCAATTTTTCAGCCCCTGTTTAACAGGGGCATGTAATTACAATTTTTGATGCAGTACTTTGCAGCAGGGCTCATTCCTGCATTCCCACTAGAGTATCTGTGAGGGGTTGCAGTGTTGTGGCACCAGCACCAGTGCCTAAGGCCCAATTTTTCAGCCCCTGTTCAACAGGGGCATGTAATTACAATTCTTGATCTAATATTTCACAGCAGGGCCCGTTTCTGCACCCACCAAGAGCGAGTGAGGACTTACAGTGTTGTGGCACCAATACCACCACCACCAAAGGCCCAATTTTTCTGCCCCTGTTCAACAGGGGCATGTAATTACAATTCTTGATCTAATATTTCACAGCAGGTCCCTGTGAGGGCTTACAGTGTTTTGGCCACAACAACACCTAAGGCCCAAATTTCTGCTGAGTATATAGGGCAGGCCCCTACTTTCAAACATCCAACTTACAAATGACTCCTACTTGCAAACAGAAGGAGACAACAGGAAGTGAGATGAAATCTACCCCTAGGAAGGGAAATTCTCTCCTGTAAGAGTTAATATGGAAAAAACATTTCTCCTTTCCACTGATGCTTTATCACCAATCCTTGTTTCACTAAAAACCCCACATTTTCTGAAAACAGTTGTCATTGGGACAAAAAGTGAGGTGAAATCTTCTGAAGAGGAGCACATGCAGCAGAACAAATGTCACAGGGGTGATAACCCTTCCTTATGTTTTCCAAAAAGCTTAAGATAGATTTTTTGGCTGGAGCTAAACACGTTCAAAATGTACCCGTTCAAAATTACAAACAGATTCTACTTAACAACAAACCTGCAGTCCCTGTCTTGTTTGCACCACCTGTATACTGCTGTTCAGAGTACAGAGCCTGTATACTGCTGTTTCTTTTTTTAATTTGGGTGCGGGGTTCCCCTTAATATCCATACAAGACCCAAAGGGCCTGGTAATGGACTGGGGGGTACCCATGCCATTTGTCTCACTGATTTTCATCTATATTGCCAGGACCTGACATTACATTAAAACCGCAAGCAGTTTTAAATGACTTTTTTTCCTTTAAAAATGACATTTTGTGCAGGGACTGTTCTAAGCACGGGAAACATGCGGCACTTTACAGGCATACTATAGACACCCCCCAGGTACGATATTTAAAGGAATATTTCACTTTTTTTTAACTTTAAGCATCATTAAAATCACTGCTCCCGAAAAAACGTCAGTTTTTAAAAGTTTTTTTTGCATTGATACACGTCCCCAGGGGCAGAACCCGGGTCCCCAAACCCTTTTTAGGACAATACCAGGCAAATTAGACTTTAAAATGAGCACTTTTGATTTTGAACGTTCGAGTCCCATATACGTCAATGGGGTTCTAATGTTCATGCAAATTTCCGGTCCGTTCCCAGGTTCTGGTGCGAACTGAACCGGGGGGTGTTCGGCTCATCCCTACTGGGCAGGTTAAACTCTTATTCACTGAAGAAATGGCGGCGTCCACCAAAGGTGTACCCCATCTCTTCCTGAACTTTTCCTCCATAGGATATAAGATAAATAACCTTTTTGGAGGTAAGTATATCCGGTCAGGATGATCCCAGTCTGTGTAAATCACCTGCTCCAATAATTGATGCAAAGGGAACGCTTGGGAACCTTGCTGAGGTCGCAAGGATCCCAAAGTAGAACAGGAGAGTCCAGACTCCTGAACCGGGGATAACTTAAACCCAACTTGTATCATCTCAGTCAGAGATTGGATAAACAATTTCTGGGAATGGGAGGCTGAAATTGGCTCTTCTGAACCTGAGTACTCAGCTGAGGATTCTTCAGCCTTTCCTTCCTCCCGGTCTTTTATGGCCACCTGCTCCAAATCCTCTGCTCACTCTGGTTCCAGATCACCTAGACCCATCTGGCTATAAGAGTCCTGGTGCTCTAGTGATTCTCCACTTGGCCCGGGCTCAGGGGAGGGAGATCTATTACGCTTCTTCCCTCCCTGTGTTACAGAAGCAATCATGCCAGCTATTTTGCCTTCAAGGCCTGCTAAGGCAGATGCCAAATCATCCTTTGTAACATAAGCTGAGGCAGGAATATTGGTGGTGGCCACTATGCCTGACAAATGCGATGGCTCAGCCAGGCCAGATGCTGCAGGTCTTTCAGGGGAGACTGAGGCTGCATCAGCATGGGGCTGGTCTCCTGTTTTCAAGGAAGATACTCTTACCCCTGTGCTTGCCCTGTTCCCTGTACCTCATTTTCTGGAAGACATTGCTTACATACGAAGAAAAAGTACTCCCCACAAGCTGTAATCAGCATTTAACCTATCGCAACTGTGTCCAAAAACCTCCAGACTCACATGCCCAAGTATCGCCCTGTGTTGTCCCAGCGCATGCCAGGAGCTCCAGCTCCTTCTAAAGCCTAACCTGGCATTGGACTGAGCGCATGCCGTGCCCAGATGCACGCCGCGCTCGCGGCGCATCTGAGATGCGCACAGTAGCGGCGCACACTGATGGTGCATATGCCAGGAGCGCACAACGGCGGCGGGCACCCATCTCACACGCGGGTCATGCGCGCACCTGTGCACACCCGCCATAAGTGCGTGCCATACCTGGCCATCTGTAATTTCCAGACACAAGCAAAGGTTTTTCAGTGGAACAGAGGCAATATATATATAAAAAATTCCCAAAGGGAGTACTCACCGTCTCAAGCAGCAGGGCCTGTTTTACCAGGCCCAATCTTCCCCCATCACGGCGGGTAGGGCCTCTGAGGACCTTCAAGGACCGGGTCCCCCATTTTTGGGGGCCACACCCTTGGACCTGTAAGGCACCCTTCTGGTTTACCTTGGGCAAGTTAAGACCAGGAATACCAACTTAACAAGGGTCCAGTGCCATATAGGACACATTACAAGCAAAACCTTGCTCTTGAACCGAGGCTCGGGTACCATCCACTTTTGCTTTCTTATGCCATCCGAATGGATCTGATTATAATATCCTCACTGGGACATTATTTGAAGAATTTTGAAGAGCTTCAACAGCCATGACCATCACCTTCAAGACACTGGTGAAAAAACTGGGGTATTTCCTGTATAGGAGGGGTTATATGGGAGGAACCATATTACTATTCGTTGCCAGTGTCCAATCACCTAAAGGTAGCGTATAACCCAATTAGTCATTATTATGGTGCTCTGTGTCCCGTGATGTACGATAAAGAAATGTTGTTTGGTTGTGGGCTGTTTGTCTCATACTAATCTTCGGGCGTTAATAAGTCTTTGTCAATCTATTTTACCATGGAAGAATGCTGATTGGGAAAAGCTAAAGGGACCCAATAGTTGCTGGGTCACTGATCCACCACTCTACACTTACACCTAATTTTTTTAAACTCCCTTTATACATAATTTAGTGGACAAAACACAATTTGCGATGCAGTGCAGTGCAGTGCTACGCGTTAATGCACGTTACCACAATGCACTATGAACACACTTTAATGCACTTTATGTGTAATTATGTGTTGTAGTAAATTCATTTTAAAAATGGCAACGCAGCTCCAACTTACATGTGTTGCAGCAAACCACAACGCGTTGTAATGTACTACTGTGTGCTGCATTGGAAAAAGAGATGCAGGTCCATTTTCCAGTTACCTCTTTTCGTTAGCAGCCCATTCAAATTGAATGGACTGCCTTAAAGCTATAATTATGTGAAACAACATGTGCTAAAGTAATACTAAAGAATGACAACGTGTGAGTGGGCCCTAAATTCTGCAATTATCTGGAAAGTTATCTGATATCACTGATCCTTCCTCTTCTCTGTTGGTGGTCCATACTCCCGGACAGAGGGGTACAGTGGGGGTCACGTAATGATGTGTGGTTGAAGCTCTACGTAGTAGTACTATGAGCTTATGCTGACACAATGATATACTCCCTAGGGGCTATGTCCATGTTGCCCTGGGCTTACAGGAAGTAGGTTAGATGATGCTGGCTGTCATTCAGCCTAGAATAGGGCTGGCCCTAAATTGCAGTGAGGTAAGTCTAAGGAGGACAGAAACAGAGAGGAGGTAATTATTACAAAGAAAGCAGCATTTCTTATCTTTAAACATGCTAGGATGTTATCCTTCCATTTTTATTGTGGGGCTTTAAAAAACGCTTACTTTGCACAGTATACAAAACTAATAACGCATTCTAATGCTTTACTATTCTTTTTTGAATAGTTATCGATTGAGCTAAAATCTCCTCTATTTGTTCTAAATCTCATGTGCATTCCCATAAAATGCGGTTGCTGGTCTTGCTTTACTTATATTATCCCTTTCCAAATTGAGATTTGCTGAGTTTATACTTCTGATCAACAATCCTGGGAATTCCAGTTCCAACTAGCTGACCTTAAGTATCTGCTGATTAATTCCACTGGTCGAGGATGGGTCCAGATGGAGTGAGAGCCGCAGGCTTAAAAGATATATAATTGTGCCGCGTGGGACTCCAAGAGAGCTGGCCACCTATTATGATTCAGCTAAAAAGTAATACCTCAGATTATCTACAAATCATCACAGCTCACAAAGTACTACTGTCCGACTTACAACCAATGCAACCATTTATCAGTTTATGGGGCTTAAAATGCAATTTTTTTTGTTTTCACTGTGTTGTTGCTTGGATTAGCTCAGGGAATTTTTATTCTATTTTGAAAGAGTTATTTAAGTAGAATGAGAAGTGCTTACATAGAAAACACATGTCATTTATTTTTTGTAGTTGCTTTAATCATTCACATTTTCTCTGCATTGAGCCTGCTGGTCATTTTATTTAGCTGTGAAGGCAAACATGTTGCTAGCACTAATGAAAGATGTAGGACAGATGTTGTCAAATGACTTAAAGCGGAACTTTACCCATAACAACTTGATAAAAAATAATGTTCTTTAGCAAGGAACATTCATTTCCTATTAATAAAGTATGTAAACTAAATTTGTGTGTGCTCTAAATTGCCTCCAGCATTGCTCTTGCTTTTTTTTGTTGGAGGCTGCCATTTTGCTGAAGCCCAGAGCCCCTGAGCAGCTGTAGATTTTTAGGCTGCCAGCAGATTAGCCTCTAGTGGCTCAAATTTTCGGCACAATGCCAATAATTTGTCAATGTGGTATTGCCTCAGTTTTTTTAATGTAAGGGTGGGTACCATCATTCATCCATATATTATAGAAAGTGAAGCCTGGGGTCACCTCAGAAGTGCCCCTGGTACCTCAAGGACATAAGCAAGAGTATATATATTTTTTATAAAAATAAGATTTAATAAAGTATAAAGGATAAAAACATTGTGGAAAAAAGCACATTGACAATGATTGTTACTGTAAATACAGTCAATAGTTTCAGCCATACATACTGCTTGAACATTGTAGAAAGAACGGAATTGACCCCCAGTACGTCATCAGGTGGCCTCACCCTCAGCTATATAACAGCTGTCACCCAGAATAATAGTAATTCGGCAGGAGACTCCCATGGAGGCGGAACTGTTGCAGCTTTTCCTTTTTTTTCCGGTCCATCGCGCGGTGTGGATTTACATTGTGGGACATTTATTTTTTTTTCATAAAGGACTTGTCCCAAGCTGTCTCTTGTCTTTTTTACAATTTTTGACATTTTTTTTGTGAAATGGTAGGGGTACAATGGGGTAGGGGTAGGGTTACTCCGTTACCAATTTACATAGGGAGGGAGGCTGCGATCTGGGGGTCCCCTTGTTAAAGTTTCCATATTCCAATAAACCCCTCCGCCTGCATACCCCCACAACCACCGGGCAAGGGTTGTGGGAATGAGGCCCTTATCCCCATCAACATGGGGACAAGGTGCTTTGGGGTCAGACCCCAAAGCACCCTCCCCATGTTGAGAGCATGTGGCCTGGTACAGTTCAGGAGGGGGGGCACTCTCTCATCCCCTCATCTTTTACTGTGGCCTGCCAGATTGCGTACTTGGATAAGGGTCTGGTATGGATTTTGGGGGTCCCCTATTCCATTGTTTTTTTAATTTTGGCACAAGGTTCCCCTTAAAATCCATACCAGATATGAAGGGTCTGGTATGGATTGTGGGGGGAATCCCTACGCCATTTTTTTAATTTGCCGCAGGGTTCCCCTTAATATCCATACCAGACCTGAAGGGCCTGGTATGGATTTTAGGGGAACCCCCACACAATTTTTTTTTTTAATTTTTGGTTCGGGGTTCCCCTTAATATTCATACCAGACCCAAAGGGCCTGGTAATGGACTGGGGGGGACCCCATGCCATTTTTTTTTCAATGAGTTTTATCTATATTGCAAAGACCCGACAATTCATTACAGCCGTGATCAGTTTTAAATTACTTTTTTTCCTTTAGAAATGTCATTTTGCTGTGAAACTGTTCTAAAGCACGATATTTAAAGGAATATTTAATTCTTATTCTTATTGTTTCACCTTAAGCATTAAAAAAAACACTGCTCCCGAAAAAATGGACGCTTTTAAAACCTTTTTTTTTCATTGATACATGTCCCCTGGGGCAAGACCCGTGTCCCCAAACACTTTTTATGACAATAACTTGCATATAAGCCTTTAAAATATGCACTTTTGATTTTTCATGTTCGTGTCCCATAGACTTTAACGGTGTTTGTGTGTTCTTGCCAAATTTTTTGGCCTGTTCGGATGTTCTGGTGTGAACCGAACCACGGGGATGTTCAGCTCATCCTTAGTAGACACTATAACTTTTGCGCAAACCAATCAATATACGCTTATTGCAATTTTTTTACCAAAATTATGTAGCAGAATACATAAAATAATGAAGAAAATTGTTGAAAAGTGCCAAATTGTAAGAAGTGTTCTGGTCAGGAAGGGGGTAAAATCTTCCAGGACTGACGTGGTTAAACAGTATAGGCACTTATTTTTAATGTTTTACATAGCTATATCTGCAAAATGAGCCAGGATGAAGTGATCCATTAAGACTTAATTTTTTGACTATAGTTCCACTTTAAACAAATTATAATCAGACTTTTGTGCAGGACCCTCATTTTCTACATGGCCAGGATCCTATAGATGCCTGTACTCATCTGAAGGCATATTAAAGAGTTGTTTGAAGGCAGGGATGAGCCAAATTGAGATTTTTCATCATCATGAAATGTGGCCGAAATCGAACAAAATGCATTCAAGATTATGGCAATGGCAAAATCAAAGCATTTTTTGGTGATTTCAGGCTGGGTTCACATGTGCGGCTGTGGGTTTCTGCCTGGGATCTGGTTCGTCCCTGTTCACTGGTTCAGGTGTGAATTAGGCTAGAATTTATGCCTAAATTTGCATCTAAATTGGACCCAAAGACGCACAGGATCCTTTTTGAATGTGGACCGTGGCCATCCCAAACCTGTTTGAGCCGGCTTCATTGAGAGCCAGTCACACTTGCCTGTCATGCCTGCATCCAATTTGCATATGTGTGAACCCAGCCTTAAAGAATGTAATGAGCTTTAAATTGTTCCTGAAGATTAAGGAAGCTTCTTTAAACTATCCTGGATCTATTACTGAGCTAAAAAAAAAAAAATGTCAATACACAAATAGCGATCAAATACATAGACAGGGGGAAAAACTATGAATACAAAGAATGCTAAGTTAAACAAACTAAACACACCTAAAAACACCCTCTAAGGCCTCATTTACATCTGTACACATGGGCTATCTTCACCCGCACAGAATGCTCAGGTGTTTTGTGAATCCATGTGCAGACAGACCCATTCAAGTCTATTCGGATGCAGAAACTGCATGGACAGCCGCTAGTCCTAATTTGACAGCCATGTGAGTGCATGTCCCCAAATATAATCATGTGGTTATGACTTTTTTATGAAGTATTTTATTGTGATATCATTGTATAATTACGCATATGGATTTTTTTTAAGATGATGTGAATGATTTGTGACAGCAAATTTAGACATTAAATACCTGTAAGAGCAAAAGACTAACATTTTATACTTAAAGTAGCTGTTAAAATACTCACTAAAAAATGTATATAATCGCTATCATGTTAAGAAACGTTCAAATACAATTTTAATCTTTTTTAACCACTTGCTTACTGGGCACATAAACCCCCCTCCTGCCCAGACCAATTTTCAGCTTTCAGCACTGATGCACTTTGAATGAAAATTGCGCGGTCATACAACACTGTACCCAAATGAAATTTTTATCATTTTTTTTCCCCTCAAATAGAGCTTTCTTAGGGTGGTATTTTAAAACCTCTGCGGTTTTTATTTTCTTTGTTAACAAAATTTAAAAAGACCATTTTTTTAACCACTTCAGCCCCGGAAGGTTTTACCCCCTTCCTGACCAGAGCACTTTTTACAATTCGGCACTGCGTTGCTTTAACTGCTAATTGCACGGTCATGCAATGCTGTACCCAAACGAAATTTGCGTCCTTTTCTTCCCACAAATAGAGCTTTCTTTTGATGGTATTTGATCACCTCTGCCGTTTTTATTTTTTGCGCTATACACGGAAAAAGACCGAAAATTTTGAAAAAAAATTATATTTTCTACTTTTTGTTCTAAAAAAAATCCAATAAACTCAATTTTAGTCATACATTTAGGCCAAAATGTATTCGGCCACATGTCTTTGGTAAAAAAAATGTCAATAAGTGTATATTTATTGGTTTGCGCAAAAGTTATAGCGTCTACAAACTAGGGTACATTTTCTGGAATTTACACAGCCTTTAATTTATGACTGCCTATGTCGTTTCTTGAGGTGCTAAAATGGCAGGGCAGTACAAAACCCCCACAAATGACCCCATTTTGGAAAGTAGACACCCCAAGGAATTTGCTGAGAGGCATGTTGAGCCCATTGAATATTCATTTTTTTGTCCCAAGTGATTGAATAATGACAAAAAAAAAAAAAAAATTACAAAAAGTTGTCACTAAATGATATATTGCTCACACAGGCCATGGGCATATGTGGAATTGCACCCCAAAATACATTTAGCTGCTTCTCCTGAGTACGGGGATACCACATGTGTGGGACTTTTTGGGAGCCTAGCCGTGTACGGGGCCCCGAAAACCAAGCACCGCCTTCAGGATTTCTAAGGGCGTACATTTTTGATTTTACTCCTCACTACCTATCACAGTTTTGAAGGCCATAAAATGCCCAGATGACATAAAACCCCCCCAAATGACCCCATTTTGGAAAGTAGACACCCCAAGCTATTTGCTTTGAGGCATGTTGAGTCCATGGAATGTTTTATATTTTGACACAAGTTGCGGGAAAGTGACAAATTTTTTTTTTTTTTTTTTTTTTTTGCACAAAGTTGTCACTAAATGATATATTGCTCACACAGGCCATGGGCATATGTGGAATTGCACCCCAAAATACATTTAGCTGCTTCTCCTGAGTACGGGGATACCACATGTGTGGGACTTTTTGGGAGCCTAGCCGCGTACGGGACCCCGAAAAAATTACAAAAAGTTGTCACTAAATGATATATTGCTCACACAGGCCATGGGCATATGTGGAATTGCACCCCAAAATACATTTAGCTGCTTCTCCTGAGTACGGGGATAACACATGTGTGGGACTTTTTGGGAGCCTAGCCGTGTACGGGGCCCCGAAAACCAAGCACCGCCTTCAGGATTTCTAAGGGCGTACATTTTTGATTTTACTCCTCACTACCTATCACAGTTTTGAAGGCCATAAAATGCCCAGATGACATAAAACCCCCCCAAATGACCCCATTTTGGAAAGTAGACACCCCAAGCTATTTGCTTTGAGGCATGTTGAGTCCATGGAATGTTTTATATTTTGACACAAGTTGCGGGAAAGTGACAATTTTTTTTTTTTTTTTTGCACAAAGTTGTCACTAAATGATATATTGCTCACACAGGCCATGGGCATATGTGGAATTGCACCCCAAAATACATTTAGCTGCTTCTCCTGAGTACGGGGATACCACATGTGTGGGACTTTTTGGGAGCCTAGCCGCGTATGGGACCCCGAAAACCAAGCACGGCCTTCAGGATTTCTAAGGGCGTACATTTTTGATTTTACTCCTCACTGCCTATCACAGTTTCGGAGGACATGGAATGCCCAGGTGGCACAAACCCCCCCCAAATGACCCCATTTTGGAAAGTAGACACCCCAAGCTAAATCAAACAGCAAAAAAAGCACTCACATGAGTGTAGACGGATAGGCCGCACACCCCATAAAGTGCATAAAAAAGTATAAGGACCCCCTATCGGGGCTTTTTAGCAGCCAATAAGGTGCAATATAGATGGTTGGAAAAATTGAATTTTATTAGTACAAAAAATAATATAAATAACATTAAAAGGAAAAATTTCATTGACTGAAATAAATACTGACTGTTAAAGTCAGGACATGAACTGAGTATGGCGTACAAGTACAACGGACAACAGCCTACAATGAAAAACCAATGCAAGACACAATGTATGCGGGGGCAGCCAATATTCCCCCAATGAAGAATCCTTGAGGTGAGGTAACAATGGGTGCCTATAAATAGGGACAATAAGCAATACAGTATATGTGGAACAACAGAGATTGTATGTAAAAATCCTGACGCGTTTCGACCCTTACTGGGTCTTCTTCAGAGGATGGTTGTCCACTAAAAAAAAGGGTAACATAAATCAAACATAACATGAAGTTGCCACGGTGCAAAAACCATACATGCATACCCCGTAGTGTAACTGAGTAGATTGTATAGTTACCTATCGCAGGATATGTGACGCTACAATGCTATTTCTAGCATTGCAAGATGTTTGAGGTGATGCAATTTCTCCTTTGCTCCCCTATCTCCCCCGTGTCGGATCGACCCCCCGAGGGGCGGTTGGTGAACTGAATGTATCTTACGAGAGATCACGCTTACCAGCCCCCCATATGGGAGAGGGAGGGAAGGGGAGAGGATAAGGCGGGCAGTCCAAACCGCACCCAGATGGGTTCACATTAGTGCTAAAAATCAGAAAATGAAAAATAACGAAGGGTCAGTTGGTTCGTCCGTGTGGTTGAGAAATGTATCAACCATGAAATTCTATACAATTCCTGAATTATGAGTCCATGGGTGTGCAGGAGGGCATTGCTAAAGAATGAAAGGGGGGGAGGGAAAAGAAGAAAGGAAGGGGGGGAATAAGGGAGGGGGGGGGAAGGAGAAGAGGAAAAGGGGGAGGAGGGGACGGGGAAAGCATGTGAGGAAAGAGTGAAACAAAAAGAAAAGGAAAAGGGTGATCAAGAAATGGGTGATTGAAATACAGTTGAACTGGAAAATAGCAAATGCCCTGCTGACAATGAATCACCATGCGACCTCAGAATGTGTGAAGAAGTTGATGGGGTAAAAAGTGCCAACAAACCACAAGTAAATGGCGAGGTGAAAAAGGAGAGGGGGATGGGGGGGGGGAGGGGGGAAAAAAGGAGACCAGCGGGAATGGATGGGACGTGATAGAAGGAAGGAATGAAATGCGGGGGGGGAAGAGGGAAGGGGAAGGGAAGGCGGGGAACAAAGGGAGGTATAAGGAAGTGGGGGGGGGAAAGAAGGTGAAGGGAGGGGAAGGAGAGGGGGGGGAAAGAAAAAGGGGGGGAGGGGGGGAAAGGAAAAAGGAGCGGGCGGGGGGGGGGAAAGGGTGTGAGGGAAGGGTATGGTAGTGAGTGGGTGGAATGTGGTGAGAGGTGATGGGGATGGGAAGTAGGTGTGTGGGAAATGTTGGGGAAGGGGACAAGAAGTGGGAATGTGTGTGGAATGCACAGTGTATGTGTGTGGGGGAGAAGGAGAGTAATGATGGTGAGTGAAAGTGAAAAGTGCCTGAATACATAACACATGAACAAAAAAGCGTGAGAAAACAGCAAACAACAAAACCGTGACAAAGTGCTAAAGAGGTGGTGGAACTAGTTACCCAATCACGCTGAACTGAGTAAAAGAGTTGATACATTCGTAGTTCTGAAAAATTGGATTGTGGGTGAAAAGTCATGACAGGATCAGAGATGGTTTAAAGTGCAACAAATTGCTAAAAAGTTTATATGGAAGTGTTGCCATCATTCCGGGTGTACTTACCACTCTGATGGATCAGTCAGCACCTTGCCTGGCGTCTCTGAATCAGAGAGGATCCAATAAGGTGCCTCTGAAGTTTCATATATTTATAGGGAGTGTCAATCGACTGAACTCCCATCAGGTGCAGGTATATGGTTGCCGCCCCCACCCCCCCGCCAACCGCCGCATGGGGGAAATGAGCAGCACATCTGTGTGCTCTGCGTGATCCCCCCGGCGTTCCGGAAAGGATAACTCCTCCGGGCATCCCCGTCGCTTCCGCCGCATCTGCGCAGGCGCCGCTACGTCACGCGCACGCGCGCTAAGGTGCGCGCGCGTGAGCACGGCGTCCGGAAGGGATCCGGGACGCCGCTGGCAGGGCGAGAAGTGCCCAACAAAGGTGTGGCCACCTAGTGGGCGCATATAGGAGACGCGGGGCCCCGGCGTCTCCTCTCTCACCCTGCCAGGAAGACACATGGTGCACCCCCGCCCCCAGAGGAGAGGAGCAGGCATTGAGGGAGAGGCAGCAGTCAACACAGCACCACACAACCATGTATCTGATGCTGTGCGGACAATTTCTAATGGAGACATAGCGTTAACAGTCCTCATTACTAATTCACAGGGTGCTGCATATATGGTCCATGCAGGGTGGATTAACTACAGGCTAACCATGTCACATACATCGTTCATTGCATGTCATTGTTTGTTTCAGCATGGTTACACAATTGTGGTGGCATAGTCCTCTTGCAGCTACATAATTGAATAACATATAAACAGAAAAAAGGAAAAAATTACATAATGCTGAATATTATTACATATAAAGAACTCAGAACTGTATTTTAGGCTAGATTTTCCTCAGAAATAGAGCGTTTTTTTTAAAAGGGTGTATGGTCCATTAACATTGAATCCCATAGCCTACACAACAGTGTACACCTCATACATTGGAGAATAATGGAGAGAACAATAATGACATTGATGGTCGTGCATGGGGAAAACCAGGCAGCAGTATACATAAGACTGGAAACGCGGAATGAAAAGGGGGGGGGGGGGGAGGGGGAAAGGGAAAAAGGGGACGGGAGGGGGGAAAAAAAAAAAAAAAAGGGATGAGGGAGAGGGGATAATGATGTTGATAGGTCATATCATATTAGTACAGGATGTTTGGACACGTATAGATAAGGGTTTATTTTCCGTATGTTATTGTGTCTTCCCAGATGTAAACCCCTGTAGAAAGGGGGCATACGAGATAGATTCATTTAGGCCTGGTGGAGAGGTGGCCTGTAGCTGGAATATCCATCTCTGCTCTTTCTGCAGCAGAGACTTGTTCCAGTCGCCACCTCTGATGGGAATCTTTATTTTGTAGAGGGCCACAAAGGTAACTCTGGGGACACTGTAATTGTGTGTGCTGATTATATGCCTCCCAATAGGGAGGTATGGGTTCCCCACCTCCATGCTATAGACATGTTGGGAAATGCGTTTCCAGAATTCCTGCCTGGTTTTCCCCACATAGTATGCACCACATTCACATTCCATCAGATATACTATTCCGCGAGTGCGGCAATTCACAAACTGTGTGGGTGTGAAAGTGTTGCCATTAGGCAGCACAAAGATTTTATCTTGTTTGATGAGTGAGCAATATGAGCAATGTCCACAGGGGAAGGAACCCACTGCCGGACAGTGCTTCAATCTCATATTTGCGTTGGTATATTCACTCCGAACAAGCTTGTCACGTAGTGACATAGCTCTTTTGTACGTTATGGTAGGTTTTTCATGAATGAATCCACGCAGTTTAGGATCATCCGTGAGGATGTTCCAATGACGCTCTATAATCTTTTTAATGGCCTGGTATTGTCGAGAATAACGCATGATGATTCGGGTAGGGTTACATTCAGAGCCTTGGGAGGGTTTAGATTTAAAAAGTAGCTGAGATCTAGAGTGTCCTATAGCTTGGTTATAGGCCTTTTTAAGGCATGATCTACTGTAGCCCCTAGCTAACAGTCGATTTTGGAGCCCCTCTGCTTCTTTTTTAAATAGAACATCGTTTGAACAGTTGCGCCGAAGGCGCAGATACTGTCCATAGGGGATCGAGTTCTTCAGTGGGATCGGGTGAAAACTATCGGAATGAAGAACCGTATTCCCAGCGGTTGTTTTCCGAAACAGGGTGCTGGAAAGATGTCCATCCCCGGTAACTGAAATGGAGACATCCAGGAAGGTGACGCTGTGGGAGTTGTGGGTCATCGTAAACCTCAAGTTTCGATCGTTCACATTGATTCTGTGGAAAAATTTGAGTAGTTTATTCTCAGGTCCCTCCCAGACGACGAAGACGTCGTCGATATACCTCAGCCATTTGGTTATATGGCTGGTGTATTTGACAAGGTCCCCGTCGTCCAGGAGAGACTTCTCCCACTCCCCCAGGTACAGGTTGGCGTAAGAGGGGGCGCAGCAGGTCCCCATAGCCACACCCTGCACCTGGAGGTAGTGGGAGTTGTCAAAACAAAAGTGGTTATGATGCAATATATAATGCAGCCCGTTCAAGATGAACCTGGCCAGTGCTGGATCATATTGGGAATACTGTTGCAAGGCCCTTTGTACAGCATCCAAACCCTTGGAATGGGGAATGCTGCTGTACAGCGCCTCAACATCGATGGTTACCAAAATAGCATTTTTAGGTATCTTTAGATCATGGTTGATACATTTCTCAACCACACGGACGAACCAACTGACCCTTCGTTATTTTTCATTTTCTGATTTTTAGCACTAATGTGAACCCATCTGGGTGCGGTTTGGACTGCCCGCCTTATCCTCTCCCCTTCCCTCCCTCTCCCATATGGGGGGCTGGTAAGCGTGATCTCTCGTAAGATACATTCAGTTCACCAACCGCCCCTCGGGGGGTCGATCCGACACGGGGGAGATAGGGGAGCGAAGGAGAAATTGCATCACCTCAAACATCTTGCAATGCTAGAAATAGCATTGTAGCGTCACATATCCTGCGATAGGTAACTATACAATCTACTCAGTTACACTACGGGGTATGCATGTATGGTTTTTGCACCGTGGCAACTTCATGTTATGTTTGATTTATGTTACCCTTTTTTTTAGTGGACAACCATCCTCTGAAGAAGACCCAGGAAGGGTCGAAACGCGTCAGGATTTTTACATACAATCTCTGTTGTTCCACATATACTGTATTGCTTATTGTCCCTATTTATAGGCACCCATTGTTACCTCACCTCAAGGATTCTTCATTGGGGGAATATTGGCTGCCCCCGCATACATTGTGTCTTGCATTGGTTTTTCATTGTAGGCTGTTGTCCGTTGTACTTGTACGCCATACTCAGTTCATGTCCTGACTTTAACAGTCAGTATTTATTTCAGTCAATGAAATTTTTCCTTTTAATGTTATTTATATTATTTTTTGTACTAATAAAATTCAATTTTTCCAACCATCTATATTGCACCTTACTAGACACCCCAACCTATTTGCTGAGAGGCATGGTGAGTATTTTGCAGCTCTCATTTGTTTTTGAAAATAAAGAAAGACGAGAAAAATTTTTTTTTTTTTCTTTTTTCAATTTTCAAAACTTTGTGACAAAAAGTGAGGTCTGCAAAATACTCACTATACCTCTCATCAAATAGCTTGGGGTGTCTACTTTCCAAAATGGGGTCATTTGGGGGGGTTTTGTGCCACCTGGGCATTCCATGGCCTCCGAAACTGTGATAGGCAGTGAAGAGTGAAATCAAAAATTTACGGCCTTAGAAAGCCTGAAGGCGGTGCTTGGTTTTCGGGGGCCCGTACGCGGCTAGGCTCCCAAAAAGTCCCACACATGTGGTATCCCCGTACTCAGGAGAAGCAACAGAATGTATTTTGGGGTGTAATTTCACATATTCCCATGGCATGTTTGAGCAATATATCATTTAGTGACAACTTTGCGCAAAAAAAAATAAAAAAAATAAAAAATTGTCTCTTTCCCGCAACTTGTGTCACAATATAAATTATTCCATGGACTCAACATGACTCTCAGCAAATAGCTTGGGGTGTCTACTTTCCAAAATGGGGTCATTTGGGGGGGGTTTGAACTGTCCTGGCATTTTATGCACAACATTTAGAAGCTTATGTCACACATCACCCACTCTTCTAACCACTTGAAGACAAAGCCCTTTCTGACACTTATTGTTTACATAAAAAAATAATTTTTTTTTGCAAGAAAATTACTTTGAACCCCCAAACATTATATATTTTTTTTAAGCAAATGCCCTACAGATTAAAATGGTGGGTGTTTCATTTTTTTTTTTCACACAGTATTTGCGCAGCGATTTTTCAAACGCATTTTTTGGGGAAAAAACACACTTTTTTACATTTTAATGCACTAAAACACACTATATTGCCCAAATGTTTGATGAAATAAAAAAGATGATCTTAGGCCGAGTACATGGATACCAAACATGACATGCTTTAAAATTGCGCACAAACGTGCAGTGGCGACAAACTAAATACATTTTTAAAAGCCTTTAAAAGCCTTTACAGGTTACCACTTTAGATTTACAGAGGAGGTCTACTGCTAAACTTACTGCCCTCAATCTGACCTTCGCGGCGATACCTCACATGCATGGTGCAATTGCTGTTTACATTTGACGCCAGACCAACGCTTGCGTTCACCTTAGCGCGAGAGCAGGGGGGACAGGGGTGCTTTTTTTTTTTTTTTTTTTTTTTCTTTATTATTATTATTTTTTTATCTTATTTTTAAACTGTTCCTTTCATTTTTTTTTTTTTTTAAATCATTTTTATTGTTATCTCAGGGAATGTAAATATCCCCTATGATAGCAATAGGTAGTGACAGGTACTCTTTTTTGCAAAAATTGGGGTCTATTAGACCCTAGATTTCTCCTCTGCCCTCAAAGCATCTGACCACACCAAGATCGGTGTGATAAAATGCTTTCCCAATTTCCCAATGGCGCTGTTTACATCCGGCGAAATCTAAGTCATAAAATGCTCGTAGCTTCCGGTTTCTTAGGTCATAGAGATGTTTGGAGCCACTCTGGTCTCTGATCAGTTCTATGGTCAGCTGGCTGAATCACCGGCTGCATTTTCAGGTTCCCTGTTGAGACAGGAGAGCCAGAGAAAAACACGGAAGACGTTGGGGGGGGCATTCCCTCCCACTGCTTGTAAAAGCAGTCTAGAGGCTAATTAGCCACTAGGATTGCTTTTACATGAAAGCCGACCGCTGGCTGAAAAGAATGATACCAAGATGATACCTAAACCTGCAGGCATCATTCTGGTATAACCACTCAAAGTCGTGAATGGCATACCTGAAGACAAAAAAATGGTTAACAATAAAGCACAGTAAACGGTAAGGTGTAAAAAATTGCATACCTGAAAAGCAAACATGATAAAACATAATAACAATAAAACATTGCAGAATAGAATACAGTAAAAAAGAGCAGAACAATAGAGAGAGAATAGAGAGAGAGAGAACAATAAAACGACAACTATTTTTATTTTATATTTTTGTTTGTGTTTTTTTATTTTTATTTTTTTACACTTTTTTTTGTAACTAACTTTTATAACTGTAACCGGTTCCAGGTTCGGGTCTCTCAAAATGCGATGGCATCTTGGGAGACCCTGTGAAAGTGTGCCTAGTCTGTGCAATGCTGTACCCTACGCTAATACTCAACTAGTGCATGGTAGCGTTCAAAACATTCACCAATGCAAAGACCAGGATTGTCAGGACAGGAGGGACAATGATAGTGGGTGTCACGCCTATATCCGCGCTAGCTGCAGACACAACATCTTTTTTGGGGGGTTCGTTGGGTAGGGGTACTCGGGAGGACATAAAGAAAATGCCTCTCATGCAGCCGACTGCATTTGGTTGGGGATGTGAATGGGGGAAGTACGGGTGCTGCAGAAGTGGTGGGTTCCCAATTAGGATTGGCGAATGCAGCAGGAAGGGCACTATGGGCACGACGGGCCTGTGTTTGTCTTTTTGGTGGCAGCGGGACAATACTTGTGCTTGCCACCTCACCAGCTTGAACTGCACTTATGGGACTCGCCACGTCACCAAGTGTTACTGCAGTGCTGGTTTGACTACGACCGGGGTGTACTACGCCGCTGGTGCTTGCCAGTTCACCAAAACGCTGCAAAAAAAACTGTTAGCGATCGCAGGGATCCGGCCTGACTCTGCGAACGCTGCAGTTATGCGTTTAGTGTTTTGTAAGTGACAGTGATCGATCGATACTGCACTTGGGTGGGCTGGGCTGGGCCGGGCGGAGGGGCAAAACACAGGTGCTAGCAGGTATCTGGGCTGATCCCGCTAACACTGCGTTTTTGGAAACCCTAAACTGCTGGGGACACTAGTATAGATCTGATCAGATCAGATATTGATCCGATCAGATACTATACCACTAAGGAAGGCATATGCTGCGTGCGTGGGTGTTAGCGGTACTGGCGCTAATCTGACGCTGCCTGGGGCTGGTGCTTGCCAGTTCACCAAAACGCTACCAAAAAAACTGTTAGCGATCGCAGGGATCAGGCCTGACTCTGCGAACGCTGCAGTTATGCGTTTAGTGTTTTGTAAGTGACAGTGATCGATCGATACTGCACTTGGGTGGGCTGGGCTGGGCTGGGCTGGGCTGGGCTGGGCTGGGCTGGGCTGGGCCGGGCGGAGGGGCAAAACGCAGGTGCTAGCAGGTATCTGGGCTGATCCCGCTAACACTGCGTGTTTGGGAACCCTAAACTGCTGGGGACGCTAGTATAGATCTGATCGGATCAGATATTGATCCGATCAGATACTATACCACTAAGGGAGGTATACGGTGCGTGCGTGGGTGTTAGCGGTACTGGCGCTAACCTGACGCTGCCTAGGGCTGGTGCTTGCCAGTTCACCAAAACGCTACCAAAAAAACTGTTAGCGATCGCAGGGATCAGGCCTGACTCTGCGAACGCTGCAGTTATGCGTTTAGTGTTTTGTAAGTGACAGTGATTGATCGATACTGCACTTGGGTGGGCTGGGCTGGGCGGAGGGGCAAAACGCAGGTGCTAGTGGGTATCTGGGCTGATCCCGCTAACACTGCGTTTTCAGGAACCCTAAACTGCTGGGGACGCTAGTATAGATTTGATCGGATCAGATATTGATCCGATCAGATACTATACCACTAAGGGAGGCATATGCTGCGTGCGTGGGTGTTAGCGGTACTGGCGCTAATCTGACGCTGCCTGGGGCGACGCATATCACCGCCGGGCGATCAGGGGGCTAAACCTTTATTCGGTAATAAACGGCGGGTGCCCTGACACTATAAAAAATAAACGAACTAACCAGCGTCACCCGTAACAGTTATACGGTGATCAGTGGTGAAAGGGTTAACTAGGGGGCAATCAAGGGGTTAAAACATTTATTAGATAGTATATGGGGGTCCCTGTCGCTATAAAACACTGACGGCGAACCTAAATATTTACGTTCCTAACTAGCGTCACCAGCGATACTAATACAGCGATCAGAAAAATGATCGCTTAGCGACACTGGTGACAGGGGGTGATCAAGGGGTTAAAACTTTATTAGGGGGGGTTAGGGGGGTATCCTAGACCTAAAGGGGGGTAATACTCACTGCCCTAACACACTAACTGTCACAAACTGACACTATGCAGTAATCAGAAAAAAAAAAAAAAAAATACTGCTAATGTCAGTTTGTGACAGGGGGGGGGGTGATTGGGGGGGGGATCGGGGGGCGATCGGGGGGGATCGGGGGTGTAAAGTATGCCTGGCATGTTCTACTGTGTGTGTGTGTGTTGTGTGCACTCACTTGTCTTCTCTCCTCGGCGCTGGAACGGAAACTGCCAGACCGAGGAGAGATGACATCACATCCTCTGCCTGTGTGAAACGACACACAGGCAGAGGAGGATTCCCATTGGCTGGGAGCAATCGCGAGGGGGGGGCCACGATCGGATGGTCTCCCCCTCGCCTCCCGACGCTCCCAGTCAAATGCCGACCGCCGATGGCACCGGGGGGGGGGGTCCGATCGGACCCCCCGCCCGCGGGAGGCAGATCACGTACGGGTACGTGATTCTGCCTGCCCGTGCCATTCTGCCGCAGTATATATTTTTTTTATATTTTGTTATAAAATTTTGCAAACAGGTAATTTTTCTCCTTCATTGATGTACACTGATAAGGCTGCACTGAGGGGCACTGATGCAGTGGCGTAGCGTGGGGGGTGCAGGGGGTGCCGTGGCCCCGGGCGCGATATTTAGGGGGGCGCCAGTATGTGTCACTGGCTGCCTCCTCCCAATTTCTAATTCTGTGTCCCCGGGCTCCGGCCGCCATGTTAAGTGCCCGGTGCCCTGTGATTGGGTGTATGGGGGTCATGTGAGGCATAGGGCTGGCCTGTCCTTGATCGCTCCTGAAGTCCCGCCTCCGCACATGACCCCCCATACGCCCAATCACAGGGCGCTGGACACTGAACATGGCAGCAGGCAGAGCGCAGGGAACGTGAGCCGCCGCTGTCTTCTCCTCCTCCAGATTGATGCAGCCAGGATAAGAAGGAAAGTGAGAGTCTTGTTACTGGCCGGGGGGGGGCGAGAGAGACTGTAGGCAGGACAGTGTAGTATAGTGTAGTGTAGTATAGTATGGAGGTCAGTGTAGTGTAGTGGTCACTAAGGGGGGCAGTGTAGTGGACAGTATAGTGTAGTATAGTGGTCAGTATAGTGGTTAGTGTAGTTTAGTATGGAGGTCAGTGTAGTGTAGTATAGTGTTTAGTATGGTGGTTAGTGTAGTGGACAGTGTAGTGTAGTATAGTGGTTAGTGTAGTGGTCAGTATAGTGTAGTTTAGTATGGAGGTCAGTGTAGTGGACAGTGTAGTATGGAGGTCAGTGTAGTATGGTGGTCAGTGTAGTATGGTGGTCAGTGTAGTATAGTGGACAGTGTAGTATGGTGGTCAGTATAGTGGTTAGTGTAGTGGACAGTATAGTATAGTGGACAGTGTAGTATAGTGGACAGTATAGTGTAGTATAGTGGTCAGTGTAGTATAGTGGACAGTGTAGTATGGTGGTCAGTGTAGTGTAGTCTAGTGTTCAGTGAAGTGTAGTATAGTGGATAGTGTAGTATGGTGGTCAGTAGGGATGAGCTGAACACCCCCCTGTTCGGTTCGCACCAGAACATGCAAACAGGAAAAAAGTTGTTCGAACACGCGAACACCGTTAAAGTCTATGGGACACCAACATGAATAATCAAAAGTGCTAATTTTAAAGGCTAATATGCAAGTTATTGTCATAAAAAGTGTTTGGGGACCTGGGTCCTGCCCCAGGGGACATGGATCAATGCAAAAAAAGTTTTAAAAACGGCCGTTTTTTCAGGAGCAGTGATTTTAATAATGCTTAAAGTCAAACAATAAAAGTGTAATATCCCTTTAAATTTCGTACCTGGGGGGTGTCTATAGTATGCCTGTAAAGGGGCACATGTTTCCTGTGTTTAGAACAGTCTGACAGCAAAATGACATTTTGAAGGAAAAAACTCATTTAAAACTACCCGCGGCTATTGCATTGCCGACAATACACATAGAAGTTCATTGATAAAAACGGCATGGGAATTCCCCAAAGGGGAACCCCGAACCAAAATTTAAAAAAAAAAATGACATGGGAGTCCCCCTAAATTCCATACCAGACCCTTCAGGTCTGGTATGGATTTTAAGGGGAACCCCGTGCCAAAAAAAAACGGCGTGGGGTCCCCCCAAAAATCCATACCAGACCCTTATCCGAGCACGCAACCTGGCAGGCCGCAGGAAAAGAGGGGGGGACGAGAGTGCGCCCCCCCCCCTCCTGAACCGTACCAGGCCACATGCCCTCAACATTGGGAGGGTGCTTTGAGGTAGCCCCCCAAAACACCTTGTCCCCATGTTGATGAGGACAAGGGCCTCATCCCCACAACCCTGGCCGGTGGTTGTGGGGGTCTGCGGGCGGGGGGCTTATCAGAATCTGGAAGCCCCCTTTAACAAGGGGACCCCCAGATCCCGCCCCCCCTGTGTGAAATGGTAAGGGGGTACAAAAGTACCCCTACCATTTCACTAAAAAACTGTCAAAAATGTTAAAAATGACAAGAGACAGTTTTTGACAATTCCTTTATTTAAATACTTCTTCTTTCTTCTATCTTCCTTCATCTTCTGGTTCTTCTGGTTCTTCTGGCTCTTCTGGTTCTTCCTCCGGCATTCTCGTCCAGCATCTCCTCCGCGGCGTCTTCTATCTTCTTCTCCTCGGGCCGCTCCGCACCCATGGCATTGAGGGAGGCTCCCGCTCTTCTCTTCATCTTCTTCTCTTCTTCTTTTCTTCTCTTCTTCTCTTCTTCTCTTCTTCTCTTCTTCATTTTCTTCTCCGGGCCGCTCCGCACCCATGCTGGCATGGAGGGAGGCTCCCGCTGTGTGATGGCGCTCCTCGTCTGACAGTTCTTAAATAATGGGGGCGGGGCCACCCGGTGACCCCGCCCCCCTCTGACGCACGGGACATGACGGGACTTCCTCGTGACGTCACAGGGAAGTCCCGACAAGTCACCGTGCGTCAGAGGGGGGCGGGGTCACTGGGTGGCACTGATGGGTAGCAATAATGGGCACTGAGTATAGTGGTCAGTGTAGTGTAGTATAGTGGTCAGTGTAGTATGGTGGACAGTGTAGTATGGTGGTCAGTATAGTGTAGTATAGTGGACAGTGTAGTATGGTGGTCAGTATAGTGTAGTATAGTGGACAGTGTAGTATAGTGGACAGTGTAGTATGGTGGTCAGTATAGTGTAGTATAGTGGTCAGTGTAGTATAGTGGTCAGTGTAGTATAGTGGTCAGTGTAGTGTAGTATAGTGGACAGTGTAGTATGGTGATCAGTATAGTGTAGTATAGTGGACAGTGTAGAATAGTGGTCAGTGTAGTATGGTGGTCAGTATAGTGTAGTATAGTGGTCAAGTGTAGTGTAGTATAGTGGACAGTGTAGTATGGTGGTCCAGTATAGTGTAGTATAGTGGTCAGTGTAGTATGGTGGTCAGTGTAGTATGGTGGTCAGTGTAGTATAGTGGACAGTGTAGTATGGTGGTTAGTGTAGTGGACAGTATAGTATAGTGGACAGTGTAGTATGGTGGACAGTTTAGTATGGTGGTCAGTGTAGTATAGTGGTCAGTGTAGTATAGTGGTCAATGTAGTATGGTGGACAGTGTAGTATGGTGGTCAGTATAGTGTAGTATAATGGACAGTGTAGTATAGTGGACAGTGTAGTATGGTGGTCAGTATAGTGTAGTATAGTGGTCAGTGTAGTATAGTGGTCAGTGTAGTGTAGTATAGTGGATAGTGTAGTATGGTGGTCAGTATAGTGTAGTATAGTGGACAGTGTAGTATAGTGGTCAGTGTAGTATGGTGGTCAGTATAGTGTAGTATAGTGGACAGTGTAGTGTATTATAGTGGACAGTGTAGTATGGTGGTCCAGTATAGTGTAGTATAGTGGTCAGTGTAGTATGGTGGCCAAGTGTAGTGTAGTATAGTGGACAGTGTAGTATAGTGGACAGTGTAGTGTAGTATAGTGGTCAGTATAGTGGACAGTGTAGTATGGTGGTCAGTATAGTGGACAGTGTAGTGGTCAGTGTAGTGGTAAGTGTAATATAGTGGACAGTATAGTATAGTGGTCAGTATAGTGTAGTGATCAGTGTAGTGGACAATGTAGTGTAGTGATCAGTATAGGAATCAGGTAGGTTAGTACTATTGTAATTGAAGGGACTCAGGGATAGCTAAAAGTCCGCAGGTTAGAGGGGGGGGGATTACTTGCCTTGCCCCGGGTGCTGACAACCCACGCTATGCCACTGCACTGATGGGCTACACTGATGGGCGCTGATGGGCACCAATAAGGTGGCACTGGTGGGCACTGATAGGCGGCACTGGTGGGCACTGATAGGTGGCACTGATGTGCACTGAGAGGTGACAGAGAGATGGCACTGAAAGGCATTGATAGGTGGCACTGGTGGGCACTGAGAAGTGGCACTAATAGGTAGCACTGATAGGTGCCACTGATAGCTGGCAGTGATGGGCACTAATAGGTGACAGTGATGGGCACTGATGGGTAGCAGTGATGGGCACTGATGGGTAGCAATAATGGGCACTGATCAGCACTGGTAGGTTACACTGATAGGCAGCACTGCTAGGTGGCACTGATAAGGCACTGATTGGCACCACTGGTGGGCATTGATAGGTGGCACTTGTGGGCATTGATAGGTGGCACTCATGGGCATTGATAGGTGGCACTGGTGGGCACTGTCAGGTGGCACTGTCAAGTGACATTGGCAGGCCATAATTGTAGGCACAGATGAGGCAGATGTGACTCCTTCCTCTTCGGGACCGATGTCCCTTGCACATAAGTCGGTGATCTGCATTTTTTTCTCCTCGCGCTCTCAGTGTGAGGAGAAAAAAAACGATTACTGAGCTTTTGTTTACATCACGTGATCAGCTGTCATTGGCTGACAGCTGATCACGTGGTAAGGGGCCAGGATCTGTGATCACCTGAGTCTCAGTGACTCGGTAATCACAGCGCACACCGCGCGCGCCCTGCGGGGAGCGTGCAAAGAGGAGGACGTCATATGACGGCCTCCTGGAAATTCAGGTCCACGCTGTGGCCATCATTTGGCTATGGCGCAGACGCCAAGTGGTTAAATATACATGTTTATTTAAAATGATACCTGGTAATTCTGCAATGATGGTCCTTTCTCATACACTTTCCTATTATTTGGTGAGAACGCTCTGTCAAGGTCTCCTAGTATCTGTTCTGCGTTGTCACCTAGCCACATGCACTTTCAGTAAAGACCATAGGTGGTTGTGCCAATGATCTTTGAATAGCCAAGATCGCAGTGCATTGCTGTATGATGATTGGCCAAAGCATGCACCTGACCTGCATGCTTTGGCCAATCACAGTACACTCTGCTGAGAGAGCCTCTGGCCAATTATGGCTCAGGGAGACTAAGTCCACACCCCACACTATATAAGGCTGCTTACATAGTGGACATGTATAGTGTGTGGACGGAGATAGATTAGGCATTAGTTAGTGGCAGTGTACTTGATATACATATACAGTCTAATTATATATATATATATATATATATATATATATATATATATATATATATACTCTCCATTTAGCGTAGACACTAGATATTGAGAGTATGCTCTATATTCAGTCAATGCAGGCAGTGTAGTTTATATAACACAGTGTTTTGAAGTGGTTAAGGCAAACAAAATGGCGTGAGGGTCCCCCCCAAAATCCAAACCAGGACCTTCAGGTCTGGTATGGAATTGTAAGGGGGACTCCTCACCGAATTTTACGTAAGAAGGGGTGGGGTCACCCATTTATGTCACCAGGTTGCCCCGCCCTTGCCTATGTAACAGCTGCCAAAGTGAAAAAAAGCAGTCAGCGGGATGCCTCCCATGGAGTTTTTCCATTTTTTTTTCTCTGAATTGTCGGCCCCATGATTGAAGATGGATTTACATTGTGGGACACTTTTTTTTTTAATAAAAGAATTGTAAAAAACTGTCTGCTGTTGTTTTTATTTTTTTGACACTTTTTTGGTGAATATTTAGGGGTACAATGTACCCCATACTTATTCACATGGGGGGCTGGGATCTGGGGGCCCCCTTGTTAAAGGGGGTTCCAGATTCTGATAAGCCCCATGCCCGCAGATCCCCACAATCACCGGGCAAGGGTTGTGGGGATAAGGCCATCAACATGGGGACAAGGTGCTTTGGGGGGGACCCAAAAGCATCCTCCCCATGTTGAGGGCATGTGGCCCGGTACGGTTCAGAAGGGGGGTGCTTTCTCGTCCCCCCCCTCTTTTTCTGCAGCCTGCCTGGATTTTGGGAGGGGAAACCCACGACAGTTTTTTTTAAATTTTGGCGTGGAATTACCCTTAATATCCATACCAGACCTGAAGGGCCTGGTATGAATTTTTTTTGGGGGGGCCCCATTTAAAAAAAAAATATGACATTTTTTTCAATGATTTTTTATGTATATTGCCGGGATCCGACAATACATTACAGCCGCAAGCAATTTTAAATGACATTTTTCCTTTAGAAATATAATTTTTCTGTACTGTTATAAACATGGGGAAAATGCACTACTTTACAGGCAGACTAAGGGGACCCCTCAGGCATGATATTTAAAGAAATATTTTATTTTTATTGTTCCACTTTAAACATTCTTAAAATCACTGATCCTGAGAAAATTACCATTTTAAAAACTTTTTTTTTGATTGATACATGTCCCCTGGCAATAACTTGCATATAAGCCTTTAAAATTAGCACTTTTGATTTTTCACGTTCATAGACTGTAACGGTGTTCGCATGTTCACACAATTTTTTTGTCTGTTTGCATGTTCTGGTGCGAATCGAACCGGGGAGGGCGGGGTATTCAGCTCATCCCTAGTGCTCACATTTGCCCATCATTTTGTTGAACAAGCAGCTCCAGTTTTTTTTCTTTTTAATTCTGATTTCTGGCTGGCAACATGTGCAAAATTGATACACTGTTGCTTAAAAAATGTTTAATCAAATATTTTATTATTAAGGTTTTCTATTGCAAAAAGTAGTAACAGCTGTGTACAAACCATTTCACCTCAAGAATGGTCAAGTCATATAAAAACACATATAAGGAGATCATAGTAAAAGACATAACTAACTAAATGAACATAACACATTCCAGAAATAAGGGCTGTATTTTATATCAAGAATTGTAAGATAACATCATATAAATGTACAGTGCCTTGCAAAAGTATTCACTCGCCTTGGCTTTTTACCTATTTTGTTACATTACAGCCTTTAGTTCAATGCATTTTTAATCTGAATTATATGTGATGGATCAGAACACAATAGTCTAAGTTGGTGAAGTAAAATTAGAAAAATATATACATAAAACTATTTTTCAGAAATAAAAAAATGGATAATTGGCATGTGCAACACCTAAGCAAGAGGCACCACTAACCAAACACTTCCATGAAGACCAAGGAACTCTCCAAACAAGTAAGGGACAATGTTGTTGAGAAGTACAAGTCTGGGTTAGGTTATAAAAAATATCCAAATCTTTGATGATCCCTAGGAGCACCATCAAATCTATCATAACCAAATAGAAAGAACATGGCACAACAGCAAACCTGCCAAGAGACGGCTTGCACACCAAAACTCATGGACCGGGCAAGGAGGGCATTAATCGGAGAGGCAGCACAGAGATCTAAGGTAACCCTGGAGAAGCTGCAGAGTTCCACAGCAGAGACTCGAGTATCTGTATATAGAATGACAATAAGCCGTACGCTCCATAGAGTTGGGCTTTATGGCAGAGTGGCCAGAAGAAGTCTATTACTTTCAGCAAAAAACAAAATATCACGTTTTGAGTTTGCGAAAAGGCATATGGAAGACTCCTAAAATGTATGGAGGAAGGTGCTCTGGTCTGTTGAGACTAAAATTTAACTTTTTGGCAGTCAAAGAAAACGCCATGTCTGGCGCAAACCCAACACATCACATCACCCAAAGAACACCATCCCCACAGTGAAACATGGTGGTGGCAGCATCATGCTGTGGGGATGTTTTTCAGCAGTCGGGACTGGGAAACTGGTCACAGTTGAGGGAAAGATGGATGGTGCTAAATACAGTGATATTCTTGAGCAAAACCTGTACCACTCTGTGTGATTTGAGGCTAGGACGGAGTTTCACATTCCAGCAGGACAATGACCCTTGAGTGGTTTAAGGGGAAACATGTAAATGAGTTGGAATGGCCTAGTCAAAGCCCAGACCTCAATCCAATAAAAAATCTGTGGTCAGACTTAAAGTTTGCTGTTCACAAGCGCAAACCATCCAACTTGAAGGAGCTGGAGCAGTTTTACAAGGAGAAATGGGCAAAAATCCCACTGGTAAGATGTGGCAAGCTCATAGAAACTTATCCAAAGCGACTTGGAGCTGTAATAGCCACAAAAGGTGGCTCTAGAAAGTATTGACTTTAGGGGGGTGAATAGTTATGCACATTGACTTTTTTTGTTATTTTGTCCTATTTGTTGTTTGCTTCACAATAAAAAAAACCTTCAAAGTTGCGACATGTTATGTAAATTAAATGGTGCAAATCCTCAAACAATCCATGTTAATCCCAAGTTGTGAGGCAAAAAACACGAAAAATGCCAAGAGGGGTAAATACTTTTGCAAGGCACTGTATTTCCATGTCTATATTATAATCAAGGTTCCCAACGTTGCTGAAACTTATACTGTGTACCATCTCTGAATGCCAGGAATTGCTTGTAGCCTAAAATTACATCAAGGTGGCTTTTAACCTCAGAAAGTTTAGGGGTCAGAGAAGATTTCCATTTTTGACTAGCATAAGGCATGCAACTGCCAGTATGTTCACAGTTATGGGTTTAACTTGGGTTGCAAATTTGTCCGTATTTATATTCAGGATTCCATGCTCCACATTAGCTCTAGTAAACCACCTGGTCACTTTGGAGAGGAGTCTAAACACTGAATTCCAATAACACCAGATATTGATACAGGACCAAAGTATGTGTGATAAGGTCCCCACTTGTCTACTTCACCTCCAGCAAAGGTTATCATCCATGTTAGAGAATTTAGCGATAGAGTACGGTGTTAAATACCATATAAGGTGTATCTATTGAGCCGTTTCCCAATGGTTAACACACTTAGAACAGGAGTAATTGTATAGGATGTCTTTATGTAATTGAGCATTGCAGTTCAGATTACCACTTTAGCAAAGTGGGAGTTTTAGTAAAGATCAGTTAGGAATTGAGCTTGTGGTAAAACAGTGAGATACCCCTGGGTGTCTTAGAGGATGAGTTCCAGAAAGTCTAAATCGAGGAGGATAATTTAAAAAGGAATAGGGGGTGCTCTTTAAGCTATGAGGTCAAACGAGCACGCAAATAGTCCATGGGAAAAAAAGAGATCCTTTGCTGCAGAGTTGTAAAATGGATCAGTTTTCCATTCTCTACAAGATCATTAGTTGTATGTAGGCCTTTACGTTCCCTGCATTTAAGAAATATATCTGCTATTAAGAATTAAAGGGTTTTAAGGGGTATTTGGATAATTTTGCTTTAGGAGACATGCCACTAGTTTTAACCAGTTTCGGACTGCCCCACGTACATATACTGCGGCAGGGTGTCCCTGCTGCGTGAAATCACATACCTCTACATGATTCGCACCCACGGCTATGAGGCGCACGTGCCCCCCGCCCCTGCGGTGATCGGATTCAATTCAGAACCGATCAGTCATCAGGTCCAGGCCAATGATTTATGGCCTGGACATGCTGATCGGATCTGACGAATGGCAGAAGGTCTTGTGCCTGTGTTTACATTACTGAGGCACAGGACCTTCTGCCATTCGTCAGATCCAATCAGCAGCTTCAGGCCATAAATCATTGGACCTGATGACTGATCGGTTCTGAATCGAATCTGATCACCGCACCCAAGCCCTCAACATGCCTCTCAGGAAATAGCTTGGGATGTCTACTTTCCAAAAAGGGGTCATTGGGGGGGTTGTGCTATCATGGCAATTCATGGCTTTCGAAACTGTGATAGGTAGTGAGGAAGTGAAATTAACAATGTACGCCCTTAGAAAGGCTGAGGGCAGTGATTGGTTTCCGGGGTCCTGTATGCGGTTAGAGTGCCAAAAAGTCTCACACATGTGGTATTTCCATACTCATGAGAAGCATCAGAATGTATTTTGAGGTGTAATTTCACAAATACCCATGGCATGTTTGAGCAATATATCGTTTAAGTGACAACTTTGTGTAAAAAAAAAAATAAAAAAAAGTTTGGTCATTTTGCCGAAACTTGTGGCAAAACATAAAAGAATCAATGGACTCAACATGCCTCTCATCAAATAGCTTGGGGTGTCTACTTTCCAAAAATGAGTCATTTAGGGGGTTTAGGTGCTATCTTGACAATTCAGGGCCCCCAAAACGGTAATAGGTAGTAAGGAAGTAAAATGCGCAATTTACACCCTGAAGGCGGTGATTGATTTTCAGTACCCGTACACAGCTAGGCTCCCAAAAAGTCTTACACGTGTGGAATCCCCGTACTCAGGAAAAGCAGCAGAATGTATTTTGGGGTGTCATTTCACATATACCCATGGCATGTGTGAGCATCATATCATTTCAGTGACAACTTTGCGTAAAAAATGAAATATTCAATGGGCTCAACATACCTCTCAACAAATTCCTTGGGGTGTCTACTTTCCAAAAAGGGGGAAATTGGGGGGCGTGGGGGTACTGCCCTTCCATTTTAGCACCTCAAAAAATGAGATCAGTCAGAAAGTAAATTCCAGTAAATATACCATAGTTTGTATTGTAGATGCTATAACTTTTGCGCAAACCTATAAATATACGCTTATTGAATATTTTTTTACCAAAGACATGTGGCTGAATACATTTTGGCCTAAATGTATGACAAAAATTGAGTTTCTTGGGTAACAAAAAGTAGAAAATATCAATTTTTTTTCAAAACTGTCTTTTTTTGTTTATATCGCACGAAATAAAAATCTTAGTGGTGATTAAATACCACCAAAAGAAAGCTCTATTTTTGGGGAAAAAAAGAATGTAAATGTTGTTTGGGTACAGTGTTGCATGACTGCGTTATTACCAGTTAACCTCCTTGCCGGTATTCCCGAGTGTGGCTCGGGGTGAAATTTCAGTAACATTAGCAGTAACCCCGAGCCACATGGGCATCACTGGATCCTGAAAAGAGGTGACTTACCTTGTCCCTGGGATCCCATGATGTATTCCCGCTGTGTCCGGCGGGTGGATCTTCCGCCCGATGCTCTGTGTGTTTTGGCTTCCCTTCCCTGCGAGCATCGTTACGCAGGGGGGTGGAACCGGCGGCAGATTCAAAATGTATAAATCACAACACACACAATACATTGAAATCTTATTGTGTTACATTACTGTATCAAATCATTTAACCCCAGTCCCCCCCCCCCCCCAGTGCTTTGTCCAGTGCCCTTGCCTGCAGTTTTACTGTTCTTTCTGCCTGGAAACTGGAGAAAAACCTTGGCATCCAAAAAGCGTGCCTCTACATCAAAAGTGGTTTATGACCTGCTGGAAAACAGTGATAGTGATACAGAATCACTTGCAGAATTGAATGATAGCGATTCGTGGGAAAATTCGTCATCAGACACAGAAAGTGATTTCAGCGACGATCCTGTGACTGAGCTCAGTGATGTTCAGACTTGATGCTCTATTGACTGTGGTACGGATCACGCAGCACCCCCAAGATTCCCATTTACTGGAGCACCTGGTATGAAATTGGATGTTGAAGATGACAACCCCTTGGCATACCTACAACTATTTTTGACCAATGAGGTTATTGAAAAAATAGTTACGGAGACAAACCGGTACCAAGAGCAACAATCTGCTACGCATTGGAAGTTTTCAAGAAGTAGAAAGTGGGAACCAGTGACCAAAGAGGACATTTGGAAATTTCTGGGCCTAATAATTCTTCAGGGAGTGGTGGGGAAACCCCTGCAGAAGTGGTATTGGACAACCAATAAATTACTTGCCACTCCATGCTTTGGCATGGTCATGTCAGAGTACAAATTTTCCCTGATAATGAAGTATTTGCACTTTGAAAACAATGAAGAATTTGATGAAACTACTCACCCAGCACTAAAACTCAAGAAAATTTGGGACGTACCGTATTTATCACCGGCGTATAACACGCACCCCAAGTTTAGGAGGGAATTTTAAGGAAAAAAACTTTTAGGAGGGAAGTTTAAGGAAAAAAAACTTACATTTAAATGCCCATCAATGCAGCCTTGCCCAGTGTCCATCTCCAGCCCAGTGTCTTTGCAGCCTTGTGTCTCTTTGCAGCCCTGTGTCTCTTTGCAGCCCTGTGTCTCTTTGCAGCCCTGTGTCTATTTGCAGCCTTGTGTCTCTTTGCAGCCCTGTGTCTCTTTGCAGCCTTGTGTCTCTTTGCAGCCCTGTGTCTCTTTGCAGCCTTGTGTCTCTTTGCAGCCTTGTGTCTCTTTGCAGGAATTTAAATATGGCGCTGATCTTCGCTGATTGGGAGCGGAGCGAGCGCCGACGACATAAACAAAGCCGAGTGTATTCGACTAGTCTCTGCTCCGCTCGCAGTCCCGCCCAATCCCGCACCTATGATGGACATAACACACGTCCAATGGCGGGACTGAGCGTGACTGTGAGCGGAGCGGAGCGAGCACTGCCGACATACACAAAGCCATTATACTCGGCTAGTCTCGGCTCCGCTCACAGTCACGCACAGTCCCGCCATTGGACCTGTGTTATGTCCATCATAGGGGCGGGACTGGGTGGGACTATGAGAGAAGCCAAGACTAGCCGAATACACTGGGCTTTGTGTATGTCGGCCGCACTCGCTCTGCTCCCAATCAGTGGAGATCGGCGGGGATCGGCGTATAACACGCACCCACGATTTTCCCCTGATTTTAAGGGGAAAAAAGTGTGTGTTATACACTGATAAATACGGTATATCAAATGATTCTGAAGAATTTTTAACCAAGCTATGTGCCAGTTAGAGACATCAGCATAGATGAAAGTTTAATGGCCTACAAGGGAAGGCTCAGCTGGATACAATATATGGCATCAAAGAGAGCACGATTTGGCGTAAAATCCTTCTTGCTATGTGAATCTAAAAAGTCAAATTAGTGCAGCGCAATATATGAGTCCATATATATTGCTGTGCAGAGCTGTTGGGCTAAGCGGCTAAGCGTCCACCTGCTTCGCACGCTCTCCCGCCTAAAAAATATTAACAGGAATAGAGTGGTTATGTACATTATTTATAATTTTTAGGACTAAACAATAGAATTAAAAAACACTTTTTAGTCAGGTAAATATAAAATTCTGCATATAACACTATCTTTTCTTACATCCAAACAATAGGTGGGGTTTAGGCCCTTTTTTACTTACAGGAGGCAAAAAAACCCTCTTGTTTACGAACCTCGATAGCTCAGTAGCTTAGGTTTAAATGTAATCATGTAAGTCATTGAGTCAGAGAATGTTTGACTATTTAGAAATATCATCCTCTTCGTAAATGCATATTCAAAAACAATACTGGGTGCATTTATGGATTCATGTTGTCTTTGCTAGGTTATTACCCTGACATCTAGTTGTCTTAAAAGAAAAACATTTGGTAATATCAATCCCAGTGTGGGCTCATTTTCTGTATCTTAAAGGAGAAGTAGGGCCAAAGCTATTTTAGCTCTACTCCTACTATACTGTAGATCACAGGAGTGCAGTTAATTCTGCACTCCTGTGACCCGCTTTCAGCCCACAGTGGGCTGTCAGGTGATGTCACTCAGCCGGTCCAGGCTCTGGAAAAATCCTGACTTTACAGTCAGAATCCACCCAGCTGCTTGGACTGGCAACTGGCTCAGCCTCTCAGGGAAACTGAGCCAGCTTCTTCAGCCCCCTCCACAGCCCGGCACTCCAGTGAGCGCTGGAGCGACAGAGCAGAAAGCTGGTGACTGACAGTCACTGCTCTCTGCTCGGAGGGAAAAATTGAGCGACCGTCAGTCTTTGATCACTCAGTTATCAGAGCCGGCGGGGGGACAGATGCAGCATCGGATCAATGCTGCATTCACCTAGGTGAGTATAATTTTTTTTTCAAACCCCATATTTCTCTTTTAAATGACAAAAGTGGAATCAGGTCCTTATTCTGCTGTAGTCCACCCTCCTTAGGGTTTGGAGCTCAAAAATGTGCACCACTATTTGAAAAATGCAGTATTTATTTATATTTATCTTACTCCTGTTTTCCATATCACTGGACATGATGTCACTGTCCTACAATGAAGTTTACTAGAGAAATCAGAGCAGGTGAAATCCCACAAGACATTGCAGTGCATTGCAAGAATGGTGTATACTGAGAACAGCTTCTCAGTATACACCGGGATCTATCCGGAAGGCTGAGTGAGGCAACTGATTGGAGAAAAGCCAATGTAGCACCAATATTTAAAAAAAGTGCCAAGATATATCCCTAGGAACTATAGTCCAGTTAGCCTAACATCAATAGTTTGCAAGCTCTTGGAGGGGATGATAAGGGACTATATACAAGATTTTAGTAATAAAAACTGTATTATTAGCAGTAATCAGCATGGATTCATGCCAAACCAAACCAACCTATTAACCTTCTATGAGGAGGTGAGCTGCCATCTAGATAAAGGAAGGCCCGTTGACGTAGTGTATCTGTATTTTGCAAAGGCATTCAATACAGTTCCCCATAAACGTTTACTGTACAAATTAAGGTCTGTCGGAATGGACGATAGGGTGAGTACATAGATTGAAAACTGGCTACAGGGGCAAGTTCAGAGGGTGGTGATAAATGGGGAGTACTCGAATGGTCCGGTGTAGAAAGCAGGGTCCTCCAGGGTTCTGTCCTGGGACCAATCCTATTTAATTTATTCATAAACGACCTGGAGAATGGGATAAGCATCTCAGTATTTGCAGACCATACTAAGCTAAGCAGGGCATAACTTCTCTGCAGGATGTGGAAACCTTGCAAGAAGATCTAAACAAATTAATGGGGTGGGCAACTACATGGCAAATGAGGTTTAATGTTGAATCATGTAAAATAATGCATTTGGGTGCCAAAAATATGAATGTAATCTACTCACTAGGGGGATCTAGGATGGAAAAGAACCTGGGGGTCTTAGTAGATGACAGACTCAGCAATGGCATGCAATGCCAGGCTGCTGCAAGCAAAGCCAACAGAATATTGGCATGCATTAAAAATGGGATTTACTCCAGAGATAAAAAGATAATTTTCCCACTTTACAAAACTCTGGTCCGGCGGCACCTGGAGCATGCCGTCCAGTTCTGGTCACCAGTCCTCAGGAGGGATGTGCTGGAGCTGGAGAGGGTCCAGAGAAGGGCAACAAAGTTAATAAAGGGACTGGAGGATGTTAGCTATGGGGAAAGACTGCAAGCACTGGACTTATTCTCCCTATAAAAGAGAGGCTTGAGAGGGGACATGATTTCAATGTACAAATACCATACTGGCGACCCCACAATAAATAAAACTCTTCCGTGCAAGGTTTCCAACACGTAAAAGTGCAGCGCAGCTAATTTGCCATACCTTATCTCATGTTTTTATCCCCAAATAGTGTTAAAACCAATATAAAAAAAACAAATATTGCTCTATTTTATATTGCTTTTTTTCAATATTTTTCAATATTTTAAATGCAATACAACCAATAACCAAGTGTCCACATGTATTTGTTCTTTAACCACTTGCAATTCGCCCGCCTGCAATATACTGCGGGCATGCAATGGCTGTAGGCAAAGCAAGGTACCCGTACGTCACTGCTTACTTCTGGTTTTAGGGCACGCGCATGCGCATCCCCTGCCCGGCTCCTGCTGTGATTGTACGCAGCGGGAGCCTGTCAGCAAGTCCCTGCCAATGAGAGCCTCTTGAGCCCATCGGGAGAGAGAGCCCTGACTGATGGGGGCATGACCAGGGAGGAGTTGCAGTAAAGTTGTTATAACTTAGGATTGGTACAAAGGGGGAAAAGGGTTGGGCCTGAGCTCAGGAGTTTGGCACCCCAGGGGATTATGGTCCTTTTCGGACGGAAGCATGGAAGAGCTCGGACCTGACCCTGCGGCTCCAGCTATGGACACGGATCACCTCCTGGCTAAGGTCCGTGAGCTGGCCCTCAGGGGTCAGGCTGACTGGCTCTTTGCCCTCCTATCCCCTGGGGTGCCCTCTCCTGCCCCTTCCACTGCCCCTTCCCCTGTTCCTCCTCCCGAGTCAGATGGACGCAGGGCCCGCAGACGCGCCCGTCCACCTTCTCGTTTTAGCCCCAGTCCCTCTGCGGCCTCTCACTGCTCCCCCCCTCCTCCCCCCATCCATCCCTCTCCGGTGCGGGTTCCCAGGGCTCCAGCAGCCAGGAAGCGGGGGTCGGCCGCCCGCTCTCGGCGTGCCCCCCCTCGTCGGTCACCTTCCCCGGCCATTCGGAGTAACGTGCAGCCCCCCCCTCGGTGTCCCCGTTCACGTAGCCCCCGCTCAGCAGCACCCCCCTCGCCCCCCTCCCCTTCCCTGTGCATGGCGCGAGGCCTGGATGGAGCTGGAGCGCTCCAGCCCACGGCCTCGAGCCGTTTGGTACCTGCTTCCGCCCCTGCTAGCAGCGGGGGGGCGGCGGGTGTGCGGCCGCTCCGCTCCTCGGCCAGGCTGTCCTCTCGCAGGGCGGCTGGAGGGGGCCGGAGCTGTTCGCCTGCTCCGGCGGCGGCTTTCGTTCCCTCGGGCGGCGGCGATTCGATTCCATACCGGCTCCCCCTAGCGGCCAGTTCGCTCCCTGCGCCTAGACAGGCGGGAGAATTCGAACTGGCTGTGCACAGCTCCAGCAATGCATGTGCCCAGCACCCCTCTGCGCCCGGCTGGGCGGGGGGTGATGGTGGGGGCATTCGCAGGGGAGCATATGGGTGCGGGCTGCCCCATCCTGCGCCCTCCAGGGCGGGGTCGCAGCCGGCTCAGGATTCCCATGGCCAGGGCGCCCTACAACATGTGGCCCTTTCAGCACCCGGCTGGGTGGGGGGTAATTCGTCCCGGGATGGAAATCGTGCAAACGTGGCCAGGTCGCAGGGTCCCCCGGCGCCTTCATGGGCGGGGCCCTCAGCGGCTTCTGGGCCATCGGGAGCGGGCTTTTCGCAGGGCAGGACTCCCATTGCACCCGGACGGGTGGGGGACAGGTCCCAGATCCGGGCCGCGCCATGTCATCTAGCATCCCGGATGGGATGTGCCCCCCCTGCGCCTGGCAGGGCGGGTGCGGGTTTATCTGCCCTCACGGATGCCATCCCCCCCCGTGCTCTCGGACGCCCTCCAGCGCCCGGTTGGGCGGAGGGCTCGCGGATTCCCCCCCTCCAGTCTCCGGGGTCTAACCCCTCCTACGCGGTCAACATGGCGGGTAACGCCAGTCTCCCTGCACCCAGCTGGGCGGGAGATTCCGGATCCGGGCTGGCGGCAGCTTCCGCCCCGGATCAGCCGGTCAGAATCCAGAGGCACTCCTGCACCTGCACAGTCGCTGCCCTCGGCCAGGGGGACCCTTCAGTGTCCGTGGCGGGATCCCCGCCTTTGGATCTATCAGTCGGCCGAGACGGCCCGAACATACACGGCCCCGTTGCTCCTCACGGTGCTGGCCGTTCCAGCCTGCAGTCTCCTGGAGTCGCATGGGACACCGCCTCGCCCGTTGATCGTCCATCAGTGATGCCCCCGAGGATCAGTGAGTATGATTGTGAACTGATTTGGGGGAGGTCTGTTGATGATTCCGTATCGGGCCCCGAAGACCGTATAGTGTCGGTGGTCAGGTCGGTTCTTTCTAGTATGGGTGTTTCGGGCGCGGCGGCAAATCTTTCCCCTCCTTCCGGAGGGGCCTTGTGGGCTGTAGCCCCCACGGGTGCCCACATACCGGAGGAGACGAAGGAAAGAATTTGGCGTCGGGATTTCGTTGATTTCCTCGCTCTAGTTCCATCGGACAGGGAAACGGTCGACAAATCCCGTCGGGTAGACGTCGCTACGCAGGGCGATAAAGTCAAGCAGCTTCCTAGAACATTTGGGAACTGGCTGCAAGGTTTTTGTGCCTACGCGGGTGTGCTCTGTGAGCGTTACCCAGAGTTGGCGACCTCCTTGTTCTGCTACCTGGACCTTATCTGGGGAGCATACAAGGTTTATGGGGGTCAATGCTGGTTCCAGTATGACACCCAGTTTAGACAGAAGATGGCGGCGCGCAAGGAGCTTCGTTTCGACTGTCAGGATGGTAGCCTATGGCTGTTGCTAATGTGCCCTCATAGGCCGGCGTCCTTTCAGTCCGCGGTCGGCGCTCCTCAATCCGGAGCGTCGACCGCCTCCAAAAAAGGTGTCTGTTGGCTTTTCAACGAAAGCCACTGTAAGTGGTACTCCGCCTGTCGCTTCAGGCATGAGTGCTCTAGCTGTGGGGGCGCTCACCCCTCCAGCCGGTGTTTCAGGAAGGGTAAACAGACACTTTCCAGAGCGGGAGCCAAGACCGACCTTCCTAAGCCGGAGGACGCCGGTGAACGTCCTAGAGATGTCGCCCTGGCTAGACCGGTACCCCCTTCGTAGGGAGGCCCTGATCCTAAAGGATGGCCTGGATCGAGGTTTTTGGATACCGTTTTCCCCATCGAACGCGCCTACCATGTCGGCTAATTTAAAATCGGCTGTTGAATTTGAATCAGTAGTGGCCGAGAAAATCCAGAAAGAGCTGGAACTGGGGCGCATGGCGGGCCCCTTTGATCTTCCCCCATTTCACAACCTGCGGGTGTCCCCACTGGGCGTGGTCCCCAAAAAGGCGAGTGGTAAATTTCGTTTAATTCATCACTTATCTTACCCTTCCGGCTCCTCTGTCAACGACGGAATTGATCGCGAGGAATCGCGGGTGCATTATGCGTCGTTTGATAAGGCTCTTCACCTCGTCAGGGCAGCAGGGCGTTCCGCTCTTTTGGCAAAAGCGGACATTGAATCCGCTTTTCGCCTTCTCCCGGTCCACCCGGATTGTTTCCACCTCCTGGGTTGCTACTTTCAGGGAAGCTATTTCTTCGATATGTGCCTGCCTATGGGTTGCGCCATCTCGTGTTACTTCTTCGAGTTATTTAGTAGCTTCCTTGAGTGGGTGGTCGCCCGGGAGGCCGGATCTCAGTCCATGCTGCACTACTTGGATGATTTCCTTTTTGTGGGTCCCTCGGACAGCGGGCAGTGTCAATGCTTGCTCTCTGTTTTTCAAGATATTTGTCGGCGTTTCACTGTTCCACTGTCCGTGGACAAAACCGAGGGTCCGGTAACGGTACTATCCTTTTTGGGTATTGAGATTGACACAGTGGCCATGGTCTTTCGCCTGCCGAGGGAGAAGCTGACCAGGCTTTTATCCTTGGTTCGTTTGGCGAAAGGGTCCAAAAAACTTCAGCTGAAACAGCTACAATCTCTGCTGGGGCACCTAGTATTCGCGTGCAGGGTCATACGTATGGGGAGGGCTTTCTGCAGGCGATTGTCTTGGGCCACGAAGGGCGTTACGGCCCCGCACCACCACGTTCGGATCACCAAGCCCATGCGGGCGGATTTGGACATTTGGCTAACCTTTTTGCAATCCTACAACGGACAGTCTTGTTGGTTGCGGGAGGAGGTACCGAACTCACAGCTGGAGTTGTACACTGATGCGGCAGGCTCCTGTGGTTTCGGTGCCTTCTTTCGGGGGGAGTGGTCTGCGGAATGTTGGCCGGCCTCATGGGCCCGCATGGATTTATTGCGCAATCTCACCCTTTTGGAGCTTTTCCCGATCATTGTAGCGGTGGAGCTCTGGGGTGAACAGTTGCGCAATCGTCAGGTGATCTTTTGGTCAGACAATATGAGCGTAGTGCAGGTAGTGAACAAGCAATCGGCCAGTTCCCCCCCGGTCGTATCACTGTTGCGTTTTTTGGTTTTAAAATGTTTGCAATTTAACATTTATGTTAGGGCAAAACACGTTCCGGGAGTTTCTAATGACATTGCCGATGCTCTTTCCCGCCAACAGTACCCCCGTTTTCGTTCCCTGGCTCCGTCGGCTTCGCTGGAGGGCCTCCCCTGTCCGGCCCACTTATGGAACCTCGTTTCCGGGGATTGTTAGAACTGCTTCGGTCGTCGCTTTCTCCGAGGACGTGGGCGTCGTATTGTCGGGTCTGGCACGAGTGGTCATAAGCGTCGGGCGGTGAGTTCTCTATTTCATCTCCGGATGATAGACGTTTGATCCTTTTTGCTTACCTGGTCCAGTTACAGGATAAGGGAGTGTCGGGTTCCACTGTCTCTTCGGCCATGTCCGCCTTATCCTTTTGGTTTCAGCTTCTGGGGTGGGGGGATGTCACAAAAGCCTTTCCAGTGCGTCGGATATTGAGGGGCTGGAAACGCATCACTCATCTGCCTGATTCCAGGCGCCCCATTTCTTTACAGATTTTATCGGATGTTTTGGCTATGTTGCCAGAGGTGTGCTCATCCGAGTTTGAGATTTTGCTGTTCCGAGTAGCTTTCTCATGGGCGTTTTTTGGGGCTTTTCGCATCGGGGAATTAGTTGCAAAATCCAGGTCTTCCACTGGGGGTATTCGATCGGAGGATGTCGTCCTGTCGGAGCGCAGTGTCACCATTTTATTGCGCTCCTCGAAGACTGACAGCCTTGGCAGGGGCCGCCGAGTGGTGCTGCACCACTGTGGCGGCCCATTCTGTCCTGTGTCTCTGGCCGTTCCTTTTCTTTCCGCGCGCCCCCATCTCCCACTTTTTTCGTGCACGCTGACTCCTCCTCTTTGAGTCGCTTCCAATTTTTAAAAGTTTTTCGTTTTTGCCTCGAGGCTTTAGGCTTACCAGCGGGCGATTTTTCAACTCACTCATTTCGCATAGGCGCTGCCACCGCCGCTTCTGGCTTAGGGTTTTCCGATACGGAACTTCAGCGGCTGGGTAGATGGGAGTCGTCTCGTTTTTCGCTGTATGTTCGCCCTCACCTTTTGTGTTAATTTCAGGTTTTCCCCCGACTCAAGTTTGGATTTTGGGTGATTCCTTTGTCTTCTGGGCGGCTCGTCGTGCAGAGATCCGGAACTATGGGAGAAATTTGGGACTCTCTTCGACCGTGGCAAGGATTCGCTGGCTGGGCCTGCGCGGGCTGCGTTGGCATCAGGTACTGTGGGAATGTTGGCACCTCCGTACCCGCGTGTCCGGTCACATTGTCCTGGTGGTTCACGCCGGCGGGAATGACGTAGGTTACACCCGGTCCGTGGATCTCATTGCTGCCATGAAAGGTGATATTGCTCAATGCCTTGCAATGTTTACCAGTGTGACTTTTGTATGGTCAGAGATTGTCCCTCGTTCTATTTGGGCTAGAGAAGTTCCGGGACCCTGTTTAGAAAATTTTCGGAGGAAGGTCAACGCCCAGGTGTCCAAATTTGTTCGGAGGATCGGGGGGGTCGTTGTCCGTCACAAAGATTTGGAGGGAAACAACAATGACTTGTTGAGGAGGGATGGTGTTCACCTCAACGACATTGGCATGGATATATTTAACCTGGGACTTCAGAGGGGGGTGGAACAGGCGCTGGCTGCGGTGGGGCGCCCGTCAGTGGATCACTGACTGGCTGGTGGCGGTTTTGGTAACCTTGCCAGCAAATATGGAACCCCTTTGATGCCCGGATGGTAATTGGGAGATTGACGGCCGGTCCGGCACTGATGGTAAGGACAGGCCCCTCCTTCATCTCCCTTTTACATTGGTAGTTGAGTGCTCACAGTACAACTGTGACTGGCACGGTTCTAAAGGTTAATGTTAATGTTGATTTAAATAAAGCTGTGGCCTTGCCCTTTCCAACGTTATTGGTTGTATGTGTGGTTCTTATTGGTTGAGAAGAAGGGGTAAGGTATGACAAGTGATGGTTGGGACCTGGGCTTATTGCACCTCAGCAGTCATGAGAGCCTCTTGAGCCCATCGGGAGAGAGAGCCCTGACTGATGGGGGCATGACCAGGGAGGAGTTGCAGTAAAGTTGTTATAACTTAGGATTGGTACAAAGGGGGAAAAGGGTTGGGCCTGAGCTCAGGAGTTTGGCACCCCAGGGGATTATGGTCCTTTTCGGACGGAAGCATGGAAGAGCTGCCCACCCTCCCGCCCTAATTTTGATGGTATGTCACAGCGTGTTGCGGTTTTGGTAACCTTGCCAGCAAATATGGAACCCCTTTGATGCCCGGATGGTAATTGGGAGATTGACGGCCGGTCCGGCACTGATGGTAAGGACAGGCCCCTCCTTCATCTCCCTTTTACATTGGTAGTTGAGTGCTCACAGTACAACTGTGACTGGCACGGTTCTAAAGGTTAATGTTAATGTTGATTTAAATAAAGCTGTGGCCTTGCCCTTTCCAACGTTATTGGTTGTATGTGTGGTTCTTATTGGTTGAGAAGAAGGGGTAAGGTATGACAAGTGATGGTTGGGACCTGGGCTTATTGCACCTCAGCAGTCATGAGTTATGGCCGGGACCTGCTGATCAGCTGTGTGCAACCACAGCCCAGAGTTCTTGTGTTGGTAAACAACACAGAGCTCTAAACAAAGGGAGCGATCTTAATGTTCCTTAGTGAAAAACAGCACACTGTTCACACATTAGACATAGTTAGGCACACTTTTAACCCCTTGATCTCCCTAGATGTTAACCCCTTCCCAGTTAGTGTCATTAGTACAGTGACAGTGTTTGTCAATGGCAGTTAGACAGTTCCCCCAGCGTCAGTTAGTGTCAGATTGACCGCCGCAGAATCTCAGTCCCATTATAAGTAGCTGATCACTGCCAATAGTAGTATAGAAAATAAAAAATAAATAAATTACAGTATATATATACCATAGTTTGTAGGCGCTATAACTTTTAAGCAAACCAATCAATAAACACAAATTGGGATTTTTTTATCAAAAGCATGTAGTAAAATACACTTTGGCCAAGCTTTTTGAAGAAATTTGATTTTTTTCATTGGATATGTTTTATAGCAGAAAGAAAAAAATGTTATTTTTCTAGTTTTTTTATCTATATCACAAAAAAATGAAAACCCAGCAGTGATCAAATACCACCAAAAGAAAGCTCTATTTGTGGGGAAAAAAATATATACATTTCATTCTGGTGTAGCGTTGCATGACTGCGCAATTACCAGTTAAATTAGCACAGTGCTGAATAGCAAAAAAATGGCCTGGTCATGAAGGGTGTAAAATCTTCCGGAGCTCAAGTGGTTAAATAAAATCTAAATTGCTAAATTATCTGTGCTCCCCTGTGATATGATGTAATTCTTTAATTACAATGCGGTGATTGAAATTAACCTGTGGTGATTGAAATCAACCGTGCAATAGCCAAAACATGGGTACAGTGCAGTCGCATGACCCTTGCAGTGCACATCTGCAGTGATTTGTGATTGCTGTATCCTTTGGACATAGCTAATCACAAATCGGGGTAAAGAGCCAATTAAAGCAGCTCTTTACCATGTGACTGGCTATGTCCAATCACAGCTGATCACAGCATAAACAGGATTTGCCAATTATCGGCAGTCCTCTCCTCATGCTGACAGTGTGGAGGAGAGCCAGTAATTGGCAATCCACACAGGGGACATCTACATTGATAATCAAGGCACTGATCATCAATATCCTGATTCTTAGTGCAGCTCCAACAGTGCCCATCAGTGCTGCCAATCAGTTCCCAACAGTCCCGCCTATCAGTGCCCATCATTGCCGCTTACCAGTGCCCATCAGTGCCACATATTAGTGTTCATAAGTGCCACCTATCAGTGCAGCCTCATCAGTGCCTCGTCATCAGTGCCCATCAGTGCCACCTCATCAGTGCTCATTAGTACAGTCTATAAGTGCTCAGTGAAGCCCATCAGTGCAGCCATATCAGAGCACATCAGTCAAGCAGAAAAATTACTTATTTATAAAATTGTATAGCAGAAACTAAGAAAACCTATTTCTTTTCAAAATTTTTGGTCTTTTTTCATTTGTTTAGCAGAAAATAAAAAACCCAGTGGTGATTTAATACTACCAAAAGAAAACCCTATCTGTCTCCAAGGGGGTGAAAGTGCCCAGTAGGCAAGTGGCTAAAGAATGCATCCCCATTTCTGACACCTAGCTCAAGCAGGGTAAGATGGTGTTATAGCCTAATGCCCCGTACACACGGTCGGAAATTGATCGGACATTCCGACAACAAAATCCATGGATTTTTTCCGATAGTTGTTGGCTCAAACTTGTCTTGCATACACACGGTCACACAAAGTTGTCGGAAAATCCAATCGTTCTGAACGCAGTGACCTAAAACACGTACGTCGGGACTATAAATGGGGCAGTAGCCTATAGCTTTCATCTCTTAATTTATTCTGAGCATGCGTGGCACTTTCTGCGTCGGATTTGTGTACACACGATCGGAATTTCCGACAAAATTTCATAGCAAGCTCTCAAACTTTGTGTGTCGGAAATTCTGATGGAAAATGTGTGATGGAGCCCACACACGGTCGGAATTTCTGACAACAAGGTCCTATCACACATTTTCCATCAGAAAATTCGACCGTGTGAACAGGGCATTACACATCTGCTGGCAAGAAGAGAATGCAAGTAAAAAAAAAAAAATCTAGTCATATCTAAGAGGTATGGCTGTATTAATAAAACAATTAAGAGCACAGATACAGCTGGCTATAAATGTCCATTGGTAATTACTTCTCCTTAATGTGCAGGTATACTTAATATAATGGCCACTGATTGTATGTATTTATATATATGAAGCTACATTGTTTTAATTGATAACTACTTAACTACTTCTATTTGAGTTTTGCTTTAGGTTTTTATTATTTCCTTTAGGTTGTTTCATGTGGTTATCACCACAGTAACCAAGTAACTGTAAAAACAAAAACAAAAAAAGTCATCCCCTGTTTGTATTTTTATCACCCCATTTTGCCTCCACTTTGGTTCTAATTGCATTTTCTGTTTACTTGTCTCAGTTCCCATTCCTGTGTATCCTCTCGCTTCGGCTCTCTTTCCCTAGAGTCTTGTATCGATGGCCCAATGACCTCAATTTTCTCAGCAGAGAAAAGAACAGGTCAAGTGGAAAGTGTTTAAGGAAGTAGATGCGTCTTGGCCGCAGATTGTAAAGCTAGCCATTTGGTAGTTTGCAAACAATAATAAAAAGTAAACAAATTTTAGATATTGCTTGGCAATCAACGTTTTCAGTTTTTTTTTTTTTTTTCCGTGGAGGTAAACAAACACTGTGTTTGTTTTAGCGGTAAATCCCACATAAAATATGTTGTGAATAACTTATCTGGCTCTGTTCTGAAAGCTACAGAGACTGAAGTACAGTCAATAAAAACAATATGTTCTTATGTAGCAGCAGACAATACAATGTTTCTCACATTTCCATATTATACTGCAAGTTAGGAAATGAGGCTTCCCTGATGGTATGTGCTGCTGCAGACATCCTCAGTAAAATTTTATGTTGTCTTCTTAACTCATATTGCCTTTCAAAGTATTTTTTTTTATATTAGATATTTTTAAATGTTATATTGTGTTGTCAATGATCTGTGAACACTGTTTACACACAATACATAGGCTTAAAGCTAACACACAGATGAAGTACATGTATGTTAGCTGTTGCACAAAAGATCTGTGTTTCTGTTTAACCATCTCAATACAGTGCATTTCACCCCCTTCCTGCCCAGGCCATTTTTCATCTTTCAGCGCTGTCACACTTTGAATGACAATTGCATGGTTATGCAACATTGTACCCAAATGAAATTTTTTTTATTTTTTCCCCACAAATAGAGCTTTCTTTTGTTGGTATTTGATCACCTCTGTGCTTTTTATTTTTTGTGCTATAAACAAAAGAAGAGTGAGAATTGTGAAAAATACACAATATTTTTTACTTTTTGCTATAAGAAATATCCATTTTTTAAAACAAATTTTTTCCTCAGTTTAGGCCGATATCTATTCTTCTACATATTTTTGATAACAAAAATCACAATAAGCGTATATTGATTGGTTTGGGCAAAAGTTATAGCGTCTACAAAATAGGGGATAGATTTATAGCATTTTTATTTATTTATTTATTTTTACTAGTAATGGTGGCGATCTGCAATTTTTATCATGACTGCGATATTGTGGCGGACATATCGGACACTTTTGACACATTTTTGGGACCATTCACATTTATACAGCGATCCGTGCTATAAAAATGCACTGATTACTGTGTAAATGTGACTGGCAGGGAAGGGGTTAACACTAAGGGGTGATCGAGGGGTTAATTATGTTGCTAGGGAGTGTTTCTAACTGAAGGGGGAGGGGACTCACAAGGGGAGGAGACCAATCGGTGTTGCTCTATACTGAGAACACACATGGGTCTCCTCTCCTCTCTGACAGGACGTTGATCTGTCTGTTTACATACACAGAGCTACGGTCCTGGCGTGTTACCGGGCAATCGCGGGTGCCCGGCGGACATCGCGTCAGACGGGCACACGCATCTGGTGCCCAGTGACATGGCGGGTGCGTGCGATTGCCGCCGACGGCTCGCGCGCCCCTTTGGTGGGCAGGGGAGGTGAGGGCATCATATGACGCCCTCCCAGAATGAGAGCCGCGCCGCCTGACTGTCATATGACAGCCGGCGGGCGACAATCGGTTAATCTGTCTTGTGGATTACTCACTTTTATCACATTGGATATCAAGTCTGGTGACAGGGTGAGATTAACCTTTTCTATGAGGTGCTGATATGGCCACTTTGTCAGAACACCAACTGCTTACAAGTGCATCCTTCGTTTTGAAGCGAAAGACAACATTTTGACCACCCTTTTTACCTGGTTTATTGCAGGAGCGTGAAGGTTGTAGCTTGACCCCTGGACATACTCTGGGCCCTAAGATCCTGATCCTGTCTTGTGGATGATCCAGGTCTGATGCTGACTCATTGGCAATGAGCATGCTGAGCAAGTATACAGTGCTCAGCATCAATGAGTACACCCCTTTGATAAATAAGATTTTAATCAATAGCTCAATGAACACAAGCATTATTTCCAACATTTTGACAAAACTGACTTTTATAGAACATTTGTTTAGCTCATTACATGAAAGTAATGTTAATATTATAACTTAGATTACAAAATCTTCAGTTTTACTCAAATTAGTTGAGGCAAAAATGAATGCTCCCCACAACAAAAATCACTACATCTAGTATTTAGTATGACCTCCATGATTTGTAAGGACAGCGCCAAGTCTTCTAGGCATGGAATGAACAAGTTGGTGACATATTGCAACATCTATCTTTTTCCATTCTTCAAGAATGACCTCTTTTAGAGCCTGGATGCTGGATGAAGAGTGATGCTCAATGTGTCTCATAAGAATTTCCCATAGGTGTTTGATTGGGTTCAGATCAAGAGAAATACTTGGCCATGGAATCACTTTCACCCTTCTTCAGAAATGCAACAGTGGTCTTAGATGTGTGTTTTGGATCATTGTCATGTTGGAAAAGTGCATGACGACCAAGGGCACAGAGTGATGGTAGGATCTTCTCTTTCAATATAGAGCAGTACATCTGTGAATTCATGATACCATCAATGAGCTAATTATTCCACCACCTTCCGAAATTTACACTCACCAGTGGTATATAATAAGCCTGTTCGGTACATAGTGCTTTTATCCCCTGTATGGGTTATTCCTATGGTGCCCAACAGATGAAGCAATATTCCCCGCTCATATTCTCATGCAAAAAAAAGGGCATCATAATAAATGGATGTTGCGCAATGATGGTCATTTCCCATGTAGGGAATCACTTCATGCTTGGAGAGACTTCTTTTAAAAGACTGTTTTTTATGATTATGTTTTTCGACACATGTCACAGTAATGTTGGACAATTTAGCACACTGATTAATGATTATTGTCTTTTGTATATTATATTAACTGGACCACAAAAAACGTCTTTCGCTAACTGCAGTGAACTTGCATGGTGCTTTTCTCATCAGAAGACGCTTCTGTCCAGGTTTTAACTTCCATGGAAAACCTGGATGTCTCTGTGAGATGGTTGCAGTTCAATCTGCAATGGGCAGCAAGGGAGTTGGGTGGAAGATGGCATGCTGAGGAGGCTGTCGGTGGCCTAGGAGGAACCCCCTAGGTCTAGGGGGGCTCTGCCTCTAGGCTGGGGCTAAGGCTGCCTTGGAAGAATCCTTTCCTCATCCGGTTTAAGAAGGAATCTTGCCAAAGAGCAGCAGGGAGCAAGGAGGACAGAGTGAGTACATTAGCACACCCAGGGGTACACAACGGGAGAGACTGCCAGGTGTAGCAAGTTTTTAAAGACAGCACTGTGCTTAACCCTTTATCCCTTGTCCTGGGAGATCTTCGAAGCAGCCGGTCGTGCTGGTAGATGTGCAGCCAGGAGGGCTGGTAGTATCTGCAAGTGGTAGAAAAGTGAGGAGATACTTCTGCATGCAGTTTTGTAACATTTTGTGCTACTTTCCAAAGGGGGGATAAGAGCTTCTGGTTCATGAGGGACTTTGCCACTGATCCAACAGACTGGATGTTTCTAGCAAGGAGAGCAGTCCAGGACCTTTTCACTGTACATAGGAAGGAAGTTGTCCTTCAAGTCAATTTGGGCATCCCATTATCCTAATACCCTGTCCAAGTTGTTTTCCCAATAGAACAATAAAAACAAGCCCGTGGGCTGATTTCTTGTGTATGGATGCAAGTTGGAAATTTATGTTGCCTGGCTGTGCAGGCATAAGGGAGCCAGTTACCAGCAGCCCTTGCAGGGATAGTGCTACAATAGTATTTAGTATATGAAATCCTTTTTATTTCACATTTAATTTATATTTTTGTTGGCATTTACAAACAGACCAAGTAGTCCAGCAAAATTGAAAGTTACAAGTTTTGAGACAAATCTGCTGGGGATGCTCACAACACAGGGGTGTACCTACAGGTATTGCAATTGTGATCCACCTCCATGCTGCAGGGGGCCCCTGTGAGTCCCCTGTACACCTGGATAGGAGGAGCAGCTGCATATAGAGGAAACAATCTCTCAATTTTCCGCTGAATGCCAACTTCTCCTCCTCTCCTTGCTGCAGGAGGAAAATGGAGAGATTGATTCCTCTATGTGCAGTTGCCTCTGCTTCTTTCTGTTGCCCTCCCTGTGCTCTCTCCTCACCACCCCTTGTACGCAACTCTGCCGGGTTACCCCTCCGACCTCTGCCAGCTGATGTGGGGGATCTGTAAGGATCAAGAGCGGGGATGGGTCCAGGAAATTGTGTCATTTATTGGCCCCTAACTGTTCTGAATGAATAGAGTCAGTGATACTGACTCTGTCCAGTCATAACTGAAACTTATTAACGACTTAAGCCCCGGACCATTTGGCTGGCCAAAGACCAGAGCACTTTTTGCGGCACTGCGTCACTTTAACTGACAATTGCGTGGTCGTGCGACGTGGCTCCCAAACAAAATTGATGTCCTTTTTTTTCACAAATAGAGCTTTCTTTTGGTGGTATTCAATCACCTCTGTGGTTTTTATTTTTTGAGCTATAAACAAAAAAATAGTGGCAATTTAAAAAAAAAACGCATTATTTTTTACTTTTTGCTATAATAAATACCCCCAAAAAATATATAATTTTTTTTTCCTTGCCCTTTATGTGCCCTTTTTTCCCACAAATAGAGCTTTCTTTAGGTGGCATTTGATCACCATATAATAAATATCCCCAAAAAATATACAAAAAAATTTTTTTTTTCCTCAATTTAAGCCGATATGTATTCTTCTACATATTTTTGGTAAAAAAAATCACAATAAGCATTTATTGATTGGTTTGTGCAAAAGTTATGGCATTTACAAAATAGGCCATAGTTTTATGGCATTTCTATTAATATTTTTTATTTTTATTAGTAATGGCGGTGATCAGCGATTTTTATTGTGACTGCAACATTATGGTGGACAGATCGGACACTTTTGGCGCGATTTTGGGACCATTCACATTTGCACAGCGATCAGTGAGATTAAAAATGCATTGATTACTGTGTAAATGTGACTGACAGTGAAGGGGTTAACCACTAGGTGGCGCTGTAGGGGTTAAGTGTGTACTAACTCCTAACTGGGAGTGATTCTAACTGTGGGGGGATGGGGCTGTGTGTGACACAACACTAATCACCGCTCTCGATTACAGGGAGCTGTGATCAGTGACAGTGTCACTAGGCAGAACGGGGAAATGCTTGTTTACATTAGCATTTCCCCGTTCTTCCTCTCAGTGAGATGATCGCGGGTATCCCCGCGGACTCGATGTAGCAGTTAGAGTGTTGAAACAAACCTTTTACCACTGACAAGAGGGGCTTACAATGGTCAGCTTTATTTTTGTTCATGTAAAACCTTTATCCCCAAAGAAAAAAAGCCTATTGCTGTAACCTGCAGTGTGAGCTGGAGTTTGGCTTCAATTTGTTAGTGTAAATCTGCTAGTAAAGCCCCATACACACGATAGGACTTTGTACAAACTCTCCCTTGGATTTTTGTACAATGGGCGTTGGCCAGAAGTTTGTCTTGCATACGCGTGGTTTTTCAGCTCTTTACCACCACTCTTTGGTCAACTTCTGTATTGTTGTCTGATATTGTGTCAATCTCGCCACTTTTAGTGGCGAGATTGACACCTTGCGAGCTGGGTTCACACGCTGTGTTTGGTATGAATCTTGAGGGGGAACTCCACGCCAAATTTTAAATAAAAAACCAGCATGGGTTCCCCTCCAGGGGTCTGCGGGCAGGGGGCTTATCAGAATCCGGGAGCCCCCTTTAATAAGGTGGCCCCCAGATCCCGGCCCCCCGCCCTATGTGAATGAGTATAGGGTACATCGTACCCCTACCATTCACCTAGGGAAAAAAGTATCAAGAAAAAAACACAGTAGACAGGTTTTTAAAGTAATTTATTAGGCATCATCAGGGGTCTTCTTCTGACTTCGGGGGCCTTCTTCCAACTTCGGGGGTCTTCTGCCAACTTCGGGGGTCTCTCAGGTCTCTTCTCCCTCTCTCCGGTGTCATCTCCGTGCTCTCTGGTTCTTCCTCGGTGCCTTCTTCCTTCTGCCGGGCTCATCCGCTATCTTCTGCTCTTTTGCTGCTCTTTTGCTAGCAGAGGAGCCCAGACATCTGGATCGTCTTCTTCCGTCTTCTCTTCCAGAGATGTTGACACGACGCTCTCTCCGGCTGTAATGCTGTCTGTGCGCTCTGCTATGACTTATATAGGTGGTGACCCCGCCCCCCTATGACATCACAGTCCATGCTGTCACAGGGCATGCTGGGACTGTGAGGTCATAAGGGGGCGTGGTCATGTCATGTTTTAACCTTGACACTTTTTTCCCTAGGTGAATGGGTAGGGGTACGATGTACCCTATGCTCATTCACATAGGGCGGGGGGCCGGGATCCGGGGGCCACCTTATTAAAGGGGGCTCCTGGATTCCGATAAGCCCCCCACCCACAGACCCGGACAAAAGTCCGATGCTTTTGTGTACACATGATCGGACTTTGCTCCATCGGACTTTTGTTGCAGGAAAGTTTGTCCGTTCGCACAGCCAACAAAAGTCCGATGGAAACAGAAAAAGTTTGTCCGATGGAGCGTACACACGGTCGGATGTTGCTCCAAAACAGCTAATTTGCATGTTTGTTGTCAAAAAGTCCGATCATGTGTACGGGCCTTTACACTTCCCTCCCTCCAGACTGACAATGCTGCTGTCCAAAGGTACCCTCTGTGCTCCTTCATCCAGAATGGGCACACTCTAATACAGGAAGTGTTCCACTGGCCAGATCAGGAAGTGAATACAGATGCAAAAAGCCTAAAAAAAGAAAGCTATTACAGCCACCACTTCTAATGATTCTAATTTTTGGTTTTGGGTTTAATACCCCCTTGAATGACCGACATACTTACCATCAATGTCAGGATACACTGGTCAGCACTGCAGGCTATAACCAGCGGTGCTGACTGGGTGGGGAAAATCCGACAGAGTAGATCGACCTCTGTACAACCAGCCTGCCCATACATGGATTGAAATTTGGCTGGTCCCTGCTGAACCGGCCAAATTTTGATTTATGTATGGCTAGTTTTAGAATTGTGTTTATGAGAACAGGAAAAGTATATTTACTGGTATAGAACATGCTTACTGGTTTGTTCTGGGAAATATGCTTGCCATTACAGAAATTTCAAGCATACACGTTAAGCTGCAGAATAGATCTAAATGAGCACATGACTTTTGCCGAGGCATTTCAAGGCAAATAAGGGTGAATGCAATGTGAAAAGGCCTGGTGTTTCTAAAGAAAATATGTGTAATAGTAACTACACAGTAGAAATCAGTTTTTATTGAGGTTGGAGTTTTATTTTTTTTCTTATTTTTCAAAGTTCCATTTCAAGGGGTTTGTATTTAGATCTCTTCAGCCGAACACAGTGGCAATCAAATAAAATATTCTTGGAATGGATTTCATTTTATTTCAGGTCATTTCATATTTTCAGGATTCAATACAATACATCCCCAAGAGGAAAAAATGTAGAAGTAACTATGTTACCATAAGCAAACATTAAAACAAATGAATATATATATATACTGTATATATCTATATATAACCCCTCACATTTTTGTAAATATTTTATTATTTCTTTTCATGTGACAACACTGAACAAATTACACTTTGATACAATGTAAAGTAGTTAGTGTACAGCTTGTATAATAGTGTAAATTTGCTGTCCCCTCAAAATAACTCAACACACAGCCATTAATGTCTAAACCGCTAGCAACAAAAGTGAGTACACCCCAAAGTGAAAATGTCCCAATTGGGCCCAATTAGCCATTTTCCCTCCCCGGTGTCATGTGACTCGTTTAGTGTTACAAGGTCTCAGATGTGAATGGGGAGCAGGTGTGTTAAATTTGGTGTTATCACTCTCACTCTCTCATACTGGTCACTGGAAGTTCAACATGGCACCTCATGGCAAAGAACTCTCTGAGGATCTGAAAAAAAGAATTGTTGCTCCACATAAAGATGGCCTAGGCTATAAGAAGATTGCCAAGACCCTAAAACCGAGCTGCAGCACGGTGGCCAAGACCATACAGCGGTTAACCAGGACAGGTTCCACTCAGAACAGGCCTCGCAATGGTTGGCCAAAGAAGTTGAGTGCACATGCTCAGCATCAAATCCAGAGGTTGTCTTTGGGAAATAGATGTATAAGTGCTGCCAGCATTGCTGCAGACGTTGAAGAGGTGGGGTGGTCAGCCTGTCAGTGCTCAGACCATACATCACACACTGCATTAAATTGATCTGCATGGCTGTCGTCCCAAAAAGAAGCCTCTTCTAAAGATGATGCACGAGAAAGACCGCAAACAGTTTGCTGAAGACAAGCAGACTAAGAACATGAATTACTGGAACCATGTCCTGTGGTCTGATGAGACCAAGATAAATGTATTTTTTTTAATTGATATTCTTTATTTAAATTATTACAATAGTACAAAAAAAAAAGTAAAACACACTTCATATACAGCAGGGCCAATCGGCCGCATAGTCGCTTATTATTGTTATGCTTGGCTATATTTTGTTGCTTTACTATCTAATGAGCCCCCCCGCCCACTCCCCCGTGTCCCTCCATTGTTGGGCCCAAGTAGTTCCAAGGCACACCCTATATCTAACTACTTTTCTTTTCATTATTCTCTCTCAGCATCCCATCTCTAAACTATACCTAACATAGCGCCTCTTCCTAGATAAGGTGGCAGTTGCTCTCAGGCTCTAGTGTAGCACTGGTGAGGAACATGGCATCGCTTGAACCCATGGGTTCCATAGTTTGACAAATTTGTTATAATTGCCTGATCTGGTGTAAAATGTCCTTTCAGTCCACACTAAGGAATTGACAGTTCCAACCCAGCCTTCCGGAGTCGGGGGTGTTCTTGATTGCCAAGATTGTGCTATTAGTTTTCTGGCTTGATACAAGCATCTTGCTACAGCTATAATAGTGCACCTGTCGCCCAGCTTATTATTTATGTAGCCCAATACACAGGTCTTGGGATCAAGCTCTAATTTAACTCTGAACGTGGTGTTAATTTTTTTAAAAATCTCAGGCCAATACCTAACCAATTTTGGGCACCTCCATATCATGTGTATTAGATCGCCTGTTCCTCTGCATCTGGGGCACTCATCATTGGTTCTGCGGCCGAACATGAACAGCTTTTTGGGGGTGAAGTATGCTCTGTGCAACAACATCAGGTGGGAGGCTTTTTGCGAGGAAGAAACCGACACCTCTGACCCAAATTCCAGGATCCTTTTCCACCGATCGTCCGTTATCTCCCCCACATCTGCCGCCCATCTGCCCCTATCTCCAGATAGGCCTGCCTGCGTGTTTATTCTTTTGGTTATTTGGGCATATATCTCTGTAATTAAATCCTTGGTGGTCTCTGATTTAATTATTTTTTGTAAGAGTAAGATCTTACACCATGTAGGGGGTTGTCTACTAAGCTGCTTGCCCAGGGCATGCCTAATCTGTAAGTAGCTATAAAATGATTGGTTTGGTATCCTGTGCTCGTGCCTCAGCTCCTCAAAAGATTTCAAAGTATCACCCACATATAGTTGTATCAGCCAGCTTATCCCACAGCTTTCCCATGTCTTGTTCCTGTCGATAGATAATAGCTCATGCAAGTGCTTATTATGCCAGATTGGTGAGTATTCTGAGGTTCCCTTGTACCCCATTATTCTCTTGGCTGCCTGCCAGACTTTAGTGATCATTTTAAATGTCGGGATCTCTCCTGTCAGTGAGTCTGCCTCCAATGCTTCCACTAATGAGTTGTGTGGGTTCCCCTGTAAAATAATTTAGACTCTATTGCTTCCCCCTCCCCCCAATTGTTGTAGCTGGGCTGCCAAAAAATAACTAAATGGATGGGGAACCCCTAGACCCCCTCCGTGGCGGGCCGCTGCAGCTTTTGCAGACCGATCCTGGCCTGCCTTTTTTTTCCATATCAACTCCCTAAAGAGGGATTGAATTTTTTGAAACCACTTCTCTCCAATCCAAGTTGGGGAGTTGTGGAGTAAATATAGCAACTGCGGCATCCATACTATTTTGATCAAATTGGCCCGACCCGCCACGGACAAGGGGAGCCTGCTCCAAATGTCACATTTTCTCTTAAATTTTGATAAGAGAGGGACTAAGTTGTCCTCAATAAACGCACCAGGGTCCTTGGACAGCACTATACCAAGGTACTTCATCTTCCCCGTGATTTTTAGCTGGGGCAGACGCACCGAGATAGGATTAACCAATGGGTCGACCGGCAGGAGCGATGATTTCTCCCAGTTGATAACTAATCCCGAGAACTTACCGAAGTCCTCCAATAAATACATCACTTTTTCCAGCGAGGAGGTTGTGTCCCCCAGGAAAAATAAAACATCGTCCGCAAATAGCGCTATTCTCTCTTCCCCCCCTTTTCTTTGAAATCCCTGTAATTTGGATGATAATCTCACCGCTCCTGCCAATGGCTCCATGGCCAAAACAAACAGCAGGGGAGACAAAGGGCACCCCTGTCTTGTCCCTCTTTCGAGGGAAAAACATTCTGAGTATTCATGGTTTATTTTAAGCCTTGCACTTGGGTGGTTGTATAGAATTTTTAGCCACCTGATAAATACGGGGCCGAATCCAAACCTCTCTAGCACCCACCAGAGGTATTCCCACTCTAGGCTGTCAAAGGCCTTAGCTGTGTCCAAGGACAGAATGGCTCTAGATCCCACGTTTTCTGTTGGTACCTGAAGATTCAAGTAAGCCCTTCTAATGTTTGTACAGGTGGACCGACCGGGGATAAACCCCGATTTGTCCAAGTGCACAAGTTTTGCAATATGTTTATTTAGTCTGGATGCCAATGCCCTTGCGACAATCTTGACATCTGAATACAACAGTGATATCGGTCTGTAAGAAGAGACTTCCAATTGGTCTTTCCCCTCTTTTGGTATCACTACTATATCAGCCTCCGACATTGAAGAGGGTAGCCTTCCATCCTTGGCCGCCTGTTCCAATACTTTTAGAAGCTCCGGGAGCAAAGCCTCCCCGTATTACCTATAGATCTCCAGTGGCAGCCCGACTGGGCCCGGAGATTTCTGGCCTGACAGCTCCGCAACTGCCTTTTGCAGCTCTTCTAATGCCAGGGGGGACTCGAACTATCTCCTATCCCTCTCTGAAAGTACGAGTAAGTCAACTCCTTCTAAAAACCTATCCATATTGCGCCGGTCCGAACCCCGGCGCGACCTGTACAAGTCTCTATAAAATGTGGAAAAAGACTCTAAGACCTCAGCGGGATCAGAAGTAATCTTTCCAGCCGGGGTCCTAATTGAAGAGATGGCCGATGGGGATAAAATGGACTTGGCTAAAAGTCCAAATTATTGTCCAGAACCGCATTAAAGTCCCCTACTACTATTATCGGAGTATCTACCTTACTCTCCACAAACTCCAATAGATCTAGCATGATCTCCGTTTTAAACGGAGGAGGAATGTAAACGTTTGCTATCACCGATAGGCCAATAATTATGAAAATGGAGTTAAAATCTCATTTTTTCTACTCTCCAGACCTGCAGAAACAAAGGGCTGAATTTAGGGACATTAAACGCAACTTACGGAACTATAAGATTGAATACACTTTGCTGTATCCGGCACATTTACGCATTACTGCCTTAGGGGCTACCCATTTTTTCGATACAACAGCAGGGGCAGCAAAATGGCTCGAAGACAACAAAAAGGACCTGTAGAGTTATGGGTTGAAGCAACTGCAAAACTCTAGTTAACTTTGAAATTTTTTTTCTTTTTTTTTCTCCCCTTCTTTTTTGTTTGTGGTATATAGCGGATGGCACGGGGGAGGGGGGAAGGGGGGGTGATAGACGGAAGCCACAGATGAAGGATGTGGGTTTATTGGTTATGTATGTTTTTTGTGTTACTTTGATATTTTTGAATCGGGTTGTGGGGGGGGAGGGGATTGAAGGTGAATCACAAGGTAATTGTCCCGTACCTGAGTAGGGGTAGGGGGCTCTCTTTTGAAATATAAACGTATTTGGTTCAGATGATGTCAAGCATGTATGGCGGCAACCAGGTGAGGAGTACAAAGACAAGTCTGTCTTGCCTACAGTCAAACATGGTGGTGGGAGTGTCATGGTCTGGGGCTGCATGAGTGCTGCAGGCACTGGGGAGCAACAGTTCATTGAGGGAACCATGAATGCCCTCAACATGTACTGTGAAATACTGAAGCAGAGCATGGTCCCCTCCCTTCGGAGATTGGGCCTCAGGGCAATATTCCAACATGATCACGAATGCAAACACACCTCCAAGATGACCACTGCCTTGCTAAAGAAGCTGAGGGAAAAGGTGATGGATTGGCAAAGCATGTCTCCAGACCTAAACCCTATTGAGCATCTGTGGGGCATCTTCAAATGGAAGGTGGAGGAGCACAAGGTCTCTAACATCTACCAGCTCCATGATGTCATCATGGAGGAGTGGAAGAGGACTCCAGTGGCAAACTGTGAAGCTCTGGTGAACTCCATGCCCAAGAGGGTTAAGCAGTGCTGGAAAAAAATGGTGGCCACACAAAATATTGACACTTTGGGCCCAATTTGGACATTTTCACTTAGGGGTGTACTCACTTTTGTTGCCAGCGGTTTAGACATTAATGGCTGAGCGTTGAGTTATTTTGAGGGGAAAGCAAATTTACACTGTTAAACAAGCTGTACACTCATTTCTTTACATTGTAGCAATGTGGCATTTCCTCAGTGTTGTCACATGAAAAGATATAATAAAATATTTACAAAAATATGAGGGCTGTACTTACTTTTGTGAGATACTGTATATATATAGCATTGTCCTTTACTGCATCCTTCTTTTAACGCAACCCTGGCAGGTTCTTAAAATGCAGCTGAAAGTCCCCTGCTACAGAGGAGATAGTATCCTCACCTCACCTACATTCCTTGTCTCCTACCTTCTCTTTGTTCCGGCATTACAGCCTCCATTGGTCTTTTTAGCATTCAACACTGGGAGTGTTGGATATCTATGTTCTCTGCTGCCTGTTGCAGTCCTGTAGCGACATTGAGAATTGAAAGTGGTGGGGGACACAGGCATGCAACACTCCCAGAAGTGTCAAATGCTCAAGAGATTTGCAGAGGCTCCTACAGGGAGGTTGGAGACATGGGCCACCAAAAATGTCAATATATTAGCTCTTCTCTTGAAGGGACAGTCAACTACATTTTTTTACAAATTAACAAGGTCACCTTAATTCCAGTCTATTATCTCAGTCTTTGGCCTTATACCAATCAGACCCCAAAATAAATAGATATCAAATACAGGGATGATTTAAAAACACATATAAGAAATGCAATCATCAACGTATGGAACATCAGATATGGAAAAATGGAAAAATACCTTAAAAATTTATTTCAGGTAATTGTTACAGTTATAACTTTAAACATGTAATTCATCATGTTACACATTGACTTTACCTGAGACTGTTACAGCTATCTTGCCACAGATGGAACAGATATAGAGATCACACTTCAGAGCTTAAATTTTAGAGGCAGAATAGACTTAATAAAACTGTTATATTTTCTTATACATCCTAGTCTCTGTAGGCCAGGATGGGAGGTGATGGGAAATCTCTCCAATGTTGACAAAGACAAAAACACATTTTTAGTAAAGTGGAGAAGGGTTAACACTTTTGACAATTTTACTTGAAATGCATATTGCTTGTTGAAATTGTCAGTATACTCTAAGTCATCAGTCATGTAAATAACTATAGACAAACTTTTAGCATGCTATTTAATTTATGGAATATTTATAAGGTGTCAGGGCTATTCTACATATTTTCCTGTCTCAGCTCCCTCCTCTCTTGTGTCTTTTTTACTCCTGTCTTTTTATCTTCCCTCCTAAGATCCAACTGTTACAGTCCAATTCCCCAGCAGAGGTGGAATTAAATGGAGTTATGGGATGAGTTTCATCTTCATCTTTTTTTTTTTTAATATAACAGTGTAATAAAAATCAGACAACTGTTTCCAATGTAAGCGGTGGCTTGTCTAGTAAGAGTCAGTTGTTTATTGTAATATCCAGGAAGCTTACACATGCTGTAGGTAAAATATTGTATTATTATTTTATTAAATGAAACCGCCAGCTTGTACCAAGGGAACGCGAAGCAGGTTGAGTAAATTACCCAGATATCTCTCTCCAACATGCTGCCTGAAATCACACCAGATAACTGATTGTACTGTGCAAAAAGCCAAAGGTTCCCCTGCTTATTTCAAGAGCTGAAATCTTTCCTGGGGGAAGAATTGCAAGTGGAAGAAGTGCTAACATCATTGGCTCTCTGGTAACATTATAACCTTGCACCCAAGGGTGACAATGACATTACTGGGGTGATTAATCTGCTTGAGCGAGCAACCTGCAGTCATGTGATGTAGTCAATACTTTAAAGAGATACCTTTTATCTTTGTAACAGGTGTTATGGGCTAAGGACGCTGACTTCCATATATTCCCCTTGTTCTACAAGACTCTTTCATTCACGTTACACATTCACATTTTCTTCCATTCACATCCTTTGCACCATTCACCTATCCATCTTATGTTCACAGCCATTCACCCACTCATCCTTCAGCTTCCTTTTCCCTTTTCTCTCTTTTTTCTTTTCTTTTTTCTCCCACCTCATTTTGTTTTCCCCTTTTCCTTCACTCCCATACCTTCCCATCCATTTCATTTTTTATTTTTCATTTTTCATTCCACTGCCTTCCTTTCTCTCCTTTGAAGTGTCTCACTCTTCTTCACTCCTTTACTCTCTCATTCACTTCCCTCCCTTTCTTCACATTCACATTTTCTTCCATTCACATCCTTTGCACCATTCACACATCCATCTCATGCTCATATCCAATCACCCATTTATCCTTCAGCTTCGTTTTCCCTTTCCTTCTCTTTTTTTCTTTTCTCTTTCCCCCCACCTCCTTTTGTTTTCCCTTTCATCACTCTATCCTCCTCCCCTCTTCCTTTTCCCCTCATTTCCTCACTCCACTTTTTCACCCTCCCTTTGCACTCCCTCACCCACATTCATTTTCACTTTCTCCATCCAAATATGCAACACTCTTTGATTGCTCTGACTATTTATTATTATTTTTCATCATTTTTTATTAAACCCTTACCCCTGCATAGTATAATTATAGGATCAATAAAATATAATAATAATTATATAGTTTTTGCTGCAAATGTTCTGACCTCCTGATTGCAAACCTCAAATTTCATAGAGTTTGTACACCTTTCTTTAATATACAATCTAATGATATTCTGGGAATCTGCTGCAGGTGCTGACCACCCAACCTGGCATGCCCTGGGGTGCATTTCTTCGTGTGACTTCTTGTAAGCCGTACCTTTTGGAGTGCTTTTTTCTTTTGGGGTACTCTCTGGCCGGAGAGCACACAGGATCATTTGACAGTCTTTAAGGGATCTCTGGTTAGGAGGGTCTTTCCAAACACACCTCTCATTGGATAAATATATGTTACATCCATATTTTATAATTCATGAATCACTTGTTAAAATTTGACATGTGAATATGTAATGTCTTTGCAGTAAACCAAACCTCTGAAGAAGACCCTAATTGCACGGGTCGAAACACATCAGATTATCTACAACTGACATTCTGACATGTAATGCTATGTATAAATCTCTGTTTGCATTTTATGTATTTGGAATGGTTTTTATTCTCCTATCAGAGCTTATATTTTAACTGCCATGGTATTACATTATGTAAACTTTAATAAAGAATGTATTTTTCTTTATATATTACTTACTTGAATCACTTACCTTGCTGCTAAAACCCCCCCTGGGGGAGCCTTCCCATTTTGTTCAAGACTCTTTCATTCACGGTTGCAATTTCAGTGTTGGAGTGTTAAAGGGGATCAAAAAATGTATATCTTTTTGATACTCTTTTCTATAGCAACATAAATGGATCCATTTCCCCCAGAGCCAAACTTATAAGAAATAGTATATTTGAGTAACTTGCTTTATACCTTAGCTCAGCAAACTAAAGGGCTTATTCAATAAAGAGTTGTATGAAGATGCTGATTCTTAGATGTAGTAACTCATCGCTACCAAATTAATTTTGATTTGTTGCTATTGAATTAATACGTAAAGTAAATGTTCATCCACCCTTCATATATATACCAAAAATCAGACTTAAAACTTGCCTCTCCAATTCATCTCTATGAGGCTTGCAGTCACATCTAGGCACTGCAGTATATGCTATGGGAGAAAAATAAATTTAAGCACTGCTTGGTGCATCAGAGTGTTGGGTACTGTAAAGTGGGACCATGCTGAATCAGAGGTTTAGTATAATAGATTGGGGGGGGGGGGGGGCTGGACAGGGTTTAGTTGAAGGTACATTTGTACTTCAGGAATCAGAGTCCTTTATTAGATTAGGTTGTTATCCTTTATTGTTCAATTTGATTTATTTTCCTTTGATCAAACAACAATTATGTTGTCTTTGCCAAACTTTACACAAACACCATCAACAAGTTTTTCTCCAGGGAGTTAAACTGAGATATTGAATCCAGAACCTACTGGTCTCCATTAGACAGTGCACATGATTTTGAGACTGGAGCATGTATGTCTGCGCATATAGTAAAATAATGTTTGGCTGTTCGATCATGCCATCTATCTGTCGGCAGTCCTTTGTCCATACTTAGCTAAATACTGTCTACAGATACGCAGACTCACCATTTATAAAAGAGGTCTGCCTATGACATCTTAAAGCCCAGTTAAATCCAAAAGATTTTATTTTGTTTAGAATAGAATAGAGAAGGGTTAAGGCAGGGGTTGGCAACCTCGGCCCTCCAGCTGTTTTGAAACTACAAATCCCATCATGCCTCTGCCTCTAGGAGTCATGCCTGTGATTGTCAGGATCTTGCAATGTCTCATGGGATTTGTAGTTTAAAAACAGCTGGAGGGCCAAGGTTGCCTACCCCTGGGTTAAGAATTTCATCAGGTTTTTTTGGCATATGTGTTCATATTATGGAGATTTCCCCCTCACTTCCTATCCATGCAGGAAAACATGGGTTAGTCTTTCTATTGGAGAAACAAAATAAACACATTTTTGGCACAGTGGGGAAAGTAAGAACTACTGACAATGGTTTCATTGCTGTCCCTAACCCACTAGTTCCCATTACAACTGCACCTCCCATTTCTTGTATGGGCCCTCCAGAGAGGGACAATCTCAACGATGAGCTCATAGAAAGCAAAGCTGGTGGAAAACCTTTATCTTTTCTCCACTCTGGCTAAAACTAAGAAAATTAGCTGGAATTAGGCCCTAGTTTGATAGATATTAACACATTTATACAATAAAAAAGTTGAGAAAAAATGTCTGTAGCAGGCAAATCTAACATCAGTAAAATAGGTGACAATAACTAATTGTAGCACCCCATTACCCCTGGCAGATAAGAGGACCCCAGGTACTTTGGTAGGCTAGCATTTCAAACATTAGGGCAGAATCCTTGACTCTTTGTGAGGTGAAAGAAATGTAAAGCCTGTCACTTGCATGTTTAAGGGAGTCAATACAGGCCTTTAAGCTGGGGCAATTTTCACTGGTAGACTGTTAAACAGAACCAGGCAGCACAAATACCGTATTTATCGGCATATAACACGCACAGGTGTATAACACACACATTCATTTTAAGAGAGAAGTTTCAGGAAAAAAGCTTACATTTTAAATAAGGGACTTTGAAGCAAAATAAGGGTCAGTGTCCATCTGCAGCCTCACCATTGCCATCAATGCAGCCTGATCAATGCCCATCTGCAGCCTCACAAGTGCCATCAATGCAGCCTCATCATTGCCATCAATGCAGCAGCCTCACCATTGCCATCAGTGCAGCCTGAACGATGCCCATCTGCAGCCTAGAGAGGATGGGGAGGGGGGCGGGACGAGTGCATGTTCCTGAAGAAGCACTACTAAACGCGAAACATGTTGGACATAGCCCTGTTCTAGTGTGAGCCCACTCATCCTCCTACAACTACAGCCTTGTGTTTACTATCAGTGTTCTGGTGATGCTCTTTACTATGTTGAATAATTGTTAGTACTTTGGGGGCTCCCTACCTATTTTTTGGGAGGGTGGGTACACTCACACACTAGTCCAGGCCATTCTACATATGTTTTATTTGGTTTTAATGACTTTGTCAATAAAATACCATGTTCAAATATATACTTGTGTTTCTTTATTGTTGATACGGTGTTCATAAAGTCTCATCTTCCTGCGATTGCAATTTTTTTCCTGTGTCTTTGGGGGATGTGACACAGTGCACTTCAGTATGTCCATGGTGGCCATGCCATGGTGACATACTTACATTTATTTAATTCCCTCAGGCAAGGCAACATCAATTCTATATAGGCCCCATCTTTCAGCAAAGACCCTTCCAACGCAGCAGGCCTGGGATGCAAAAGACCTCGAACACATCCTCCTCTGCAGGCAATAGCCCAGGAGCCAAAAACCCTTTTCCAAGGTAACCCTGAATACTTACTGTAGATCCTTCTACTGTATGCTCCACTAGCAATAAACCAGATTTGCCAGGGAGAAATAAATATTCTCAACTCAAGAATATTGTTTCTTTTTACTCTCCCTACTCAATACACTCCCCAGAAACAGGCACAAGCAAACAATATCTTAAACTTAGGAGAAACACAACAGTAGAAAGAAACAATATAAGTATGTATATTGTGCTATTATGTATCAAAATGTATGTTTGCTTTTGTTGTATCGTAAAGTAAATATGTATTTTTGCTTTCAGAGTGTACTTTACCTTTTTTGCATCCATGTAAAAGACAGGCGGTCCTGAAGAAGCGGCAGCCATGTGAAATGCGTCAACCTTATCTTTCCTGTCTCGACCACCAAACCGTGGATTATATCCATTCAGTGGAGATTATCTGAGGGTATTAATGTATAAACATACACAAGAAATATATGTTTTTATCAAAATGTTTTATGGGATAAAATAAAGATTTGTTCATTTTTAACTCAAGCAGTGTGGGTTGTGTTTATTGGAAGGGTATTTAAAATCCTACTATACACAGGTGTACTACCTAATATTAGTTTAGATGGAACTGAGGAACTGAATTTGGAATAGCCACACTCCAATTTAAGGCAGGGTTCCTACGTAATATCTATGGACAAAAAAAGTAGTAGAGGCACCCCTAGGTCTTCAGTAGGGATGAGCTTCGAGATGAACATAAGTTTGACTCGAACATCGGGTGTTCGCCCGTTCACCGAACTGCAAATTTTATGGGGCGTTCACAGCAAATCAGAGCACCCCATATGCACTGCAAGACCGCAGTGCATTGCTATATGATGATTGGCCAAAGCATACACCTGACCTAGATGCTTTGGTCAAACACAGCACGCTCCTCAGCGAGAGCCATAATTGGCCAAAGGCAGGATGCCTTTGGCCAATCATGGCTCATGGGGACTAAGTCCACACCCCACACTATAAAAGGCTACTTACACAGCGCCCATATAGTGTGTTATAGTGGACGGAGATAGAGAGATTGAGCTAGATTAGGCAGGCAGGTTAGTTAGTGGCAGTGTATTTTTTATCTATCTATCTATCTATCTATCTATCTATCTATCTATCTATCTATCTATCTATCTATCTAGAGAGAGAGAGAGAGAGAGAGAGAGATCTATACATATAGAGATATATATATCTCTATATATAGATATATATACAGTCAGACTATTATATATATATATACAGTCAGGTCCATATATATTGGGACATCTACACAATTCTAATCTCTGTACACCACCCCAATGGATTTGAAATAAAATGAACAAGATGTGCTCTTGGACTCAAAAGTGAGTACACCCCTCACATTTGTGTAAATATTTTATTATATCTTTTCATGTGACAACACTGAAGACATGACACTTTGCTACAGTGTAAAGTAGTGAGTGTACAGCTTGTATAACAGTGTAAATTTGCTGTCCCCTCAAAATAGCTCAACACACAGCCATTACAGTTTAAACTGCTGGCAACAAAATTGAGTACACCCCTAAGTGAAAATGTCCAAATTGGGCCCAAAATGTCAATATTTTGTGTGGCCACCATTATTTTCCAGCACTGCCTTAACCCTCTTGGGCATGGAGTTCATCAGAACTTCACAGGTTGCCACTGGAGTCCTCTTCCACTCAATAGGGTTTAGGTCTGGAGACATGCTTGACCAGTCCATCACCTATACCCTCAGCTTCTTTAGCAAGGCAGTGGTCATCTTGGAGGTGTGTTTGGGGTCGTTATCATGTTGGAATGCAGCCCTGCCGCCCAGTCTCCAAAGGAAGGGGATCATGCTCTGCTTCACTATGTCACAGTACATGTTTACATTCATGGTTCCCTCAATGAACTGTAGCTCCAGCAGCACTCATGCAGCCCCAGACCATGACACTCCCACCACCATGCTTGACTGTAGACAAGAGACACTTGTCTTTGTACTCTTCACCTGGTTGCTGCGACACATGCTTGACACCATCTGAACCAAAGAAGCTTATCTTGGTCTCATCAGACTGCAGGACATGGTTCCAGTAATCCATGTCCTTAGTCTGCTTGTCTTCAGCAAACTGTTTGCGGGCTTTCTTGTGCATCATCTTTAGAAGAGGCTTCCTTTTGGGACAACAGCCATGCAGACCAATTTGATGCAGTGTGCGGCGTATGATCTGAGCACTGACAGGCTGAACCACCACCTCTTCAACCTCTACAGAAATGCTGGCAGCACTCATACATCTATTTCTCAAAGACAACCTCTGGATATTACGCTGAGCACATGCACTCAACTTCTTTGGTTGACCATGGTGAGGCCTGTTCTGAGTGGAACCTGTCCTGTTAAACCACTGTATGGTCTTGGCCATCATGCTGCAGCTCAGTTTCGATTTGAACATTTTCACTTAGGGGTGTACTCACTTTTGTTGCCAGCGGTATAGACATTAATGGCTGTGTGTTGAGTTATTTTGAGGGGACAGCAAACTTACACTGTTATACAAGCTGTACACTCACTACTTGGCATTGTAGCAAAGTGTAATTTCTTCAGTATTGTCACATGAAAAGTTATAATAAAATATTTACAAAAATGTTGTCAAGCTGTACAGATCATCCCTGTGCTCTGTATGTATGTATGGACATTGTCTACTTGTTTCTTTTATTCCTTTGTTTAATTTCATTATGTTATTTTTTTTTTTTTTTTTGATATTTGTGCACTGTGCACTATGTAACAATTTTATATTTGTTATTTTTTTTAAAATAAAAAATAAAATATATATATACCATATTTATCGGCGTATAACACGCACCGGCGTATAACACGCACCCCAATTTAGGAGGGAATTTTAAGGAAAAAAAACTTTTAGGAGGGAAGTTGAAGGGAAAAAAAAACTTACATTTAAATGCCCATCATTGCAGCCTTCTCAGTGCAGCCTTGCCCCAGTGCAGCCTTGTCAGTGCAGCCATGTCAGTGCAGCCTTGCCCAGTGCAGCCTTGCCCAGTGCAGCCTTCGATCCCCTGTCTTCAAAATCGCCGACCGCGATTTAAAAATGGCGCCGCCGGCACCGAAATACACAGAGTCGGTCCTCGGCTCTTTCCGGCGGCTCTCGTTCACTTTCGGCTCCACTCGTAGTCCCGAGCGGAGCTATTCGAACCTAGCCGTGTAGGTTCGGATAGCTCCGCTCGGGACTACGAGTGGAGCCGAAAGTGAATGAGAGCCGCCAGAAAGAGCCGAGGACCGGCTCTGTGTATTTCGGCGCCGGCGGCGCCATTTTCAAATCGCGGTCGGCGATTTTGAAGTTGTGCAGCTCGGGATCGCATGGGATCGGCGTATAACACGCACCTGCGACTTTCCCCTGATTTTAAGGGGAAAAAAGTGCGTGTTATACGCCGATAAATACGGTTATATATATTTATTTATATATATATATATATATATATATATATATATATATATATATATATATATATATATATATATATACTCTGCATTCAGCGTAGCCTATATATACAGTGCATTTGGCGGTGTACAGTTTCTAATACAGTGCAGGCAGTGTACACAGTATATAATACAGTGTGTACAGTTTCAAATACACTTCAGGTGGTGTACACAGTATATAATACAGTGTAGTGCGGCATTAAAAAAAAAAAAATATATATATATATCATGTCCGGAAGACTTCTAAGGAGAGGCAGATGCTCACAGGCCACTAAAAGAGGGCAAGCAGCCTCTGAAATAATATTTAACAATAGGGACCGTTCCTGCACCCAACAAGTGTAAATGTGAGGGGTTACAGTGTTCTGGCACCACCAACACCTAAGGCCCAATATTTCTGCCCCTGTTTAACAGGGGCATGTAATTAAAATTTTTTAAATAATATTTAACAGCAGGGACCATTCCTGCGCCCAACAAGAGTAACTGTGAGGGGTTACCGTGTTCTGCCACCTCCAACACCTAAGGCCCAATTTTTCAGTATATATATATATATATATATATATATATATATATATATATATATATATATATATATATATATATATATATATATATATATATATATATATATATAGTGCAGTAAGTATAGTGTATATACTGCATTTCAGAGTATATAGTGCAGTCCGTATAGTATATATACTGCATTTCAGAGTATATAGTGCACTCAGTGTAATATATATAATACAGTGCAGGGTATGTGGTGCAGTGTACAATATATAATATAGTGTATTGAAGTGGTTAAGGGGAGCCCTATGACAGAATTAAGAAAAAAGCGGCATGGGTTCCCCCGTCCATACCAGGCCCTTTGGGGGGATTTTGAGGGGGGAACCCCACGCCATTTTTTCTTTAAATTTTGGCATGGAGTTCACCTTATATATCCATACCAGACCCGAAGGGCCTGGTATGGACTGGGGGGAGAGGGGAAACCCCACACTGCTTTTTTAAATTTTGGGTCTGGCTGGGGAATCCTTGGTGTGATGCGACACCTCATCCCGGTAGTTTAAAAATCAAGTTAGAGGGGGAGAAGTATAGGGATTATGGGTAAGCACTTTTTTGCCTTTAATGGCTGTTTCCCCTCACTCTCCTATGGATCTTGTTTACATCAAGCTGACAATATTTTTTGTCTCTTAGCTTGTTCCAACTGGTGCTCCTATCGGCTGCAGGTCTCTTTTTTCAGCCATAATTTAACATCTTTGATTAATACTACTGGTGAGTGTAAATCCGTTCATACTTAGATTTTGTCATTGGTTACAGCTGAATCGCATTTTGCGTCTTCGGACCTGTGTTTTTGGATAGTACCACCTGGTATATAAATGTCTCCCCCCCCCCCCCTTTTACCATCTTCCAGTGACACTTTCTACACCCTTTATCCCATGATGAATTACTCTCAATAATGGCTGTTCTCTAGTGTCCTGTCTCGCAATTTGAATAGTTTATTTGTAAGTAAAAATTAGAGACTATGTTAGTCCAATATTAGAGTTCTCGTTTTGAAATTGATGTGTGGTCACTGGGCCCCGCTGTATGTACATAATTTGTTTACATATATATTTCTTTAGGCATACTTTCCGTCAGGTCCCTCTTATTGTCCCCTGCAGCTACCTATTGTGATCTCTGTTTGAGGCCCTGCTCCGGAGGCGTGTAGCATCCATCCTTGGTGAATTGCAGGTATCTTACCATCCTTGGATAGCCCGGTTGGGGCAGCTTTTGGCACCCTGTGGTGTGGGTGGGTTCCTTGGGGCCATTTTGGGTGGTGGGAGGCAGTCTACCCGGACAGCTCGCAAACATATGTATATATATATATATATATCTTTTCTGTACTTTATTGTATCAATTGTTCTAAAACATTTATTGATTGTTATATTTCTCTTCATAGAAAGCTCTGTAGCGCTTTAGGTATCAAACAACTGTCCTTGAAGAAGCCAATACTGGCGAAACATGTCAGACATTTAAATACCTACTCACTGAACGGGTCGCCACAATCATCAGGCCAAGTCATGTGAAATCATTTTTGCTACAGAATTGATTTTAGATTTTCCCGCACACCTTGTCTATGTGAATTTCATGTCTAATTTTAATGATTTTTGTTAAATAAATACAATATTAACTTTAATCTTCAAGTTTTGTACTTTGTTTCTCTTGGCACCGCCATAATCCCTATACTTCTCCCCCCTCTAACTTGCTTTTTTAAATGATTTTTTTTATATTGCCGGCATCTGGCAATACATTACAGCCGTGAGCAATTTTTGATGAAATTTTTTCGTTTACAAATTTTATTTTGCTGCGGTATTTTTCTAAATATGGGGAAAATGTGCTACTTTACAGGCAGACTAAGGGGACCCTCAGGCACGATATTTAAAGTAATATTTAATTATTTTATTTTAAGCATTCTTAAAATCACTGCTCCTAAAAAAGCATCCGTTTTAAAAACTTTTTTTGCAGTGATACATGTTCCCCGCGGCAGTCTCTGGGTCCCCAAACAAGATTAATTTATTCTGTCGCATACAGAATATTCTGTTTATCTGCTGATGTTACTTTGTGGCAGTGTGGATACTAACTGGACAGTATTCTGTAATTTCAAAAGGATTTTAGATAATAACGGAATATATTTTGATGTATTAGTAAATTACATTTAATTTCTTTTAGACATACTCTGAAAAATAAAAGACTATCATCTGTCTTAAAGTAAGTTTTTACATTTGCAGCCAAATTGGGATAAAATTAGCAGTTTTGTGCTCTATTCTGGATTCTTCAGCAAGGAAAAATCTTAATTCTTGGCAGGTATGAGGGGGCTGAGCAACTGTGTCATAATTAACCCTGTCATTACTGTGCAGGCAGATCTTCATTGGAGACAGACATGGGACACTTGGCTGACGAAGGGGCCCTGCGTGGCTCCGAAATGTTGCCGTATGTGAATAAAGCTTGGGACCCTTCTGAGGAATCCTTGGTGTGCTGATGACATTTCTCCACTCAGATTGTCTGTGGTTTCCAGCCGGTGGTCAATAAAGCACCCTGCACTACTATGGCCATTTCCATGAATGTGTGTGTGGGAAATATTGCATTTAGACATGGGACAGACTTGCTTAGCCAAGACATCTCTTACAGAGAATTTTTTCCTTTTTTTTTTAGGCTGTGTGAATGGGAAAACATAACAAACATGCAGTGGGGTTTTCTCAAACCTGAAAAGTGAAAATACTCTTCAAAGCAAGGTGAAGGGTTTACTTCTTTGGATGGATTAAGGAGTCATGTTTTACTTTCCCCATGCTCCTCTGCTATTTGATCAGTTGTCAGGCCCACCAAAAACATGCAGGAAATTCAGGCATGGAGAAACACATGCCATTCCTCCTTCCTACCTACAATGCCTGGGTGGCCAAATGCTAGGGAAAAGTGTTGCCATGTGTGGTTGGAGGGAGTGCACTCAGCCCTGCATAAGGGTAAATTCACACCAGGTACAAATAGACTGTGTTAGGTGGCTATTCAAGCACAGTCCCACTACAAGCCAAGGCAAAATGATGGTGGTGTAAACCGGCCAGGTAGGAGGCAAAATGCTTTGTCTCCTACCTGGCCAGTTCACACCACCACATTGTGATGTGTGCAGAAAAATGCACTGCATGTACTACTTTTTTTCAGTGCATCATTGTGCAAGGCAGTCCACTGTGTGACATTTCAATAAAGTTTGGATGTTTGAGGGTGTTTAGCTTAGTGTAGAGAATACCAGTGAGCAGAGTCCACACCAGTTATGCTGTTTAAGGGCCTGCTGGCCCACTTTTAATAAAGAGATTGAATAGAGTCCATCAAAACAAACAATTGCTCGCGCAAGGGTTTTCAACATCAAATGCAAAACAAAGTAAGACAGGTTCAGGCTCCACACTCATGGTTACTCCCTTGTTCTCACATCTCCCACCCAGATCATTAGGAAATCTCCAGGCTCCACATCCCAAACCAGATAATGCCAACTATGGAGGAAAATGAGGAAACCGTTTTCTACAAATAAAATAAGCACCCTGGAGCCCCTCAACCTGCCTTTTTGAGAATCCTGGGTGACATAAGAGCATTTTAACAACATAAAAGAACACCATACTGCCACAGCTGGGATCGGCACATTGGCACTGCTGTCATCCCACCCACCATGCAGCAGCTTTTGTGAATGCACCCTGAGTTTATAGTTTAGACTTGTTTAGCTAGTAAGAATATGAACAATAATCTTGGGTAGTCGTAAGGCAGATATGGAGGGCTACTACTATAATGTGAATCTGTTACTTTTCTTAGCATGGGAAAAGTACAGGTTCAATATAAATCTGCTTTCAATAACACAATGTACAGCCTTGCATTGGGATAACTATTATGTGAAGATTATAGGGAACTGTGCTTGCATACATTTTAGCTTGCATTACAGATGAACAAGCAATTTCTCCTTGCAAATTGATTCCAAATGGATATCATTCCAGTGGGTGAGACAGCAGAGTGAAAATGAACAGCAATCATTACAATAGACTGGTAAATAGCCCATAAGACGTGATGACTGAGTTTGGATGGATTTACTCTGTGTGCGTCCCAAGCAAGATACAAGCTGCTGTCATGGCTGGTTTGTAGTTAACTTGCTTTTTTTTCCCCTCAACCATTCTTCCTCTCCTTCTTTGCCAGCTGAGTTAACATGGCAACAGTGCGGTGTCAATAGAGTAAATTAGTAAAAGCAATACATTTTGAAGCCATTTTCCACTTCAGGAAAATACCCATTTCATAACCTATGTGTAATAACATAGTACATATTCTTCCTTCTGCACCTTCCCTACATTATACAAACATGAAACTGTAAATGAATGACATTTAGTTTGAGAAATCACTGTGTACCATAAACAATTTCTATTTTTTAAATAAAATACTTGTTTTCCCTTTTCTTTCATTTTTTTGACCTCATGCAGCCACGTAATTAACGCCTACATACTGTACATGCACTCCAGTGGTGGCTGCATAGCATTGGGTAGGTTTCCTAATGGTGACAACAGTGCATTAAGTCTACTAAAAGGGCCACCTGTAGTCAATGAAAAGCCCATGTGACAAGGTGACAATGCAAAAGCACACCTAAGAGATGAGCAGATCCTTTAACAGGATGTGATGCAACAAGTACCTTTATGTCAGATCGCCAAGTATTCTTTTAATGAAAGTTGCAGATTAAAAATGTTAATTTTTTTTTTAAATTGCATAAATGTTGAAGTGCATATACAATTTTAGTTATTGGGTTTGCATATGCTTTAAAGCTGGCCATATACAGTTAGTTTTTTTTTTTTTTTTTTTAGCCAGTGGTGGATGAGGTGAATGAAGGAAACCTCCCTTCCTCCTTCCTTAGACACTGTATTCTGACAGTGGCAACTACCATTGTCAGAATACACTGATCAGCAGTTGCATCTTATTGGCTGCAACTGCTGATTGAAGGAAATTTTTCAACAAGTCCATTTGACAGAAATTGATTAAGCAATCAACTTCTGTTGAGAGGAGACAGCCGCATACCGATCCCTGCTGAAGCTGAATTTTGATAAGTGAACAGCCAGTTTTACCCAAAGTAACTCTATTACTAGAATACATTAACTGCAGGCAGCAAAGAACCCAGGCAACAAATCTAACTAACTAACACGCATCCTAATTTTAAGAGGGAAGTTTCAGGAAAAAAACATAATTTTAAAATAAACAACTTTGAAGCAAATTAAGGGTCCGTGCCCATCAATGTCCATCTGCAGCCTGATTAATGTCCTCAATGCAGCCCAAATAAAGTCCTCAATGCAGCCTGATCAATGCATCAATGCAGCCTGATTATTGTCAATGCAGCCTGCTTAATGCCTTTTTTAAACTACTGTCATTTGCAGCCTCACCATCTCCCTCACCAGCAGCCTGAATTAGGAAATCACTGAGCCGTCATCTCCTCTCCACTCGGCTCTCACGTTACACACACACAGTCCTGTCTCCGCCATCGGCATTGGACTGTTATACACCAATAAATACAGTAAGTAGTGGTCTAGGTATGCCGTATTTAACCACTTGCCCACTGGGCACTTGAACGCCCTTCCTAACCAGACCAATTTTCATCCTTCAGTACTCTCAGATTTTGAATGACAATTACTCAGTCATGCAACATTGTACCCATATAAAATTTTTAAATTTTTTTCACACAAATAGAGCTTTCTTTTAGTGGTATTTGATCACCACTGGGTTTTTTCTTTTTTGCGTTATAAATGAAAAAATTACTGAAAATGTTGTAAAAAAAAATGCATTTTTCTTCGTTTCGGTTACAACGTTTTCAAATTAGTCATCAATTTATACTGCTACATATCTGTCATAAACTGGTGCTACCAGAAATGTGTGGACTGCAATAGGGAAGACCAAAGGCATGTAAAATAATAATAATAATATGATTTATTATGAGGATAAGTAATACACCAAAGTAAATGCACCTCTGATGTGACAAACATTAACATAAACCAGCAACCAACCACAGTGACACACACAAATAACTATCCAAACCAAAAGTATATACACTATCTCACAAAAGTGAGTACACCCCTCACATTTTTGTAAATATTTTATTATATCTTTTCATTTTACAACACTGGAGAAATGAGACTTTGCTACAATGTAAAGTAGTGAGTGTACAGCTTGTATAACAGTGTAAATTTGCTGTCCCCTGAAAATAACTAAACACACAGCCAATTATATCTAAACCACTGGCAACAAAAGTGAGTACACCCCTAAGTGAAAATGTCCAAATTGGGCCCAATTAGCCATTTTCCCTCCCCATTGTCATGTGACTCAGTGTTACAAGGTCTCAGGTGTGAATGGGGAGCAGATGTGTTAAATTTGATGTTATCGCTCTCACTCTCTCATACTGGTCACTGGAAGTTCAACATGGCACCTCACGGCAAGAAACTCTCTAAGGATCTTAAAAAAAAATTGTTGCTCTACATAAAGATGGCCTATGCTATAAGAAGATTGCCAAGACCCTGAAACTGAGCTGCAGCACGATGGCCAAGACCATACAGTGGTTAAACAGGACAGGTTTCACTCAGAACAGGCCTTGCCATGGTTGACCAAAGAAGTTGAGTGCCCATGCTCATATCCAGAGGTTGTCTTTGGGAAATAGATGTATGATTGCTGCCAGCATTGCTGCAGAGATTGAGGGGTCAACCTGTCAGTGCTCAGACCATATGCTGCACATTGCATCAAATTGGTCTTATGGCTGTCATCCCAGAGGGAAGCCTCTTCTAAAGATGATGCACAAGAAAGCCCGCAAACAGTTTGCTGAAGACAAGCAGACTAAGGATATGGATTACTGGAACCATGTCCTGTGGTCTAATGAGACCGACATAAACTTATTTGGAGCAGATGGTGTCAAGCGTGTGTTGCGGCAACCAGGTAAGGAGTACAAAGGCAAGTGTGTCTTGCCTACAGTCAAGCATGGTGGTGGGAGTGTCATGGTCTGGGGCTGCTTGAGTGCTGCTGGCACTGGGGAGCTACAGTTCATTGAGGGAACCATGAATGCCAACATGTACTGTGACATAGTGAATCAGAGCATGATACCCTCCCTTCGGAGACTGGGCCACAGGGTAGTATTCCAACATATCGACCCCAAACACACCTCCAAGACGACGAGATGAGAAGATGAGATAATGCTATATAATAAAGATGCTGATGCTCAGCTAAAGATGCTGAGGGTAAAGGTGATGGACTGGCCAAGCATGTCTTCAGTCCTAAACCCTATTGAGCATCTATGGGGCATCCTCAAATGGAAGGTGGAGGAGCACAAGGTATCTATCATCCACCAGCTCCATGATGTCGTCATGGAGGAGTGGAAGAGGACTCCATTGGCAACCTGTGAAGCTCTGGTGAACTCCATGCCCAAGAGGGTTACGGCAGTGCTGGAAAATAATGGAGGCCACACAAAATATTGACACTTTGGGCCCAATTTGAACATTTTTACTTAGGGGTGTACTCACTTTTGTTGCCAGCATTTTAGACATTAATGGCTGTGTGTTGAGTTATTTTGAGGGGACAGCAAATTTACACTGTTATACAAGCTGTACACTCACTACTTTACATTGTAGCAAAGTGTAATTTCTTCAGTGTTGTCACATAAAAAAGATATAATAAAATATTTACAGAAATGCGAGGGGTGTACACTGTTGTGAGATACTGTATATATATACTAGTCTGACTGTATATATCAAATACACTGCCACTAACTAACCTGCCTGCCTAATATAGCTCAATCTCTCTCTCTCTCCGTCAGGGCTATTTTTTGGCCTAGGCTGAGAAGGCCTAGGCCTAGGGTGGCACTTTGCGGGGGGCGGCGCATGAGAAAAAGCCCACCACCTGTCTTCCTGATTCCTGGCTCCTGCGGCTGCCCCCACACACATGCAGCCCATGGCGGCCGCCGTTGTGTATGGGTGTGCTTGGTAGAGTGTGGGGGGACGGGTGATTCATTCCCCAATAAGCGGCCGATGACTGGTGCAGGTGGAGCCTTATGCCTTATGTGGCACAGAAGCAGTATTTGATGGGTACAGTGGTGACAGTTGATGGCACAATGGCTACAATTGATTGGCACAGTGGCAGTGTTTGAGGGCACAGTGGAGGACACAGTGGCTGCGTTTGAGGGCATAGTGGCTGCGTTTGATGGGCACAGTGGCAGCATTTGAGGGCACAGTGGCAGCATTTGGGCACAGTGGCAGCGTTTGATGGGGCACAGTGGCTGCGTTTGATGGGGCACAGTGGCTGTGTTTGATGGCACAGTGGCTACAATTGATGGGCACAGTGACTGCATTTGATGGGCACAGTGATTACAATTGATGGGCACAGTGGCTGCGTTTGATAGCACAGTGGCTACAATTGATGGGCACAGTGGCTGCAATTGATGAGCACACTGGCTGCGTTTGATGGGGCCAGTGGCTGCAATTGATGGGCCAGTGGCTGCAATTGATGGGCACAGTGGCTGCGTTTGATGGCACAGTGGCTGCATTTGATGGCACAGTGGCTGCATTTGATGGGCACAGTGGCTGCAATTGATGGGCATAGTGGCTGCAATTGATGGGCACAGTGGCTGCAATTGATGGGCACAGTGGCTGAATTTGATGGCACAGTGGCTGCATTTGATGGGCACAGTGGCTGCATTTGATGGCACAGTGGCTGCATTTGATGGCACAGTGGCTGCATTTGATGGCACAGTGGCTACGTTTGATGGCCCAGTGGCTGCATTTGATGGGCACAGTGGCTGTGTTTGATGGCGCAGTGGCTGCATTTGATGGAACAGTGGCTGTGTTTGATGGGGCACAGTGAGGCTGTAATTGATGTCTTTTTTCTGAATGTTTTAGTTTGTTTGCGCTCCCCAAAAAATTTTGAGCACCAGCCGCCACTGGAATGTGCAAAGTGCTCCATGCATGCTAATATCAATGCAAACCCATCAAACTGTCCACATTTAGTGAAAGTGCATTAATATGCAGATCATGATATTGCAATAAAGTGCTCCATCAATGCTGAAGTCAATGCAAACTCATTAAAGAGGCGTTACACCCCCCCCCGAAAACATTAAAACTCAGCAGCTACAAATACTGTAGCTTCTGAATTTTAATATTAGGACGCTTACCTGTCCAGGGATCCTGCGAAGTCGACATCTCAGCCGATTTTCGGATTGGCTATCGGGTTTTGCCACCATCATTCATGATAAGGGAAAATGGCCGGTTCCCTACTGCACATGTGCAAACCGCGTTGCACTTTCTGAATGGCCCAGTGGGGGAAGGAGGAGGGGGCCGAACTTCAGAGGGGGCAGTGCAGTCTCCCGGGAGTGGGGAAGGGTACCTGTCAAAAACAGGTACCAGTTCCCCCCTCCTCCCTGAAAGGTGCCAAATGAGCCTAAAGAGGAAGGGGTGTGGTTTACAGATGATAGGGTGGGCCTTAAACAGGAAGGGGTGTGGCCTTGGCAGGAAGGGGTGGATCATATTTAAATAAGGGGGTACATGAGTTTAGTCAGGCCTGGGGCAGCATAAAACCTAAATACACAACTGCTCTCCGTCCACTATAAACACACTATACAGATGCTGTGTAAGCAGCCTTATATAGTGTGGGACGTTGACTTAATCCCCCTGAGCTATGATTGGCCAAAGGCACCCTGCCTTTGGCCTATTATGGCTCTCACTGAGGAGCGTGCTGTGATTGGCCAAAGCATGCAGGTCAGGTGTATGCTTTGGCTAATAATCATACAGCAATGCACTGCGGTCTTGCAGTGCATTATGGGGCGCTCAAATTTGCCCCCATGAAATTCGCTGTTCAGCGAATGGGCGAACACCCAATGTTCGAGTCGAACTTACATTCGACTCAAACTCGAAGCTCATCCTTAGCTGTAACCTGTTATCCTGAACCCTGTATCCATTCCTGGACTCCTGCCCTGCAGCCTGATCCCTTCCGCCTTCTCCCTCTGTCTCCTGTTACCTTCTCCCTGTCCTGTCTTGCTCCTTGCCCCCAACTGCTTGATCTCCCGTGTATGACCCTGGCTTGTTTACGATTAGGATTGTATTTTTCACTTGTATATACTTTTGGTTTGGTTAGTTATTTGTGTGTGTCACTGTGGTTGGTTCCTGGTTTATTTTATTGTTTGTCACATCAGAGGTGCGTTTACTTTGGTGTATTACTTATCCTCATAATAAATAATATTATTATTACTTTACATGCGTTTGGTCTTCCCTATTGCAGTCCACACATTTCTGGTCACACCAGTTTATGACAGAATACCAAGGCCATCCCTGACCAGAAGTGGCTGCACGGAGGAGCCATCCTGGTTCTGTTGTTTTTGCTAAAATGCATTCGGAAGTAGTTGTCTATCTTTCTTCACTGGTGATGAAGGATAATAATTATTGCTGTCAGATATTGAAGGAGTGGGCCAGGGATCAACTTTTAGAGTGTATCCATATTGCCCATTCTCTAGTTGATCAGGGCAGTATGCTGTTTGAAAATGTTCTGGCTTTGATTCAGGTGTGTGCAGAGCTAGTTTTGTCCAGTATTCCTAAAGGCAGTGATGACTTTTCTCCCCCCTTCAGTATGGCTCAGATAGAATCATTAGTGTGGCTCTTGGGGGATGATTCTACGTATTTCTTTGAGCACTATTCAGCATGTTTCCAACAGGTGCTAGTAGAGTGTGTTAACTCAGTGCAGTCTCTTGACAGAGAGGCAGCATGTAAACTGAATTTTGGTAAGCCATTACTACAACCATGGTCAGATATATTGCACTCAGACTCAGTCAGCTTGCAACAACCCATTCCTGCTGCCAGACACCTGCCCGCTCAAGTGTCTCGCTCTCCATCACCCACGGCAACCCCAGTATCAGCCCAATATACCCTGCTACCAACTAAGTATCAGTACCCTGATTCCACTTGCTGCACCTACCCTACCTTTAATCCATCTGCCTCTTCTCTGCTGCCTGCAACAATCCCACAAATATTCCCCCTAACCACTGCTCCCTCTTCCTTACCATATTCCAGCCCTTCTCTTCAATCAGCTGCATCCCCTACTTATAGCCCTGCAGTCACTTACAGACTTTCACTGGCTAACCCAAAGAAGAAATGGAAGTTTTTCCCCAATCCTGCCATTATCCCAGCCTGCCTCCACACCAACCAATCTGCTCCAGACTGCTTCCACACCAGCAGATCTGCTCCAGCCTGCTTCCACACCAGCTGATCGGTTCCCAGCCTGCTTCCACTCCAGTCGATCTGCTCCAGCCTGCTTCCACACCAGCCGATCTGCAACAGCATGCCTGCACGATAGCCGATCTTCTCCAGCCTGCCTCCACGCCAGCCAATATGCTCCCGCCTGCCTCCACGCCAGCCAATATGCTCCCGCCTGCCTCCACGCCAGCCAATATGCTCCGGCCTGCCTCTACGCCAGCCAATAGGCTCCGGCCTGCCTCTACGCCAGCCAATCTGCTCCAGACTGCCTCCATGATTGCCAATGGGGTTAGGCTAGCCTCTGTTGGTCCTGAACTTGATGACCCACCTAACCATGGCAACCTTCTGCCTGCTATCTGGCCTGATGCTCCAGTATTTGCTGTTTAGCCTAATGTTCTGGTGCCCACATCCAGCCTGATGTTCCAGTGCCCACGGTCCAGCCTGATGTTCCAGTGCCCACGGTCCAGCCTGAAATTCCGGTGCCCACAGCCCAGCCTGATGTTCCAGTGCCTGTTTTCCAGCCTGCTGAGCCGATGCCCCTTTCCCAGCCTGATGTGCCGTGTCCATTACCCAGCCTGCTGGGCCGGTGCCCGTCACCCAGCCTGCTGATTCTGTGCCCGTCACCCAGCCTGTTGAGCTGTGCCCATCACCCAGCCTGCTGAGCCAGTGCACGTCACCCAGCCTGCTTAGCCAGTGCCCATCACCCAGCCTGCTGACCTAGTGCCCGATACCCAGCATGCTGATACGGTGCTTGCTAAACCAGTTTCTGATGCCCAGCTTGCTGCTGCCGTTGCCTAGCCTATTGTTCCAGTGCCCGCTGTTCAGCCTGTCGCTCCAGTGCCCACTGCCCAGCCTGATGTTTCAGTGCCTGTTGTCCAGTCTGATGATCCAAAACCCGATATCCAGCTTGATGATCCAGTTCCTGATGCCTGGCTTGATGTTCCAGTGCCCTCTGTCCAGCCTGATGATCTGATGCCCGGCTTGATGATCCAGTTCTTGACTCCCGGCCTGAAGTTCCAGTGCCCGTTGCCTGGCCTGATGTTCCATTGCCTGCTCTCCAGTCTGATGATCTGATGCCCGATGTCCAGCTTGATGATCCAGTTCCTGACTCCCGGCCTGATGTTCCAGTACCTGCTCTCCAGTCTGATGATCCAATGCCCGATGTCAAGCTTGATGTTCCAGTTCTTGCCATCCGGCCTGATGTTCCAGTGCCCGCTGTCCAGCCTGATGTTCCAGTGCCTTTGTCTGCCATCCAGTCTGCTGTGCCTCTGCCCGCTGCCTAGCTTGATGTGCCTCTGTCCACTGCCCGGCTTGATGTGCCTCTGTCCACTGCTCGGCTTGATGTGCCTCTGTCCACTGCTCGGCTTGATGTGCCTCTGTCCACTGCTCGGCTTGATGTGCCTCTGTCCACTGCTCGGCTTGATGTGCCTCTGTCCACTGCTCGGCTTGATGTGCCTCTGCCCGCTGCCCGGCTTGATGTCATGGACTTTTTGTATCTACAACTAGTTGGATTGTCCGGAAAGTGCTCCTTCAAGGGGGGTACTGTCAGGGAAGGTTTCATCTGCTGGTGGCGCTGTCGGATCTATGGGCCGCAGTACTGGTGTCCACCAGCAGGTGTCTCCCAGCAATCTGGAGCCGACATCATCTCCTGCAATCAGGCGTCACCTGAAACTGATTGCAGGAGGTGTACTTATACCCGGCAGATGCTTGCACTCATTGCCTTGTTTATGTTCCTTGAGCCCTGACCTGTGTTGCTATCCTGAAACCTGTATTCCTGTATTCCTTTATCCTGTAACCCCTTATCCTGAACCCTGTATCCGTTTCTTGACCGATCCCTTCCGCCTTCTCCCCCTGTCTCCCGTTACCTTCTCCCTGTCCTGTCTTGCTCCTTGCCACATCTGATTTTTTTTTAAATCAAAAAGGTCTTTATTGAACATTTTAAGTAAATACATCTTCCGGTGCACAGTTTTCTACATTTCAGTGTCATAGTCATACAATGTATATAGCATAGGTTCTTATAGTATTACTACATAGCCCTTTAATTTTCATTATACAATTTTAAATATAATTGACTTCCAACATCTTTCCAATTTGCATATATTATACGTCCTTCCCATTTTCATTAATTTATTTATCTAAGGACCCTGTAAGAGCCTTGTCATGACTATTTCTCTCGGACTAAGTCCTGGTGTGTCTAACCAACTTGACCAAATGCGTTCAAACCTATGTGGGCAACCTCTATGTTGATATATGTATTTTTCCATAGTTAGAGTTTTACCCATATGCGTTATCCACATTTTGACAGAGGGCGGTACTGCAGACTTCCATGCCATTAGTATAAGTTTTCTAGCTTGAAATAGAGCCCTGGAGAAAGCCACTTTAGTTTGTTCCTCTGGGATTACCTCATCCAGTACCCCTAACAAACAGTACATAGGATCTACAGGTACCGTCGTTTGGAACACTCCATTTAGTGTATTGAGAAGCCACAGAAGATGTATAAGATCCGCACTGTGCTGCCGACATCGGCAGCACAGGGGGTCCGCCACTCTGCCCATCTTGTGCAACTTGGATGGAGTGTAGTGCACTCTAAGTATTATATATAGTTGGGACACTTTTTGCGCAACATTGAGGGAACACGTAGGTATGGCTTGAAACGCTTCCTCCCATTGATCCTCAGTTATTTGACCCAGGTCCCTTCTCCATGCATCAATTGCCTTACATGGGTAAACACCTAGGTACTTGGTAAGTAGCATTTGGTAACACAAGGAAATAATCACTTTGGTTTCGCTGGATGACTGCAACACATGTAACACAGGCGTGGGACAAAGTTCCCACTCACCTGCGTCTCCCTGCGCCGCAATTGCGTGCCGAAGCTGCATATAGGGAATGTACATAGTGTCTGGGAGCCCAAATGTAGTCTGCAATTCTGCAAAGGACATCAGTTTACCATGTTTAAATATGTGAAAGAGCATGGTCACCCCGTGGGAGCTCCATCTGGGCTCACGCTGTAACTTAGCTAGCTCCACATAGGTGCGATTTCCCCATATTGGGCTGTATTCTGTAAATCCCTGCACCCCTTGTAATTGTCTACTTTTGTTCCATACTTTCTGTACCAGGGATAATGTCTGAGTTTTTTTGTTAGACTTCGCGAATATTTGTGCCTCTAGACCCAAAGGAATGGTCTCAGCACCCGTAGCAAAAAGCATCAATCGCGCTACTGAGCCCGTTGGCTCATGTGTCATAGATCCCACAAGGTGTTGCAACTGCGCCGCAATGTAGTACAGCCAAGGGTTGGGGACCGCCAACCCTCCGCCGTCCTTTGGATACTGCAGCTGCTCTAGCTGAACTCTGGGTGCTTTGTTGTGCCACAGCAGTCGCCAAAAAAGGGTATTGACTACTCTGAAAACTTTTAAATGTATCACTACTGGTGAGTTGTGGAGAAAATATAAAAGCTGGGGCATTAAAATCATTTTAATGAGATTTGCCTTACCCGCTAGCGAAATCATTAGGTTGTTCCATGTATGTATTTTGTCACAAAAGCTGGATAGCAATGGGAATATATTTAAAGAGCAGAAATCCCAAACGCGTGGGGATATCTGGATGCCCAGGTATTTAAATCCAGTGGTGGTTGGAATGGGGCAAGAGTCAGACAAACTCACATCCCGGCTCTCGTCCAACATCATCAGGGCCGATTTAGACCAATTTATGGTCAGGCCTGAGAAATGTCCAAATTGCTCTATTATATCCATTACCCCCAGCAGTGATTGACTAGTGTCTCCCAGAAATAGCAACATGTCATCCGCATATAACATGAGCTTTTCATGCAAGTCACCATACCTGAATCCCACTATCTGTGGACTATCCCTTATTTGAGCCGCCAGAGGTTCTATAGCGATCGCAAAGAGCAGGGGGGACAGCGGGCAGCCTTGCCTCGTCCCCCTACCCAGAGCAAAAGCGTCTGACATCCTATTCGCTACTCAAATGTTGGCTTGAGGAGCTGCATACAGCAGATTTGTCCATGCTATAAACCGCCGTCCGAAGCCAAATTTGTCCAGTGTCGCCCATAAGTATCTCCAGCTGACGCTGTCGAACGCCTTATTGGCGTCTAAGGATAGAAGAGCTCTGTGTCCCTCATTGTCAGCCTGTATTTGCATATTCATATATAGCCTTCTAAGATTTGTAGCTGTGGATTTCTGCGGCATAAAGCCAGCCTGATCTGGGTGTATGATTGAGGATATTATCCCATTGACCCGAATTGCCAGGACCTTAGCAAGGATTTTTACATCACTTTGGAGTAAGGATATGGGCCTATACGAACCCGGGTCAACAGGATCCTTCCCTGGCTTAAGCAATAAAATCACATTTGCTCTGGTCATGGAGTCCGGCAGTCTACCCTCAGCCAAGCTAGTATTGAAAACCCTTAGTAGTTCTGGCAACAATTTTTCTCCATACTGAGAGTATACCTCCATTGGGAGACCATCCTCCCCTGGAGCCCTACAGGTAGGGAAAGAACTCACCGCCACCTGGAGCTCTTCTATGGTTATTGGAGCATCCAGGTGCCGTCTCGCCTCAACAGACAGTGTGGGTAGATTTATGTTAGCCATAAAAGCATTGAGATCATCATCAGAGTAGGTCTCTCTAGATTTGTATAGATCCCTATAAAAATTTGCCAGCTCAGAGATGATATCATCGGGAGTGTTAACTATCCTGCCATTGGCAGCTCGTATGGCTCCTATAGCCGGTGACTGTTGTTGTGATTTTGCAATTTTTGCTAATAGGCGGCCTGTCTTTTCCCCCTCCTCATAAAACGCCAGTTTCGAAAAAAATCTCTTACGTTCTGCAGCGGAGGATCGCACGCGGTCTAAGGAGTCCTGAGCCGCAATCCATGCCTCCCTTGCAGAGTCCGTGGGATCAGTCACAAATGCCAACTCTAGTTGACTCACCAAGTCCTCCGCCTGCTCTAGCAGGACCGAGGTATTTTGTTTAACCACATTTATTTCCTGAATAAATAATCCTTTACAATATGCTTTAAGCTGTTCCCATTTGTACAGGATATCTGTGTGCTGTCTATGTATTCTAAGAAATTTATGGATCTGGGCCTCTATCCGTTCATGTGAAGTAAATAATTTAAGCCAGGAGGCGTTTAGTTTCCATGGGGCCTTAGATAATAGACTGGAGGGTTGCGCATTCAGCCATATGACTAGTGGGGAATGATCACATACCCCGCGTGGGTAGTACTCCACCCTCAAGGTGTATCCCACCATATCTGGGGTGCCAATACAGAGGTCTATACGGGACAGAGAACCATGTGTCTTGGAGAAGCATGAAAACTGCTTATGGTTTGGGTAATGGACCCACCATAGGTCAGTCCATCCTATTTCCATTAAGAGACGGCTAAGGGCAGTTCCCCGACCACCCCTAGGTGGAACCATAGGAGGGTGTCTGTCTATTCTTGGGTCCAGGCAACAGTTAAAGTCCCCCATAATTAGTATCGGAATGTCAGGTTTATTAGTCACATATGAAACCAGTAGTTGCAACACTTCCCGCGAGAACGGGGGTGGTATGTATATAAATGCCAGAATCATGGTAATTGTATATATTTTGCAATGGAGAAAGATAAATCTGACGCATATATCTATCAGGGAGTCTAGCTCTTGGTATGCTATGGCCTTGTGTATCAGTACACTTACTCCTTGGGAAAAAGCAGAATATGTGGAGTGATATGCCTTCCCCACCCATGCATATTGCAGAAAGCTAACCGTATTGTCCTGCAGGTGAGTCTCCTGCAGGCCAATTATGGCGGGGTGGATCCTTCGCATGACCGTAGATATCATTGTTCTCTTCAAAGAATCATTTACCCCCCGCATATTCCAAGACATTATAGGTGTACTAGCCATAAAAAACCGTTTTGAATTAATCTATGCATATAAAACATTCCTGCATCCTCATATACATTTCCCTTAACACCCCTGATGTGAGCTGTATTGGGTTCAGAGGTGGTCGTCGCTTGGTATAGCGCCTTTTGGGCTATATGAGAGAGGCACGTACACCGGAGATGTGGTAGAAAACCGATAAATGAACATCTGCACCACTGCGCTTTCCTGCGATTATACTGTTGAATTAATAAGTGAGTTACAGTCCTTGTTCCTGTAATTGCTAATTTGGCATAGTAAAAGATTCTCAGCATCCACAGGTTTTGACCATTAACCTTCAACTTTTTGCCAACAGGGCAAAGATATCTGTGCCACAGCAACCTGAACAGTAGGTTGAATGCGCACATTGCACTGACATGCACGCCAAATAGGTGGTTAAACTTATGAGTGTTCAAACACAGATTGCAATTGAACTGCCATTCGCTGATGGTGGAATTTTATCATAAGTCCTCTTTGAACTCTGTAAGACTGCACAAGTGATGGGGCGCCCATCCTGCCCAATTAGTGTGGATTCAACTACATCATCCGTCTCCATTTTCCCTTTGTGGTCTTCGGAGGCCCTGCTCATTGCAGTCTAGCCAATCAGCTGCATCTTGGGCGTTTTCAAAGAAGTGATTTTGATCTCCTGCTGTAATGCGCAGCCTGGCCGGAAAAAGCATGGCGTACTTTAACTGTAGACGTTGTAGCCTTTTCTTGACATCCATAAATTTAGACCTTTTTCGCTGCACTTCCGCGGAAAAGTCTGGGTAAAAGGATATTTTAGCTCCATTAAAGTGTATTGCTCCCTTTTCCCTGGCCAAACGAAGCACCACCTCACGATCCCTGTAATTCAGGAGTCTGGCAAGCACTGACCTTGGGGGGCTGCCGGGCGGAAGAGGACGCGACGGCACCCGGTGTGCCCTTTCCACCGCGTATAGGGGTGAGAACGCCTCTTTCCCAAAGATTTCCTGCAGCCAGCCTTCAACAAAATTAGTGGGGTCCCTTCCCTCCACCTTCTCGGGGAGCCCCACAATACGAACGTTGTTGCGTCTCAGGCGGTTCTCGATGTCATCTGTTTTATCGAACGCCTGGTGGGCCTGCTGAGCTGCCACTCTCACTTCCCTGTTCAGATGAGGCATGTGGTCCTCCATGTCACTCACTCTCCCTTCTACTGCAGTGGTTCTCTCTCTGATTTTTTGCAGATCATGGCGTAGTAGAGAGACTGTCTCCCTCAGCCCCCCAAATTTCTCTTTGAGATCATCCACTGATGCTGTGCATTTATGAACTGCCTGCAGAAGATCACTCAGTGATGGTTGGGGACTGTCCTCTGTCTGCATATCAAACAAGGCAGGCATAGGATCAGGAACAGACTCCATGGATTCAGTGTCTTCCAGCCTGTCTGCACTATCTCTGTCTGCCTGCACCGCTGACACTGTTGTGTGCTGTGAATCAGCCTGTGTAACTTCCAGAGTTCCTGCCATTTTCTGAGCATAATATATTATGTCTTTGGGCTGGTCTTTTGTTTTAGGGAGTTTAGGTAGCTTACCCCCTTGCTCCGGTTTCTTGTCCTGGCCTCGTGGAGTCCTCTGCGGCTGAGGATGCCCGGCGCCATCTTGGAATTCCTGGGAGGCCGAAGCTGCGGCGTCTCCTCGGGTTCCCCCGGGTCATCATACCCGATCTGATTGCCGTTTTAGGGACCGCTGGTGTCTGGAGACTGTTAGGGGCCGGTTCCGTGCGTTTGCGGGCGTTGTGTGTGGCGAGGAGAGGATTCTCTGTAGGATCAACAGCGGGAGCTCCGTCGAACACGACTGTTCACATGCCCTGCTAGGCCATGCCCCTTTCCACATCTGATTGATCTCCCATGTATTAGAGCTGCACAATTCTGGTTAAATTGAGAATCACAATTTTTTTGCTTAGAAGATAGATCATGATTCTCGTGGCGTAACATCATCTTTCATATTAAAACAAAAAAAATTGGGCTAACTTTAGTGTTTCGTTTTTTTTTTTTTTTTTTTTTTATTCATTGTGTATTCATTCAAGTGTATTTTTTCCCCAAAAAATGCATTTGAAAGACCGCTGGGCAAATACAGTGTGACATAAAATATTGCAGCAATTGACATTTTATTCCCTAGGGTCTCTGCTAAAATATATACAATGTTTGGGGGTTCCAAGCAATTTTCTAGCAAAAAATACTGATTTTAACTTAAGAAACAAGTGTCAGAAAAAGATTTAGACTTTAAGTGGTGTGAGGGGGTTTAGCTCGGCAGCGGGTGTGTGTGACATCCCTGGATGGGTTCACCACACAAAATCAGGCACAGCAGACAGCGTTGCAGGTGAAAAAAAAACAAAGGTGCGGTTTATTTATGCTATCTGCAGTGAAAAATATAACAGCAAAACAAAAAGAAACATGAAAAGAAATCCTGGTCAGTTTGACCGCTTACCACACACGTAGATTCCCTATCTAACAACTGGGTGCAGCCTTGTGCTGCACCAGTCCCTATCTCTCTTTTAGAAGTTTGCCACACAGGCGTTAACTCACCGCACAGGACAGATATCACACTCCCCAGTCTACACACACAGAACTGGTTCCAGGATGGAGCATCTCCCTAAGCATTCTAGGGTTTTTTGTATAGGTCTTAATGAGCTCACTTACTTCAGCTGGGCTCATTAACTCTTCCCCTGCAGGACTCCCAGCACTCCCCCTCGTGGTACAAGTCAGCATAAAGCCTGAACCTAGGGCATACATATTTTCCATCCTGGTTGCAACCAGGTGATTTTACCTGCCTGCTGTCACAGTGGTTAAACTTACTGCATTTACATGTTGTTAAAAACTTGGCAGTAGGCCTGGATTTTTTTTTTTTTACACACAGAAGTTTCCCTTTGATCTAAGAAGGACGAGTCAGTTACAATGTTTCATGTTAAAACTTGGCAGACTGCCCTGATTTTTTCTTTTGACAGCTGAGCGAGCAGATAAGTCTCTCCACTTGTTATATGAAAGAATCGGCAAACTCTGCAATAGAGATCGTCAGGGGGTTGAATCGAGATCATGATTTTTTTAACGATTAATTTAGCAGCTCTACCGTGTATGACCCTGTCTTGTTTACGATTAGGATTGTATCTTTCACTTGTACAGTATCTCACAAAAGTGAGTACACCCCTCACATTTCTGTAAATATTTTATTATCTCTTTTCATGTGACAACACTAAAGAAATTACACTTTGCTACAATGTAAAGTAGTGAGTGTACAGCTTGTATAACAGTGTAAATTTGCTGTCACCTCAAAATAACTCAACACACAGCCATGTCTAAACCGCTGGCAACAAAAGTGAGTACATCCCTAAGTGAAAATGTCCAAATTGGGCTCAAAGTGTCAATATTTTGTGTGGCCACAATTATTTTCCAGCACTCCCTTAACCCTCTTGGGCATGGAGTTCAGCAGAGCTTCACAGGTTGCCACTGGAATCCTCTTCCACTCCTCCATGACGACATCATCTCATTAGACCACAGGACATGGTTCCAGTAATCCATGTCCTTAGCCTGCTTATCTTCAGCAAACTGCAGGCTTTTTTGTGCATCATCTTTAGAAGAGGCTTCCTTCTGGGACGACAGCCATGCAGACCAATTTGATGCAATGTGTGGCGTATGGTCTGAGCACTGACAGGTTGACCCCCCCACCCCTTCAATCTGTGCAGCAATGCTGGCAGCACTCATACTCTATGTCTATTTACCAAAGACAACCTCTGGATATGATGTTGAGCACATGCACTCAACTTCTTTGGTCGACCATGGTGAGGTCTGTTCTGAATGGAACCTGTCCTGTTTAACCGCTGTATGTTCTTGGCCATCATGCTGCAGCTAATTTTCCGGGTCTTGGCAATCTTCTTATAGCCTAGGCCATCTTTATGTAGAGCAACAATTCTTTTTTTCAGATCCTCAGAGAGTTCTTTGCCGTGAGGTGCCATGTTGAATTTCCAGTGACCAGTATGAGAGAGTGAGAGCGATAACATCAAATTTAACACATCTGCTCTCCATTCACACCGAGACCTTGTAACACTAATGAGTCACATGACATTGGGGAGGAAAAATGGCTAGTAGGGCCCAATTTGGACATTTTCTCTTAGGGGTGTGCTCACTTTTGTTGCCAGCAGTTTAGACATTAATGGCTGTGTGTTTAGTTATTTTGAGGGGACAGCAAATTTACACTGTTATACAAGCTGTACACTCACTACTTTACATTGTAGCAAAGTGTCATTTCTTCAGTGTTGTCACATGAAAAAATATAATAAAATATTTACAAAAATGTGAGGGGTGTGCTCACTTTTGTGAGATACTGTATATACTTTTGGTTTGGATAGTTATTTGTGTGTGTCACTGTGGTTGGTTTCTGGCTTATGTTATTGTTTGTCACATCAGAGGTGCGTTTACTTTGGTGTATTATTTATCCTCATAATAAATCATATTATTATTATTTTACATGTGTTTGGTCTTCCCTATCGCAGTGCACACATTTCTGGTAGCACCAGTTTATGACAGATATGTAGCAGTATAAATTGTGGCCAAAATTTATGAAGAAAAAATACTAATTTGCAAAATTTTATAACCGAAACGAAGAGAAATGATTTTTTTTACAACATTTTTGGTCATTTTTTCATTTATAACGCAAAAAATAAAAAACCCAGTGGTGATCAAATACCACTAAAAGAATGCGCTATTTGTGTGAAAAAATGGACAAAATTGTATGAGGGTACAATGTTGCATGACTGAGTATTTGTCATTCAAAATCTGAGCGCACTGAAAGATGAAAATTGGCCTGGTTAGAAAGGGGGTTTAAGTGTGTGGGCAAATGGTTAAATACGGCATGCCTAGACCACTACTTACCATATTTATCGGCGTATAACATTTCTTCAGTGTTGTCACATGAAAAGATATAATAAAATATTTACAAAAATGTGAGGGTGTGTACTCACTTTTGTGAGATACTGTATATATACATATATATATATATATATATATATATATATATATATATATATATATATATATATATATATATATATATATATATTTTTTTTTTTATTTTTTTTTTACCATATATGTAAGTATAAATAAATATAAATACAGTACTTTGAAGAAGTATTCATACCCCTTGAAATTTTCCACATTTTTTCATGTTACTAAAGACTAAAGATGTAAACATATTTTATTGGGGATTTTATGTGATAGACCAAAACAAAGTGGCACATAATTGTGAAGTGGAAGGAAAATTATAAATGGTTTTCAAAATGTTTTGCAAATAAATATGTGAAGAGTGTGGCGTGCATTTGTATTCAGCCCCCCTGAGTCAATACTTTGTAGAACCACCTTTCGCTGCAATTACAGCTGCAAGTCTTTTTGAGTATATCTCTATAACATCAAATTCAACACACCTGCTCCCTATTCACACCTGGGACCTTGTAACACTAATGAGTCACATAACATCAGGGAGGGAAAATGGCTAATTGGGCCCAATTTGGACATTTTCACTTTTGTTGCCAGTGGTTTAGACATTAATGGCTGTGTGTTGAGTTATTTTGAGGGGACAGCAAATTTACACTGTTATACAATCTGTACAATCACTACTTTACATTGTAGCAAAGTGTCATTTCTTCAGTGTTGTCACATGAAAAGATATAATAAAATATTTATATATTTTATTTTATATATATTTTTTTACAGGAAATATATATACACACACTGGTGTTGATACATATGAAGAAAGAAATCTTTTTCCTCTAATCGCACCAGCTTCTCTCCCAGATTCTTCACCTCTGAGCTGGAGAATCTGGGACAGGAATATTTCAGAGTAACAGCCAGTGAGATCTTCAGAACTCACTTTTATAGACTGGCCATTTTTGACAGAACGGTTGTGTGCTGTGATGAGGAGCTAAGAACATGTTCTCTGGTCCTCATCTCAGTTACATAAACTGATACACACGGGAGATCAGCCATGATCCTGAGGATGACAGCTTTTCTCTGTTTCATAAACGGACACCAAAATACCAATTGGTTTAATGAGATAAATACCACATATTTCGGAAAAATACTGCATGCAGTATTTTAGGAGCGTTTTTATGTGAATGCCCAATATCTTTTGGAAAAACACTATGCAGTAGTTTACTGCATTTCTTAAAGCAGTAAATACTGCTTTGTGAATGGAGCCCAACATACAGTTAGGTCCATAAATATTGGGACATCGACACAATTCTAATCTTTTTGGCTCTATACACCACAACAATGGATTTGAAATGAAACAAACAAGATGTGCTTTAACTGCAGGCTTTCAGCTTCAATTTGAAGGTATTTACATCCAAATATAATAAATAATGTATATGTGCCTCACACTTTTTAAGGCACCAAAATTAGTGGGACAGATTAACAATCATCCATCAAACTTTCACTTTTTAATACTTGGTTGCAAATCCTTTGCAGTCAATTACAGCCTGAAGTCTGGAACACATAGACATCACCAGACGCTGGGTTTCATCCCTGGTGATGCTCTGCCAGGCCTCTACTGCAACTGTCTTCAGTTCCTGCTTGTTCTTGGGGCATTTTCCCTTCAGTTTTGTCTTCAGCAAATGAAATGCATGCTCAATCAGATTCAGGTCTGCATAACATTGCATAACATTCCACTTCTTTCCCTTAAAAAACTCTTTGGTTGCTTTCTCAGTATGCTTCTGGTCATTGTCCATCTGCACTGTGAAGCACCATTCAATGAGTTCTGAAACATTTTGCTGAATATGAGCAGATAATATTGCCCGAAACACTTCAGAATTAATCCTGCTGCTTTTGTCAGCAGTCACATCATCAATAAATACAAGAGAACCAGTTCTATTGGCAGCCATACATGCCCACGCCATGACACTATCACCACCATGCTTCACTGATGGGGTGGTATGCTTTGGATCATGAGCAGTTCCTTTCCTTCTCCATACTCTTCTCTTCCCATCACTCTGGTACAAGTTGATCTTGGTCTTAACTGCCCATAGGATGTTGTTCCAGAACTGTGAAGGCTTTTTTAGATGTTGTTTGGCAAATTCTAATCTGGCCTTCCTGTTTTTGAGGCTCACCAATGGTTTACATCTTGTGGTGCACCCTCTGTATTCACTCTGGTGAAGTCTTCTCTTCATTGTTGACTTTGACACACATACACCTACCTCCTGGAGAGTGTTCCTGATCTGGCCAACTGTTGTGAAGGGTGTTTTCTTTACCAGGGAAAGAATTCTTCCGCATCCACCACAGTTGGTCTTCCGGGTCTTTTGGTGTTGCTGAGCTCACCGGTGCGTTCTTTCTTTTTAAGGATGTTCCAAACAGTTGATTTGGCCACACCTAATGTTTTTGCTATGTCTCTGATGGGTTTGTTTTGTTTTTTCAGGCTAATGATGGCTTGCTTCACTGACAGTGACAGCTCTTTGGATCTCATATTGAGAGTTGGCAGCAACAGATTCCAAATGCAAATAGCACACTTGAAATGAACTCTGGACCTTTTATCTGCTCCTTGTAAATGGGATAATGAGGGAATAACACACACCTGGCCATGGAACAGCTGAGCAGCCAAATGCCCCATTACTTTTGGTCCCTTAAAAAGTGTGAGGCACATATACAAACTGTTGTAATTCCTACACCGTTCACCTGATTTAGATGTAAATACCCTCAAATTAAAGCTGAAAGTCTGCAGTTAAAGCACATCTTGCTAGTTTCATTTCAAATCCATTGTGGTGGTTTATAGAGCCAAAACGATTAGAATTGTGTCAATGTCCCAATATTTATGGACCTGACTGTACCTAACTGCATTCTTTTTAAATTGGAGAACTATATCCAGTTCAGATTGGGATGCTTACAGCTAAAAAAAAACATAAGTTTTAAGGCAGACTAATCTACCCATGTGTATGGACAGCTTTAGGCCATGAGTCCAGATAAACAGACATCTGTGTGTAAAATGGAAAACCGAGGGAGCTTTACACATTGATGGGATCATTCAAATTTCCTAGGATACTATTATAGTCACACAATATACATTCAACTTATCTCTTTGGATTTATCTCTCCATATATGTGATATAAAAGAATGGTGGAATGGGAAATCTGTATTCCAACAAGCTGGTATCATGGATGTCAGTTTTACGTCACAATCCTTCTGGTCTCCAAGTCAATGATTATAGGCTCTAGTTTGTTTCGTACAGAGCCAGAAAATTGCCTGTCTTCAAATGACAGCCCTCTGCTCTCTACTTACATATATGAGTCTGTATATGACTTTCAGTACACCTATAATACTGTATGTGTGCTCCCATTCATCTGCTGGTAATGAAACTATTCTTCTATCAGTATAGAATCTTTAAATAAACATGGGGTCTGCATTGTAGATCACTGCCCATCATTTTAAAGTATTTCTTCGACTCTCAGCTCTTCTGATCAATTTGGGTTTATAAATCGGGTTAGTGAGTTTAAGCCTGTAAATATTCTATATTGGCTTTTGATTTAACGGTTGTGTATAAAATTAGGTATTTAAATTTGCACAGTGACAAATATCTGTGAATTGTGTGCAGTTGAGTATGGAGTAGCTAGTAGTAATTTTTCACATTGAACTTGTTCTGTAATTATGAAGATCTTTGGCAGCTACTGCTAGCTATACTATGACCTAGATAAATGAGAACCTCATTTTGGAGAACCTCATCCACTGATTTTGGAGTATTCACATTGACCAAAAATCCCAATGTGCCTAGATTTCCATGGAAATAAGCAGCAAATGCGCATAATATCCGCTGAACAGAATAGATGCTTCAAGAAATTATATAGGCTAAGCTAGACAGAATAATAATGCAATGCACAGACTTGATTATTTATTTTGTTTCCATGTGTCATCAAATTTATGAAAAAGGTGAAAAAAAGTTGGACTTGCATCCAGAGGATTGACAGCTGGAAACAACAACAGTAATTCCTGTGTACATTATTATAACATAGCATGTTTTATTGATTTTATAATAATACCCTGCATACCTAGAAATATCCATAAAACATGTTGAGTTTTTATCAATCTTGTATGCATCCATAATTTTGGTATAGGAAGGAGATGAAACACCACTTGACATGCAGAGTCACAAACAATAAATTACCCAGAGCGTTTTCCAATTTCAAGCACTGTCAGGAGCATCAATACTTAGGATGGCATCAGTGTGCACTGCTCAGTGATCACATGCCTCTTGGTCACAGCCAATCAGCAGCCCAAATCACTCCCACCCCCCATCCATCATGCACAGGAAGTGCCTCCCCCTTTCACATTCTATCTCTTATCTGAGACTGCTGGATCCTTCAACTGTCCTTATGATTGTTTGTATTGCAATTTATCTCCTTACCTGAATATCTCAAAAACATAAACTGTTCAGATTTGAAAAACACTGCCAAATGGCAAAAAAACAAACAAATGGTTGGACTTTAGTCCACAAAACATTCAGACAACAAGAAAAAAAACCGTTGTTGTTTATGTGAGTTGTTAAATCAGCTTGGGCCAACGAGGGGTTTTTTTTCTCTTTAATTTTCTCTTTCCAAAGAATTTTTCTCTTTCAATGAAATCTGCCCTAGAGAATAAGTAGCCTTTTGCTGCTGATCTCTCCCATTTAAAATCATGGTTACCTGGTTACGATGATGGTCCAGTTGCCTTTTTCTCTTCTGAATCACTTTTCTGGTACAAATATCCACATCAGGATTTTTGGCTTCTTGTTGACCATATATGCTGCATGCATACTTTAGTTATTCAAAGTAATACAAGTATAGACAGACAGAAATGTTGCATTTTCAGAGCAGCAATTAAAGCTTATGCATTTCTCTTAGTACAGGTTTAAAAAATAAGCATTCTCCATTAGCAGTTTTTAGATTTAACATTTTTATATTGTATCATTGTACATCTTTTCTTCAAGCTTTATTTAATGAGTTTTGGAAAGTTGCGTAATGTTTCTCAGTCAATTTATTCGAATTTGCTTCTAAGAAAGCAGTGGACACTATCCAAACGGAGATTATCTCAGAAAAAAAATAAATTTATTATTTTCAACCAGCCGGTAGCACTCTAGTCTTCTTTTCTCATGTTTTGTTTATCTGGCTAACCTAAACTGCTTTGCTAAAATAAAAAAAAATAAAAAACTTGCCTATATGGAGCTCAAATTACACACACAATGCAATGACCCCTTTCTTACTGCTCTGCATAGCACCATTCGGCGTTTCAATTAAATCGTCAAATTCAAAGAGTGAAACTCTTGCAACCCTGTATTTAAAGCTTGCTTGTGAAAATGATATATAAATGATACAAATAATTTACATTAAAAAAAAAACATGTAAATCTTAAACGATTAAAAAGGTAAAATTAAAGTGACCTAAGCCATTATAGTTTCCCTTTAAAAGATTTTCTCTCAGGAAACTGTGTCAAACTCATGCACTGGCATTTAATTGGGTCTCCTGCAGCTGCAGTAAAGCACATTCCCTCGTCTAAACTTCGTTTGTTGATAGGGAATGAAGACCTGGGTTAATATACAATGATAAGACCTAAAAGGAATAACTGACATTCTATGCATGCTTCCCATGTTGTCTAGAGCAATGAGTCACACAGACTTTGTTAAGAGATTGATGTCCATGACTCACAATATTTGTTAAAGACTCTACATTTGATCTATTGATGGTGCTACATGTATCACTACAATACGGCATAGATGGTACATGCTCATAGAATTTTTTTCTTTTTACCTTGTTTTTTTATTATTTGAAAATGCACTCTTTTTAGCAAATGCAACCAAGGTAAAATTGTTCCAGACAGTCATCAACATCGTGCCTGATTTTCAAATTTTCTCTTCTGCAACCCTTAGGTGGGATAATTAGAGATTAACTACTGTATAGCTTACTAATTATTTCAGCTATGCCACTAAGTGCTATTGTGAGGAAACATGTTTTGTTAAATGTCTTTGAGGAACAGATTTTAAGTTAACCTGTGCTTTGTCCATCAATCTAGGCCAATCACCTATCACCAGCACCATCACATGGGGGAAGGAAATAAGTCACATGATCCCCATAAACCAGAAGAATCAGGTTGTTCTGTCTGCTCACAAATGAACTCCTAATACTGCTACTTAACTAAAGTAAAAAAAAACAAATATTACATACATGTTTTAAGTTTCAATTGCCAGTTTTTTTCAGTCTGCTTTTTTCTTTAATTCTGTGTACATTTAGTTCACATACATACCTTAATTTTTTTTTCCAGAGAATCCCATCTGCATTCATATGCATTATGCCTGTGTCTACAATTCATTCTATTCTTCAAATATCTCCCTTTGTAGCCACCATTTAGATGCACCGAGTGGTCACTGGATGGTGCAGGCTTTAGCTGTGCCGTGCTGATCATTTTCTTTATTAAATGAAGAAGGTCTGAGAATTTAGGAAAGCAACTGATGAGCAGATTACAAAGTCTATGCAATCCATTGGCAAGCCACCTCGCCGAAACATGCACACCTAAAGAGTGCATGGGGATGTGTTCTTTCACTTTTGCAATCAGCAGGAAGTTGGCTGTTAAGAAGAGCTGTAAAAACAGCAGATGCAGCTACAGGGGTGGACTGAGGGTATGAACACATTTTCAAAGTAAGAGAGGATATTTTAACAATACGAATACAGTGTTTTGAGACAGTGTTTAATGTTCTTTAATAATTCTAATGTAATGAATGCGATTTTACTACTCCTTTAATTTTTTGATGTGTGTGTTACAATTGAAAATCATGTTCTGTCCATTATTTCTACTTTCTAAATCACTGCATTAAAATGTGTTGGTACCACATCCCTATATAACCTGCTTACTACAAAACATGCTTTAGCTAGATGACTTTTTAGGTGCCAGAAACACATGCCACACAATTTGTTACACAAAATACATTGTAATCTTTATTATTAGAGCTGCGCGATTCTGGCTAAAATGAGAATCACAATTTTTTTGCTTAGAAGATAGATCACAATTCTCTCATGATTCTTGCGGCGTAACATCATCTTTCACATTAAAACAAAAAAATTGGGTTAACTTTACTGTTTCGTTTTTTTTTTTTTTGTTTTTTTTTATTCAGTGAAGTGTATTTTTTCCCAAAAAATTGCATTTGAAAGACCGCTGGGCAAATACAGTGTGACATTAAATATTGCAGCAATTGCCATTTTATTTCCTAGGGTCTCTGCTATAAGTTTGGGGGTTCCAAGTAATTTTCTAGCAAAAAATATTGATTTTAATCTAAGAAAGAAGTGTCAGAAAAAGATTTAGACTTTAAGTGGTTAAACTTCCTGCATTTACACATTGTTGAAAACTTGGCAGACTGCCTGGATTATTTATTTACACAGAAGTTCTATCCCTTTGATCTAAGAAGGAAGCTTAATTACAAGTTTCAAGTTAAAGACTTGGCAGAATGCCTGGATGCTTTCTTTTGACAGCTGAGTGAGCAGATAGTAGTTTCTCCACTTGTTTATATGAAAGAATCGTCAACCTCTGCAGGAGAGATCGTCAGGGGGGTATGAATCGAGATCACAATTTTTTAACGATTAATTGTGCAGCTCTATTTATTATATTGCATATACACAAACTTTGTTTCACAATTGGTGACGTAGTGATAGTTCTTATGTAGAACAGACCCCAAACTAGGCTTGCTGCTTGATCCCAGGTTCCATTCCTTGTAAGGCACATGGCAGCCAGGCACGCAGTAGTTTGCAGTCACTCAAGTCAGAAAACAGGCTGTGCATGTCCTTTTGCAGTTTAATTGCTGGTTTGAGTGTCGTGTGGGTGAGTCTTGGGATACTCCAAAAGTAGCAGAAATGCAATATAGGGCACTTGTAACTACTCTGATTCTTCAGGGTGCAGCCACCCTCTTGAATTCAGAATTTAAGAGAACTACAACATAGGGGATGCCTTAGCAGAGGTATAACCTGAGTAAAAAATAATGTAGTGACCTCTTCCAAAGGTGGCAAGAACAGTCTCTAGGATTTTTAGGGCTAGTACCCTCTGTGCCCTGGGTACTGTAATGCTTCCTGTAGTACCAGCTAGCTTCTATACTGGATGTCTCCTGCCTGAATCCTCTGCAACACTTCAGGCTGCTCTGCACGAGGGTCCCTGAGCTCTAGCTGTAGCTGGGACCCCAAAATGATTTCTCCTGTCCTGTAGCTAGCAGCACAGAGGGCCTAAGCCCTCAGGCTCGGTCTTCTTCCAGAGGAACAAGGACCCTGTATTCTAGGGCCCAGATCATTTATACACCTCTGAGCCTTCTACTGGTCACTCTCCCTACCAGGGATTGGCTGGGGCTGTAAAAAAATTCAGGGCGGTGTCTGCCTCTCCCTCCCACTATGTTCCAGCACTGGAATACACGGGGGTGTAGTTGAACCTACACCAGCAGAACCTTGAATAGCCAAAAGCAATTGAGCTTTGTTCCATTGCTACAGCGAAGCCAAAAACTAAATTTACTATAGCAACTAGCGGTGGCCAGCCCATAAGGGGCGCCCCCCCCTAATCTCCATGAGCCACCCCCTAATCTTCATGCAGGAAACCGGGCTCATAGGTTTCTATGAGCTTTGTTTTTTTTTAACCATATGATTAGAGCCTGAGGCTCTAATTGGCTTAAAAAAGGTTGGGCTCGGGCACAGAGCATTGCGCCCCGAACCCACCCTCTTGTGATAATAAATAAATATTCATTATTGTCTTCTGCCTTCTCCTCCTGACCAATCAGGACAGGAGGTGGATCTTAAGACCGTGTTAGCCAGGAGGAGAAACCGGGGAAGCCGCTACCTGGATGGGGTAAGTGTGAATCTTTGTTTGCTGCCCCCCACAAAAAATGGAGCACCAGCTGCCACTGGTAGCAAACTATAAGCTACATAAGCTACAGAACATTGTGCATAGGTAAACATGCTAATTGCACATGTTTGTATGGCATGTGTTTCCTTCTGACACCTGAAAAATACTTCATCCAGTTAAAGAATGCTTTATAGTATACATTCTAAACCAGATAAAGAGAGAACATGCTACAATATGAGAGTACACACCCTAAACATTTTAAATAATTTGCACATGAGAACATGTAACAAATATGTAGTAGGTTTTATACCAGTTTGACTGCAAAAGTGGAAATACACTTTAAGAGACTGAAATGAATGCTGTCAATGTAATTTGGTGAAGGGAAGACAAATAGTTATAGCACAAATCCTAGGATAGCCAGCTGCACCTAGCTGCCTGGGCTTGGGAACAGGAGATAGTTACAATTTTGAAAGTTTTATTGAAATCGCCAACATGCTCCTGGGGACTGGGCAGCTCTTACTCAGGGCTGTTCCAGCAGAATGATTAATTTAACAAAGTTGCAAATTGTTTACAAGTGTTCCCAAAGGCCTGCCATAACAAAGTGCCAATATACAAAGTGATAACTTGTTCTTCCAGTATAAAGGACCTGTAAGTACAGTACAAACCATTTTACAGGTATGTAAATCTGTACAAATGTTGTTTAACATTTTCCATAAAAGGAATCTGTCACCAAAAAAAACAAAAACATTTATACATGCAGCAGTTCACAGATTATGTAGAGAAGCAATTTTTGCCAAGAATCTGAGTGCCTGGATTAATGTCGCAATGTAAAATGAAATTCACTCTGGACAGAGCCATTTTTAATACTTATCTGCAGCATTCAGGCACAGAACAGTGTCAAGAGCTCCCTACTCTGTGCCATGTCCTCCTTTGGAGTTTGAATTTAAAAGACAAGACTATTTCCATTAAAAACAACTTATAAGACATATAATTGCTACAGAAATATGTTTGTAATTTATGGCCTTAGTCATTAACGAGTACTTATTGTTAAGTGATAATTCAAGTGCACTTGACAACCAATCAGAATCCAGCTTTAACTAGGTACACTATAGGCAAGTGAGATTTTATTGGTTGCTATGGGGCACATTAGATCTACCACATAGGGCTGCTTTACATTGCAATCCCAACATTCAGTGAGCAGTTCTGCGTGTGCATTTTGATGCATTCGTAAACTGTTTGTGGCATGTTTCTAGAGCATTTGTTGTGTGTTTTTTAGTAATTATATGTTGTTGTTTTTTTGTTTTGTTTTTTACTACGTTGCATTTAGATGCATTTTCTTTGCATTTATGTGCTTTCACATGCTCTCTGGTTTGTTAACTTGTGAAAAAATGTAGTATGTTGTACTTTTTTTAAGCACACGTCAAAGTGAAAAGTAAATTAGGCTTATTAAAAATACATTCATTTTACTTGCAACTGCATTCACACTGCATTTTAAATGCATTCAACTGCATCTGTTATAAATGAGCCTTTATGGGTAAAATAGTTTTATAGCTACCAGGGTTAATAACAACTACCTTCCATTTCAATCTACTGTCACCAATCATTTTTTTAGAATGGCCAAAAATCTTCATACTTGTATGTACAGTATGACAACTGTAGGCACAACAAGGGCTTTGTACACAGTCTATGAACAGAGAGGACCCCTGAAATCTCTTTTCCTGCATTGGTGATTAGCTCATAACTGGCTTTCCACCAGGGACCCTTTGATGTGTCCCAATCATCTGATTGCATCAGTTTATTTAAAAATGCCTCCAAAGACCCAACCACTACAGTGCAAAGTGTGAAGCCTCACACCTTTATGCTCCACCAAAAATGTAACGCACGCTTTATCCCGTCTTGCAAACCCAGTGACCACAAATCTGTGCCCAGCTCATTCAAGTGAACCCCATACCTCCATGTGTCCACCTTGAGCTCCCAATGCCTACAGTTTTGTCACTTACCTGGCAAGGCGCCAGGTCGTGCGACCCACCATGTCCGACCACACCACTACCGTGTGTGGAAATGCCGACGTAACACGTCAAACTTGACATCCCGTATGGGGTGTCTGCTGGAACAAACCCCCAGGTGGTTGCCTCCAGCGTGTATGACCAAATTTTCAGGAGGCCTGTCCGATATGGCAACCCTATTAACCTCCGGAACCACCCTGCTCCATAACAACCCTGGAACTCCTATCCACCTAATGCTAGCCTCGGATCTGGGGAAGCCCAACTGACACCCATTAGGCCTCACATCAGCCCTCCTGGCCCCCCGATGCACAAAATGATGTCCCAATATCCACCTGAGGTAGGCATGATCTGAAAAGAAAAATAACACATAAAAACACAACACCAAACTACAACAATTGCTATATATGCAAATAAGAGAAAACAACAGATGCCCCAGAGAACCCAGGGGTATTACTTTAAGTGCGAGTGAACATAAATTTTGAACCTATCCAATTCCCATCTGCCGATCTGCTTCACAACTGCTTCGTTCAATCCCCACCTGGCTGCCTCAGTAGCTGCCCAAATGCGAAAAGAATGAGAGGAAAAACTGCTGGCCTCGAGACCGGCAGCTGTGAGACAGCGCCGCAAAACCTTCACAAACTGAAAGTTTGAAAAAGTGGATAAAGCCGAACCATCCAAATGGACAAGAAAGGAACTGGCCACTACTGAGCAAAGCCTTAAGTATTTCCCAACTGTGGACACTGGGCATATAGGTGAACCAAGAATCTGCAGCAACGCAATGTGTGCCCCTTTTCCAGAATGATCCGTCTTGGATCAACGGATGAAGAGCTTGACAGAAACATCATCGCAGGGGACATCTGCCACCAACAAACCCCCATGAGCAGCCTTGGATGGACTAACTAATTCACAAACCCTGAGGGCACCATAAAACACCAAAGCAACAGCTACCCGGAATAGCAAAATTTCAAAATCGGACGCACAAATTGTGTTTCGTCTGCAAAAACAATGATTGCAATATATCAAAAGCAATAGCCATCACGCCGCCGAGCCCGCACCTGATAACCCCTCAAGGCCTGTCTCACCAAAAAGTCTTTGGTGAAATCGGGCATGCCCAGCAATTTAAACCAGAAGGCTAGGCCGGCTAATTTTCAGTTCATGGTAGAGATCGATACGCCAGCCGAAAAACAGAGACAAACAAAATAAATCACCAGATGTCTGACTTCAGAACTGTCCCTGTCAACCCCTGCCCATTAAAGCAGATCCCCCATTCCTTCCAGACATTATTGTAGAAAGACCATGTCGACTCGCTCAAGAAGCTTCAAATCAAATCGGAGGCGATTTCAATGCAATCCGCCACAGCCGAAGAGATCAAAGGGTTCCGTGATGCTCCGCGCCAGGTGCCAACTCCTGGAACCTGTCCAACTGAAAGCGGGAGAGCCAAGCACCGCCCCTTATGAGGATTCCTCCCAGCACCCATGCCTGCTCCAGCCAGGGTAGGCCGAGCCGGCTGGGCTGGAGGGTCTGAGACCGGGCTCCCTGCATGGCGCTGGTCTCGGGGGGATTGTGAGGGGCTGAAGTGCTCCAGGGGACGTGCCCGTTGAGCACGTCCCACCTGTGTGCCAGTCGGAGCTGTATCTATCATACCCTGCATGGATGCAGCCAATCAGTCCCCATCACCTCTGCCATTGATCGGAGTTGTTCTGCCAGGCGCTGGTAATCAGCCATCAGGAAGGCAAAGGAAGGCACAGCACTTCACAATGTTTCTCCTCCTTGTGTCTGCTGGCCGGATGTCTGGTCAATCTTGACCTCACTCACTCAGCTTCTAGTACCTCCCCCTTCCTTGCTGTTTAACCAGTCTCCCCACATCCTCTAGTTTCCTGCATAAAATTTTAACCCCCACTAGCCCAGCTCCCCTGTGCACCTATTCATGCAGTCCTGCGCTTATTTTTTTATATTTTTTTGCTACGGGCTGTACTTGAAGACCTCAGTCCACAAACAATCACCATCAAATTTACCTGAACTTGAGAAGTTCTGCAAATATTACAAAGTCTTTTTTTGTTTTTTCGTTTTGGATAGATTATAACCTCTGTCAGTTTGTAGTTCATGTCTGTACCCCTTTTAGGGAGATTCACCCTCTCCATTAGGCCTGATTACCGTTATTATAGAAAGTGAAAGTAAAAGAAAATCTAAAATTTTTGCTTGACACCAGAACAGTACTAGAGGGTAAATCTACCAATGGAGACACTAATTCTGGTGACTAGGGATGAGCCGAACATCCCCCTGTTCGGTTCGCACCAGAACATGTGAACAGGAAAAAAGTTTGTTCGAACACGCGAACACCGGTAAAGTCTATGGGACACGAACATGAATAATCAAAAGTGATAATTTTAAAGGCTTATATGCAAGTTATTGTCATAAAAAGTGTTTGGGGACCTGGGTTCTGCCCCAGGGAACATGGATCAATGCAAAAAAAAGTTTTAAAAACGGCAGTTTTTTCAGGAGCAGTGATTTTAATAATGCTTAAAGTCAAACAATAAAAGTGTAATATCCCTTTAAATTTCATAGCTGGGGGGTGTCTATAGTATGCCTGTAAAGGGGCGCACGTTTCCTGTGTTTAGAACAGTCTGACAGCAAAATGACATTTCGAAGGAAAAAACCCATTTAAAACTACTCGCAGCTATTGCATTGCAGCTCCGACAATACACATAGAAGTTCATTGATAAAAACAGCATGGGAATTCCCCACAGGGGAACCCTGAACCAAAATTTAAAAAAAAAATGACGTGGGGGTCCCCCTAAATTCCATACCAGGCCCTTCAGGTCTGGTATGGATATTAAGGGGAACCCCGGCCAAAATTTTTTTTAAAAATGACGTGGGGGTCCCCCTAAATTCCATACCAGACCCTTCAGGTCTGGTATGGATTTTAAGGGGAACCCCGTGCCAAAAAAAGACAAAAACGGCGTGGGGTCCCCCCATGAATCCATACCAGACCCTTATCCGAGCACGCATCCTGGCAGGCCGCAGGAAAAGAGGGGGGGACGAGAGAGTGCCCCCCTCCTGAACCGTACCAGGCCACATGCCCTCAACATTGGGAGGGTGCTTTGGGGTAGACCCCCAAAACACCTTATCCCCATGTTGATGAGGACAAGGGCCTCATCCCCACAACCCTGGCCGGTGGTTGTGGGGGTCTGCGGGAGGGGGGCTTATCGGAATCTGGAAGCCCCCTTTAACAAGGGGACCCCCAGATCCCGGCCCTCCCCCCTGTGTGAAATGGTAAGGGGGTACTTACCCCTACCATTTCACTAAAAAACTGTCAAAAATGTTAAAAATGACAAGAGACAGTTTTTGACAATTCCTTTATTTAAATGCTTCTTCTTTCTTCTATCTTCCTTCATCTTCTTCTTCTGGTTCTTCTGGTTCTTCTGGTTCTTCCTCCGGCGTTCTCGTCCAGCATCTCCTCCGCGGCATCTTCTATCTTCTTCTCCTCGGGCCGCTCCGCACCCATGGCATGGGGGGAGGCTCCCGCTCTTCTCTTCATCTTCTTCTCTTCTTCATTTTCTTCTCTGGGCCGCTCCGCATCCATGCTGGCATGGAGGGAGGCTTCCGCTGTGTGACGGCATCTCCTCTCTTAAATAACGGGGGCGGGGCCACCTGGTGACCAACCCCCTCTGACGCATGGTGACTTGACGGGACTTCCCTGTGACATCACGGGGAATGCCACAGGGAAGTCCCATCATGTCCCGTGCGTCAGAGGGGACGGGGTCACCGGGTGGCCCCGCCCCCCTTATTTAAGAACTGTCAGATGAGGAGACGCCGTCACACAGCGGGAGCCTCCCTCCATGCCAGCATGGGTGCGGAGCGGCCCGGAGAAGAAAATGAAGAAGAGAAGAAGAGAAGAAAATAAGAAGAGAAGAAGATGAAGAGAAGAGCGGGAGCCTCCCCCCATGCCATGGGTGCGGAGCGGCTCGAGGAGAAGAAGATAGAAGACGCCGCAGAGGAGATGCTGGACGAGAACGCTGGAGGAAGAACCAGAAGAAGAAGAAGATGAAGGAAGATAGAAGAAAGAAGAAGCATTTAAATAAAGGAATTGTCAAAAACTGTCTCTTGTCATTTTTAACATTTTTGGCAGTTTTTTAGTGAAATGGTAGGGGTAAGTACCCCCTTACCATTTCACACGGGGGGGGGGGGGCGGGATCTGGGGGTCCCCTTGTTAAAGGGGGCTTCCAGATTCCGATAAGCCCCCAGTCCGCAGACCCCCACAACCACCGGCCAGGGTTGTGGGGATGAGGCCCTTGTCCTCATCAACATGGGGACAAGGTGTTTTGGGGGGCTACCCCAAAGCACCCTCCCAATGTTGAGGGCATGTGGCCTGGTACGGTTCAGGAGGGGGGGCGCACTCTCGTCCCCCCCTCTTTTCTTGCGGCCTGCCAGGTTGCGTGCTCAGATAAGGATCTGGTATGGATATTTGGGGGGACCCCACGCCAGTTTTTTTTTTTTGGCGCGGGGTTCCCCTTAAAATTTATACCAGACCTGAAGGGTCTGGTATGGAATTTAGGGGGACCCCCACGTCATTTTTTTTTAAAATTTTGGCCGGGGTTCCCCTTAATACCCATACCAGACCTGAAGGGCCTGGTATGGAATTTAGGGGGACCCCCACGTCATTTTTTTTTTAAATTTTGGTTTGGGGTTCCCCTGTGGGGAATTCCCATGACGTTTTTATCAATGAACTTTTATGTGTATTGTCGGAGCGGCAATGCAATAGCTTGCGATAACTTGCGAACAGCCAATGTTCGAGTCGAACATGAGTTTGACTCGAACTCGAAGCTCATCCCTACTGGTGACTAAGGATGAGCCCAATGTTCAAGTCGAAGAACATCGGGTGTTCGCCTGGTTGCCGAATAGCGAACATTATACAGTGTTTGCGGCAAATTCAAAAGCCGCGGAAGACTGTTAAAGTCTATGGGACACTAACATGAAAAACCAAAAGTGCTCATTTTAAAGGCTTATATGAAAGTTATTGCCAAAAAAGTGTATGGGAACGATAAAGGTACTAGGCCCTTCGGGTCTGGTATGGATTCTAAGGGGAACCCCACGGCAATTATTTTATTAAAGGTTAAAAATATAGGACAATGGGGATTATTTACGAAAGGCAAATCCACTTTGCACTACAAGTGCAAACTACAAGTGCACAGTGCATTTGAAATTACAAATGCACTTGGAAGTCCATTTGCTGTAGATCCGAGGGGGACATGCAAGGAAAATAAAAAACAGCATTTTAGCTTGCACATGATTGGATGATAAAATCAGCAGAGCTTCCCCTCATTTCAGATCTACCCCTCAGATTTACAGCGACTGCACTTCCAAGTGCACTTTCAGTGCAATTTTAAGTGCACATTGCATTTGTAGCGCAAAGTGGATTTGCCTTTCATAAATAACCCCCAATGTCCCTCGATGTAGATCGATCCTCAATCATGCCGCCCACCGAACCACTAGACCCAAAAAAAGAAAAATAAACCTCCGGCCTCGTCAAAGGTTTCCCTTCAACTGCCTGCTCCTTTGCCTGACATTTCCTAAATAGATAAGGGGAGGATTCACCAGATGATGTCACTGGTGACCTCGCCCCCCTTGTGATGTTATTGACCCAGCATGCCCAGATGATGATGTCACAAGGGGGCAGGGGTCACCCGCTCATTGTGAGCAGGAAAGGATATCTCTTTAACCTTCTGGTACAGTGGTTTTAATAGAACTGAGGGACTTGTGACAGGCAACAGGCACTCATCAAGAGTGTCTGACTATGACCGCTCTTTACATCCACCTCCATACATAAAAGCTGTACTATAGCTGCTATAAATTAAATGTGATCTATCAATGGAGGAGGAGAAACTTTCATTCATCCTCCTGTCCTCCATTCGTTAGATAGCTTTTCATTCTGCTTCTATTGCCTCGTACACACAGTCGGACATTGATCGGACATTCTGACAACAAAATCTTGGTTTGGTGTTGGGGTCCTTACCTTGACACAAGTCCAGTCCATGAACAGGGTGGGGAGGAGTTCATGGACCAAGAATTGGTTGCTCCAGCATGACCAGTTCTGTCACATGCCTTTGCTCTGTGAGATCTGTGAGAATAATCCTGATGATTTCAGGAACTTTCTCCGGATGACGGACCCCGTATTTCACCGTTTGTTGGCTTTGCTGACCCCTATATCAGCAGGCAGGATACCTGCATGAGGCAAGCCATCACTCCGGAGCAGAGGTTGGTCGCCACCCTGCGGTACTTGGCAACGGGGAGAAGCCTGCAGGACCTTAAGTTCTCGACAGGCATCTCCCCCCAGGCTCTGGGGATCATTATCCCAGAGACCTGTTCTGCCATCATCCAGGTCCTGCAGAAAGAGTATAGTAAGGTAAGTTTTTTCCTTTAACATCACATTTTATTGTATTTAATGTTTGATAATATATTGTATTTCTTTCCTCATTCCCTAATTACCATGATTGTAATATGCTGTGAATGTCCCCTTGTCCTTATGCATGCTGGATTTTTATGTAATTATTTTTTTGGTCCTTCATACATATTTGCCTTCACTTACCTCCCCAGCATGCTCCCTTGGCCCTATATTCACCTCATGTAGTCACTTAACAATGTATTTTGTCAGCTCCATAGTAGTGCTTTACCCTAAATACCCCCTAAAATGTTTATAAATGTGAAGTGTGCTTGAAATTCAGGCAGAGTGGCAGAGGTTTTTTTTGGGGGTCCCCCAATCATTTGGAACCCTCCCTCCTGCTAAGTCAGCTGATACAAATCCTCTACCTGCTGACTTTGCCAAACCCACACTATACCCACCTCTTTTGTGCTCAGATGTATGGATGAATTCCCCCAAAGCATGTAGTGCAAGGGCCTGCTTGTATACTTTCAAATGGTACTGTTTCAAGTTTTTGTATACTATTATTTTCTTGATAGGTAATATCAGAATGTCCAAATGTTCTAAAATGTGTACAGTGTGTATTTATATCTTTGTATTATGACACTTCTTACCTTTCCAGTGGGCTGTCAATAGTGTAAGTAAGGAGAGGCTGGCCAAAGTAATACACATTACTTATTACAGTAATACACAATGAAGTGGAGAGGGTTACCTGTCCAACCCCCCCCCCCCAAAATGTTAGAAATGGCCCATGGGGGGGATCTGATAGGTGGACCTTATACCTTGGTCTTTCAAAACTCCCTAAAATAAATGTTAAACTGATGTTGGCCAAGAATGTTTGTGTCTAATCTGCTTTCCCTGTTTATGTGCTAAATGATTAATTTATTTTTCTTGTGTGACTCCACAGTTTCCTTCCAACCCACAGGAATGACAGACTGTGGCCTCCCACTTTGCCCAGCAGTGGGACTTTCCTAACTGCGGAGGGGCAATTGATGGGAAACACGTCCACATAGTTCCACCACCCAACTCGGGGTCATACTATTACAACTACAAGGGGTTTAATAGTATTGGGATGTTGGCAGTGGTGTCGGCTACTTAAGAGTTCCTGTATGTGGACGTGGGGACGAATGGCCGGATGTCCGGATGTCCGATGGTGGAGTTCTACAGGCGACTCCAGAATGGCAGCTTGGACTTGCCACCTCCAGAAGACAATGCGGAAGGACTCCCACTTGTCTTCGTTGCGGATGAAGCTTTTGCGCTGGGGGACCATCTTATGCGGCCATTCCTGATGAGGACCCTCACCCCGGACCAGAATGTTTTTAATTACCGGCTGGCCAGAGCCAGAAGAGTGGTGAAGAACATGTTTGGAATCATGGCCAGCCGGTTCCGCCTATTTCTTACACCCATACACATCGCGGAGTACAAACTGAATCATATCATCCTGGTGTGCTGTGTTCTGTGTTCTACACAACTTTTTAAGGCAAAATTCTGCCAGCTGTGCTGCCTCAGTTGGGCCTGAGGCCGAAGTTCATAATGAACCAACCCCGATGGCGCTTGAAACTACCCGTCCTGGCTTGCCCCCCCCCTGAGTGCCCATGAGGTCCGTCTAAGATACCTTGAATACTTTGCGGGTAGGGGGGCCATCAATATGCCAGACAATGTCTGAAACATTTGGAAAATAAAATAATAATTTTAACTACTAAAATCTTTGGTGACATTTACTGCTTGTGTTTCTTTTAACTGACCCTGACAGAAATGTGGTGAGTCCTGAAAATGGCGTGATTGTGTAACATTACAAAGCACTGTTGGGTGTTATTTACTAAAGGCAAAGACACTTTGCACTACAAGTGCAGTTGAAACTGCACTTGTAGTGCAACGTGGATTTGCCTTTAGGAAATTATCCCCATTGTCACAGAAAACACCAAAACAATAATCCACACATTCTTGATTATCAATCTTTTTAATACAGCACAATCACACGTGCATTTGTAAAAGGTTTTTAAAACAAACCAACATGTTTGTTGTATAACAATTTTTTGGGTCACATTACTAAAAGTAGAAATGTCCATTTAAGGTAAAACAGGCATGTTTAAACCCAACAAGAAAGACACAAATCTGGAACTTACAAAGTTCAACTTTTGTACAAATTGAAGGCAATATCATACATGAGTATTTCTAAACTGTGTTTGATATTGCGTTCAGATGGGGTGAAGTCACCCCTGGAAAAGCCAAATTTTGAAGATGCACACAAATTGCCGAATGTCAACATGTGTGACCTGCCATCACTGGGGATCAAGGGACGTGTTTTGGGGGTGCAACCCCTTCCTCCCAGCGACTTTATTATTGAGGAAGGGGTTGCACCCCCAAAACGCATACATTGATCTCCCGTGATGGCAGATAGCACATGTTGACACACTGTGTGCATCTTCAAAATTTGGCTTTTCGTGAATATGTCAAAAAATGTTTGAAATTTTTAGATACCAAAAAACAACAAAAAATAAAGGGATTTGGGGGGGTTTTAAACTCTCCCTAAAACATCAATGATGTTCTTCATTTTTTTTGAACACCATTGATGTTTTTCAGGATGTTTTCCAAGTCCCTATTACACCCAATGATCTCCCCGATCAGGATCTGTGCACTTTCAGAGGTGAAATGACCGGGATCCACAACATCACGATCACCTAAGAAGATAGAAACAAAAACACACCATGTATTATAAATATGCCGCCATCCATCTCTGACCTGAGCCTGTCAGGGGCATATCAGTGGCCGTCGGGCAAATATGCGTGCACACAGGTGCACAAGAAGCTCTTCCAGGACAATTCTGCTCAATTCCCCACCAGGGGGCGCCGGAGCGCTCCCGCGTGTGCCCGTACGCGCGTTCGCGCGTGTGCGCGCGCCCGTTCGCGCTAGCGCTGTTTGGCGCCAAGGCCCCTTTAAAAGGATGACAGGTGCTTCTGTCAGATGCTGTTTGTCTGCAGCTCTGTACCTGCGTTCCTGCTTTCCGCTTGATTTGTACTTACCTGTGACCCGGCTACGTCTGACCATTCTCCAGTCTCCAATCTGACCCGGCTTGCCTGACCTTGTTTATCTGATTACCTGTTGCCGAACTTCTGCCTGCCTGACTATTCTTGGATCACCCCTTTGCCATACCTGCCTGATCTCCTGCTGAAACGGACTGTCTGACTTGCTTCTGCCTGTGTCCTGGGACGCTGCTTCCAGCCTGCCTGTCAAGCACCCTGCCGCTGCCTTCTCAGCTACCTGCCTGTCTACTGGCCTGCATCCGCATACCTGCATCGGCAGCTCAGCCATCCCTGAGGGGCATCCTTCCAGACCATCATCTGCTTCTGCTGGAACCGCATCAGGCCCTCCTACCCACTGTACTCAAGATTCACCCTGTGTTTCACGTGTCACTCTTGAAACCTGCTGTAGATGACCCTTTTCCTGACAGGGGCACCAGGGTCCCTGAACCGGTTCTGGTGGACGGCAATGAGGAATATGAAGTGGAGGCCATCCTTGATTGCAGAAAGAGAGCTGGGCAAGTACAGTTTTTGATTAAGTGGAAGGGGTATGGGCCTGAAAATAATTCATGGGAACCTGACTGTAATATCCATGCCAGACGTTTAATCCATGCTTACTTCTCTGCTCATCCTGAAAAGAAGGGTATTCTGGGCATCCGGAGGCTGCCCGTTGGGAGGGGGCAATGTCAGGGGCATATCAGTGGCCGTCGGGCAAATATGCGTGCACACAGGTGCACAAGAAGCTCTTCCAGGACAATTCTGCTCAATTCCCCACCAGGGGGCGCCGGAGCGCTCCCGCGTGTGCCCGTACGCGCGTTCGCGCGTGCCCGTGCACGCGCCCGTTCGCGCTAGCGCTGTTTGGCGCCAAGGCCCCTTTCAAAGGATGACAGGTGCTTCTGTCAGATGCTGTTTGTCTGCAGCTCTGTACCTGCGTTCCTGCTTTCCGCTTGATTTGTACTTACCTGTGACCCGGCTACGTCTGACCATTCTCCAGTCTCCAATCCGACCCGGCTTGCCTGACCTTGTTTATCTGATTACCTGTTGCCGAACTTCTGCCTGCCTGACTATTCTTGGATCACCCCTTTGCCATACCTGCCTGATCTCCTGCTGAAACGGACTGTCTGACTTGCTTCTGCCTGTGTCCTGGGACGCTGCTTCCAGCCTGCCTGTCAAGCACCCTGCCGCTGCCTTCTCAGCTACCTGCCTGTCTACTGGCCTGCATCCGCATACCTGCATCGGCAGCTCAGCCATCCCTGAGGGGCATCCTTCCAGACCATCATCTGCTTCTGCTGGAACCACATCAGGCCCTCCTACCCACTGTGCTGAAGAGACCACTGTTCCCACTTCCAGTGGCTCCTGAACCAGCGCTTAAGAGAGGTCTCCTTCTACCAGTCAGGCTCAACTACCAGGTACCTTACAGAGCCTGTGGTCACAGACACTCACCTGTTGTGGTGACTATTTCCACCACATCTCCTTCCTCCTCCTCCTGTTGTCTTTGGTGGGTCTCCACTTCTTCATGAGGTGGGGGGTCTGTTGTCTCCTAGGATGAGGGGTGTCCTCCGAGTCTTTTCTCCCCTATGTAAAAAAAATAGGTATACTTAGCACACAGATATTTCATGGCAGAAATTGGAATATGAAACATTTCTTGGAAGTGGGGTACAATTGTCTCTTTTGGCAGAGTTCCAAGATGAAGAAATATTGTTTTCCTTTGTCAAGCTTGAATACTTACCTGTTTTGTACAAGCTTCTCAGATGGAGTCACCCCTATAGTATACACTGGAGCACCTGTGTGGGACCCCCTAATAAAAAGGATGTTCTTGTGTCCCACACTAGTGCTCCAGCGTCCAGATGTGTAAACAGCTGCTGAGTGTCCTCTCCTTACACAGAATCTAGTTTGCATTTCATTCTAGTTACAAAACCATCTAGACACAAAAATTATTTGAAGAGAAGTAGGCCATAAAAAATGTATTCAAATGCATATGGCCAAAACAATGGTGTTTTCTAGGCCGAACAAACAATGTTTCATATGAAGGAACAATGTGCCCATCAACATGAAAGTTGCCATTTTAAACTGTACAACAGTAAAGAAAAGCACATGGAGCAGCACAAACGTAATAAAAATAAAGAATAGGAACACAGGCCAACTACTTACTTTTTTGCAGCACTCTCCTGATCCTTCTGTACTGCTCATGCTCCCTTAATTTCAGGTCCGACCACCGCTTCCTGAGCTGATCCTTGGATCGTCGTACCCCGAAATTCCGGTGCAGACTTTTGACTTATTTCGCCATGATCTTGGCCTTTCTAACATTGGGGTTGGGGTAAGGTCCATACTTCCCGTCATAGTCAGCCTTCTTCAGGATCTCTACCATCTCCAACATCTCCCCAAAGGACATATTTGAGACCTTAAATCGTCTCTTCTGGGATCGGGACGTTTCAGGCTCCGGGCTTTCCTCCTCCTCGTTGCTGTAATTATCAGACACCTGCTCTGTCAGCGCCATGTGCTCTTCCCCTACTGCGATGAATGAGAAGGGGCGGGGAATAGACTAGAAAGAACATCAGGGGCGGGCGGAGTTTCACGCATGCGCAGTGTCTATAAAGCATAACACGCGTGCATAGTACATACGATCTGTGAGCGGAGGAAGGAGTAACGGAGGCGCCGATCGTGATAACGAAGGTAAGATTTAAAATTGGGCCTATACTGCTTCTAGATTGAGGCCTGTATTTGCACAAGTTTAAAAGACTTTAGGCTGACATTAGGGTTTGTCTTGTGTTGTGTCTTGCAGTTACAATGGATATCTTGAAGGATCAGGACTTTATGCCAATCTTCATAGATGTGTTCATGGAGCTGCCCTGTCTGTGGCAGATAAACCACCCCGATTTATAAGAACCAAACAAAGAGGAAGGCAGCGCTGGATAAATTGCTGCAATTTGTGAAGCCGGTGATTCCCACGGCAGACATCACCTATTTGAAGATCCTAATTGGTGTCATGAAGAGTACTTATCTAAGGGAGCACAAGAAGGTCCAGGATTCCCAGAGATCAGGAGCAGCAGATGACATTTATGTCCCCAGGCTGTGGTACTATGACAGACTGCATTTTCTGTCAGGTCAGACTGAACCCAGGCCAGCACTCTCCACTCTTTCTTCCACGCTTCCTTCCCCCCCAGCTGAGGCTTCAGATGCCTAACCTTCCAGGCAGCAACATGTGGCGGAGCCCAGCTTGAGCCAGGTATAGCATTCTTCTAAATATTTCTAGTTGTCCAATGTTGTCAATGATGTTAAATAGATGTTAGTTTGGATTAATAATTTATGATTGTGATTGATGAAGCAAAAACTAAAACAAGGTCCCTTTTTCATACACAGGGAAGTCTCAGCCAGGAGGTGGCCGGGCCAAGCAGGCTGCCCGATATCCAGGTCCCTACCCTCCGCCTTCAAAGACAAAGTGGCAGGAAGAGGAGTAACCTGGAGGCGGCTGCCAAAGGCCTATTTTGGAAGGCTACTGAGGCCCTCAGAACACCCCACAGTGTGGAGGAGGACTTTGCTGCCATAACTGCATGCAAAATGATGCAGATGGAGGAGGGCCAACGACTCCTATGTGAGTTTTTAATTTTGGAAGCTCTAAATAAGGGGTTGAGGGGCCAAATCACATGTGCAACCCACATTTGTCACCTCAACCATGGTCCTCCTCCTCCTCCTCCAGGTCCTCCTCTTCTTCCTCCTCCAGGTCCTACTACTCCTCAACCTCCAGGTCCTACTCCTCCTCCTGCCACACCTCCAACACCAGAGCCACAGCCGGGAAGGAAGCGTGAAAAGAAGACCAGAGAGTGATGGCCCTGGGTTCAGTCTGGTCTGACAAAATATGCAGCCTCTTGTATGACCACAGCCTGGGGACATGTATGTCATCTGCTGCTTTCATGATCTCTGGGACTTCTGGACCAGACTGCACTCCCTTAGATATGGACTCCTCAGGCCACCAATTTTGCTGTTAAATAATTGATGTGTGCCCTGGGGGCCAAAGGCTTTGCCAATTTCTGCTGTTTCGCCAGCGTTGCCTCCCTCCTTGTTTGGTTTTGAGCCCTTAATAAAGGAATTTTTGTTTCAATTATACTCGCCTATGTGTGTTTTCCTTCATAAAGGACAGTTTGTTTGTGAGGAGGCAGGTACATTTCAAAAATACAATGTGAAATTAACAAGGGACTCCAACACCAAGCAATCTCCTTGAGATTAAATAATACAAGATAATAATGGTGTTGAGGTAACTTGACACACAAAACACACACAAAAATATTCTGGAGTAAAACTAAAAATAAAATAAAACAAAGATCAGCCTTGAAAAAAATACAAACCAAAAAAAATTAAAAAAACAAAAAAAATCAGCCTTGAAAAAAATACAAACCCCCCAAAAAATAATATATATATATTTTTGTAAGATGTGAGAAATCGAAATATATTGAGGGAATCACGATAAATAATAAAGAAAGAAGTTTGTGAGAAGTCTGTGTGAATATGATCAGCAAAACTACTTCATTCTTCTAGCATTATAAAGAAGAAGAGAGTGCGCTGTTTTAAACTATTTTAAACATTGCAGCCTGACAAAAGTGCTCTATCCATTCCGAATGCTAATTTTACCAGACCGAGCTGTTCCGTCTTGGAATTTCTTCTGAGCATGCATGGCACTTTGTGCGTCGGAACTGGCCACACACGGTCGGAATTGACGCGATCAGATTTTGTTGTCGGAAAATTGTATAGTCTGCTCTCAAACTTTGTGTGTTGGAAAATCCGATGGAAAATGTCCGATCGCACATATTCCGTCGGAAAGTCCGACCGTGTGTACAGGGCATATGAATGAAGGAGGGAGACATCAATGGCAGGCATAGGCAAGCACTCTTGATGAGTGTCTATGACAGCTTTTTCTCGGCTCTATTAACTCACGCCACTTCGGTATATTACAGTGGGGGATGAGATGGGTGGAGTTCGAGGAGGAGGATATCATCAAAAGCAGGAGCCAGCATCACAAAGGACACATCACAGTGATTGCAAGTAATGCCCCTTGTGCCATTTTTTAAAATTTAGACTAAACTTAGGTTTTAGAAAACTTGACCATGTGATTATCGCGAGCTTAGCACTCTCTCTTCTTCCTGTGTCAGAGCATTAGTGGATTTGCTTGTCTCAGTATCTACAGAGCAGAAGGATATTAATCTTTGCAAAGACTTTTGGTAAATCCATGGATTATACATTTCTGGCTTGGAGGAAACTGTGCTTTGTATAACAAAAGTGAAGTTTCACTTAAGAAGAACTTGCCATAACAAATACTAACAGCATTTATTTAAAAAGTAAAAGTGATCTTGAAATGACTTCAGTCTGCTGAACAGCTTGGTGATCTTATGTCATATGTGTCAGGCTTTGAAAAACAGAATACTTGTAACTTTGTTCCATATTCCATTAGATTTATATATATTTTCCCTGCAGTCTTTATTAGCAGCCCTAACACTGCCATAAAGGGGGCCGTGAGTGTCACTGACACTTAATGCTGTAAATGGGATGCGCATCTGTCTCATTTCTTGCCACACATCACATTGGCTGATAGCATAATGGTTATGAGGATGCAGTGTCCTATCTAATATACAGCAATAAAGCAGGGAAGGTCTGCACTGTGGATTTCAAACATGATCTTCAGCAGCAATTAATCATCGTTCACAGGCTCCATTTTTCCTGCCTATTGATTCCTTCACACTTACAAGGCTCTAATTATAATTAGTTGGTGCAATGGTTGGAAGGGAAAATAACATTAGATATCCTGGCATATTTTTATTTTTTTTCTGTAAAATCTAGCAGAATCCCCACCTGTTGTCATGCTTCAAAGGTCACCTTACCTTGCAGTTCAGTTTTGACTTAAATTTAATCTCAGTGGAGGAAAGTGCTGCCAGCGAGCAGTCATTCATAAATATCTCAAGAGAAGTGTGCTGTGTTTCTGCTAAACCTATTGAAAGATTGATGCTACGGTAATAGCTAAAGTTTACAGTGTAGCTGAAAAATGTTCCTAACATAAGTGAAATTTTATACGATTGTCTTATTTATGGGATATTTGTACTAAGTCAGTCTTTCCCATACCTTGGTCAGTCATTGTGTGCCACCGACATGACCTTTGCAGAATGTGAGTACTACCTGTACTAATAAACATTAATGGTTTTCTTTAAAGCTCAACTCTAGGCATCATAAAATGGGTAGAGTGAGGTTATGTAGAAGTAGCTGTGCTCGGGATGGTGTTCCATTTCTTCTGTGGTAGCTGCTTTCTTGTTAAACCTGCTAAGTCCCTCCGATGCTGCAGTAGCATTCATTATACTTTTATTAGTTGCTGCTCATAACAGCGGTATTAAACTGGTCCAATACCTAGCCCCTGATAGTTCCTCTGGTCTATCACAGCATTAAGAGCTCAACACAGTGGCTGTTCTTCTTTGTGTGAATATTTACCCACATCAGTCGATGTTCTGTGATTGAGAGCAGTTGGGCAACCATGAAACCACTCTTTATAGAAAGATTGTTTCTTCAACAAATGAACTAAAGGCATTACTAGACCTATGCCCTGGGTCTTCTAATGTGTGCTTCAGGTCTCCTCTGCAGTAATTTCTGAAATCACCCCAAGATTGGCCCTGCTGTGCAAGCACTTTAATCTTTACTGGTCTTATTGCATTCTTATTTTGTTAAGCAATGATGTTACATTATATTTTTAGCTTTGATCATGAAATTAAAAAGGTGATAAAAATAGGGGGGCGTGGCCTGCTGCGGAACAGGATGGCTGCCTGAAGTTCGCGCTCCGCTCCACGGCCTGGATAACGGCAACCCACAGCTACTTTCCTACCCGCAACCAATACCACCAAAGTGGGGGAGGACCGTTGACACTCCAGGGCATGTCGAGGCGGTGATACAACCCTCCGAATCCCCGCCGTTTAACCGACTACTACCCGCCGGCCGCCGCAATGCAGAGAATCCAAGATGGCGCCGGCGTCAGCATCAGCGATACTTCTTACACTGATTCTGAAAGCTCACCTGCCAGCTCTGCAACGCTGCCTCTTCAAGGAGACTCAGCCACCGCTTCCATGAGAGACATTATGGACACTCTCCCCCCTCCAGAAGACTCCCCAGGAGGACTTCACACAGACATAGGTAAAAGACTGGCTTCCTCCCCTGCACATTCTCCAAACAAGGAGCCACATGCAAAGAAGCAGCTATGGTCCCATGTTGTTGCAGGGACACATGGATCCCAAAATGCTCCCTCCCTGGTTGCTATCCCTGTCACTGACAACACTGTCTTAGAAGCAATACTAAAATCTATGCTTCTCACACTACAGCAAGATTTACATAGGGAGCTTCAGATATAAATATCCGGGATGCATGATAGAATAGACTGTATAGAAGAACGTACATATGCTCTGGAGGACAACTTGCAAGATTACTCTAAAGCACATAACAAATTGTTAGATGCGCATGACCATCACACGGAAGAAATCCATCACATAAAAATGAAATTAGCTTATTTAGAAGACCGCTCTAGGCGGAACAATATCAAATTCAGAGGCATCCCAGAATCGGTCAAACCGAACGAAATAACACCATACTTCCAACAACTCATCACAACCTTACTCCCATGCCTCAACGCTCATGATACACTAATCGACGAGGCCCACAGAATTGGTAAACCGCCACACCTCCCAGACGACATTCCCAGAGATGTTTTGGCCTGCATACATTTTTTCCATGTTAAGGAACAAATTCTCTCCGCCGCCAGATCCTCAAAATGCTTGCCGGCCCCATACGCTAATATTAAACTGTTCACTGATCTGTCTCCTGCCACAATGGAAATGTGCAGAGCTTTCACCCCTGTTACTTCTATTCTTCAACAGAAAAAATAGTGTATAGATGGGGCTTCCCAACGAAATTGCTGGTTTCTCACCAACAAAAGATCGTCCCTATCCTCACTCCAAAAGATGGCTACAAGAAACTTACCAACTGGGGTCTCCTCCCCATTGCTCCTGGAGAAGCAGATTAAAACAATCCCTCCTGCAAGCCATCTGATTCCAAGGATGTGACAACTAAAGAGTTTAAAAAATATGACCTTGGTCTAAGCCCAGGTCCTCAGCCTACTTAAATCCAGCCTGGGTGATACACCTTTCCCTTTTCTTCACCACCCCTCAGGTTAAAACTGTGCTAGGCACACATTTCTGTGACTTTTGTTATCAGTACAAATTATTCAACCACTGTTTTATTACTTTTTCATAAGTTCAATTATTTTGTGTATTAGTAGCTAATCAGTTTCTTTTCATTTACCTGTTGCAAATACGGCATTGATTTACCTGTCTTTATATTTTTATATCTCATAAGTATCAGTGGTAGGTGAAGTCTCTCTCCCTCTAGAGATAAAGAATGGGGTAATTGGCGCTACCCTATAGATCAATTGAGTAAATAAAATAGTAGGTAAGTGCCTATCTATAAAGAAAGGTGGGGTACCTTATCCCATAAGTCAGAGTGTGTGTATGTATAAACTTCAGTGTTACATAAAAGTGTGATATAGCAAACAGTAGCTAAAACAAATGTGTATGTGACAGGTGCACCAAATATGTATAAGTAATCAGCCAAGTTACATCCCATATGTAAAAAAGGGTGTATAAATGTATCTCTTAGTCAAAACTGAGCCTAACAACCTTGCATATAAACCAGTGTTAAACAAATATCTTCCACAAATAACCAACCATAAATAACAAACAAATATCTTGTGGTAAACCCAAAACGTTGTGTACATAAAAAATATATAAAATATAATATATATACACCAAGATATGTATGCAAAATATATGGACAACTAAAAGTATATAAATATATATATATATATATATATATATATATATATATATATATATAGTCCCACACAAACCGTGTGTGTAGAAAACAAAAAGTAAAAATAAAAATAAAAAATAAAAAGTACAAGTCCCACATGTAAAAATAAATAGAATGTGATTCCAATATAGCCAGTGGTGGCTTATATACAGGTGACTTCAGTGCTCAGCACGTAAGGTGACTCGTAATGCTCCCCCCAATGGGTCCCCACTCACCAAACGTAGTTACCCCTGCAGGGGTGATAGGCAAAAGTGGGTGACTGTGGATAAACCTCCTCCTCAGCTTTCTCACTATCCCATCAGTTCCTCCATCAGGCTCTTCCAGCTGTCCTCTCAAACTCAGGGGTGTAATCCGGTCAGGACCTCCCAAATCGTTCCACAGTGTCTCAAAACTGGGTCCAACTGCAATCAACAGGTGGCCTGGAGCAGACCAAAATCAAAGCCCATGTCTTCAAATCCACCTTGACATCATGACTCTCTCGATCACTTCCCTCAATATCAAAGGCATAAACTCGCCTTTTAAACGCAACCTTCTTTGGAAAGGAGCATTACAGCAGCATGCAGATGTAATCCTTGTTCAAGCGACACACTTTTTTAAACTTAAACAATCCCAATGTAATCACAAAAAATACCCCCACTGCTTCTTCGCGAATGCCCCCCCAAAAAAGAGAGGTGTAATGATTGCCATAAACACGGCAGTAAATGTAAAACTACACCACTGTGAATATGACGAGAACGGCAGATTCTTAATCCTGTCAGCCACGTTTGGTAACCGCCCTCTCAACTTAGTCAATATTTATGCTCCCAACACAGCCCAAAAAAAATTCTACGCCACCCTCTTCACCAAACTGACTCCTTATAGATCCTTAACCTTGATAATCTGTGGAGACTTCAATGAACTAATTGACCCCACACTAGATACCTCCAATGCTTCAAGATGTAGGCCTTCAGCACAATCCACCATTTTTAAGCGAGAGGATCTATATGACTCCTGGAGGTGCATGCACGATATGGAGAGAGACTACACATATTTCTCCCCACCACATCAGTCTTACTCTCGGATTGATCTATTCATAACAGATAAACACATACTCCAATCTATCACTGCTTCCCACATAGGAACAATATCTTGGTCTGACCACACTCTGGTCACAATTAAGCTAGCCTCCCCATCCCAAACTACCAGCCATACGATTTGGAGATTAAACACCTCCCTCCTCAACAACCCTACCTTTGAGACTCAAATATGGTCCGTGATTGAAAATTACTTCCAACAAAATGTAAACTCTGTAACCGATCATGCTATTATATGGAATGCTCATAAGGCTTGCCTACGAGGTCTTTTCATAAAACTTGGGGCCCGCTCTAAAAAAAAACACTCCTACATCACTGAGTCCCTCCTAAAACTAATTCGATCCCTAGAACTCACGAACAAAAGATCCCCCTCTAACACTATCTCCTCAGAACTTAAAAACCTTAGACTCCAGCTCAGTGACCACCTTCGCAAAAATTTTTACTATTATATCAAGAGACTACGACTACAAACCTACTCAGCAGCCAATAAACCAGGGGCATTCATGGCCAAACAATTTAAGAAGCAACTTTCCAACAAAAAAAAAAAAATCGCACATCTCACTAATTCTCAAGGTAAGCACTTGACTAATCCGCTGGATATTGCCAATGAATTCAGCAGCTTTTACGCAAAACTCTACAAATGGAAACAGAATCCCAACCCACACCTACCCAAGCATACATATCAAGTTTTTTATCCTCTATTTCCCTCCCCTCTATCTCCCCAGAACAACTTGACCTCTTAGCAGCCCCTTTCTCACACGCTGAAATTCAAAAGTTGATCAAAAACTTACCACTACATAAAGCACCAGGCCCTGATGGACTGCCCAATGAATATTATAAACGATTTGCCCAACCCTTAGTGCCCCATCTCTGTAACATGTATAACCAATTTGCTACTACGGGCACAATCCCTAAGGAATCCCTCGATGCCCTAGTGGTCACCATTCCTAAACCGGGAAAGGCTCCAGACAACCCCGCCAATTATCATCCGATCTCACTCCTTAATACGGATAAAAAACTCTATGCCAAACTCCTTGCGCAACGCCTCTCCACTGTCTTCCCCCAGATTATTCACCCTGACCAAGTTGGATTTGTGCCTGGTAGGCAGGCCTCAGATGGAACCAGACCTTTTATTGACCGTATCTAGTGGATGGAACACACTCAAACGCCTTCTCTCTTCCTATCTTTGGATGCAGAGAAGGGGTTCGATAGGGTCTATTGGCCGTACATGGAAGCAGTGCTCCATAAATTTGGATTGTCGGGCACCTTTCTTACTGCCATACTAGGTTTGTACGCTCATCCAACTGCACACATCTGGACCTCGGGCATCGTCTCCAACCCCTTCCAAATTACTAACGGCACCAGACAAGGGTGCCCATTGTCCCCTCTAATATTTGCCATGGTAATGGAACCTTTAGCACAATTTATAAGGTCTGATCCATTGACCTCGGGTATAAAAATTTGAGCTGTTGACCATAAAATTGGCCTCTACGCGGATGACATGATTATAGCCCTAACTAATTGATAATTGTCCCTACCAGCAGTCCAACGAGTCCTATAAATGTTCCGTGCTGTATCCATGTACAAGCTGAACTACAGTAAATCCCTTATGCTTAATCTCGGCCTGGACCCTCAAACTTCAAAAGCCATCCCCTCTAGCTCCCCTTTTGCTTGGGTTCCCAATTCTTTTCTTCCATATTTGGGAATCCATCTAACATTCCCAAGTCAGATATTACTGAGAACTCCACCGGAGGCTCTTTACCAAGATCGGTGGAGCGGTGTGTCAGACTGACACATCGCTCCACTGATCGCCGCGATGCGTGCTCCCACGGGCGCGCGGCAGGATGTTATCCTGCTGGACGTCATATGACTCCTAGTCAGGATAACTGAACTGGCCGGGCGGGAAGTGGTTAACAGTTTTATCTGGCAACAGAAACGCCCTAGAGTGAAAAAAGCCATACTCGTAACTCCAGTTCAACAGGGTGGCTTAGGAGCACCAGACATCCAAGCGTATCACCGAGCAACTATCTTAGACCAACTGAAAGCCTGGTGGTCAGACAAACATCATGCAACCTGGAAACAAATAGAAGCCACCATACTACTCACAAACCCTAAACTTTTCCTAGCCGCCACATGGCTTAACCTCAACCCTAAACGCTACCCTCTAGATACCATAACGACCTCCACAAGAGTCTGGGCTTCAATATTGCAACTTGCAGGAGGGATTTCAATGGACACACTAACAACAAAACCCATTGAAGCGTTGCACCTTATCTCCCCAGATTTACCCCTTTTGGAATGGATCAAAGCAGGTATCACCAACATAAGTATGCTTTTCTCGCCATCAGGGCTGCATACGTTCGACCATCTAGCGCAGAAGTTTGGCCTATCCAATCACACGTTTTTTTCTTTACTTGCAGATCAGATCCAGTCTATCAAAAATGCCCTGGTCAAACTCAGACTCTATTTCGCTCCCTCTGATAAAGTTCTACAACCTTGATGCATCCAAAAGCAAAGGAATCTCTTTAGTGTACAAGTGTACACCAAGCCATCTACTGACCTACTATCTTCCTCCTCACAATATTGGTCCTCTTTGTTGGACCAGCCACCTCCATCTGCACAGTGGTAGAAATCCCTCACAATGCCCCTACGCCTATCTTACTGCATTACCCATCATTGCAGAAGCTTTTCCACAAATGGTACTTTACCCCAGAAAGGCTAGCGAAGATATACCGGAATACCTCACCCGAATGTTGGAGAGGCTGTGATAACATTGGATCTCTTTCACACATTTGGTGGGAGTGCCACCTCATCAAGAGATTTTGGAGAAAAGTGAAGAATCTGATTATTTCTCTGTGTGGTATTTCCCTCCCCATGTCCCCACTTGATTTGCTCCTAGGACTCTCTACTCCTGCATGGCCCAAACACTTGCAAACTTTGGAGACACACGTCCTAATAGCAGCAAGACTGGAGATTGGCGAAAAAATGGAAATCAACACCCCCTCCTTCACTGAAGGATACCATCCGACTACTCAACCTGCACTTCCTGATGGAGTTCTCTTTTGCCAAAGCCAACATGTCCACAAACCGATTTAACAAAGCCTGGGAAATTTGGATCTCTGACTCTAGAAGTACACAATTGTGTTAGTTGTCCTACCTTTCCTGGAGCAGGTCCTCTACCCCCCGGCCTTCCCACTCCACATACCTGCAAACACCTTGTTGTGAAACAGTTCCTATTGTTTACGCCGCTACTATTGTTACCCTCTGGAGTTCTCTTCCACAGTATTCCAACCGCTCGCTACAGTGATACATTTATGCCTATATACATCTCTGTTTTATGATCGTTTGTCTAATACTAATCCCTTTAGTCTTGATACAGCTTAGTAGAAGCTACACTTTAGTACTCTGCATGCTTTGTTCACATTTGCCGTTTATATACGCAAATTAACGCCAGGGTATGCCCAATTGGCAATGTTTTTGTATTGCTTTTCTTGTGAAACACAATAAACATCTAAAATAAAATAAAAAGTTGATAAAAATAAAGTAAAGGTAGACGCTACTCCTTGGGAGTTGATTATAACACCATAAAAATGTACATAAAGTTAATGACCACATAAACAATTGATGAAATAACAATGTAGATTCTCTTTCATAAACGACAGAAGTCACAAGCCCAATAAAATTTTAAATTCATAGTGTAGTAGATTTTTTAACTTAACCCATTTATGCCTGAAGTTGATTTTTTTTTTCAATTTGTGCATAAAATGTATATGTTTCCTAGAGCAGTAGGATATAAATAACCCATCACTACTGTTCCAATATTGGAAGAAGAGACATTAATGGGTTAAAAGAGTCACATAAATGAAAGGTGCATGCACTCACATGTAATAGTGCCTGAAAGGCACCAACACAAACAGCTCTCAGTCAGGGACAATGTCTGCGCACCGCCGCTGGCATCCACTGAGCCAGCGTTCCACAGACCCAGATGTGACGTCAGAGACAACCCGGAAGTGATGAAAGTGGTTCAGCCTCAATGAGTTCTGCAAACGTGGCTCCTCAGGAAGCTTCCATTTTTATTTTTTTTACATTGTTTATGACATTGGTAACTATTTTTGGAGGAGTCATGTGAGATGATCTTCTCCTTACAGCAGTTACGGAAACTGTAGTACAACATGGGTAAACAGGGGATCTCGAGCCTCTGCTATGTAGGATCTTAGGGCAGTCTCTCTGAGTTAATGAATCCTTACTGCCTTCACCCAGAAGGGCCTTATGAAGATAAGAGGGCTTCCTCCTAGGAGCACCTTGTCTCAGGGGACAACACACATTCACTTTCTGTACTTGAAGAGGTGCGGATCCAGACTTGAATGCAGTTTAACTGTTTAATCATAAACTTAATAGAAGGTAGGACAGTAGAAGGTGGAATATCCCAGGCTCTGACAGCTTCTCAAGATAAGCATTGATGGGTGGGTCACAATATTCAGAAGCATTTTACAAAACTTCTCCTGAAGCAATTTAGCTCCACAAAACTGAAGTTTCTAGTCTCTGTCCATTACAGTGATGACTCTAGCATAGGACCAAGTCACACAGTCTGCGGCAGAAAACTTTAGGCCTGAGCTTAGCCCCGGAGCCTTATGCCGTATACACACGACCGGACTTTTCTACAGCAAAGGTCCGACGGAAGGAATCCACCGGACAATTCGATCCTGTGTGGGCTTCATCGGACCTTTGCTGTTGAAAGATCAGACGGACTTTAGAAATAGAACATGTTTCAAATCTTTCAGACGGACTCGAGTCCGGTCAAAAAATCTGTTTGTCTGTATGCTAGTCCGACGGATGAACGACGACGCAAGGGCAGCTATTGGCTACTGGCTATGAACTTCCTTATTCTAGTCCGGTTGTACGTTATCACGTTTGAATCAGTCGGACTTTGATGTGATCGTGTGTAGGCAAGTCCGTTGCGTCGGAACTCTCTCGGAACTCCATCGAAAGTCCGTCAAAAAAGTCCTTCGAAGTTCAGTCCATTGAAAGTCTGCTCGTGTGTACACGGCATTACTGTATATTAGGCATGCAGCCTTTTCAATCAGCCATATGCTATCAAAAGAGGAGGATTTACCAAGGAACCTTCCAGAACAAGGCTCAGTTGTTTTGTCAAAGCCTGGTACAATCCTTTGTTGACAAACTTACAAGGGGTTGGCTAGTTGACAGGACAGGCAAGACATTTCTGATCATACCCCTGAACCAGGCCTCTTTAGCCTCCCTGATAGAGTAAATGGCAAATTAATGCAAATATAGGAAGCCCAGAATACTACATTCAAGGAGAGATATGACAAAATACAAATACCTGCAAATTGCAGAAGCTGGGAAATGCGTAACCCCTATTTCATCATTTTTTTTTAAAGTTACAGTTAAAAAAATGTATTGTTTTAGTAAAATTGATTGTATTACAATTAGGAATAGTATTTAGTAATACCAATAAAGACATTTACAAGATCTTACTTATGTGCAGCTTTATTAGGGTGTACAATATAAAGTGTGGTGGAAGCTGTGGCATGGCAAGAAACTCTTGAGGAGCCTTTCATGACCCTTGTTTCTTTGGCTTGAGATTACTGTCAGTAAAGGGCCAGAGAACCAATGTCAAAACAGTGCAGGAGAAAAGAAAATAGACCAAATGAAGGTAAGGCAGACAGAGAAAAATGAAGGGAGGGAATGATGATCTTGGGGTCACCCACTTTTAGTTATGATTTTTTACAAACCCCACAATATTTCTAAGTGCCAGGAAAGCTTTGGGTCTTTTAGGAAACTACCAACCCCCCTGATCTAAACCAAGCAACCGCCTCTTACTTGCTTACAGACAGGGCGAGGCACTATATTATCATCTCTGCTCCTCTACCCCCACTGGATTTCAGTTAATGAGAGGGCAGTTTACAAAAGTTTATAATAAAGAAAGTGTTGAATAAAAGGATGACATACTAACCAGTCATGTGGTCATGCAGGCTACCTTAAAGTAAAATAGTTTCAGCTTCACGTTGTATGTTAGTGCTGTCTGGATTTTAGTTATAAGCTGATTTTGTTAATTTTATTAACATTATGTAACTTTATCAGACTGAGACATTTTTATTGCAATGAAATATGCATTAAAGTAGAACTATAGGCAAAGCTTTTTTTTTTTTAATTTTGGATAGAGCAAGGAAGGATTTTTTTTTTATTATTGCCATCTGTGTACCATTGTGGAGATTTCCCTTCAATTTCTGTCCCATAGCCAAACAGGAAATGAGAGGAAATCCCTGTAAATTAAGGGAAATACTTGGGGACCCCCAAGTCACCAGAACTAGTGTCCCCATTTGAAGATTTACCCTCTAATACGAAGGAGACAACCCAAAATTTGAGATTTTATTTTACTTTCACTTTCAATGATAATGGTAAACAGGACAAATATAGCAGGTGAATCTCCCTAACAGGGGGCACAGACAGCGATAAAAACTGACAGATGTTCTAATCCCTCTCCACTCTATCCAAAACTGAAAAAAGAGTTTTGCACTTAGTTACACTTTAATACAAGAGCAGAAGCTATACCGGAGTGGATAATCACAGAACTGGACAACATGCTTTTGAGACTTTATAATGATTTAGAGCTAACTCAATGTTGGTGACTTCTCTGTTTACATGGGTTTGCTGGTGGTTTGCACTAGTTTAACCTGACTCACTGTACAACCACACCAGACTCAGCATTTCCTTTTAACACTGTTGTCCTGGATTCTATATGTGTGGTTTGTGGTGAAGGAAGGGACTCTTCCACTTGGGACATTAATGTTTGTGAGCAATATACTTCAAGAAATGTATGAAGATGCATGATTTCACCTTTAAGACTGCTAGAATCTTGTAGGAGTATTTCACAGACCATTGCTAGATAGTTTGAGGTGGGGTGGAGGTTGTTATGTGTTTGTTGCCTGTATCCCATTGTTCTATTGTTTGTGTCTGCCTTAGGAGCAACCTATCATGGGATGTATTTCTATGTGGTTTAGCTGGGGGGGGGGAGTTTCCCCAGCAGCCCCTCTCAAAGGTCTACTGATGAGAAGTTTGAATACACCTTGTTACTGAAAGTTTACCCCGCCCTGAATGCAAAGGGAGGGGGGTTTGTCCCCTGAGTATTACCTCTCTGTTCATGTGTTTGAATAAACAATCTGATGTTTGTTTCTAACCTACATTGAGTTGCGGTTAATGACTGGGTGCTCTGAGGGATCTTGGATCGTGCTGGTACCGGACGAAGGAAGCATATACGGACAGACTCATCTTGAGTACGGGGGTTCGTGACACTGATGCTGTGATATACAGACTGATAGACGTTTTATATTTTCATTATTTTATATTACATTATTTACATTATTATTATATATTATTTAAAGTTTACACATATACAGTATATTATACCAAAAATTATGTAGCACAATCTTCAATGCAATAAACTTAATATAATATCCAAAAATATTTTGCAAAAAATAGTCCAGTGAATATCAAAACATATCAAACAATACAATATCCAACTTTAATCCACTTCAATCACCACTGTGACATTTAATATGAAATGTGAATCTTCCTCCCTTGTAGATGAGCCTTTCAGCTCACTACCATGACCAGTGCATTACCAGTAGGTCTCACCACACATTTTTCCCTCTCTGGGAAAGAAGAAAAAAACAGCTACTGCTTCCAATTCCTCTTTTTCAGATGGATGGATGGGTTGATATATTTCCAATCCCCTCAGCAAACATGCAGCAAGAAAAAGCACACAGACCTAGTGCTCTTTGTTTAAAATTTCACATTTATTTAAAGAATAGAGTATTGCACTTACAAAAATGTCACTAAAGGCAGTGCTAACCGTATGGTCGCATGGCCATCTCTGCATCTAGCAGTCCTGTGATATATGAAAGACACGTGATCTATGGTTAGCACTGCCTTTAGTGTAAGTGTAATACTTTATTCTTTTCAATAACAGTGAAGTTTTAAACGGAGAACATTAGGTCTGTGTGCTTTTTCTTTCTGCATGTATGCTGAGGGGATTGAAAATATATCAACCTATCCATCCATCCATCTGAATAAGAGGCATTGGAAGCAGTAGCTGTTTTTTTCTTCTTCCCCAGGGAGGGAAAAATGTGTGGTGAGACCTACTGGCAAGGCACTGGTCATGGCAGTGAGGCGAAAGGCTCATCTACAAGGGTGGAGGATTCACATTTCGTACTAGATGTCACAGTGGTGATTGAAGTGGATTCAAGTTGGATATCGTTTTGTTTGATATGTTTTGATATTCATTGGACTATTTTTTGCACAATATTTTTGTAATATGTTTTGATATTATATTGAGTTTAGTCCATTGAAGGTTGTGCTACATCATTTTTGGTATATATTCAGTTTAATAAGGTTAGAATCACTTATGGGTCTTGGCCAGCAACTTCTATAGTATTCATTACATTTTTGCTCACATATATTGGATTCCGCAGATTGAATATAGGTACACTTATTGTGTGGGGGCTGTTGGATATGTGTTAACCGCTTAATTTTGTATTTTAAACTTACTTTTTTTTTTTTTTTTTTTTTAAATTCTTTATTTTTTGACGGTCATATATCACATGCCACATGGAACATATTCTTTTAAACATCATATCAGCATATACATATTCTTTCTATCATAGTATAGCTTTTTCACTCATTTCCTTACCAATTGGTTCAGAGTCCTTCTATTCCAAGGGCAAGCGTATAATTCCTCCTTTTTCATTTCCCTAAACCCCATTACCCCCCCCCCCCACCAGTACAAAAAAAAAAAAAAAAAAAAAAAAAAAAAAGAAAAAAAAAAAAAAAAAAAATATTTACCCCACCCCCCCAAAGGGGGGAGCCCCTCTCCACAGGTCTATTTTGTTCTGTCCCCCTTCTCCTGTTCTCTAATTCTATACTCTACTAGGGGAGACCAAATCATCCGATATTTCTCATCTTGTTCTTTCAGCATCATCGTCAAGTTTTCCATTTGTTGAATTTCTGTGATTCTAGCCCACCACTGAGATTTAGTCGGGGGGACTGTACTCTTCCACAGAGCCGGGATACACGCCCTTGCGGCGGTGAGAAGGTGTTTGAGCAGGGACTTCCTGTATTTTTCCACCGATAGGGGAACATCATTTAATAGAAATGCAACCGGGTTACCCCCAAGAGACACACCTGTAATGTCCTTAATCGTTTCCTCAACTGTTTCCCAGAAGTCCTTAATATCCTCACATTCCCAGAATATATGTGTCATCGTACCCACCCCCCTCCTACAGCGCCAGCATCTATCTGATACTTGTGGATAAATTTTTTGAAGAGCTGTTGGAGTTCTATACCATCTGGTAAGGATTTTATATCCTCCCTCTTGGTATCTACTGGCAATTGATGTTTTATGTACTGATTTTAATATTTTCGTCTTCTGCTTTTGAGTAAACATTACTCCTAACTCTCTCTCCCAGGCTTGCATAAAGTTGAACTCCTGTGGCACTTCCAGGCTTGTTAATATTTCATAGAAATATGATAAAGAATGCCTGATATTTTCACCATTTAGACAAATCCGTTCAAATCTGGTCAATTCCCGTATCACTGAGAATTTTTTATTTTTTGAACGGATATACGCTCCTAGCTGCATAGCCCTAAAATAATCCAAGTCTTCTGTCACCTCTCCCTCTATCTCACATCTTGTCATCAGGCGACGGTCCCTGGAAAAGTCTATCAGCCTCTTTTTCCCTTTGTGTTTTATTACTTCGTACCTCCGATCGATTAGACCAGGTAAGAAGTCCGGGGCACCCAATACCGGAGTCATTGGACTCGGATTTGGTGATAAATCTGTTTTTTTGAAAATCGTGTAAATAGAGCGAATAGTTGCCCCTGTTAGCGGGTGTTTTTTCACTATGGTGGGCAATTCTGATTTTTTAATCCATGCTAATCCTTCCAGTGGGATTTTAGACGTCGCCTGCTCTAACTGTATGTGCGGTTTCCTTACCGAGGCACACCATTCCACCACTCTCGCTAGTTGGAGGGCTTCCCAGTAAAGTACTGGGTCTGGGAGACCAATACCTCCTTTCCCTTTTGGGAGTACTAGGATGTTTCTCCTTACCCTTGGTGGTTTACCTGCCCATATGAACCTTAAAAACCCTGATCTAAGGTCCTTTAAAAAGTTTGATGGAATCTTTATTGGTAACGTTTGAAACAAGTAAAGAATTCTGGGCATCACATTCATCTTTATAATGTTTGTCCTTCCAAACCAGGTGAAGATATCCCTATCCCATCTCCTAAAGTCTTGTTTAATTTGTCTTAACAGCGGGGCATAGTTTAATTCAAACATTCTACTAAGCTTCTTTGGGATTTTAGTCCCCAGATATTTTATGTGGGAGTCTGTCCACCTAAAATTAAATTGTGCTTTTATCCGGTATATTTCAGTTGTGTCCATCTCCACCCCCATAGCTTCGGACTTAGTATAGTTTACCTTATAGTTTGCTATTTCCCCGTACTTGTTTAGCTCACTTAGAAGGGAAGGGAGGGATATAATTGGAGAGGTTATGAAGAAGATCAGATCATCAGCATATGCTGCTAGTTTGTGTTCCTCTCTCTCCGTCTTAATACCCCTGATATTACAGTCAGCACGTATTTTCCTTAGGAAGGGTTCCAGTGTAAGAATGAAAATAATTGGTGAGAGAGGACACCCCTGCCGCGTTCCATTTTGTATCTCAAAGGGGTCCGATAGCCTATCATTAACCTTAACCCTTGCGCTTGGAGTTGAGTAAAGGTTTGAGAACCAGCTCAACATTCCTTCACCCAGTCCGATATGTTGTAAGGTTGTTTTGAGAAAAGTCCAATCGACCCTATCGAAAGCTTTTTCTGCGTCCGCTGAAAACAGTACGATGGGTTCCTGTCTGCTCTGTGCAGTATATATTGCATTTATTACTCTTTGCGTGTTTTCCCTACCTTCCCTTCCTGCCGTAAATCCCACCTGGTCTGGATGAATTAATGCCGGGATATGTTCTTCTAATCTTAACGCCAGGATCTTAGAAAAAATTTTTAAGTCCACGTTCAGTAGCGCAATTGGCCGGTAGCTAGAGCATTGAGATGGGTCCTTTCCTTCCTTCGGAATTACTGCTATGTGTGCCATCAAGGTTTCTCTAGGTATCTTCTGCTCTTCCCGTAGGGAATTAAAAGCCGCTATAAATCTCGGAGCCAGTTTCTCAGCAAAAAATTTGTAGTACATCAAAGTATATCCATCTGGGCCCGGGGCTTTCCCTGCTTTTAGAAGATTTATTGCTTTTTTAAATTCTTCTATTGATATTGGTGCATCTAGGTCTCTTGCTACCTCCTCCGTTAACCTTGGCATTTCTGAATTGCCCAAATATTCTTTTGCCCTCTCTTGTTTGTTTCTGCACCTATGTGGGGGCTGATGACCATCTAGCTGGTACAGATCCTCATAGTATTCCTTAAAGATCTGTGCCATCTCCTGCGACGATTTCGCCGCCACCCCCTGCTGTGTTTTAATACCCGTCAAATGGGGTGGTGTAGTGGCATCCTTAAGGGCCTTTGCCAGCATCCTACTTGGTTTGTTCCCAAATTCGTATAGAGTCCGCCTACCCCGTTTCAGTTTGGCTTTAGCCTGGTCGATGAGGAGCAAGTTCAGTTCTCCTCTGAGGCCAACTAGTTTCTCCTCCAATGCCTGTGTTTGAGATTTTTTATGTTTCAGTTCTGCTACCCTAATTTTTTCGAGCAGATCCTCAATCTGTGCGTTAAATTTCTTCTTCCTATGCGCCCCAAGCGATATCAGAACTCCCCTCATCACACATTTGTGTGTTTCCCACACACAGAATGGGGTGACTTCACTCGACTCATTTGTCTGGAAAAAGGAGTCTAGCTCCTGATTTAGTTTTTGCTCATATTCCATATCTTTTAAAAGAGTTTCATTAATCTTCCAATGCCATTCCCGACGTTCTTCCTCCCCCAGATCCAACGTACAATCTGTAGGGGCGTGGTCTGAAAGGGTGAATGAGCCTATTTCCGCACTCACCAAAGATGATATGACTGTCTGTGATATCATAACATAATCGATACGCGTATATGTTTTGTGTTTTGATGAATAAAACGTATAGTCCCTGTCCTGGGCATGGATTGACCTCCATGTGTCTATTACTTGCAAATTACTCAATAGTTTCTTAATTCTTCGTGTCTTTGTCAGAGAGAGATGTGAGGCTCCCCTGGACGTGTCCAGGAGCGGATCTAATACTAAATTTAGGTCGCCTCCTATCACTAAAAAGCCCTCCTTATGTTGATATATCATTTGTAGACAGGTCTCCAGGTAGCTAACCTGTTCTTCATTTGGGAGATACAGGTTCACCAGTGTGATCCTCTGTAGACCAATTTGTCCCTTTACAATTAAAAGGCGACCCTCCTCATCTGTAACTACCTTCAATTCCTTCCACGGGATCTGTTTTGAGACTATGATTGATACTCCATTGGTTTTAGAACTCGGAGATGTACTGTGATAAGCTGTTACGAATTTATGATTTCCGAGTTTTGGTATTCTGTCCCTTCTGAAATGTGTCTCCTGGAGGAAGCCAATCTGCGTCCCCAACCTTCCCATCTCCGCAAGTAACCTAATCCGTTTTTCCGGGATATTCAGTCCCTTGACGTTATATGAGGTGAATTTTATTCTAGTCATATTTTCCCCTTGTGATCTATTGGAATTTACGAGGAGAGGGGCCCCCCACCAAGATCCCAGGGAGAAGGAGCAAAAAAAAAAAAAAAAAAAAAAAAAAGGGAAGGGAGACCCCCCTTGTACCAATTGGAGGTCACAATCCAAACGGCGCGAAAACCTCGATGCCGTTTGGAGGAGAAAAGAAAAAAAAAAAAAAAAAAAAAAAAAAAAAAGAAAAAAACCCCTACTTTGTAAACGCCTCCGACTTGTCCTCCACTAAGAGGGGAGACGTCTATTGTAGGGAGATGCCTCTGAGCACAAAAAGTTTGAGTATCTGTATAACAGGAAAAATACAGTGGCACGCCCATTGGTAATAACTAAGAGTGAAATAGCCCAGGAGAATACACCTATAATATTACCAGTCAGTTACCCTTTTACATCTATGTTTCCATTTCCATACTTGTCATAAAGTTTGAATATCTGTATATCAGAAAAATATAGTAGCAAGCCCATCAGTAATAACTAAGAATAAGATATCCCAGGAGAATACACCTGTAGTATTCCCTATCAGTTACACCTCTACTTCCATGTTTCCGTTTCCCTACTTGTGTTCCACTTGTTAACATATAACCCCATCCAACCCCACCCTCCCCCTCCTCCCGCATCCCCGTCCATCCCTTTCCCTGTCCCCCACTCCCAAGTAGCCCACCCCCCTCCACCCCTGTCCCCCTCTCCCCCCCCGCGCTCCCCCCACCACTCCCGGTGGGACCAGGGTATTTAGAGAGCAGGGGGGGGGGGCCAGGGGGAGAGGAGAGAAAAAAAAAAAAAAAAAAAAAAAAAAAAGAGAATACCCTGAAAACAGTGCGGCAACTGCAAAGTTCTTGTGTCCATCACCTTCTCAAATCCCTCTAATTCTTAGGGGGCCCTAGGGACCCCTATCCATTAGTGTAAAAATTTGTGTACTAACAAAAACATATTGTTTAGTGTCATTAGTTCCCTCCCCCTTCTCCCTCCCCCCTCCCTTCCTTCTGGCCCCTCCCCCCCACCCCCCCCCTCCCCCCATTTATACCCCCCCCTTTCTTACACGTGTACAACCAGTGTAGCATGTGTAATCACCCAAACCCCCATGCTTTGTATACATAGCACGGCAAATCCTTGATACCTTTACCACACACAAAAAAAAAAAAAAAAAAAAAAAAAAAGAAAAAAAAAAAAAAAAAAAAAGAATACCCTGAAAACAATGCGGCAACTACAAAGTTCTTGTGTCCATCACCTTCTCAGCTCCCTCTAATTCTTAGGGGGCCCTAAGGACCCCTATCCAGTAGTGTGAAAATTAGTGTACTAACAAAAACATTATTTAGTGACATTATTTCCCTCCCCCTTCTCCCTCCCCCCTCCCTTCCTCCAACCCCCTATGCTTTGTGTTCATAGCACGGCAAATCCTTGATACCTTTACCACACAAAAAAAAAAAAAAAAAAAAAAAAAAAAAAAAAAAAAAAAAAAAAAAAAAAAAAACATTCCACCAGAAAACCTCCTGTGCCTCTAAATTCCCTTAACGTAACTTAATTCTCACCAAAACACAGCAATAATTCACTCACTTGCTATCCCCACCCCTGTGGCACCCACACTCTCAGACAAAAAAAAAAAAAAAAAAAAAAAAAAAAAAAAAAAAAAAAAAAACATGGGAGCAGTAACGGGCCTTCCATTGGTATTGCCTATAATGTATCACATTCAGGTAAAACACCTTCCATTATGCATAAACAAACGTATATAAACCCTCAGGTAGCAAGAGAGCGAGAGGGAAAGAAGAGAAAACTTTCCCTCTTCCCCTCCCCCCCCCTTCCCCTTTTGGGAGACGGAGCGCGATGGGCACCCCCAAGGGGGGAGAGAGTGTCCCCCGAACCTTCCATCAAGTCCGGTACCACGCACAATTGTAAGGAGTCAAAAAGAAAAAACAAGAGGAAAAAAGAAACATAAAAGAAAAAAAAAGAAAACAAAAAGCAAGTCCATCAATAAGTCATGACCCCATATCCTTCTCCTTTATTCCTTCTCCCTCGCAGTTACTTCCGTTGAATAAACTCCCTGACATTGTCCGTAGTCATATCAGTCCAATCAGGGATCTCCACTGTTTCTGAGCCTAGGAACTTGAATAAGTCCGGTAGTTGCTCTGGCGTCGTCAGGGCAAAGGTGTGATCGTCCTTTTTTATAATTACTGAGAATGGGTGTCCCCATCTGTAAGTTGCACCTTTTGCCCGTATTTGATCCAACAGTGGTCTCAGTAACCTTCTCCTTTTTTTCGTCTGCCGGCTAAGGTCTGGGAACACCTGTACCCCCTGACCTGCGACCTCCAGTACCCCTTTCTGCCATGCAGCTCTCATTATATCCTCCTTCACCCTAAAAAAGTGCACTCGGCACAGCACATCTCTAGGGGGTCCTATTTCTGGCATGGGCCCTGCTGGGCTCCTGTGCACACGATCCAGCTCAATATGATTGTCAGCTGTCTTTCCTAGATACTTATTAAAGACGTCGGTTACTGTATTCCTCAGCTCGGATGGTTTTATTGTTTCTGGGATCCCTTTAATACGTACATTGTTTCTCCTGCTTCTATTCTCAAATTCCTCTGCTTGTAACTGCAACTGTAATAGTTTATGATGTTGTGTTTTAAACTTCCTTTCCAGTATCTCTATTCGGGCGTCTGCCGAGGACTGGGAGGACTCACAGACACCCACTCTTTTGTCCATCACCTCTAATTTAGCAGTTACTTCACTTAGTTCTTCCCTCACCGCAACTTTTAGGTCGCACAATAGGACTTGTAATTCCTCTTTAGTTGGTAACGCCTGTATGAGCTTCCTAATGTCCTGTACACCATCAGTAGCCAGTACAATAGTTTCCCCCCTATTAACAGAACATACCTGAGTCTCTGTAACAGCCCCAAACCGGGGCGCGATTGGGGGGCTTATTTCTGCGGTTTCTGCCACCTCCGTACGGATGTTCCCGGCTGAAACACTTACAGTGATCGGGGAAGGTGGTTCCTCCATGGCCGCTTGCTATCTCAATGCGGCCCGAGCAGCACGCTGTGAAACGGCCCCGGCCTCCACTGACATGACTGGCTCCGTCTTTCCGTTGAGGTACTTGGTGATGGACGGGTATCTGGGTACCTCCGCCCGACCTGTGCTCTTCTCTTGTCTGCTTCCAGGCATAGACTCGCCCCTGCAACTGCTCGTGGTTCTCCTGGCGTCTCTCACTCAGCCCGCCAAACCCGGTCTCCTGCTCGAGCGCGCCACTGCGATGCTCCACCTCTCACTCCGTCATGCTCAGACCGCACCTCCCTGCGTCAATCAGTCACGTAGTAGATCTGAACCTTAAACTTACTTTTTAAAGCAGGTTTTTGAAGAACTGGGTTCCTTTTGTTGTTTTTCTGTCCAATCACATTGTGTATGTAAATTGTATACTTTGTTTCAGTTTTGGATAGTCCGGGGAAGAGTTCACAACCCTGTAAAGTTTTATTGCTCTCTTTGTCCCTACTGGAAGATTCACCCTCTGCTTGTCCTTGTGACTATTATCACTGTATCCAATACATATAAGAAACCAGGACTGGAACAGCTCACATGGCTTCTCCTGTAGCTAAAATATCACTTTTGAGTGGATTGGTCTCTAAGGTGAAATAGTGTGTTGCACCAATGCAGGGAAAAGGAACCTGGAACACCAGAAAGACCACATAGAGCATGTACAGGCATTGCAATGACAGTCCCACCCCTCTAAAGCATTTCACCCAATAGGGCTTAATCATGGATAATGCATTGCTGCAATAACAACACTGCACAAATCAAATACAACACTAAAATTAAAAAGGGATGGGGTTAAATTAATACAAATTTTGAAACACAACCTGATTAATGTGGCACCACATCCATAAATAAGCACAAAAGAACAGGAAAAAAACGATAGGACTTTAACGGTTGCCAACTGTAATCCCAAGTAAGAAAAACAATAGTAAATTAGTTTCTGGTTGGTGCTTTACAGAACAGCAACATGGTACCTTTAAGAAATATCATCTGAGGGCTATGTCAGGCTAATGATTCGGCAGCTTACCAGAGACAAGATCACCAGGGGAAAATGCTTATATGGTGTCAATTCCTGGATGGACCAACAAGGCTTTGCTCCTCTGCTACAGCATTTTGATTCATAAGTGAGAAATGCTATACAAGTAAACAAGTGTTGTATTTAGCTATCCTGTTGCTTGCAAGTTGCTGGCAGAGATTGAATCACTAGCCTGACATAGGTCAATTTCAAGAAGATGGATTCGGATTGGATTTTCGTTGCTAAAATGAGCTATCCTCATATGCACATTGATGTTTGTATAGTGGAAATAGAAGTTTGTAGGGAAAGTAAGACCAGACACTTTTATATAATTGCCACTTTACTACTTTAAAGAAGCATGCTAGTTGTATATAGTGTTCACACTAATATTTATTATTAATTTAGCCATAGTAACACATTAAAATGACTAAGTACGTTAGTGTTTACAATGATACCTATGTCCCAGTGGAGCCCCTTTGGATCCTATGTCCAGGCTGCACATGAATCCTTGACTTCTACATATAGATGTAATTAAGTACCATTCCTTCCCAGCAGTAATTCACACCTCCTGTTATTTATTCATAAAGTGTCTGAATCTCTATTGCCCACTGATGCTCTAGCATTTGACAAAGCTAATAACAGTGGAGCTAATAACCTCTACTTGACAAAAAGTCAGGGTGCTGTGTAGAGCCTGGACTTTGGATCTAAAGGGGCTCAACAAGGACAGAATACAAGTTGACACAACTGAGATTTTTGAAAAAAAAAAATATATATTTTTTATAGTTAGACTGAATTTGTTTTACAAAACTAAAAGAAACCATTTTATAAAACACAGCATATCAAAAACAGAACAGCAGACCTGGTTTGAGAACAATGTGTTTTTTGTGTGAGGGTCTAGTGCATTACATTAGGAACAAAATGTAAGGATATTATAGTGGAAGATCAGCAAGAAACTCATAAAATTAATACTAATAAAGCTGAGAACTGCCTGGGAGAGAAAGAAATACTCTTTGTTCCACGTTCCTTTATTTAAAGCTGAATTATTTATTACAGTTGCATTGTATCATTGCCGTTTTATTGCATTTTGCATTTAAAGCATTTATCAAACATTTGCTTTGTAGCATAACAGGATTTCCTACTGGGCCCATAAACATTTTATTAAGTGAGAGAGCTCCCAATGTTTTTTTTAATAACATTAGAAGAAGATTTCCTAGAGTGGACAGTTTTGTTAAGTCTACAAAATGATTATCTTATGATTTCTTCAATAAAATAATAAATATGTGTCTGTTGACTTGTCCTACATATCCAATATCATACTATGTATGGCCATGTATAACCCACAACAACAACTAGTCATAACTGGTTATAAAGCCAACCGTGTGACCAATTTATACTCACCTTTCCAGTGCTCCCCTGCCACCCCTTCTTTTATGGCTGGTTCTGCATTACACCCAGTGATTGCAGGGTATAGGGAAGATCTACCTTCTTCCATGATGCAGTGCTTGGACCTAGCCATCATTTGTAAGGCCTGAGCAATACCACATATTCAAAGGTGTAATGTCACCACTCTTTCTAGGATCCAACACTATTGCACACAAAGAATTTTGTGACAGTTGTGGGAGAAGAAGGGGTAGCTGTGGAGCATTGGTATAAAGTGGTCAGGAGTGAGCTTCTAAGGGGGCAAGATGACAGGATCTTTTGAAATAAACATGCATCCGAAAACTACATGTAATTGACAGAAGTAACATCACTTTACATCAGTTTAATTAGAGGTCAACTGGTTATTGATAAAGGACGACACTGGAGAGGTAGACATTTTGTTGCTTCCTCCAGAAACTGTCTTTTGTACTACAACATCATTTTCATGCTTCCTCAGAAGTGCTAAGAGGAAAGGCTTTGGAAGAGTTAGAGCTGAAGTGTTCAAATGCTATTCGGTTTAAAGAGTGCTTTAAGTAACATCAAACTTTTACAGAACATAAAATCCTTAGAGCTGTGATGGTATAATACATATGTTAAAAAAATGGAAAATGGAGTTCATACTATTGGGTGGACTCCATTTGGAGCTGTGATGGCCCATTGAAACTTTTTCCCCCACCTTCCCTTTTCTTTCCCTTCTACATAGCTGTGGTGATCTCTTCAATCACCAAACAGGCTCTTAGTACGTTTTCAATGGGTAGAAAAATTCTGTCAGAGTGATAACCGTAGGACGGGTAATTCTGCCAGTATTCCTCATGGTGGCCCCCTTCTGCCTATTTAAGCCTGCTGCTGGTGCATGCTGTTGCTGGATTATCATCAGCTTCCTGTGTTCCTTGTTCCTGTTGTGATACCCGCTTCCTGTTACTACTCGGCTTGCCTGACTGCTCCAGTATTCCGCCTGCATTGATTCTGGCTTGGACCTGACTATTCTTCGGCTCCGCATCTGTACCTTGATCGTCCTCCTGTGTTTGACCCCTGGCTCGACTACCTTCTCTGTTCCTGATTATCCTGCTGTACCTCACCTTGGACTGATTCCTGTGCTGAATGACCATTGGCCTGGCTCTGACTCCGCTCCTGGTTGCTCCACGGCTCCATACCGGGAATCCCTCCTTGCACGGTTGCCCTTCAACCTTACCAGCGCACCTCAGCAGCTCCCTGCTATCTGCTACTCAGCAACAGCGCTCTGGCAACCCGTGCACCTTTGGGCACCGAACTCCCTGTCTCACTCCCAGGGTTGCGCTGCACTTAGCCGCAATGGGCGTCCCCTCTGCAATCCGGCCTCACATCCAGGACTCTGACAGTATAATCCAGCCATGACTGAGGCCGGCGGAGGTGCGTCCCCAATAGAGACTTTATGCCAACAGGCCGCTACCCTTACACGAGTGGTCCAAGTTCTTCAGGAAGGATACCTTCAATTAGAAGGAAAACTCCAACATTTTATGCTACCATCTGCCTTTTTGGATCCTGGTTCTTCCTCCACCAATCTCCCTGCTACGGCCTCTTCAGTACTGACTTTGCCCCTGAAACCGCGGGTACCTACCCCTGAACGTTTCTCTGGAGACCAGCAGAAATTCAGATCCTTCAAGAATGCCTGCCTGTTATATCTGGCTCTGCAACCCCGTACCTTTTCCACTGAGACTATCAAAGTTGGCTTTCTTATCTCCCTGCTGACCAATGAACCCCAGGCATGGGCCCACAGGTTATGGGAACAGAAGGACCCAGCTACTTGTTCAGTAGAAACGTTCTTCACGGCCTTGTCGCAATTGTATGAAGACCCCCAGCGTACAGCCACCGCTGAGGCCACTCTGCATTCTCTTTAACAGAAATGGCGCCCGGTGGAAGACTATACTGTGGACTTCCGCCGGTGGTCTGCCGATACAGACTGGAATGAGGCTGCGTTGAAATACCCGTTTCGCCTGGGGCTTTCTGAATCCCTTAAGGACGAGTTGGCCAGGGTCGGCATCCCTGCTACCCTGGAGGGGCTCATTCAACTATCCATCCAGTTGGATAGACGCCTTCGGGAGCGCCAGGCTGAACGTTCTTAGACTCCCAAAGTGCTGGTACCAGAGATCGGCGCTATGCCCGTTGGTTTGGTGTGATCCGCACTGAGGAAAAACAGCGTCGGCGTCAAGCCAATCTCTGTCTCTATTGTGGCCAAAAGGGACATTTCCTGAGCAACTGCCCCATAAGGCCCAGCAAGGTACCCAAGAACTCTCCAGTGTACTTCCAGATGTCTGGAACTTCCACTTCTCACCTTATCCTTTCCATCACGCTACAGTTAGCCGACAAGGGGGTTCAGCTTCAGGCCATAGTCGACTCCGGGGCATGCAGTTGTTTCTTGGAGTTGGACTTAGCAGTAAAGCTCGGTCTGGCCCTACTTCCCAAGAACCGTAGATTGGAAGTTCTCCTGGCTGATGGCACCCTGTCTAGTTCCGGTCCTGTGACACAAGAGACCGTTCCTCTTTTGGTTACTACTCCTGATGGTCATCAGGAATTCATACGTTTTGACATTCTAAGCTCACCTATGTTCCCCGTCATCTTAGGTACCCCATGGCTCCAAGCCCACAACCCCCAGATCAACTGGATCAGGAAAGAAATTTCATTCACTTCACCTTATTGCCTACAGCACTGTCTTGCCCCTGAAACCAGTAATGTAGCCAGTTGCCTGTCAGTTCAACCTGTATCTGTCAACAACCAGAGTATTCCACCGGCCTACCAGGAGTTTTCAGACGTCTTTGACAAGAAAAAGGCTGATGTCCTGCCACCACACCGGTCATACGATTGTCCAATTGAATTACTCCCAGGAGCTGAAATCCCATTCGGTCGCATATTCTCCCTCTCGGAGATGGAACTTGGAACATTGTGACAATACATTGATGAAAACTTGGGGAAAGGCTTCATCCGTTCCTCCTCTTCTCCTGCTGGAGCCGGAATTTTTTTTGTCGAAAAAAGGGACAAATCCCTAGGACCATGTGTGGATTACAGGGAGCTCAATAAAATCACTATAAAAAACCATCACCCTCTTCCTCTAGTTCCGTAACTTTTCCAGAGACTCCATACTGCCCAAATATTTACTAAGCTTGACCTTCGAGGAGCCTACAATCTCGTTCGCATCCGAGAGGGCGACGAATGGAAGACAGCATTTAGAACTCGCTTTGGACATTTCGAGTACTTAGTGATGCCATTTGGATTGTGCAATGCCCCGGCCACATTCCAACATTTCGTAAACAATATCTTTCAAGAATTTCTGGATTACTTCGTCATCATCTACCTGGATGATATCCTGATATTTTCAACTACCCTGGAGCTCCATTGTACACATGTAAGGACAGTTCTGCACACTCTACGTAAGCACAAACTCTATGTAAAAGCAGAGAAGTGTGGGGCGTGGCCTGGACAGCGATGTGAGTGGACGTGTGTGCCTGTAGCTCCGCTGTGGCAGATCCTTCTACATCCATCCTGCACATTAGAATTACCGGAATCCTCCTCTAAACACCTGTGAGACCCGGCACAGCGACCCGAGCACACCATGTCCCCGCCGAAACGAGGTAACACAGCCTCCTCGTCGCTGGAGCGGTACCGAAGGACAGAGCGGGATGCTGAGGGCCAAGATGGCGCCGCGCCAGCAGAACACGCGGCCTCTTCTGCAGAGCAAGAGCCTGACGGCACTACAAAGGTACTGGAGGCAATATCCTTATGTCAGTCCACCTTGACAACCAAAATAGAGGAGGTGAAGGTGGACATTTCATTAATCAGACACGATATGACAAAACTCAGGGAACGGGTCACTGAAGCTGAGACCAGAATCGGGAGGGTGGAGGACACAGTATACCCTATGCAAAACTCACAAGAGGACCTGCAGCACCAGCTGCAACAATTGGCACAAAAGCATGATGACCTTGAGAACCGGGCCCGCAGGTCCAACCTCCGGTTTATTGGATTGCCTGAGGGCTCTGAAGGCACAGACCCAGCAACCTTCCTAGAGCAATTATTGATTAAAACATATGGCAGAGAGGCATTTTCAGCCACATTTGTAGTGGAACGGGCCCACTGCATGCCAGCCCGCCATCCACCTGAGGGGGCACCCCCACGTACATTCATTGCAAAGCTGCTGAACTTTAGGGATCGAGATGCGGTCCTACGGCTGGCTAGACTAAAGGGCAATATCCCATATCAATCCGATTCCGTTTCAGCGTTCCCGGACTTTTCGGCAGAGGTCCAGTGCCAAAGAGCCCTCTTCTCAGAAGTTAAACGCAGACTGAGAGCGCACCATATAAAATACGCCATGCTTTTTCCAGCCCGACTTCACATAGTGGGTGAAGATCGGGTAAATTTTTTTGAGGATCCAGCTCTGGCTTCAACGTGGCTGGATCAACAAGACGCGCAGAGAAACCACCCTGCCTAACGCGTGTCCCCGCCACCAATCAAAATAAGCGACACCGCATAACTTCTTGAATTACACTACTTCTTATGACTGCCATAATACGGACCCAAAGGTGTGATTATACTGACCCCACATGATGATGGATGATTACAGGAAATCGCAACATGATGCCCTGACTCTATCTATTAACTATCTCAGCCCCCCACTGTTTAAATCCTTTGATACCACCGTGCCTCATATACTGCTTGAATCGTACAAGATCTCCGCCACAGGAACTGCATATTTTTCCTGAAAGTGCCTGCACGACAGCCACCTATGACCGGAATAGACAAATATCCCGGATCACTTAATCAGCCATCTCCTCTTCCTTATATTTATATATTTTTTTTATTTTTTATTTTATCCTCCTTTTTGTTAAACCCCCGCTTCACCATTAACCACGCCAAAATGGAATACAGAGCAATGTTTTTGCCTCACCACCGCTCGCTAAACATGGGGTTTGCACCTGACCTTACACAATACTTCTTGCTAGATGCCACAGTGGAGTATGGATTCCACTTTACGGAAACCTTCCTATTTACCATATAACTATTACCTCGTTTGATCCATCACTGGTGTATTATCCAGTATTTGTTCGCCCCTAATGGGAGTTTGCTTATGTCAATACTGACGTTGCCCAATAGGCTATCGTCGGTGCTGACCTGTTCAATGTGCATCTGCTTTTTATTTTTTGTTCTAAATGCCTTTACAGTAACCTATTTTTTTCCTTGTAGCAGCACAAGTTTTGGGATACATGCCCCAGTCAAGTTTGGGCGACTGAGGGCAGGGAGGGCGGGAAGGGAAAATGTTAAAGTTCAAGTTATACCAAAGAACATGTATAATGGCCTGCAATGTATTGAAGTGAATGTGTATGTGCACTAGGGAAGAAGTGTGTCTGTGATCGCCTTGGAGAGGAGAGGGGTGATATGTGTCCCTAAAATGTACATTTACTGTATCCTAAAAAATTGGATGTGCCCTCAAAATGGCTAACTTAACATTCCTTATCTGGAATATCCGTGGGATCCGAGACAAACTAAAATGCACGGCAGTCTTTACCAGTCTTAAAACATACCGTGCAGATATCACTGTCTTAGTTGAAACCCATATCACTGGGCAGCTCCAGCTTGCACTGAAGCGGCCTTGGATAGGTTGGGCGTTTCATGCCACCCACTCTCCTTACTCCCGCGGGGTCTCAGTTCTTTTAGCTAAAACTGCACCCTTTGCACTAATTTCGGTACGCACAGACCCCCAAGGTAGCTATGTCTTCCTACACTGTGTGCTATATGGTTCTCAATACCTGGTTATGGCATTCTACATACCCCCACCGTACAAATCTAACTTAATCACAGAAGGCTTGCTATATATGGCTCAACACCCCAATATACCTGCTATTTGGCTGGGGCACTTCAATATGGTTCTAAACCCCCAGACAGATAGAACACAGTCAAGTCAAAATACCCATCCCCCTGACACCACCAGACTGGGGCGCACATTAAAAGAATTCTCGTTAACTGATACATGGAGATATAGACACCCCCACGACCTGGCGTATTGGTGTTTCTCGGCGACCCACTCCACTATGTCCCGAATTGACTTTATTCTAATTTCGGACATGTTGCTTCCCCGGCTAACAGATTCAGGATACCACACTAGATCCCTATCTGATCATGCCCCATGTTGAGCAACGTTGCAACTAACCCAGAACATAGGACCCCAAACCTGGCGCCTCCACTACTTTTGGTTGTCAATGTTGAAAGATCAAGAGGATATACACACAGAATGGCAATTTTATTTTAAAGTTAACAAGAAACACTGCCTCAGTGTTACATGTCTGGGAAGCGTACAAACTACATATTCGCACCATCCTCTCCTCACGAATAAACAGAATTAAGACCTCTTCTAACTCAATTCTTGATCAAGCCTCAGACAAGGTAGATTTACTAACAAAGGAATATCACAGAGATCCCACTCAGGATAGAGCAGCAACACTCAGACTCCACACACGCCTCTTAGACCAGTTACACTACAAAAAGCTAAAAAAAACCTTTTCTTCTTAAAACAACGCGTGTTCGAACAAGGGGAACGTGCCGGCAAATTACTAGCATATCTGGCCCACCAGGACACCAGCCCCCCAGTAGTAGTAACCTTGTCAGGTCCCCATAATGTCACATTTTCAGATCCCCCTGTGGTTGCGGAAGTATTTCGCAAATACTATTCGGATCTATATTCCTCTAAGGTAACAGCCACTATACAGGAAACTAGGTCATTCCTTCAGGAAGTCCCCTTTCCGCAGCTATCCAAACCCCAATTACAAGAACTAGAGGCACCTCTCACATTAGATGAAATTGCCCTAGCTATAGCATCATTAGCACCAGCTAAAGCACCAGGTGGAGACGGTATCCCACTGGATTTCTATGCAGCATACTCAGATGTATTAGCCCCCGAACTTTTGAAATTATATAACCATATATTTGAAACTGAATTCCTTCCTGAAACCCTCCGCCAGGCGGTAATTATAATAATTCCCAAACCAGGTAAAGATCCCCAATTACCAGAATCCTAAAGGTCCTATTTCACTCCTCCAAGCAGATATAAAAATATTAGCTAAAATACTATCCATGCGCCTCAACAACACTATTCTCTCCCTTATTCATCCCAATCAGACGGGATTCATGCCTGGGAAAAACACAGCCATGAATTTAAGACGTCTCCACATGAACATTCAAGCGGATCACGAGAATATGGGAGATAGAGCAGTAGTGGCGCTTGACGCCGCAAAGGCGTTTGATTCGGTGGAGTGGGGATACCTTTGGGAATGCCTGCGGGGATATGGCTTTGGTCCCAATTTCATAAAATGGGTACAATTATTGTATTACTTCCCAGTGGCAAGAGTGGTGGTGAACGGATGGACGTCCGATCCCTTCACGTTGGGAAGAGGAACCCGACAGGGGTGCCCACTGTCCCCCTTACTGTACGCCTTGGCGGTGGAGCCTCTCGCCATCTCCCTCAGACAGAACCCACAAATACGGGGGCTACGAGCAGGCCCTTTAACGGAGACATTAAGCTTGTACGCAGATGACATGCTTCTCTACTTTGAGGATACTGGCCCATCTCTACAAGCAGCCCTACTAACCATTGAGAAATTCAGAAAACACTCAGGTCTCAGTATGAACTGGACTAAATCTCAGATCCTCCCCTTAGACGTGTCACCCCCAACACACAGCGCGGCCTCTCTTCCCCTGCAGAGAGTTGCCCCCATTAAATATTTAGATGTAGAAATCACTAGAGACCCACTGGAATATATCATAAACAACATCAAACCACTCTTTTTCTATTTAAAATCCAGCACGCAAACTTGGGCGAGACTTCCTTTAGGAATAACGGGTAGAGTTAACCTATTCAAGATGATACTATTGCCGAAGTTACTCTATGTACTCTGGAATTCCCCAATTTTTATTCCCCCTAAAACCTTCAAAACAATTGATAAAATCCTTAACTCCTTTGTTTGGGGTCCTAATAGGCACAAACTGGCCTGGAATACGCTCAAGAACCCGACCTCTTCTGGTGGGGTAGCCCTACCAGATGTATATACATACTACATAGCAGCTCAGCTCTCACACTTTTATTACATCCATAAAACAGATGAAGAAAGATACCAAACCCTAGTATGCAAAAAATCCAATAAAGAATTGTACTCCCCATTGCAGGTGCTCTTTAGAGGCGGTAACACGAGCACAAGAGAGAGGACCAAAACTTGCTGTTATCCCAACACAGACGTGTATGGGAGAGAGCAGTCAGACTTATTGGAACTGATTTCTATCATTCGCACACACCCCTGTGGCACAATCCCCAACTGGGGGAGCTGGTGTCTTTGCCTGGGGCCTCCAGTTGGGCTGCCAAGGGAATAGTGTTCTTATTCCAGGTCAATACCATATTTGGCATAAGAAAATTTCAAACAATCTGCGAAGAGTATGACCTCCCCCCTCATATGCAATTCAGATATATACAACTGAAACGTGCACTTCAAACACAATTCGCAGATGGTTTTCCCAACCCACAATCACGAACATTGGTGGATGTGATTACAGGAACGAACCCTGACAAACTTATCTCCACTTTATACGCCACACTGCGCACCAAGTCGGTAGCTAGGATCATTGACAATGCAAGGATTAGATGGGAAGATGACGTAGGACCAATAGATAATTCTGACTGGGAAGACATACTAGAGAATGTTAAAAAAACGTCACCTAAAATATCAGAACGCTTGACTCAACTATACATAATACACAAATCCTACCTTACGCTCGCTAGAATCGCTAAATTCTCCTCACAACAGAACCTAAATTTCCCAAGATGCTCTAGTAATCCATGCACGTTTTTCCATTTACTATGGTTGTGCCCAGAGATAAAAGGTTACTGGGCACAGATTGTAAAGTTCCTCCATGATCACATAGGATCACCGATCCAGCTAGACCCTAAGCTATGTCTCCTTGGACTACTACCAGACACCATCAAGGATAGGTCCACAATCACATTCCTTAGCGAAAAAATATTCCATGCTAGAAAACTAGTCGCGAGGCATTGGATGTGCACAGACTTTCCTACTGTACAGGTCTGGATTAGGGAGGTGAATGCGTCATTGCCATATAAAAAGGCTATGTACAAACACAGGGGGTGCCCGAATAAGTACCATAAAATATGGGATAAATGGTTGAATAATGTTAATACTTGTACTAATTAACCTAAGATGTAACTTAAAGGCCTGGTCAGCGGTTTACGACCACCCTGTGCTACAATGGTTCTAGTTAATATCCTCAATGAATGTTGTAAACTCTGTCAAGAATGTGAGGAATATGGGGAGGAAAAGGCATGCTATGACACTTCTAACCATATATATACCCATGCAAGTGTACACTGTATAGATTATACATACCTTCTTACGTTTAGTGGGAAACACCCCTTTTCTTTGTGATTGTACGTTATGCATTATAACTGTATGCTGACTTAATTTTTCAACAATAAACATGTTCTTTAAAAAAAAAAAGCAGAGAAGTGTGATTTCGACGAAAAGGAGTCAATACAATTCCTGGGGCTAATTATCTCCACTGGTGGTGTTGCCATGGACCTGAAAAAAGTGCAGGCAATCTTGGACTGGCCAACTCCATCGGATAAAAAGGGAGTACAAAGATTTGTGGGGTTTGCAAACTTTTATAGGAGGTTTATAAAGAACTTTTCCTCCATCATCTCACCAATCACCCAAGTTACCCGTTTACATACTCAGTTCCTGTGGTCTTCAGAAGCCCAATCAGCTTTTGATAAGCTCATATCCCTCTTTACCTCCGCACCTATCCTGCAACATCCTGATCCGGTCCTCCCTTACATCTTAGAGGTTGTCGCCTCTGAAGTTGCCACAGGGGCAGTCTTATCCCAACGTCAGGGTCCTAAGTCGATACTCCATCCTGTGGCCTTCTCCTCGCAGAAGATGAGTCCGTCTGAAAGGAATTATAATGTGGGAGATCGAGAGCTCTTGGCTATTAAAACTGCCCTGGAGGAATGGCGGTACCTCCTTGAAGGTGCTCCGTATCCCATCATGATATTCACGGATCACAGAAACCTGGAGTATCTTCGCACTGCTAAATGCTTGAGACGCCGACAAGCTCGATGGGCCTTGTTTTTTGCCAGATTCAATTTTCATATCTCCTTCCGCCCGGGGTCTAAGAACGGGAAGGCCGATGCCTTGTCCCGGATGTTTCCCGACACTCCCGAAGAAATTACTCCTAGCACTATATTGTCTCCATAGAATTTTCTCATGATTCAAACTGACCTGAGTTCCTCACTGAAACAAGCTTCTTCCCAATGCTCTGAACCAGAAGCACTGTCTTTAAGAAACCAGGAAGGTTTTCTTTGGTATCAGAACAAAATTTTTGTTCCGCAGCAAGCCAGAGCCCAGGTCCTAAAGACTTTACATGACCACCAACTTGCTGGTCACTTCGGGGTACGAAAGACTTTGGAGCTTGTTCAGCGATCTTTTTGGTGGCCCACTCTGAAGCCTGACTGCAAGGAATATGTCAGTTCCTGCACCATTTGTCAACGTAACAAGGGGTCTAACATCAGATCTTGGGGTCTACTACGCCCGTTGCCTGTGCTGGAGCAACCATGGAAAGAAATATCTATGGATTTCATAGTAGAGTTACCACCCTCTGAGAAATTTACAACCATCTTGGTAGTCGTTGACCGCCTGTCCAAGATGGCACATTTCTTGCCCATGATGGGTACACCATCTGCTGCTGACACGGCAAAGATCTTCATAAAGGAGATAGTCAGACTTCACGGCCTACCGAGCAACATTGTGTCCGACAGAGGGGTGCAATTCATCTCCAAGTTCTGGAAGGAGCTCTGCAAAATGCTTTCCATTAAAGTGTGCCTATCTTCAGCTTACCATCCTCAAAGCAACGGTCAAACCGAAAGAACTAATCAAACTTTAGAACAGTACTTACGTTGCTTCTGCTCCTTCTCCCAGGACGACCTATCCTTGCTGCTCCCGTGTGCGGAGTTTGCATACAACAACTCAATCCATGCTTCCACCAATCAGTCACTTTTCTGGGCCAACTACGGTTTCCATCCCTCATTCTTGCCTAATGTTATATCAGAGACCTCAGTCCCCGCAGTCCAGGACAGGATAAATGCCATTCAGGCTAATTACCTAACTCTCCAGGCAACTATGCAGAAGGCCCAAGAGAATTATAAAAAACATTATGACAAGGGGAGGAGAGATCCCGTCTTTAAAGTTGGAGATAGAGTGTGGCTTTCCTCAACAAATCTTAAGCTTCCTTGCCCCTCCCGGAAGTTAGGACCAAGGTTTATTGGTCCATTCACAATTAAGAAGGAAATTAACCCAGTGGCATTTGATTTGTCTTTACCAAGTTCCTATAAAATCCACCCAGTATTCCATGTTTATTTATTAAAATCTGTTGTGTCCAGTCCTTTTCCAGGGAGAGAAGAATCTCCGCCGCCTCCAATCTTGGTGGACAATGAAACAGAATACGAAGTAGAAGCCATTCTGGACTGCCGTCAGAGAGGTAGGCCTGTTCAATTTCTTGTTAAATGGAAAGGTTACTTTGTAGAAGATAATTCTTGGGAACCAGCAGATAACATTTATGCCCCTAGACTGTTGTAGAGGTTAAAAAGCCTGATACCCTGAAAAATGGGCCAGATTGGGCATCCGGAGGCTGCCCCTGGGGGGGGGGGGCACTGTCAGGGTGATAACCGTAGGACGGGTAATTCTGCCAGTATTCCTCATGGTGGCGCCCTTCTGCCTATTTAAGCCTGCTGCTGGTGCATGCTGGTTGCTGGATTATCATCAGCTTCCTGTGTTCCTTGTTCCTGTTGTGATACCTGCTTCCTGTTACTACTCGGCTTGCCTGACTGCTCCAGTATTCCGCCTGCATTAACCCCGGCTTGGACCTGACTATTCTTCGGCTCCGCATCTGTACCTTGATCATCCTCCTGTGTTTGACCCCTGGCTCGGCTACCTTCTCTGTTCCTGATTATCCTGCTGTACCTCACCTTGGACTGATTCCTGTGCTGAATGACCATTGGCCTGGCTCTGACTCCGCTCCTGGTTGCTCCACGGCTCCATTCCTGGAATCCCTCCTTGCACGGTTGCCCTTCAACCTTACCAGCACACTCCAGCAGCTCCCTGCTATCTGCTACTCAGCAACAGCGCTCTGGCAACCTATGCACCTTTGGGCACCATACTCCCTGTCTCACTCCCAGGGTTACGCTGCACTTAGCTGCAACGGGCGCCCCCTCTGCAATCCGGCCTCACATCCAGGACTCTGACAGATTCCTTGTGCTTCTTCTTAATTGACCAAATGTCTATATCATACACAGCTGGGTCACCCTCTAAACATACAGGTTGCAGGATGTCACATGTTGCTCAGCCCAAATAACATATTGTAATGTGCATGGATGGTGGCCTTAGGTTTCATCTTACTATCCTTCGGTAATCTCACAGTTCTTCACAATTAAACTCTTTCTGTGCTGAGTACTCACTCACGGGTCCATGTTTTACCCGTAGGTGGGGTGCAGCGTGTGCATTCACTTTAATTCACACGACAAGTGCAATAGAAAACTTGTATTGAAGTAAAGTAGCAACCAATACCCCAAACGGGATGATGTCCAAATGAGTTGTAACCCTACACTTTCCCTCCTCGCCAGGAACCTTTCCGTATCGCTAATACTGTCCCTAACAGGCAGGGTACCTGTCCCTACTCTAGCTATTCACCAAAAGCATGCAAAGCCCGGGAGTCAGGGCCTTAAATAGGCTTTGTCTGACCCAAGATGATGGCTGGAGTCACATGGGGGTGTCAGCATTGTGATTCCATAGAGACCAAGGAAACCATAGAGGAACTGTGTTCTCCTTGACTTCCTCTCCAACTGCGGTGCTGCAGTGGAAGGGTGCCACCTGCCATGGAGCAAATAGACTGCATCTGCCTGGCTCAGACAGAAGTTCCAAGAATCCAGCCATCCGCACAGGACCCATGTGACATGGGGGGCCCAAGTCACCTGACGCATGCTGCTCCTTCTCTTCCATCACCACCAACTCCAGTGCCAACCAGGCTTGCACCAGTAAAATGTAACATTAATTCCGCTTCCTAGGTATTGACTGTAATAGTGTCAGGGCTCTAGGACCCAGTATCTCTCAGGACACCAACAGTAGGAGAAGGGCTCTAGGACCCAGCATCTTACCAGCACTTCACATGGGCCTATAAAAGCAAGCCCGTGATTTCAGTTGCTGGTTGATCTTCGACTCCTTCAGTGCATTATCTCTGTGATATTCCTGTTCCTGTGTATCCTGTTACCGACCCAGCCTGTCTTTGACCTGTCTCCTGCTAGCTTCCTGTGTTTGACCTCGGCTATCCATCTGACCATGTCTGCTCTGATACTCACCTGACTCCTGACCTAGGCTTCCTTCTGACTATGCTCCAATCTCAACATTATCAGAGTCCTGCAACCCCTCATGGGCACCACCTATTTGCACACCAGCTGTACTCTGGAACCTCTTGCACACAGTCCAGCAGGTGACCCATGTTACTTTGGGCCTGACCTCTCCTGTTTTTCCCTCAGGGGGGTCTAAAACTTAGCCACAAGGGAAGCCATCTCTCTCCATTGGCATCCAGCACCAGGTACATAATAGTATCAACCAGCCAAGATGTCTGAGGCCAAGAGAGGTGCTTCCACATTGGAGGCCCTATGTCAGCAGATGACGGCTCTTACACAAGCAGTCCAGAGCTTACAAGATGGCTACTTTCAGTTGGAAGGATGCCTTCACTCCCTCACTGTCTCCATGTCTCCTGCAGATCCTAACCAAGCTACTAGCTCCACTGTCTCCGCTCCAACGGCAAGTCTTCCTGCTACAGCTGCACCTACTGTGAGATTACCTTCTCCGGAACCCAGAGTCCCCACTCCTGCGCACTTTTCAGGTGAACACATGACCACTGTGAACAGAAATAGGGGGTGACCAACTAGTTTAGGAAGGAGAGCCGTGTCACGTCCAATAGTCTAAGCTAATAGGATAGAGAGTTCCCCTGGGTGGACTTTTCCGGCACTTGCAAGGGCAAACAGGTGAGGTGTATAAGGAGTAAAGGGCGTTCATATATAATAAAAACAGTATAATTTTATTAGTATAAACAAGTACATATGATAAAAACAAGCAGTAGATATCCAAGTTAACATAGTGAAACTACACAGTAGCCATGGTGAACACACCAAAAAGAAATAATGTAAAGAAAAGGCTCTTCTCAAGCCCGACGCGTTTCGGGGTACTAAGTATCTGTACGATCCTTCTTCAGGGGCAGAATTGAGAATGGTTCATCTGAGGTGTGTAGTTAATTGCTTGTAAGGATTTCTAAAAACACAGAGGGCCACAAAGTGGTGGCGGAGTATGGCGACAAATATTAATATTGTGGCTGATATAGGTCTATGCACTAAGATGGTGAAAAATGCAGGATGGTGGGCTGCAGTCACCGTGGGGAGGTGTGACAGTGCTCCCGTCCCGCCCGACCCAGGCGCGTGCAAGCCAGAGCGGCGTACTGAGGTCACAGGAAGACGTCTCTTGGGAGAAGACAGAAGTGTATCAATGCAGCCTCACCGCCCAGCGTCCAGCAAATGTACTGCCCACTGTGATTGGTTATCACAGCGGCTTAGTCCACTGGCTCCTGATCATTACTAGAGACCAGGGGCTGTCTATAACAGCTTGGTAACTTTGCTGGAAAGACCCTAAGGGTTTGAGCACATGAAGTATAGTGATAGCTATGCTCCCTTTGTTCAGTAAAAATGTAAAATGTAAATTAAAGAGATATAGTGCATCTGGAAAGTATTCACAGCGCTTCACTTTTTCCACATTTTGTTATGTTACAGCCTTATTACAAAATGGATTAAATTCATTATTTTCTTCAAAATTCTACAAACAATACCCCATAATGACAGCATGAAAGAAGTTTGTTTGAAATCTTTGCAAATGTATTTAAGGCTACTTTCACACTTTGGCGGGCGTTGGCGGTAAAGAGGTGCTATTTTTAGCGCCGCTTTACTGTCATTTTAGCGTTGCTATTTGGCTGCTTCAGCATCAGCGCTTTGCTGGCAGTTTGGGGGCGTTGCCCCATTGATTTCAATGGGCAGGGGTGCTTTAGCAGTGGTGTATACACTGCTCCTACAGCGCTGCAAAGATTATGCTTGCAGGACTTCTTTTACCGTCCTGCAAGCACACCACTCCAGTGTGAAAGCTGTGAGAGACAGGGGAGGCTCTTTACAGGCGCTATGCAGGCACTATTTTTAGCGCTGTAGCACCTGTAAAGCATCTCAGTGTGAAAGTAGCCTAAAAATAAGGAAAAAAAATCCCATGCACATAAGTATTCACAGCCTTTGCTCACTACTTTGTTGAAGCACCTTTGACACCAACTACTGACTCAAGTCTTTTTGAATATGATGCTACAAGCTTGGCACACCTATTTTTGGGCAGTTTCTCCCATTCTTCTTTGCAGGACATCTCAAGCTCCATCAGGTTGGATGGGGAGCATCGGTACACAGCCATTTTCAGATCGGGGTTCAATCGGGTTCAAGTCTGGGCTCTGGCTGGGCCACTCAATGACATTCACAGAGTTGTCCCATAGCCTCTCCTTTGCTATCTTGGCTGTGTTCCTAGAATCATTGTCTTGTTGGAAGATGAACCTTTGCCCCATTCTGAGTTCCAGAGCACTGTGGAGCAAGTTTTCAACAAGGATGTCTCTGTAAATTGCTGCATTCATCTTTCCTTCGATCCTGACTAGTCTTCCAGTTCCTGCTGCTGAAAAACATCCCCACAGCATGATGCTGCCACCACCATGCTTCACTGTAGGGGTGGTATTGGCTAGGTTATGAGCAGTGCCTGGTTTCCTCCAGACATGTTGCTTGCCATTCAGGACAGAGAGTTCAATTTTGTTTCATCAGACCAGAGAATTTTGTTTCTCATGGTCTGAGAGTCCTTCAGGTTCCTTTTGGCTGTCTGTCATGTGCCTTTTAGTGAGGAGCGGCTTCTGTCTGGCTACTCCACCATACAGGCCTGATTGGTGGAGTGCTGCAGAGAGGGTTTTTCTCCTGCAAGGTTCTCCTCTCTCCACAGAGAAATGCTGGAGCCCTGTCAGAGTGGCCATCAGGTTCTTGGTCACCTCCTTGACTAAGGCCCTTCTCCCCTGATTGCTCAATTTGGCCGGGCAGCCCGCTCTAGGAAGAGTCCTGGTGGTTCCAAACTTCTTCCATTGACGGATGATGGAGGCCACTGTGCTCATTGGGACCTTCAATGCTGCAGAAATTTTTCTGTACCCTTCCCCAAATCTGTGCCTCGATACAATTCTGTCTGGGAGGTCTGCTGACAATTCCTTGAAATTCATGGATTGGTTTGTGCTCTGACATGTACTGTTAACTGTGGGACATTATATAGACAGTTGTGTGCCTTTCAAAATCATTTCCAATCAACCGAATTTACCACAGGTGGACTCCAATCAAGTTGTAGAAACATCTCAAGGTTGATCAATGGAAACAGGATGCACCTGAGCTCAATTTTGAGTATTGTGGCAAAGGCTGTGAATACTTATGTACATGGGATTTTTCTGTTTTTTTATTTTTAATAAATTTGCAAAGATTTCAAACAAACTTATTTCATGTTGTCATTATGGGGTATTGTTTGTAGTATTTTGAGGAAATTAATAAATAAACAAATAATAATAATTAATTTTTCCAAAATTAATCCATTTTGGAAAAAAGGTTGTAACATAACAAAATGTGGAAAAAGTGAAGCGCTGTGAATACTTTCTGGATGCACTGTGAGTCCATAAAATGGCATAGAAATCATTGGCTGTCACCCGTTATATGCAGGCAGAGGGAATTAAGGGAAGTTCAATGCAAAACAGTGTCTCATAAAACATAACTCTAGTCCCAACGTTTAACTGGCTAATAAGATAATAAGGAATTTTGTGAGGAATGACAAGCTTCCAATCCTCCTAATCCCACTTGCTCATCCACAGTCAAATGGATCTAAAATGTAAGGACAAAAAAAAGAAAAGAAAAACCTTGCATACATTTCATATAAATAACCAACCAATAATCGATTAAGAACCTCCTCCTTACACACAAGCTTGTTGGAAAGCCATTCAAGACAGACACAAACCACACGGACCAATTAGCGCGTCTGGTGGCAGAAAGATTGTTAGCTGAAAAGAGAAAATGAGCACTTCCATAAATTATCACTAGAAGCCACAGATGATTGGTTACTTTCTTATCAATGTTTAGAGATAGTCATTAATGAGGCTGGTAGCGCCAATTGATATACCCTCATTTATATGCTGGAACCGTGTAAATTTGCTTGGATCCATGTTTCCCTTAACACATATGCACAGGAACAAAGGGGATGTCGGAAGTCTCCCTAATTAATCACAGCAGCCTGAGATGAGCAATGAGGAATGGGGAAGTGATGCCCCAGCTAACAGCTTTCAGGAAAATCTATCTGTGTGACAAATGAGAAAGAGAGTTACAGAGCACAGAGTTCTGCTTCAGCAGTACATTAGGCACAGGCATCCACCGCATGGAAGGATAAGTGAGAGACAGAGAGGCCACGCAACCAACAGATGTAATTTATTCATGTCATGGAGACCAAGAACTGCATGATGAAGTCAATTCAAACATTTGTGCTGGCAGAGCTGCCGTTTACAGCATGATGATGTGTGAAGCTTCAGCGTTTTCGACTTTTTCTGTGGAATGTAATTTACCAGGTTGCTGTCACCTTTTAATAATGGAAAATCCACTTTCACTGGAGCAGAGTCTATGTCAGTACACAGGCTGCACCTAATGATACTCAACCACTTATAGCACCATGCATCACAACACGAACGTCACGTCATGCTTTAATGACCTGTGATGGATGGGAGCCACGCACAAAATCCTTGCACTGCGGATAACATTATGGGATTAGTTATTAATGCATTTGTTATCACTCTATGGTATACATCCTAATAGTTCATGTGCTTGGTTCAACTACTGCTGGGATTAATTTATTTTCTAGTACTTAGCACTGACATTGCATATTGCATACCTGATTCATAAAGCCTGACCGTGCATTGCAGAAATGGCTCTGCTGTCATTTGATAATTGGTAACTGTTGAGCTCATTCTGTAAGGCAGAGCAGAAAAACAAAAGTTAAAAGTATAGTGCCAGCAACCAACTAGACTTCTGCTTGCTGGGGCTCGAATAATTCCGATTGGTTGATTTACATTGCTGAGATGGTCATTTTTTTATTTTTTTTGTTTTGCCAAGTAAACATAATTATCCTTTAATTTTTAGAGTCAACATATGTTATAATACTTTACAAAAGAATGTAAACCATAGATGCAGAATTTACCTGAAGTTAAAAGTGTGAGAGGCTTAGTTGTTGGAGTCTAGACAATAAGGGGTCTATTTTTTAAAAATGAATTGGATGAATGTGACAAGCATTTGCCCATCCATGACACATGCTGACCGTATTTTGCTTAATACAGTGTTTTACTATGATGGTCAGCCCCATCCAGTAGCCATAAGGTAGTATTTTTCTGAAATACTTAAATCTGAAAAAATACCACACTATGGCCACTAGATGGCGCTGACGATTGTAGGAAATCACTGTAATGACCACTTGCCACCCAGGCCAATGCTGTCATTTCCCTCCTACATGTAAAAATAATATTTTTTTTAGAAGAAAATCACATAGAATCCCCAAACATTACATATACAGTATATATACAGTACACATATATTTATTTACCAAAATATAAAAGATGATACCATACTAAGTAAATAAATACAAACATGTCACGCTTTAAAATTGTGCACTCCCGTGGAATGGTGACAAACTATGGTACATTAAATCAGGGATCCTCAAACTACGGCCCTCCAGCTGTTGCGGAACTACACGTTCCATGAGGCATTGTAAAACTGACATTCACAGACATGACTAGGCATGATGGGAATTGTAGTTCTTGAACAACTGGAGGGCCATAGTTTGAAGACCCTTGCATTAAATTATCCATAGGCAATGCTTTAAAAGCCTTTACAGGTTACCATTTTAGAGTTACACAGAAGATCTGGTGCTAGAATTATTGCTCTCACTCTGAAATTTTCAATGATACTCCACATGCGTGGAGCAATAACCGTTTATACATGCGGGCAGGGCCTACTTGTGCATTCACACACATTTATGTGTGAGCACGGGAACACTTTACATTTATTTTATTTTATTTTATTATTTATTTTATTTAAATTTACTTTAAAACTGTACCGCTATCACAAGGGATGAACAGCAACAGTAACAGGCCCTCTTTATAGAGAGATCTAGGGATCTGTTAGACCCATGTCTCTCCTCCGGCCTCCAAAGCATCTGATCAAACCAGTTTGAGCAGATGCTTTCACAAGCCGATAACAGCTTGTTTACATGAAAACTAAATAGGAAGTGACAAAATCCTTGCCGCTTCTGGTTTCTGATCTCAAAGAGAGGAAGGACCGAAGGAGTAAGGTCAGTTCCTCGCTTTCTGTGCAGTGCACCAGATGCTGATGGTGGGAGCAACGCCCAGGGGAGGGGAGGGGTTGAGTACCTTCTTCCACCACCTGTAGAACTGATACATAGATCTATACATGTAAAAACAAAATAAAATATTTAGCAGTGATGATCAAATGTATAAATATAAGCTCTGCTCCTAGGTTACTACTTCTTATTATAATCTATAAGTAAAGATAAGCAAACTTTTAGGAGTCTAATTCACAGATTTGCAGCCACTGCCTTTCACTGCATTTTTCATACACATATTTCAAGAGGTGCCACAGTGAATGTCTATTTCTGTTCTGCTATCTTCAAGTGGAACTCTGATTTGAAAAGTAATTTTTTTACATAACTTTCAACTTTCTCAGATGTGAAAGATGGCCACCTATGGGCAAAAAGAATTTGTTTGAAGGACACACCAGCGCCACACCTCTGTTACAAAGGGACTTTGTTCCAAAAGAGGGACAGTCACTCAAAATCAAAGACAGTTGGGAGCTTAGCTTGATTGACCTAGAACAATAGATCATCAGTGCTGTCCTCTATCTGATAGCAGTTTCTAAACGCTTAAGGACCAAGCCTCTTTCTGAGATTTGCTGTGTACAAGTTAAAAACAGTTGTTTTTTTTTGCTAGAAAATTACTTAGAAAATAAAATGTATAATATTTGAGGGTTCTAACACCCTAAAAAATAAAATGGCGGTTGTTTCAATACTTTCTGTCACACCGTCTTTGCGCAGCGGTCTTACAAGCGCACTTTTTTTTGGAAAAAATACACTTTTTTGAATTAATAAATAAGACAACAGTAAAGTTAGTCCACTTTTTTTTTATATTGTGAATGATAATGTTACGCTGATCAAACTGATACCCAACAAGTCACGCTTCAAAATTGTGTCCGCTTGTGGAATGGCGACAAACTTTTACCCTTAAAAATTTCCATAGGCGATGTTTAAAAAAATTCTACAGGTTGCATGTTTTGAGTTACAGAGGAGGTCTAGGGCTAGAATTATTGTTCTTGCTCTACCAATCGCGGTGATACCTCACATGTTTGGTTTGAACCCCATTTTCATATGCAGGCGCTACTCACGTATGCATTCACTTCTGCACGCGAACTCGGCGGGACAGGGCGCCTTTAAAATTTGTATTTATTTTTTCTTATTTATTTTACCTTTTACTTTTTATTTTTACACTGTTCTTTTTTTTTTTTTTAATGGTGTCACTTTTATTTCTATGACAAGCAATGTACAGTAAACATCCCTTGTAATAGAAAAAAAGCATGACAGGCCCTTTTAAATATGAGATCTGGGGTCAAAAATACCTCAGATCTCATATTTACACTAAAATGCAATAAAAAAATAAAAATAAAATTTTGTCCTCATGTGTACTTTCACTTAGCTCTGTCCATACCATGTGACTAGGCCTTAGATCTCCACCCTATCCATATAGATATGTCTCCCCAGGTTCTTCTCTTTGTATATTTGATTCAATTGAGCCAAACAGCTCTGCTATAGATCTTGGCTCATTCCTCTTCAAGCTGTCAGAAGAGATCCTTGGGCACATAAGGAAATGTGTAGCCATATTTGTTGAATACATAGTTACTGAAATGTCTTTGAAGCCGAGACAGTCGGGTAAGCTTCTGGCCCATGGGGACCATCCCTCATGGGAGGTATGTGTCATTGGGATGGTGAGTGCAGTGCGGGGACCAGTCTTTCCTGGAGACAGATGCTGGGTCCGCTGCTTTCTCTGGCAACCATGGCAGGGACATGACAGCCTCATGCAAGGTGTGGTGCTTTTCCTCACTACAGTTGATTGACAGGATAGCCAAGGAGACCTTTAACAACTTCTCTGGATAATCAGGAGAGGGCTGGGTAGACTCTGGCACCCCAGGCAAGGTAGAAGCTGAAACTTCGACCAGTAATGGTAATGGCACCTATTGCTACTTTGACGTCCAGGAGAGTTCTGGTGCCTTCGCTGCTACTGTCAGGGCAAACAGTGCAGCAGCAGAGGTAGCTGGAAGATCCAGTAGACAGGAGGTGGGTTGAGTTAAATCCACAGCAGGTGGTTCTTCTGTTGAAGATGCAATGGTTGGCTGCATGACCCCAGATCTAATGGGGGAGGCAAACCAAGTTGCTTTCTGTGGGACATTGGTGGCAAGCAGAGCAGGTGGGCTTGCCTCTATGATAGTGGTTATAAGGCAAGCAGGAGCTGAGGAAACTGTCAGAAACCATGAATCAGACTGAGGCAGTACAGTTAAATCACACTTGTTTAATAATAATAAAAAAAGGTAAACAGAGTAAACGTACTCAAAACATAGCCAGAGTTCAGGAATCGTCACAGATAGTCAGACAAGCATGACAAAATGTCAGGGAACCAGAGATGAGCATAGTAGAACAGTAAGCAGGATCTGTAAACCAGAAGGAATGTCAGCCAAGCAAGTCTTTAACAGGAACACAGGAGAGCATCTCTAGAGATGTGACCAAGGTGAAGGCAGAGATGATCTGGACTGGACGGCCTAAGTAGGCAGGAGTGATGAGCAGGATATCATCAACAGGTGAGTCACTGTGTAGAGATAGGAGCTGGCAATTAGCCGACATCTGAGCGGCCAGCTTTGAGAAGAAAGGCCAGAGCCCAGCCCTGACGGTACCTCCTCCTCAATGATCCCTTCTCCTCGGAGGACCACCAGGCTTGAGGGGAAAACGTCTATGGAAATCACAGAGGTGGACAGGGGCATGTATGTCCGAAGATGAGACCCAAGGGCGTTCCTCAAGAACCTACTCTTTCCAATGCACCAGGTACTGTGTGCGCCCACAGAACCTTTGGGAGTCAACAATGGACTGTACTTCATACTTCTCATGGGTCTCAACCTGTACAGGGTGAGGACGAGGTACCGAGGTGGTAAAGCGGTTGCAGACCAAAGGTTTTTATAAGGAGACATGAAATACATTTGAAATACGCATATTAGAAGGAAGGTCTAATGCGTAAGCCACTGGATTAATCCTGCAAAGAGTATGGAAAGGCCCAATAAACCAAAGTGCGAACTTCAGAGAGGGAACACGAAGTTGGAGGTTGCGAGTTGACAGCCAGACCCTGTCCCCAACCTGGTAGGAAGGCACAGACAGGCGTCTGCAGTCAGCATGGAGTCTGTACCTATCATTAGCATGTTGCAAAGCCTCCTCGACTTGTGCCCAAGTGGAATGAAGACCACGAAGATGCTCCTATAATGCAGGAATACTCTGCAGAACAAATGAGTCAGGCAACATAGAAGGTTGGAAACCATAGTTCGCCATAAACATGGACAATCGGGAAGCAGAATTCAAGGCACTATTGTGAGCAAACTCTGTCCACGGTAAGAGGTCTAACCAGTTGTTATGATGGTCAGAAATATAGCAACGTAGAAATTGCTCCAAGGATTGATTGGCTTGTTCTGCAGCCCCATTAGACTGCGATTGATACGCAGAGGAGAAAGCAAGCTGAATTCCCAACTGTGCACAAAAGTCTTGCCAGAACTGGGGCACAAACTGACTGCCCCTGTCCGAGACAATCACCTTGGGTAGCCCATGTAAGCGAAAAATCTCCCGAGCAAAAATGGAAGCCAGTTCCTTAGAAGTGGCCAACTTCTTAAGTGGAATACAATAGGACATTTTCGAGAAACGGTCAACCACCGAAAGGATAACTGTGTTGCCCTGGGATTTGGGTAACTCCACAATGAAATCTATAGACAGGTAGGTCCAGGGCCTCTCTCCATTGGGTATGGGTTGTAGGAGGCCCACTGGAAGGTGTTGTGGAGTCTTACACATGGAACAAGTAGCTACGAAGGCAGTTACAACAGCATGTAGACTAGGCCACCAGAATTGTTAGTAAATGGCCCAAAAGAGTTAATTCTTACCGGGGTGGCCAGAAGCCTTGGGAGAATGGTATGTCTGGAGCACGGCAGTACGGAGACTCTCTGGGACAAAGCAGCGGTCACAAGGTTTCTCAGGAGGAGCATGGACCTGAGCAGCAAGAATTTTGTCACCCAAAGGAGAAGTGAGACTGGTGCGAACCAAAGCCAGAATAAAATCAGGAGGAATCACAGGAACCTCTTGGAAGTGGAGGAAAATTTTTGTGACAAAGCGTCGGACATTCTTAGTACCGGTTAAGAATGAGACAATGTAATTGAAACTAGACAAGAAAAGAGCCAATCACGCCCTTCTGGGAGAGAGGTGTTTAGCCTCAGACAAGAATGTGAGATTCTTATGGTCAGTAAAAATAAGAACCGGCATAATGGTAACTTCGAGGAGATGTCTCCATTTTTTCAGGGCTAAAATGATTGCTAACAGCTTTCTGTCACCAATCTCATAATTGCACTGCGCAGGTGACAATTTCTTGGAAAATAGCCACAAGGATGCATAGCACTCTCAGAGGTAGGACATTGAGACACAAGGGCGCCAACTGCAGTCTCAGAAGCATCAACCTCAAGGATAAAAAGGTAATGAAGGATCAGGATGTGCCAACACAGGAGCATAAACAAAGGCAGCCTTGAGACTCTCAAAGGCCTTAATGGACTCCAGAGACCAACTCTGTGGGTTACCATCCTCTCTGGTCATATCAGTGAGGGGCTTGACCAGAGACGAGAAGTTACGAATAAACGTCCGATAATAGTTGGATAAGCCGAGAAACCGCTGCAGAGGACGTAAACCCATGGTCGGGGCCACTGTACGACTGCTGAAAGTTTCTCTTGGTCCATCGAAAAACCAGCAGTGGAAATGACATAACCCAGGAATTTAACCTGTTCATGATGGAATTCGCACTTCTCCAATTTACAATAGAGATTGTTCTCTCTTAGTTTCTGAAGCACACGACAGACATCTGTGTGGTGGCTCCCCAGGGACTTGGAAAATATGAGGATATCGTCAAGATAAACCACCACACATAACTGCAACAAATCTCGGAGGACATCATTAATAAATTCCTGGAAAACTGCTGGGGCGTTACATAGGCCAAGACGCATTACGATGTACTCATAATGGCCTGTTCTTGTATTAAATGCAGTTTTCCACTCGTTGTCCTCCTTAATCCTCACGAGATTGTATGCCCCTTCCAAATCAAGCTTTGTGAAAACAGTTGCTCCCTTGAGGTGGTCAGATAACTCCGAAATCAACAGAATCGGATAGGCATTCTTAATCGTGAAACGATTGAGACACCTATAATCAATACAAGGTCTCAGTTCACCACTCCTCTTCTTCACAAAGAAGAAACCAGCACCAGCAGGAGACGAGGATTTGCAGATGAAACCTCGAGAAAGTGTGTTTGCAACATACTCCTCCATGGCCTTATCCTCCAAGACCGACAAAGGGTAAACCCGGCCACGAGGGGATATGGCACCAGGTTGAAGGTCAATTGCTCAATCATACGACCGGTGTGGAGGCAAACTACCAGCTTAACCTTTGTCAAAGACATCGCTAAAATTGCGGTACTCCTCCGGCAGGGAGGAGAGTGAAGAGGTGCACAGGACCTTGGCTACCTTCTGGAAAAATATCTTACTGCATTGTGGCAACCAGGAGAGAACCTCAGCACAGAGTCAATCAAAAGAGGGGTTGTGCCTCTGTAATCAAGGATAACCAATAACCAGCGGAAACTTAGGTGAGGAAATAATTTGGAATTGGATTATTTCATGGTGAAGAGCCCCTACGGCCATGGACAGCGCGACAGTCTCATGAGTCACATGAGTAGGCTGTAGAGGGCTTCCATCAAGAGCCTCAATGGCAAGTGGAGTGTCACGCAGCTGCAGCAGAATTGAGTGCTTCGATAGAAAGGCAGCATCAATGAACAGGCCTGCAGCCCCAGAGTCGATTAGAGTCTGTATCTCGATGGACAACTCAGCGCAAGAAAGGATTACCGAAATCAGGGGCTTATCCTTCTGGATAAGTGGGGACAAAATAACGCCACTTAAGGTCTGTCCATGGCAGGACCTTAAGGTTTGGGCGTTTCCTGGACGGGTAGGACAAGACTTCAAAAAGAGACCTGCCTGGCCACAATAAACGCACAATCCCTCCGTCCTGCTAAGGGTTCTCTCATCTGCAGAGAGAAGCGTGAAGCCCAAGTGCATTTGTTCATGAGGTACTTGGCAGCAGAAGCAGAGCTTGCGGTAACGTCAAATACCCTTCTAAATGGAGTCACAAACTCAGGGTAACTCAAGACAACAGGTTTTTGCATCTCCCATAGAGGGTTTTCCCAGGACAAGGCTCTGTCTGAAAGCAAAGATATCACAAATCCTACTTTGCTGTCCGTGGGAAATGTCTGGGGCAGCATCTTAAAGTATATCTCAACCTAGTTAAGAAACCCTCTGCATTGGACTGGATCACCCCCCAAATTGCTGGGGAAGCAGAGCGGAACCAGAAATACCTCTTATAGAGGTAATACTCAAGGTGGGTGTCGGCACAGAGACTGGAGCAGCAGCAGGAACGGTCTGCAACACAGGTTGTACCAGAGCAGCCACAGTGGGAGATTCCAAGTGAGCCGTGTGATTCAGGAGCGTTTGTAACGCCATGGCAAACTGATCCATGTGGTGATGCTGCTCATCTAATCTGTAAAAAATATTACCAACAAGTGGATTGACTGCATCTTCTGAATTCATGGCCTTCGCCTACTGTCAGAAACCATGAATCAGACTAAGACAGAAGTACAATTAAATCACACTTAAACAGAGTAAACATAGTCAAAACATAGCCAGATTTCAGGAACCGGAACGGATAGTCAGACAAGCCAAAACATCAGGGAGCCAGAGAAGAGCGTAGTAGAACAGCAAGCAGGATCTGAAGCCAGAAGGAATGTCAGTCAAGCAAGTCTTTACCAGGAACACAGGAGAGCGTCTCTAGAGATGTGACCAAGGCGAAGGCAGAGATGATCTGGACTGGAAGGCTTAAGTAGGCAGGACTGACGAGCAGGATATCATCAACAGGTGAGTCACTGTGGAGAGATAGGAGCTCGCAGTTAGCCGACATCTGAGCGCTAGCCCTAACAGAAGCCTGAGCAATTGGTATACCATCTGAGCTGAGGTGTGAAGATTCCTCCATCTCTGCTATCCAGTGATATAACCGTAAGCTGCAGCCGGTGCAAGTTGCTCAGGGGGAGTACTCAAAGCAGCATTGGCGGCACAATGGGCAGATGACTCGAAGGTCATCTATGCCTTGCACCTGACAATGGGAAAGTCCTGCTAAAGGCATGAACACTAGGCCTGTATCCAGCACAATGATAACCTTTTTCTACAGATACATGGTAATGCTAAGGCATAGAAAATGACGTGGAGATCTGGGCAGCTTTCAGGTTTTGGATGTTACATATGCCCCTTATCAGGATTCCAACCAATCTGGGAACAGTGCCTTACTCAGGAGCCAATACGATGGACATCAATGCAGTCACATTCCCAGTCTTTAGGCAAGCCAGGGCAAGTTCTAGATACTAACTAAACAGCCGTGGTCCCTTTAGGGGTGGTCTTCAGGTGTATGTGGTGGGATGAGTCATAAGAGGGCCAATGACAGTTGCAGAGCTAAAAGGTGTCCCTTTGTGTGTCTGTGTAAATCCAGGAAGTGAACAGGCAGCAGCTTCAGCTGCCCACAGTTAAAATGGTTGCTGCCAGACTCGGAGGAGAGAGATTTCTGCAGCATATTCAGCAAGTACAGAATCACAGTATATATAGAATAATATGCAAAGTGGTTAGAGGGAAGCTTCAAAATGGCGAGGATATTTTTATTACAAATTATGTGAGCAGACTGCAGTTCCTCTTTAGTGACTGGTTGCTTGTAGCTTGTTACTTCACTTAGTTACCCATACTAAATGCACTCCTCCACTTTGTCCTGCGAGTTAACCCTTTTCTAATAGTGTTACTTCATACCCCATAATGCAATTACAGATCCAAGTTCTTTGGAATATGCCAGAACCAACATGGGGTCCTTTGAGTAACCTCAGACCAGGCTTTTAACAAAAGCTTTACTGTTGAAATGCATCCCGATAATAGAGAACAAACAGTGTATTTTCCATAATCCTAACTAACATGATGTAGTGACCAAGGAATACTCCATAAGAGACTCCATATGGGCATTGTCCATGACTTGGATGCTGTCTGTGATTTCCAGGATCTTCACATCTTCTTCCCGGCGGGACTCTACAGCAGTCCCTGATGAGCGATTGCAACTCTGTTTACTACTCCCACTATCTGCCCTCGATGTTATTGATCCTACTACTTATGTAACACAGGTGGGCAGGCCAGAATCAAAAAGCTGGGAACTAGTCCGAAAGTGGTTAACTCCTTCCCCAGCCTAGGCCCGGTTGTTGGAAACTAACTAAATGCATTTCAACCTGCCTACAAGTCTGCTTAATATCTGATGATAAAGTAAACTGCTGGGATTAAAACTGCCTTCAAGGAGGATCATTTTAAAAGGACCACACAATTCCACTTTAAAGCAAGGATGATGACACTACCTTCTCATCGTCAACTTGTTGACACAATCCCATCTAGATATTCACTCTACAGCAGCAGTCCATAAGTACAAAGCAAGTGCTGGGCTTCCTTATCAGATAGAAGGACACTGCAATTTAAAACATGTATACAATTATTGAATATAATGACAAAACATTTCAGTGTAATGGTCCGTAAACTCTTTTAAAAAGTAAAATGAAAATTGTGCTAATATTTATTTAAAAAAAAAAAAAAAAAAAAACTTGTTTCCCTTGAATCACACATAATAACAAGCAATCTAACAATAGGCATAAAGTGCAGACTATTAAAATTAATAACATGACCTACTATACTTTATGGAGAGATGAATGCAAAATATTAATTTACTCTGCAGTTATTAGAGAACTGCTGGGCTTAATTGTTGGTAGGCAAACAGTCTTGCTCTTCTAATGTTTCATTTATAGGTTTCATAAAAAGTTGCAGAATAATGGTTAGAGCTACTGGACCAAACTATAATTTTGTTAAAGAAAGGAACCGACCCACCGACTGCATTTGTTTCATCATATTGTAAAATCTGGTATTTAGAGAGCCAGATTGGAGACATTGGAGGCTGTATATTGTACAGTAGAATGTATACAGCATATAAAATTAACTAGAATAATAACATAATTGTGTCTCAAACAAATACAAAAATATAAAGCACAAAAATACAGAGTGGTGCATTGTGGAACTAGTATTGTGCAGCGGTGCCCCCGTGGGGTCGCTACATATTTCAACATCCACACATCACCCTGCTGGTCAGACTTCCATTATAGGCAAACTTTCTCCAGACAATGAACAGTCTCTGGCTTGTTTTTGTTGTTTTTATTAGGGGATTAAACTTGGATGGGAAAAGGGACATGGGATGCCAAAATGATGAATACTTCTAGTAGAAATAAAGATAATTGAATCCAAACTGACAGTCTCTTCTACTGCACATCTCCTCCTGTTCACTACTTGAGATCACATGCTTCACTTCACTGTCCAAATCTAGATTCCTGTCTCCATTAGCACATGGCTAGGCCTCACTCTGAATAAGTCCTAACGTTTTCCCAGTAGCCCTTTACAGGCAGGGGTATGCAGCCCCCTTTTGTGGTAGCAACCGTTTTAGTTGAGAAGAATAGATGTGCTAACTGACACTTGGTGGACTACTGATCTCAGCACATCCAATGCAAATCCTGCCAGCCCTCGTGGCTGCAACAACTTGACTCCAAAACAACACCCCAGTCTCTCCCTCTGGCTCCACATCCAAATCCTGGCATGTTTCTCCCAGAGGTTCACACTGTGCTTCTCACTCACCGACCCTGGCATGGATCCCTCCTGAATGACTTTCCTGGCAGTGCTCCCAACCCCTGTTCTAGGACACCTCTCAATGACTGCATAGAGAGAGTCTCCCTCCCAGCTCCCAAACTCCAGGCCTGAGTTCAACCCCCCAGAAAGGGGGTTCCTTCAGACCACGACAGTCTAACACTCCATCATTCAGTTCTTCCACCCGACAACTCCTCCCACAACAGGCTGACCATAGGTATATATAGGAGGCCTGCCCCCTGCCAATCTTAGTTGGAGATTGGTCACCCACATACACCCCATGTCACTCCAGCTCTCTGCCCTGCCTCTTTTCCAGATCCTTTTGAAAACTAGAGGGGGGCGCCCAAGAGCCGAAGTACATGTCAGTCACCTGCTGCTACACTAAACCACTCCCCTGCCCCCAGATCAAAACAAACAGGCCTAGCTCACAGCATAGGCCTGCCTAAATTTACCTGCACTGACAGTACAAAACAAACCCACCACTCTAGCACCTAACTACCTAAGGTAGAGGGTGCTACAATTGTATGCCATAGTATCCAGAATGGGATGTTTTGTAATGTGTAACATGTGGGAAACAGTGTGGACTGGTGTGTAGAATACAATATACAACACAGTGTACGGAGTGGCATATCAGAGTATGTGATATAGTGCATAATCTGGAAACAATGGAAAAAGTGGCATTGAGCATTCAAAACAAAGTTATGTAACATATGCAGTGCAGAGAGAGGAACAGTGTGCAATGTACAACATAGAGTACAGTGTACAGAGCAGAGTGGCATAAAGTACAGAACATATTGCAGTATGTAGTATAGAATGTACAAGAGTGTTTAGAGTGGAATGGGATGGAGTGTAAAATGCACAGCACAGTTTGCAAAGTGGAGTAATAGAATCTAGAACATTTGGGGTGTACACCATGACCGTACGCTGCCGGCCTGAAACTAGCCTGCCTAGCACCCTGTAGGGCACTGTGACAGGCTAGACAGGAGAAAGTCATAAGAGCTAGCCTGTCCAGTGTTTACTGCTCTGTCCTGCTGGCGCTCCACAGTGGCAGTACAGAGCACTGTTGCAGGCTGGGGGGAGGGAAGCCGCACTGATGCACTAGCCTACTTAGTGCCCAACTGCATGTCCTGCTATCACTCCATAGCAGTAGGAAAGAGAACTGTGGCAGGCTAGCTAGGGGGGGAAGTGAACACTTGAGATAAATTACTAGCCTGCTCAGAGCCCTGCTTCTCTTCTCCATCTTCTCTGCAGTGCTCTGTGGTAGGCTAGATAGTAAACCCAGTCAAGGAGGAGCCTGGAGGGAGGAGGAAGAAACAAAATCTGGACTACGCATATTGCATAGTATAAGCAATGTGCTTAGCCAGACTCTGTCTCCCTCCCTGCTCCTGTTATCCCACGAGGTCCTGTTGTCCTGCTAACTCCTCATTGACCTCCGGGGAACAGTAAGTGCACAGTAAGTGAGGCTTATAAAGAACTATTTGCCTTATACAATGGGACAGTCAAGGCTTTCTGCTCTTATCGATATTATCAGTTGAAAGTGAGTTAGCGAAATGCATTGATTTTGATGATGTTATTTACAATTTTGCAGCTGTGAAGGTCAGGAAAGCAAAGTTGTGCTTTAGTCAAGATTTTAACTAAATCCTTGTGTATTTGTTCCTGTTTATTTTTGTGCTATTTAATTATTTATTATTTTAGTAACGTTTAACATCAAAATAAACATTGTTCTTTAAAAGTTTAAACTTTGAGTTCTATTTTTTTCATACGATATTGTTATTCAAATTTGCTAGTTGCTTGATAGTTGTCAACAGCACTACTATTGCCATTGTATGCAGTGTTATATGGGAAAAAAATGATGGGGTGGTGGGGGGTTGAAGCCATGTTTTACCCCACCAGGTGAAACCAACCCTAGTAACGCCACTGCAGAGCAGAAGGGTGTGAGGCCTCAAAAGCTGTGCACAAACATGGGAGCAGTCCTAGGAGCAAGAGAGGATTATAAGGACCCCAAATCAGCACAGAGGTAAGGGCTGTGAGGCCTCAGAGTAGGAGTGAGCTTTAGGTTAGGGTAAAACATGAGTTTGAGGTGAACCCAAGTCATTCACAGTTTTGGGAAAACAGCAAACTAATACAGCTGATCACCAACTAATAATGCTTGGGCTGGCCTTTGTACTCTGGTCAGGTTGTTTAGAAGGGCTAATAATGGGAGTTTTATTATGTGCCAGTTTTCTCTGTATAAAAGTCAGGATTTCCAGCAGCCTTTTGTCCGTGTGTGGAGACTTGGGGTAGATAGGAAGAGCAGGGAATTTCTGTGTTATACGGTGATAAATAGTGCTACATTCAGTGCTATAAGCAGCACTGTATTGTGTTACATTACAGTGAATTGCAGTGTGGTTGGCAGAGTTGGGGTTGGAATTAGGTGTTTTAGCTTTCGGTGGGAGGTATATTTCATTGTAATATCATTTTGCTTGGGTATTTTTTTTTTCTCAGCATGATCTTGTTCTTGACACAGGAAAAGCTGCCCTTTGTTTGCGGCAAATCACTGAATATTTTGTGTTGTACAGTTTATATAGCACCACATTCTTATTTCCCCATTGTCATAATTTATAATAAATATATGCAACAAATGTTTTTCATGCACAGTTAGTAGTGGGCAAGAAGGTTCTTCAACAAAGTGATGGTCAGAGGGCACCTTTGAGAGGCAGTACATGTCTGGCTTTTCTTTCTGGAAGGGGGCATGCTAACCAGCCTGAGCACACAGAGGAGATGCAGAGTGGCTCACCAAGCCTTTCTCCTCCTTATCCTCCTCCTCCTCCTCCTCTTCCTCCTCCTCCTCCTCCCAGGTGCATAGCATTATATTTTTCCCAAGATCTGCAAGTGTGCCCTCTTCTTTTTCCTCCTCTACAGATATTTTTCCCTGCCATCCCACAAATTGGAATGGAAGAGTCGGCTAAATTGTTTCAGCACAGCCTCAGTAAATTTCTGCAGGAGGATGTGCAAAAATTCATGGTATTGTATGTTGAGGAAGAGGGTAGGAAGAGAGGAAAGATCCCTGGTGCCGCACATTCACGGAGTCCTATTCTGGTATGAGAGAGACAACCTTAGCCTGGGCTCCCGCCAAGCCTCTAATGCTTTCGCTCCACCCCCTTGAGCTTAGTCATGGGGATAGAGGAAGAGGGTGCCAGGAGCAAAGAAGAAAGGGACAGAAAGCAGAGAGCAGCAATTAGGCTTGTTGATTTTGTTGAACGATTTGCACATGATTTTGTGTGTCGCATAGGGCCAGCCCATTCACTTTGTCACCTGAAAAGAAGCCCCTGCTTCTTTTTGGATGGCAAGCTTTATGCAATTTTGAAAGGCGCAGTGTGCCGTGATTGTGGTGCAATCGGGGCAGAATCGCTTTGCATTTGGGGTGCTATTAAGTTATAATGGAGCCAAAATGCACATTGAGCATTGTGCAGCAATTGCCACATGATTTGGAATCGCCTGCAGAATTTCTTTGATTATGCCTGCAATTCCAAATCACGAAGTGTAAATGGAGCCTTAATATTATTATTTTCAGGAAAGTGGGGATGATGAGATCACAGATCTTACCTGGGTGCCAGAGATTGTAGAGAAGTAAAATGAGTGACAGGCACAAAAGAAAGCAAAACAAGATTTGGAGCAAGGGCAGGGGCAGCTTGCTAAGGATTAGAGCAATCAGCCACCATATTCCTCCAGATGGTACTGTCCCACAGATGCAGGCCATTGTTATCCCCGGGGCTATTTCACATAGCTCAGCAGTCTGGGCCTTTTTTTACACATTTGCTTCCAACAGGTAATGATTAGGGATGAGCTTCGAGTTCGAGTCGAACTCATGTTCTACTCGAACATTGGCTGTTCGCAAGTTCGCCGAACAGCGAACAATTTGGGGTGTTCGCGGCAAATTCGAATGCCGCGGAACACCCTTTAAAAGTCTATGTGAGAAATCAAAAGTGCTAATTTTAAAGGCTTATATGCAAGTTATTGTCATAAAAAGTGTTTGGGGACCCGGGTCCTGCCCCAGGGGACATGGATCAATGCAAAAAAAAGTTTTAAAAACGGACGTTTTTTCAGGAACAGTGATTTTATTAATGCTTAAAGTCAAACAATAAAAGTGTAATATCCCTTTAAATTTCGTGCCTGGGGGGTGTCTATAGTATGCCTGTAAAGGGGCGCATGTTTCCTGTGTTTAGAACAGTCTGACAGCAAAATGACATTTGGAAGGAAAAAACTCATTTAAAACTACCCGCGGCTATTGCATTGCCGACAATACACATAGAAGTTCATTGATAAAAATGGCATGGGAATTCCCCACAGGGCAACCCCGAACCAAAAAAAAAAAAAAAAAAAAAAAAACGATGTGGGGGTCCCCCTAAATTCCATACAAGGCCCTTCAGGTCTGGTATGGATATTAAGGGGAACCCCAGCCAAAATTTTAAAAAAAAATTGACGTGGGGTTCCCCCTAAATTCCATACCAGACCTGAAGGGTCTGGTATGGATTTTAAGGGGAACCCCGCGCCAAAAAAAAAAACAAAAAACGGCGTGGGGTCCCCCTAAAAATCCATACCAGACCCTTATCCGAGCACGCAACCTGGCAGGCCGCAGGAAAAGAGGGGGTGACGAGAGTGCGGCCCCCCCCCCTCCTGAACCGTACCAGGCCACATGCCCTCAACATTGGGAGGGTGCTTTGGGGTAGCCCCCCAAAACACCTTGTCCCCATGTTGATGAAGACAAGGGCCTCATCCCCACAACCCTGGCCGGTGGTTGTGGGGGTCTGCGGGCGGGGGGCTTATCGGAATCTGGAAGCCCCCTTTAACAAGGGGACCCCCAGATCCCGGCCCCCCCCCTGTGTGAAATGGTAAGAGGGTACTTACCCCTACCATTTCACTAAAAAACTGTCAAAAATGTTAAAAATGACAAGAGACAGTTTTTGACAATTCCTTTATTTAAATGCTTCTTCTTTCTTCCTTCATCTTCTTCTGGTTCTTCTGGCTCTTCTGGTTCTTCCTCCGGCGTTCTCGTCCAGCATCTTCTCCGCGGCGTCTTCTATCTTCTTCTCCTCGGGCCGCTCCGCACCCATGGCATGGGGGGGAGGCTCCCGCTCTTCTCTTCATCTTCTTCTCTTCTTCATCTTCTTCTTCATCTTCTTCTTCTTCTCTTCTTCCTTCTTCCTTCTTCTCTTCTTCATGTCTTCTCCGGGCCGCTCCGCAGCCATGCTGTGGCATGGAGGGAGGCTCCCGCTGTGTGACGGCGTCTCTTCGTCTGACGGTTCTTAAATAACGGGGGGCGGGGCCATCCGGTGACCCCGCCCCCCTCTGACGCACGGTGACTTGAGGGACTTCCCTGTGACGTCACGGGGAATGCCACAGGGAAGTCCCGTCATGTCACCGTGCGTCAGAGGGGGGCGGGGTCACCGGGTGGCCCCGCCCCCCGTTATTTAAGAACCGTCAGACGAAGAGACGCCGTCACACAGCGGGAGCCTCCCTCCATGCCACAGCATGGCTGCGGAGCGGCCCGGAGAAGACATGAAGAAGAGAAGAAGGAAGAAGAGAAGATGAAGAAGAAGATGAAGATGAAGAGAAGAGCGGGAGCCTCCCCCCCATGCCATGGGTGCGGAGCGGCCCGAGGAGAAGAAAATAGAAGACGCCACGGAGAAGATGCTGGACGAGAACGCCGGAGGAAGAACCAGAAGAGCCAGAAGAACCAGAAGAAGAAGAAGATGAAGGAAGAAAGAAGAAGCATTTAAATAAAGGAATTGTCAAAAACTGTCTCTTGTCATTTTTAACATTTTTGACAGTTTTTTAGTGAAATGGTAGGGGTAAGTACCCCCTTACCATTTCACACAGGGGGGGGGCCGGGATCTGGGGGTCCCCTTGTTAAAGGGGGCTTCCAGATTCCGATAAGCCCCCCGCCCACAGACCCCCACAACCACCGGCCAGGGTTGTGGGGATGAGGCCCTTGTCTTCATCAACATGGGGACAAGGTGTTTTGGGGGGCCACCCCAAACCACCCTCCCAATGTTGAGGGCATGTGGCCTGGTACGGTTCAGGAGGGGGGGGGCCGCACTCTCGTCCCCCCCTCTTTTCCTGCGGCCTGCCAGGTTGCGTGCTCGGATAAGGGTCTGGTATGGATTTTTAGGGGGACCCCACGCCGTTTTTTTTTTTTTTTTTGGCGCGGGGTTCCCCTTAAAATCCATACCAGACCTGAAGGGTCTGGTATGGAATTTAGGGGGAACCCCACGTCAATTTTTTTTTTAAATTTTGGCTGGGGTTCCCCTTAATATCCATACCAGACCTGAAGGGCCTTGTATGGAATTTAGGGGGACTCCCACATCATTTTTTTTTTTTAATTTTGGTTCGGGGGTTGCCCTGTGGGGAATTCCCATGCCGTTTTTATCAATGAACTTCTATGTGTATTGTCGGCAATGCAATAGCCGCGGTAGTTTTAAATGTGTTTTTTCCTTCAAAATGTCACTTTGCTGTCAGACTGTTCTAAACACGGGAAACATGCGCCCCTTTACAGGCATACTATAGACACCCCCCAGGTATGAAATTTAAAGGGATATTACACTTTTATTGTTTGACTTTAAGCATTATTAAAATCACTGCTCCTGAAAAAACGGCCGTTTTTAAAACTTTTTTTTGCATTGATTCATGTCCCCTGGGGGAGGACCCGGGTCCCCAAACACTTTTATTGACAATAACTTGCATATTAGCCTTTAAAATTAGCACTTTTGATTATTCATGTTCGTGTCCCATAGACTTTAACGGCGTTCGCGTGTTCGAACGAATTTTTTTCCTGTTCGCATGTTCTGGTGCGAACCGAACAGGGGGGTGTTCGGCTCATCCCTAGTAATGATATGTCTATACCACTTTGATAGAATTGAACAGGTATGGACATCCAACTGGTATGGATATACCGTTAGCACAAAGGTCTTTGTCATGCCTTTGTTAGATTTTGCCACGTCTCATAATTTTTGTTAGTTTGAGGAATAGCTATGGGGCTAAATTTGCCCCTAGCTTGGCAAACCTTTTTATGTCCAGATGGGAATTAGATGGGAAATGATTTTTGATAAGACATGGAATAAATTGCTCTTCTATAAACTAATATAGATGATATTTTATTATTATGGAGAGGTGATGAGGCATGTTTAATGAATTGTATGTGATATTAGAATACTAATGATCACAATATTAGTTTATCATTTACATGTAGTAAAGTTGAAGTGAACTTTTTGGATTTATATTTATGAACAATAATTGGAGACATTTCTACCATATCTTTTGTTTGTCCTTTGATAGAAAAAGCTACATCTCTTTACATCCCCTGTGGCTAAAAAATGTTTCCGAAGGATAATTTCGAAGATTGAGGTGCAATTGTGAAGATTTGTGACAATTTCATACATCAATCATCAATATTAAAATATAGATTCCTGGAAAGAGGTTATTGTAAAACTGATATAGATCAGACTATACAAGGCGTTAAAAGTATGGATAAAGAAGCATTGCTATCTATGAGTAAGAAGGCATGCAATAAGATGTTCTGCCCATTTGTTACTAACTTCTCAATACAACTGTCAGGAATGGTTTCACCTGCTGGTGACGCTGTCAGAGCTATGGGCCGCAGTACTGGTGTCCACCAGCAGGTGTCTCCCGGCAGTCTGGAGCCGCCATCATCTCCTGCAATCAGGCGTCACCTGAGACTGATTGCAGGAGGTGTACTGCAGATGTATCACCTTGGAATTATTCCTTGAGCCCTGACCTGTATTTGCTATCTTTAAATCTGTAACCTGTACCTTGTATCCTGTGTTCCTGAACCCTGCACCCATCCCTGGACTCTTGCAGACTAATCCCTTCCTTCTGTTGTCCTCTCCCTGTCCCATCCTGTTCCCTGTTCTGATTGATCTCCCGTGTATGACCCTGGCTTGGTTATGTTTATGATTATATCTTACACCTGTATATATGTTTAGATTGGAGAGTTGTTATTGTGTGTCACCGTGGTTGGTTGCTGGTTTATTTTATTGTTTGTCATATCAGAGGTGCATTTACTTTGGTGTATTACTTATCCACATATTAAATCATATTATTATTACTTTACATGCGTTTGGTCTTTCCTATCGCAGTCCACACATTTCTGACATAATTCCAAGGCCATCCCTGACCGGAAGTGGCTGCACAGAGGAGCCATCTTGGTTCCGTTGATTTTTTGCTAAAATGCATTCGGTAGTTGTCTATCTTTCTTCACTGGTGACGGAGGATAATAATTATTGCCGTCAGATATTGAAGGAGTGGGCCAGGGATCAACTTTTAGAGTGATTCTGTCTTGCCCATTCTCTAGTTGATCAGGACAGTATGCTGTTTGAAAACGTTCAGCCTTTGATTAAGGTGTGTGCAGAGCTAGCTTTGTCCAGTATTCCTAAAGGGTGTGATGACTTTTCTCCCCTCTTCAATATGGCTCAGGTAGAATCTCTGGTGTGGTTATTGGAGGATGACTCTGCGTATTTTTTTGAGCATTATTCAGCATATTCCCAACAGGTGGTAGTGGAGTGTGTTAACGCAGTGCAGTCTCTTGTTAGACAGGCATCATGTAAACTGGATTTTGTTAAAGTGACACTAAAGCTTTGTTTTTGTGTTTTTTTTTTTAAATAGCAAACATGTCATACTTACCTCCTCTATGTAGCTCGTTTTGCACAGAGTGGCCCCGAACATCCTCTTCTGGGGTCCCTCAGCAGCTCTCACGGCTCCTCCCCACATTAGGTAACCCCCTGGCAGAATCGCTCTCCCGGGGGGGTTACCTTGCGTCCATAGAAGCCGAATGTATGACTTGGCCCCACCCCCCGGCTCCTGGGTCATTGGATTTGATTGACAGCAGCGGGAGCCAATGGATGCACTGCTATCAATCCATCCAATCAGGACCCGAGACACCGGCTTTTGCTGGTGTGCTCGTCCCCGAGACGAGATAGAGGGGGTACAGGTAAGTAAAATGGGGGCTCGGGGCTGCAGAATTACAGGAGGTTTTTCACCTCAATGGATAGAATGCATTAAGGTGAGTTCTGTAAGTGCAGTCACTTACAGAACTTCAGTGGCTAAACCAAAGAAGAAATTGAAGTTTTTCCCAACCCATACAATCCTGCCATTATCCCAGCCTGCCTCCACACCAGCCAATCTGCTCCAGGCTGCTTCAACGCCAGTCGATCTTGAAGGTTTACAACCCCTTTAAGCCATTTGGCTAAACCAAAGAAGAAATTGAAGTTTTTCCCAACCCATACAATCCTGCCATTATCCCAGCCTGCCTCCACACCAGCCAATCTGCTCCAGCCTGCTTCAACGCCAGTCGATCTTGAAGGTTTACAACCCCTTTAAGCCATTACTACAAGCATGGTCAGATATATTGCACTCAGCCTCAGTCAGTTTGCAACAACCCATTCTTGCTGCCAGGCACCTGTGTGCTCTAATGTCTCTCTCTCCATTACCCACGGCAACCCCAGTCTTGGCCCCATACACCCTGCTACCAACTAAGTATCAACACCCTGTTTCCACTTGCTGCACATATCCTTTAACCCATCTTCTCTGCTGCCTGCAACAATCCCACAAAAATCCCCCCTAACCACTGCTCCCTCTTCCTTACCATATTCCAGCGCTTCTCTTCAATCAGCTGTATCGCCTACTTATAGCCCTGCAGTCACTTACAGAACTTCAGTGGCTAAACCAAAGAAGAAATTGAAGTTTTTCCCAACCCATACAATCCTGCCATTATCCCAGCCTGCCTCCACACCAGCCAATCTGCTCCAGCCTGCTTCAACGCCAGTCGATCTGCTCCAGACTGCTTTCACACCAGCCGATCTGCTTCAGCTTGCTTCCACACCAGCTAATCTGCTTCAGCCTGCTTCCACATCAGTGAATCAGCTCCAGCCTGCTTCCATGCCAGTAGATCTGCTCCTGCCTGCTTCCACATAAGTTAATCTACTCCGGTCTGCCTCCACACCAGCCAATCTGCTCTGGTCTGCCTCCACGCCAGCCGATCTGCTCCTGTCTGCCTCCACGCCAGCTGATCTGCTGCTGTCTGCCTCCACGCCATCTGATCTGCTCCTGTCTGCCTCCACGCCAGCTGATCTGCTCCTGTCTGCCTGCTCACCAGCCGATATACTCCGATCTGCCTCCATGCCAGCCTATCTGCTCCAGTCTGCCTCCACGCCAGCCAATCTGCTTCAGCCTGCCTTCATGAGGGTTGCCAATAGGGTTAGGCTAGCCTCTGATGGTCCTGAACTTGATGACCCACCTAACCCTGCCAACCTTCTGCCTGCTCTCCGGCCTGATGCTCCAGTGTTTGTTGTTTAGCTTGATGTTCCAGTACCCACTGTCCAGCCTGACGTTCCGGTGCCCTTGGTCCAGCCTGATGTTCCAGTGCTCACAGTCCAGCCTGGTGTTTTGGTGCCTACGGTCCAGCCTGATATTTCAGTGGCCGCGGTCCAGCCTGAAGTTCGGTTGCCCATGACCCAGCCTGAAGTTTCGGTGCCCACGGTCCAGACTGATGTTCTGGTGCCTGTTTCCCAGCCTGATGTTCTGGTGCCTGTTTCCCAGCCTGATGTTTTGCTGCCCACTACCTAGCCTGCTGGGCCAGTGCCTGTCACCCAGCCTGTTGAGCTGATGCCCGTCATCCAGCCTGCTGGGCCGGTGCCCATCACCCAGCTTGCTGAGCTGGTGCCTGTTACCCAGCCTGCTGATATGGTGCTTGCTAAACCGGTTCCTGATGCCCAGCTCACTGCTGCCGTTGTCTAGCCTGTTGTTCCAGTGCCCGATGTTCAGCTTGTCACTCCAGTGCCTGCTGCCCGGCCTAATGTTCCAGTGCCTATTGTCCAGTCTGATGATCCGAAGCCCGATATCCAGCTTGATGATCCAGTTCCTGATGCTTGGCTTGATGTTCCAGTGCCCTCTGTCCGGTCTGATGTTCCAGTGTCCTTTGTCCGGCCTGATGCTCCAGTGCCCATTGTCTGGCTTGATGTTCCAGTGTCTGCTGTCCAGTCTGATGACCTGATGCCTGATGTCCAGCTCGATGATCCAGTTCCTGATGCCCGGCCTGATGTCCCAGTGCCCACTGTCCGGCCTGCTGTTCCAGTGCCCGTTGTCCAGCCTGCTGTTCCAGTGCCTATTGTCCGGCCTGCTGTTCCAGTGCCCACTGCCCGGCCAAATGTTCCAGTGCCTGCTGTCCAGTCTGATGATCCGATTTTATCCAGTTCCTGATGGCCAGCCTGATGTTCCAGTGCCTGTTTGTCCTGAAGTTCCAGCGCCTGCTCTTCAGTCTGATGATCTGATGCTTTATGATCCAATTGCTGACACCCAGCTTGCTGTTCCAGTGCCTGCTCTTCAGTCTGATGATCCAATGCCCGAGGTCCAGCTTGATGATCTAGTTCCTGATGCCTGGCCTGATGTTCCAGTGCCCGCTGTCCGGCCTGATGTTCTAGTGCCTGCTCTCCAGTCTGATGATCCGATGCCCGATGTCCAGCTTGATGGTCCAGTGCCCATCATCCGGCCTGATGTTCCAGTGCCCGCCATCTGATGTGCCGCTGCCCAGTTTGATGTGCCTCTGCCCGCTGCTCAGCTTGATGTGCCTCTGCCCGCTGCTCAGCTTGATGTGCCTCTGTCCGCTGCTCAGCTTGATGTGCCTCTGCTCGCTGCCCAGCTTGATGTGCCTCTGCCTGCTGCCGGGCTTGATGTCATGGACTTTTTGCAGCTAGGACTAGTTGGAGCTTCCGGAGGTCGCTCCATCGAGGGGGGGTACTGTCAGGAATGGTTTCACCTGCTGGTGGCACTGTCAAATTTATGGGCTGCAGTACTGGTGTCCACCAGCGGGTGTCTCCCGGAAGTCTGGAGCTGACATCATCTCTTGCAATCAGGCGTCACCTGAGACTGATTGCAGGAGATGTACTTATAGCCGGCAGATGCATCGCCTTGGTATTGTTCCTTGAGCCCTGACCTGTATTTGCTATGCCTAAACCTGTATTCCTGTAATCTGTACCTTGTATCCTGTGTTCCTGAACCCTGCATCCATCCCTGGACTCCTGTCTTGCAGACTGATGCCTTCCTTCTGTTGTCCTCTCCCTGTCCTGTCCTGTTCTCTGATTGATCTCCCATGTATGACCCTGGCTTGGTTACCTTTTTGATCGTATCTTACACCTGTATATACGTTTGATTTGGAGAGTTGTTATTGTGTGTCACCGTGGTTGGTTGCTGGTTTATTTTAGTGTTTGTCACATCAGAGGTGCATTTACTTTGGTGTATTACTTATCCTCATAAATAATCATATTATTATTACTTTACATGCGTTTGGTCTTCCCTATCGCAGTCCACACATTTCTGGTCGCACTGGTTTATGACAACAACATGTCCAGATTAAGAAGATCATGTAGAAAAGATGGGGAATATTAACGTCAGACCGTATCCTAAAAGAGATCTTACCAGACAAACTGGCCAAAAGCCACTTAGGAGTGCGACGCCCCTGAGAGGCAAGGTAAGTGCCATTGCTGTGGACATCGCTGGATCAAGAGGGGGGCTCAGGTAAGTATTAGGGGGGCTGCTGCACACATAAGGTTTTACTTTAAATCCTATTCCCCTTTAGGGTTAAATGTTGACTGGGATGTCCACTCTTTTATTGACATCAGTTAGCAATTGAATTTATTTCACCAATAATTTCTTTGTGCATAATTTTTGAATGCATTTCTAAATAAAACATTTTTATATTAAATTCTTTATTTTGGGTTTAGGAACTTTCAACTTATAGATATGTAAAGTTCTTATATATTGATACGTTCTTGCTCCAATATTAATATATAGGTGTTGTATTTACATGCATACAGACAATTCATTTTTTATAGGTTTTTGTGATGTAGCCTATCCAGACTTCACATACAGAGTTCTAATGACATTTTCTTATATACTTTGATTACTATTCAGTCACATGGCTTGAACATAATAGCACCTTAACCATGGAAAACTGTGCCTCATTATCCCACCTTCTTCCCATCTTTTTTTGGAGTTTTTTTTTTTAATTACACACTTATATGGATTGTTAGCTATAGTTCTTCTATCATTATATATAATTCAATTAATTTATTATTATATATGATCCAGTGGTATCACTATGAATAGTATATATTGAGAGTAATGTACATTCAAGTAGGTATAATGGGAAAATGACTGCCGGCTGGTCTCCTGGTTTTAGATTACAATAAAATGGTGCGGATTCCAGAAATTACATCAATAAGATGGCACCGATACCAGAAGTAATTTCAGCAAAATGGCGCGGACACCGGAGGGGATGTCCGATTGTAAGCTATATAATGGTGGCCGCTCACTCAAGCTCCTGAAGACGTGCAGCCACGTGAAACAGCACTGGGCTGGCATATCTGCTTGAGGTTGTGCAGCCATCTATTGGTCCAGTTTGGTGATTCTTCATGTAAGTGTGACAAGCGGCATGTACCGTTTTTATGTTTTAACCTTTGTTACGCACTCTGAGGCACCTTTAATTGCTACACTATGAATGCTTCTTTTGTCATTGGTGGTTCCATTGTGATGTGAGTGCTGTTCTGAGACACATGCCTTTGGCTAGCTCTGGCAGTGTCTAATCGTGTTTGACCAGAAATGAGAGGCATACCCTTAAATAGATACTAGGAGAATGATAAATTGATGACTGCTGTTCTAATTCATAGACAGTAACAGTTTCTGGTGAATGTGCATTCTTTATTAAGATGGAGGTACATCACAATGGGCGATTCTTCGCGTGGTGAAGATATTATTTATTATAGTTGGACAGATGATTCACTGGATTTTGCACATTGGATGAATATACAATTTTCCTAGTTATATGGACACTAATAGGTTCATTGGTGTTTTTGTGTGAATTATATATATATATATATATATTCAACAATTTTTTTCTTCATTTATAGATATTTACATATGAGTATTATTTATTATCGAATTGCTAGTAATAGTTTGGAGCGCTGAAATCACTATGCTTGAAATGCATCAACAACACAAGCTGTCTACCAACTGTGATACACACATATGCTGGAACTCAAACTTGGCCATGCTGCAGCATCTGCATCAGCAGGTCATTGACAGGTGTCTGAGAAATCAACTTTATACCTCTTCAATGGCTTGTAGCTCAGGACATTTGCATCATCTTGTCATCGTTCAAAGATCGTCTGGTCTACCACCATTATCCAATGCCGTCACCCCTCCTGACCTGCCACATTTTCAAGCTCTTGTCACTTCTGCTGACCTGTTACCATTACCAGCACCTGCCCCCTCTGCCAGCCTGCCACCATTACCAAATTCTGCTGCCTCTGCTGGCCTACCACCCTTACCAGCGCCTACACCAATGGTGTCCTGGCACCATTACCAACCCATGCTGCCTCTCATGTTTTATTCTGGTGCTCTGGCACTGTAAAGGTGTCACACATAATGTTTCTGCAACTAGGTCCCAGCTGAAAACTTTAAATGTTTTGCTGCAGAGTGATTAATACTCTATGTTGACTTGTGTGTGCTTTTCTTCCATAAATAATACACTCAAATGTTTATTTCAAGATACAAACTGCCTCATCTCAGTCTTATCTAGCTGCCTACATGTGCTCCAGTGAATGTACAATATTTATTTGTATTGTCTCCCAAAAAAATACACTCTAATTTGTGTACCTAGATAAAACCTCATCTCCCTCTGAAACTTTGGACCACTAAAGCTGCTTACATGCTGTGAATTGGCTGTACAAAAATCATGTCAAAAATCATGTCTGTTTTCTTTAAAATAATACACTCTTATTGTTAATTCATAATAAAAACTGCCTTTATCTCTCCTTCTGGAATTGTGCATTGATTGTACCATATTTATGGCTATTGTTTGTGAAATAATAGACTCTACTTTTTATGTTTTTAATAAAACCTGCCTTATCTCTCCCTCTGAAATTGGTGCCTACTAAAACTGCTTACAGGTTGTGCATTCCAGTTTTTTTTTTTTTTTTTATAATACACACACATTTTTTTCAAATGTACAATTTCTTTAGGATAAAACTGGATTTTGTTTCTGAAGTGTAGATTGTGTGTTGCTGTGCACGCTATTTTGACATTTTATTAATCTGTTAGGACACTGCAGTCAGACTTTACTGTAGAACTGTTTGGCCACTGCCCAAATGGTACAAACATGAGGGTTTTAGCTTTATTTTTTTTAGGGTACACTTTGGTATAGCTTTTAGATCTGTTGTGGCTGCTACTTCCATCTGTTGATTCAGGCCCAGGGTAATAACTCCATAACTACCATAAAAAAGCTCTTGTTTAGGATGAATTGAATCAGACTGAGGTTCTGCTGCTGTATTTTAATTGATCAATAAAGTAAAATTAATGAAATGTATTACATACTTAAAATATGTGATGACAGAATACAGTGTTGCTGATGCTGTTCATGAGATTAGAAGTGTTCCGTAACCCCACATGCAGCCTAAAAATATCTCCTAAGCAGGCAATTGAAATAATTGTTTTTTAGATACCAAATATGGCCCTGTATGTGTTTAAGAGTGCATCTCTGTGGTGGTACATGTGTTGGAATTTGGAATTATACTTTATACTACATTACATCTCTGTCCATGGTGCTGAATCTGGAAGACAACGTGACACAAATCAGTACTATTAATTACTACAGTATCATATTGGAGCAAAAGAAACATGTCTGTGTAATTGGTAACAAGCTGTTATATCATGTTACATCATGTAATTTTCTAACCAGCACCATACATTTACAGAGTTATTTAGATTTCATACTATAGGGAGCACTTTTAAAAAGATTAATGTGTTTAGTCTCTAGTAGGTTGTGGAGCTGAACTTCATTAAACATTAACATTGTTTTATCTAGTAACTAGCAAACGTGTGCTCATTCCAGAATGGTAGAGGTTGGGGATATAACAAAGCAAAAGAATTGTAGTATACTGTAATAAGGAGAGGAGTGCAGGGGTTATGACAGTGGGCTGTATATGCAGAAGAGTAGTACAGAGAGTTTGACAGCAGACAGTATGTGCAGGAAAGAAGTGTGGAGATGATGCACTGAATAAATGTGAGGCAATATTTTCACATGCATTGGAGACTGGGAACTGTAACGTTAATGCACATATGCTAGGCATGCAGTGGTTGTTACACATGTGCTGGGGACTGTCTGCTGGGGGGTAAATGCGCATGTGCTGGGTACTGGCAGCTGAGAGCTAATGCGCATAAGCAGAAGACATAATTAGGAATTGATTTTGAGAGGTTAGAGCCTATACATTGTGTACTGAGTGCTAAGGGGTTAACCTACATTAGCTGGGTACTGGGAGCTGAGAGGTTAACATATGTGCCAGAGGACTGAGATCTGAGGAGATACTGTTATCACTTATGCACAGAGAAATTGAAGCTAATGGGTTAATGCATCTGAGTGGGAGCAGAGCGCTAAGAGGTTATTGCTTATATGCTAGGGGCAGATCACTTGGTTATTGCACACATGCAGAATATTCATCACTAAGGAACTGATGCACATGTTCTTGAAATAGATGCTTTTTTTTCTGTAAGGGCACTGAGAGGTTAATGAACAGTCTGGTCACAGAATGGTTAATTAAATACTTCACTGGTGTAAACCTGGCTAGAAAGCACTGTGTACTAGAGATGCATCTACTGAAGAGTGCTGGATACAGATAGGAGACCAATGTGTGTCCTAACACACGCAAACACAATCCTGAACTATATGATGGGAATTAATGAGAAACTTTTCTACTGCAGAGAGAGGAGGGGGCATAGTCTACTGCTGAGCTGAGCTGAACTTCCAGACTGTATGTCTGAGCTCAGCGTACAGATTCTGTGGGGTGGACAGGGACAGTGTGGTTGGAATATGTGACTGCAGACTGAGGGATCTCTGACAGGGATTAACTCAACGTAATCGGATCCAGTTTGACGCAGGTTCAGTGAACATGACCAAAGTTCTGATTCTGAACCAAAAACCAATTGAAGAAAATGGAAGCCAAGAACTCTGTATTAAACATTTTCTGAGATAATGGGCCAGGGAGTTTCTGAAACAAAGGGCATGGGTAGCTGGGAAGCGACCTGGGAGACATGAACTGATGAAAAAAAAACTGTAAAAATACAGTTAGCTGTGTAGAATGTTATATATATATATATATATATATATATATATATATATATATATATATATACACACACACACACACACACACACACACACACATACACAAGGCTGGACTTGGACAAAAACTTGGCGCTGGACTTTATCCAGAGCGGCCCACTTTAATTTTGCAAAAGCACAAAAACAGTATATGAACTATACGCAAAAATAAAATAAGTAAAAACATTGCACTATAAGTATAAATGGCTTTCTGTATGAAAATGAGTTAACTAAAAATAAACTCCTCACTCACCTTTTTTATCATTTCACTTATTCTCCTCTCTATTTTTCTCCTACTTCTCACATCACTGCGTGAAGTGGGGGGGCTAACATGAGGCTGAGCCGGGTTGCGCACTATGAAGTGAGGTGATGGGCAGTGCGGATGATAGGTCTCTCCCATACCGCAACCCCCCCCCGGCCAGCCGGCCAACCCCAGTGACAACAGGCCCTGGAGGTATATATTTTTTACTCCACTTCTGGGTCATTAAGAGGAAGGGGAGATCAGAAAGTGGACATTTTCTGATCTCCCTTCCTTCTATCTGGTGGCACCTGCAATGCCAGTCCCAGGTCCACTGATGGGTGCACAAAGTGATCAAGCAGCTGCACATCCACCAGATTGTTTAATCTGACAGCCAACAGTCGAATTGCCGGCAAGGAGAACGTGCCCTGATCGTGACGTCACCCGCGCTCCGCTCGTCCATCCTCTATGGGACATCCATTCCTTCCATGCTTTTATCCTCCGCACTGGGGTACAGTGCATTTTATTGTGAGTTCTTTTGCTTTTTTATTAAATTGATTTGACTATCATTCAGAGAGCACTAGATTCCTTCCTTATCTTTTACATGTGATTACTGCCTGTCTGTTGGTTACTGAAAGCTGCTGCTGCTGATGCTTTATGGTGTACTCATCTCCTCCTGATTAATTCCCTGGTGAAGGAACTGCTGTATTTGACCTGACTGATTCACTCAGGGGTCCATCCATTGAGGTGAGCGGCTAGTATCACTGAAGGTGGAGGTCCAGGTTTGTCACCACAGTCACCCTGCAATAGTTACCTAATGTCACTAGTATCACTGGAAGAATCACCGGATTTTACCTGCATTTTGTTTATACTGGACTTTTAGTTTTCGTTTATATATTTAGTTTAATTTATGCGCTGTACTGCTTTTTTCTTTGATGCACATTTTGGGATTTGATAAATTTTACCCTCAGTATCACAGCTGCTGCTTGATTAGGGATTTTGGTTTGCGCTGGTTGATCTTGTTTTCAATGATCACAGCACAGCAGTTTCTGTTTGACAGTCTGTCACATGGAAAAACTGCTTGCACTGAATTCCCACTTGCAATATTAGCAGTCTGTGCTGTTTGTCTGTCTACACCTTCAATGAATTGGAATAAATACGTTGTGCTGCCTGCCTGTAGACTGCAAGTACTGTACTGTGCCGTCCTCCACCTCTCCGCACTGTCCCCTCCCACCACCCAGCTACAATTTTCAAACTCCTCCCTCCTCAGCACAGTAAAAAATCACTTGTGGAAGTGGAAAGGCTGTTGGCTGGGAGATTAGGCAGGGCAGCGGGATCTCGCCGCAGCCTTTATCTGCGTCGAAAATAAAAAAATAGTTCTCTGAAACTGGCCCACTGAGCCATCGGCCCACTGGGAAACTCCCAATGGTCCCGATGGCCAGTACATGTATACATACACACACACACACACACACACACACACAAACACACATATATATATATATTGCTACCCCTGCAGGGGCCGCTGTGATATACAGATCTTCAGGTCTTCTGTCCCACACCAGTGATAACTCACCCTCACTTGGATCCAAGTAACACCAATACACTGTTTAAACTTTTAGCTGGGCTTTATTAGAACTAGCAATAAGCCCTGGAAAGAGATAAACTGATTAACCACTTCAGCCCCGGAAGATTTGGCTGCTCAATGACTAGGCCATTTTTTCTGATATGGCACTGCGTTGCTTTAACTGACAATTGAGCGGCCGTGCGATGTTGTACACAAACAAAATTGACATCCTTTTTTTCCCCAAAAATAGAGCTTTCTTTTGGTGGTATTTGATCATCTCTGTGGTTTTTATTTTTGCACTATAAACAAAAAAAAGACCGACAATTTTGAAAAAACACAATATTTTGTACTTTTGCTATAATAAACAATCCCCGTTTTTTTTTTTTTTTTTTTAAAGCTAATTTTTCCCTCAGTTTAGACTGATATGTATTCTTCTACATATTTTTGGTAATAAAAATCGTAATAAGTGTATATTGATTGGTTTACGCAAAAGTTATAGCGTCTACAAAATAGGGGAAAGATTTATGGCATTTTTAATATTATTATTTATCTTTTAATAGTAATGGCAGCGATCTTTATCGGGACTGCAACATTATGGCAGACAGATCAGACACTTTTGACACATTTTTTGGGACCATTGGCACTTATACAGCGATCAGTGCTATAAAAATGCACTGATTACTGTGTAAATGTCACTGGCAGGGAAGGGGTTAACAGTAGGGGGCGATCGAGGGGTCAACTGTGTTACCTAAGGAGTGATTCTAACTGTGGGGGAATAGGACTGCCTAGGTGAGGACACCAATTGTTGTTCATACTTAGTATGAACAATAGATCGCTCTCCTTGCCCCTGACAGCACAGAGATTTGTCTGTTTACATTGACAGATCTCTGTTTTATCTCTGTGTTGAGCGATCGCGGGTGCCCAGCGGTCATGCGCATTGGCTCTGGCGTCACTCCGCGGCCGCATGCACTCGGCTCTGGTGTTTCCCCCCCTAGTGGGGAAAAGGCGAACCGACGTACAGCTACGTCGGTTCGCCCAGGGGAGTCAACCTGCACCAGTACAACTGCGGCGGCTGGTCGGGAAGGGGTTAACAGGGTACCAATATTAAATGCAATGATATAATACAACCGCTCAGCAAATTAAAACAGGATTGGTGTTCGTTCACTTTACCCGCCAGTGACAGGCCTTACTTGAAATGCACTGAGCGAGTGGTGAACGAATACTGTCAGTTGCCCAATGTAAAAAATAATGTTCAACAATTACGAAAAAGTGATATTACAGACTTTAAGAGCCTATCTTGGTCTTATAAGTTCTAGCTAACCACTCACCAGTGGGAATTCTATTCACACACACACAGAGTCTGCCAGCGTTGGGGCCCTTTAAATCCTGTGTTTGAGTGCTCAGACTTTTGTGAAGCAATACTTGTAATCCACAGAATGGAAAGGGGTATCTTCGCAAAGTGTCACAGGGTAAAAAAGATTAACAGATGTGGTGATCCACCTTCAGATAGAGCTGCATTAGCGGTAAATAGGACCTAGCAGAATTAAGCAAGATCCACTCACACAAGGGTGGTAGAAGATTTCTCACCATTAGATGCGCTTGATGTATCTTTCTTCCAGCATTTGGTCGATTGATCGCTGTCTCAGCCAACTGGATGACGATGGGAGCAACACAGGCCACAGAATCCTCTAAACAGAATGATGATGATGATTGGTGCAGTACAGAAATTTGTCTCTAGATGTCACTGCACTGTTAGCACATCTTCAGAAATCAGGCAAAAAAGGGCAGAATAACACACTGCAATCTCCCCTCTCAAGTCTGCTCCTCTCTTTAGGAGAGTCATGGATAGAATCGCAGGCTTTGGCAGTGCACAGGAGACAAGCACAGGGGACACTTTCCCCTGTCAGGCTGCCACAATGCCAGTATGTGTCTCTCTCCTTGTGTCTTCCTCGTGGTGTCTGACCTGCTCAAAAATGGTCTGACCCTCAATCACAGCTCTCCTGGGCTGCTATCCAATCATGTCCTTCCTTGCCTTTGCTGTTAGGGGTGGACTTCCTTCTTAGCTACAGCAGTAACCAATCTGCCTTCAATCCTGCAGCTGTACCCAATAGTCTCTCCTTTAGTCTCTGTGAGCTATCAGTTTAGCCAGAAAATGCAATGCAATGTTTTATAGAGCAATACTCTGCATATTTTACAGAGGCAATACTAAGCCAGTGCTACATATACATACAGTATATATACTATATTGTCAAAACTATTGGGACGCCTGCATTTACTTGCACATGAACTATAATGGCATCCCAGTCTTAGTCTGTAGGGTTTAATATTGAGTTGGCCCACCCTTTGCAGCTATAACAACTTTAACTCTTCTGGGAAGTTTGTCCACAAGATTTAGGAGTGTGTCTATGGGAATGTTTGACCATTCTTCCAGAAGTACATTTGTGAGGTCAGGCACTGATGTTGGACAAGAAGGCCTGGCTCACAGTCTCTGCTCTAATTCATCCCTAAGGTGTTCTATTCGGTTGAGGTCAGGACTCTGTGCAGGCCCATCAAGTTCCTCCACCCCAAACTCGATCATGAGGCGGGTATGCAAGGAAAGACAACATAACCAGGCTGTGGATGACACAGGAGGCTGAGTCAGATGCTGAGCTGGGGGAAACTCCTTTAACCCTACAGTTTAACTCCACAATGCCTGACCTGCTGAGGCAGATTGAGCAGCTCCTTACTAAGGCCCTAAAACAAACCTCTGACACAAAGCAAACAGAATATTGGCATGCATTAAAAAGGGGATCAGTTCCAGAGATAAAACGATAATTCTCCCGCTCTACAAGACTCTGGTCCGGCCGCACCTGGAGTATGCTGTCCAGTTCTGGGCACCAGTCCTCAGGAAGGATGTATTGGAAATGGAGTGAGTACAAAGAAGGGCAACAAAGCTAATAAAGGGTCTGGAGGATCTTAGTTATGAGGATAGGTTGCGAGCACTGAACTTATTCTCTCTGGAGAAGAGACGCTTGAGAGGGGATATGATTTCAATATACAAATACCGTACTGGTGACCCTACAATAGAAATAAAACTTTTTCGCAGAAGAGAGTTTAACAAGATTCGTGGCCAAAATTTTAAAAAAAAATGCCTGGGGGTCCCCCTAAATTCCATACCAGGCCCTTCAGATCTGGTATGGATATTAAGGGGAACTCTGTGCCAAAATGAAAAAAAAATGGCGTGGGGTCCCCCTAAAAATCCATTCCAGACCCTTATCCGAGCACGCAACCTGGCAAGCCGCAGGAAAAAAGGGGGGGATGAGAGAACACCCCCCCTGAACAGTACCAGGGCACATGCCCTCAACATGAGAAGGGTGCTATGGGGTAGCCCCCCAAAGCACCTTGTCCCCATGTTGATGGGGAGAAGGGCCTCATCCCCCTAACCCTTGCCCGGTGGTTGTGGGGGTCTGCAGGCGGGGGGCTTATCAGAATCTAGAAGCCGCCTTTAAGAAGTCGACCCACAGATTCCGCCCCTCCCGTGTGAATTGGTAATGGGGTACAAATGTACCCCTAACATTTCACAAAAAAGTGTCAAAAAGGTTAAAAAACACAAGAGACGGTTTTTGACAAGTCCTCTATTAATTTCTTCTCCATCTTCTTCTTCCTCCGCTCTTCTCATCCCGCATCTTCCTCCGGCTTCTTCTCCGCTCCATCCGCACGATCTGCCTAAGTGGGAGTCTTCCACCGTGTGGCGCTTCGGTTCTTCTGACACTTCTTATATAACAGAGGGTGTGGCCATCCAGTGACCCCGCCCTCCTCTGACACACGGGGACTTCTCGGGGACTTCCTATGGCTTTCCCCGTGTTGTCAGAGGGGGTGAGGTGGCCCCGCCCTCCATTATATAAGAGGTGTCAGAAGAACCAAAGCGTCACATGGCGGAAGACTCCCACTGAGGTGGATCGTGCCGACAGAGCGGAGAAGAAGCCGGAGAAAGATGCGGGACGAGAAGAGCGGAGGAAGAAGAAGATGGAGAAGAAGAAGATGGAGGAAGAAGAAGAACACCGAAGAAAGACCAAAAACCGTCTCTTGTGTTTTTTAAAGTGGGGTTTCACAAAATACTGCAGCTGCTGACTTTTAAAATAAGGACACTCATCTGTCCCGGGGTCCAGCGATGTCGGCACCCGAGACCGAACCGTCCCTCAATCCTCGGGTGCTGCCTCCGCCATTCTCACTGAGGGAATCAGGAAGTGAAGCGTTGCGGCTTCACTGCCTGGTTTCCTACTGCGCATGCGCGAGTCGCGCTGCGTGTCTACACTGGTCCCCGTTGTGTTGTGGGAACTGTGTTATTCCCACAACACAACGGGGGTGGGCGGGGAGTTTGCGGCTAGCTGCGGCTAGCTATACCTGAAAGTGGGTGCAGATACCTGTATTATACAGGTATCTGCACCCCCCTCCCCCATGAAAGGTGTCAATTGTGACATTGGAGGGGGGGGAATCCGATGAGTGGAAGTTCCACTTTAACCTTTTTGACACTTTTTTGTGAAATGGTAGGAATACATTTGTACCCCATTACCAATTCACACGGGGGGGATCTGGGGATCCCGACCGTAGACCCCCATAACCACCAGGCAAGGGTTGTGGGGATGAGGCCCTTCTCCCCATCAACATGGGAACAAGGTGCTTTGGGGGCTACCCAAAGCACCCTCCCAATGTTGAGGGTATATGGCCTGGTACGGTTCAGGAGGGTGGGCTCTTTCTTGTCCCCCCCGTCTTTTCCTGTGGCCTGCCAGGTTGCGTGCTCAGATAAGGGTCTGGTATGGATTTTTGTGGGGACCGCACGCCATTTTTTTTTCATTTTGGCGTGGGGTTCCCCTTAAAATCTATACCAGACCCTTATCTGTTATGGATTTTTGAGGGGGACCCCCACGCCATTTTTTTAAAAAAAATTTGCCACGGGGTTCCCCTTAATATCCATACCAGATCTGAAGGGCCTGGTATGGAATTTAGGAGGACCCCCACACATTTTTTTTTTTAATTTTGGTTCGGGTTTCCCCCGTGGGGAAATTCCATGCCATTTTTATTAATAAACTTTTATGTGTATTGCCGGACCGACAATTCATTATAGCCGGCGCTAGCGATAGTAGTTTTACATGACTTTTTTTCCTTTAGAAATGTCATTTTGCTGTCAGACTGTTCTAAACAGGGAAACATGCGCCATTTTACAGGCATACTATAGACACCCCCCAGGTACAAAATTTAAAGGAATATTACACTTTTATTGTTTCACTTTAAGCATTACTAAAATCACTGCTCCCGAAAAAACATCAGTTTTTAAAACTTCTTTTTGCATTGATACATGTTCCCTGGGGCAGGACCCAGGTCCCCAAACACTTTTTATGACAATAACTTGCATACAAGCCTTTAAAATGAGCACTTTTGATTATTCATGTTCGTGTCCCATAGACTTTAATGGTGTTCGCGTGTTCGAACAAATTTTGTACCTGTTCGCATGTTCTGGATGCGAACCAAACCGGGGGATGTTCGGCTCATCCCTTGCCACCGCTACCAGATTTTCCATGACCTCTCCCAGGAAACCCTGGCAAAACGGAAAGCCATGAGACCTCACCTTCAGATCCTTCAACAGCATTGAATTGCCTACAGGTGGGGGTTCCCCTACTCCATCCACTTCTCCCATTAAGGGTCACTCTAGAAGTGCAAGTCTGAAGAAGACCTATAACTTACACTCCAAGAACTATGCCTGGCACCTCCAGACCCCGCTGCCATGGGATCTTGTCACAGATCTGCTTTTCATTCTCCGAGGAAACTCCAATCCCCACTTGCACCAACAACATCCTCAAGTATCCATAAACGGAGACGATACATATCACCTGCCCATGCCATGCCATGGCTCCTGAAGACTCAATGGACTGACCGCCTCTTCACTTCTAGATGATACCTCTTCTATCACCTTCCAGGAATATCCTTATGGGACTTCCACCCTGTCCTAAATATACTCTAAAACCTAGCTTGCAACACCCATGGGCTTCTACCTGCCTAGGTTTGCCTCTTTAATGATCTGTGTACCTTAATTTCCTAAGCTGCTCTCCTCCCCTTACTCTCCCTTCTCCTCTCTCCATTCCCCCTCCCTACTACCTACTTTTCCTCCCCCCTTTCCTCCTCTCCCTCCACCCAATGTTATTTCTTTGTACGCATATGTTCATATGCCCTAGGTTCACACTCTGTATAGCCTGAATCACTGTGTCCCGCTATACACACGATGCCACACGCTCAGGCCCTGAGTTCCACAGCTCAATAATGTTATGGCGATTACATGTTTTTGAATGTTCCTGCCGTTACTTGTTACTGCCCTCACCTGCTACTCTACATACTGCCTGGTCGTGTATAAGGACTGATTGTCCCCTGGCCCATGAACTATTATTCACACCGCACATGTTGATATTTGTTTGTTGTTCATGTAATTGTTGCAGGTCGAACCTGCTGACATTCTCCCACTCTACTGTTGACCCATTCTTTAACTTTGTTACAGGGGACCCCTTGCCAAAACATGGGTCTCCTGCAACATATCATTGCCGGGCTCCGCCTTTTAACATATTACCTTATCCTGTTATGTTGGCTGTACGAATCCCAGAGACTGTTCACTGCCTCCCCAGTCCACGTATACTCACACAGGGTATTCCACGGACCAACCCATACTTGTGGGTTAATTTAATGACCTACCAGTGGACATCTTCTCTACCCCATTAAACCACATTCAGATCCTTATTGACCCTAACTCTTGACCCCCCTTTTTTTTTCTCTTTTTTTCCCCCCTCCCCTCTCCCCCCCTCTGCTGAGGTTCAGTCTCCTCTCTCCAATCTACGCCCCCCCCCCCACTAGGGGTGGTTAGCTAGATTCAAACCTCAATCACTCCTAGTCCCTAGCCTTTTCAGCTTTGGTTATGGCTCCACTCAACATTCTCACACTCAATGTCCAAGGCCTCAACATCCCCAACAAATGCACTAAAGCATTTTGCTCATTTGCATCTGCCAAGGCACATGTGCTTTGTTTGCAGGAGACACACTTTACGCACATATCCACGCCAAAATTTCTTTGGCCGCCACTACCCTCAGGAGTTCACAGTGTCAACATCCTCTAAACAAAGAGGACTGATCATTGCTTTCCTTCACACTACCCCTTTACACTTCGGGAGCAGATCCGAGATCTGGAGGGTCGGTACCTCATCCTGACCTGACATCTACTTGATAGCGAGGTAACCATAGTTTCATACTAAGCCCCTGACAAACACCCAATCCGCTTTCTTTCCTATCTGCCAACAGTTATTGACTCACATAAAAGAGGCACCCTCGTAATCTGTGGTAACTCTAACCGAGTTTTGTACCCATTCCTTGATAAATCTCCTGCCCCTTCCTCCCCTAGCCCTACCAGTCTCGTTCCAGCAACTCTTCTGCCGTGTACACACGGTCGGACTTTTCGTCTACAAAAGTCAGACGGACGCCGACGGACCAAAGCCGGCTGACAATCCGATCGTGTGTGGGCTTCCCCGGACTTTCAGCTGACTTTTCCAGCCGTAAATCTGACGGACTTTAGATTTCAAACATGCTTCAAATCTTTACATCGTAACTACACCGGACCCAGAAATCCGCTCGTCTGTATGCTAGTCCGACGGACAAAAACCCACGCTAGGGCAGCTATTGGCTACTGGCTATCAACTTCCTTATTTTAGTCCGGTGTACATCATCACGTACAAATCCGTCAGACTTTTGTGTGATCGTATGTAGGCAAGTCCGTTCGTTAGAAAGTCCGCCGCAAGTCCGCCAAAAGTCCATCGAAAGTCTGTCGGACGGGCTGTCGGACTTTTGTAGCCGAAAAGTCCGACCGTGTGTACACGGCATTAGACAAATTCTCGCTCTTAGACGCCTGGAGAGAACACAATCCTGCATGGCGCCAAAATACCCACTAATTACATACACATAAAATATTCTCCCGCATAGATCACATCTTTCTGATCGTCGGCTCCACCCCACTCCTCCTGACCTCCTCTATTGTCCCAATTTCATGGTCCGACCATAGCAAAGTCCTCGTGTCACTTTCCTCTCTCATCCCTAGACCAGCACATACTGCTTGGTATATTAACGATAGCCTCCTGACTAACCCCTCCTATCGATAATACATTGAAAAGGCCCTCTATATGCAACGCCATCCTCCTCTATTAAAACACCCTTTGCGGCTTGCACCTCTCTTCCCGTTTCCAATGGGACTAGGCAAGGTTGCCCGCTCTACCCGTTGCTCTTTGCCCTGTGTTTCAAGCCCCTGGCAGCCCAGATCAGACAGAATCTTAGCATTAGCGGTGTTATGGTTGGAGGTCGTGAGTTCAAAGTCTCATTGTTTGCAGGTGACGTACTCCTAACCTTGACCCGACCACATGTGTCTCTCCCCAATCTACATAACCTCCTGGAAGAATATTGATCCCTATCGGGATACAAGGTTAACCCTGCCAAATCACAAGCCCTCCCAATGAATTTATCTCCCTTGGAAGTGCATTGTCTTTTGGATAATTTCACATATTCGTGGAAACCCCATGCCATTAAATATCTGGGAGTGTATCTCACCCCCGATACAAATCCCTATATGATGCAAATTTCAGGCTCCTTTTCGCATCTATAAGGTCCCTCTTATCTAAATGGAGACACTTTCCAATTTCCTGGTTTGGAAGCATTGCCTCGGTCAAAATTACTATACTGCCTAAACTCCTGTATTCCTTCCTGACTCTTCCGGTGCCAATCCCATCTGCTCATCTGAGAAAACTCAAGACTGACCTCCTAAACTTCACATGGAACTATCAACCTCACCGAATAGCCCGTACCGTCATGTTTGCCTCCCGCAAAGATGGGGGTTTGGCCTTTCCACACCTCCACCGTTACTACCAGGCTGCCCAATTAAGAGCTTTTGCATCCTGGGTTACCGTCCCGGCTTATCATTGGTGGACCCAAATAGACAAATTATGATTGGCTCAAATCCACCCAAACAACCTACTGTGGAACTCCAATGTCGATGTCCCCTCAACCTCCCTACTACATACTATGAACTTATTAAGAACCATTTGGAGACAACTAAACCGCAAGACTCCCCTTCAATCTGAGGCCTCCCTACTCACGGCTTTCTACAACCCTAAACTGCCAGACAGCTTAACCTTCCAGATGATAGCTCCATGGTTACAGAGGAATCTTTTTCACTATGGACACCTGGTGGACCCGGTGTCGAGGGTCCTACTACACTTTTACAAACTCAGAACTAAGTATGACCTCCCCTGTAGTGCCTTCTTTGGCTACCTCCAGATCGGCACTACGCACTTACCTTCACCCCAACCCTCCAATTCTCCAAGCCACCCCCATTTTAATGCCTAATCCTATCTGGCCCCACCCAAAAAGGACTGACCTAAGACATATATAAACTTTTAAACTCCTATGATATGGTCTCTCAGGGGAAACATAGATACATGCATAGATGGGAGGATCAACTGGGAGAGGAATTGTCCTCTGAAGAATGGTCCACTATATGGTCTTGTGCAGCCAAGAGCTCTATGTGCACGCTCTATAAGGAGAACACATACAAAGTGCTCTTTTACTGGTATCTAACACCATCTCGCCTACACGCTATATACCCATTGGCCTTGGATCGCTGTTGGAGATGTCTCCAGGACCGGGGCACGTTATATCATATCTACTGGAGTTGCCCAGTCCTTCAGCCTCATTGGCGATCGGTCAGGCAGCTTCTCCATCAGCTATTTGAGGTGGATATCCCTCTCTCACCCAAATTTTTCTTATTATGCCTCCCCCCCTAAATTACCCAGTTTGGCTAAAAAACTGGCCTCACATATAGCAACAGCGGCTAGATGCCTAGTGGCCCTTCAATGGAAACAATGTAATCCCCCAACACTTTCTGACTTCTATACCAGGATTAAGGATGTGGAAGTCATGGAGTCCATGACGGCTAGATTGAGAGACCGAATAGAACTACATTCGGCGACATGGGATCCTTGACATCGGCGGATGGAGCCACCCTGAATCTATGAGACCCCTCCCCCATTCTGTATACCATGCGCACTTGGGGCCCAGGAGGGACGAGCCCATCGGGGCCTTCTCTCCACATCTTTCTCCTCCTCCTTTTACTTTCCCACTCCCCCCCCCTTTTTTTTTTACCTCCGGAAAAGCAAACTACGCATTTTATTCATAACTGCACATGTTTATGGAATGTATGACAAGAAGAAAATAATCTATTACTACTGATTTCCCAATATTCCGTTCCTGGGCTGCACAGTGTTGTGATCTAACTAACTATGCCACTGGACATTGTGTTTGAATTGTTGTATTGAGACAATTTATACCCCTACTGGAGATGTTTGTTTCTACTACCCTCCTCTTTTTCTTTACTTAACTGTGTTTTATATTTTTGTATTGAAAACACTAAAATTCAATAAAAATTGTCAATTATAAAAAAAGACATTGAAAAGGCCCTGAAAGACTACATTACACATAATACATGCACTGATATATCCCTCCTAACCTTATTGTCGCCCATAAGCCGGTCAGCAGAGGGGTGTGTATTAGTCAAGCCTCCTACCTCCTCAAGGAGAAACACCTCCAACACAAACGGTTAGAGGAAAATTTCTACCATGCTTCAGCAACCTTCCATCCTGCCCCACCACCAAATCCAAACAAGATCTTGAAAAAACACATCTATAATTAGACTTCTTTTTAGAGCCCGACACCTGTTATATATGAAGTCAAGCAAGCCTGACACCTTCTTGGCTCTTGCACTGTCGAATATGCCCCCAAAACCATCAGACTTAAACTCTCCACTAATACCTACTCCAGCAACCCCCCAAAAATCGTTAGGGAATTCCGCAGGCATCTGGCAAGACTTTACCAAGACCCCAAAACTTTTGCCAATGCCTGGGCGGCCGCCCACCTCTCTTCCCTCCATTTGCCCACTCTCACCTCTTCACACAGAGAGAATCTCGACTGGCCTATCACAGTGGAAGAAATATACTTAGTGATCAAATCCCTAAAGGCCAAAGGCCCAGATGGCCTATCCGCCACGTACTATATGAGGTTTGCTCACCTTCTCTCCCCCTCCTAGTGGATGCATATAACTCACTATTAGATGGCCACACTTTGCGAGCTGAATCCCTAACCGCGTCTATTTCAATGATTCCCAAACCCCCTACAGATGATTCCACATGGTCTAACTTCAGGCCGATCTCCATCCTCAATTTGGATGTCAAAATCCTTGCAAAAATTCTATCTATTTGCCTAAACCTCTATATCGGCTCTTTAATACACAAGGACCAGATATGGTTCATCCCCTCTCGTCAAGCTGGCGATAACATCCATCACGCAACTCTCCTGAGTTGCGCTGCTCACACGCGGCACATCCCATCTCATTTTGTCTCTATAAAAAGCCTTCGATACACTCTCCTGGCCCTACCTGAACCTAATCTTGCACCGATGGGAGTTTGACAATCATTTTTTGCAATGGACATCAGCACTGTACTCAAACCCTACAGCCTTTGTTTCCTACGCTGGCTACCACTCAGATCCCTTTCCTGTAGAACGTGGCACAAGGCAGGGGTGCCCACTATTCCCTCTTCTCTTTACCTTTGCTATAGAGCCCCTAGCACTCCTTATCTGCTCGAACCCCAACATTTGCAGCCTGGAACTGGGGGCATTCAACACAAGCTCTGCCTTTTCACAGATGATATCCTTGTTTTCTTGACCTACCCCTAATCTCTGCCCCCAACATGTTGGATACACTCTCTAGCTTTGGCCAAATATCAGGACTCAAAGTTAACCCTCAGAAATCGACAGCTCTCAACGTATCATTACCGAATTCAATCGAAATGCACCTTAACAAGGTCCTCCCATTTCCATGGGCAAATAAATACATCCCCTACCTAAGAGTTAAACTTACCGCCAATCCTGCAGACCTCTACCCGGCAAACTACCCTCCTATGCTCTCCAACCTCACGTCTCTACTGTCCAAATGGGTTACGCTGCCACTATCCTGGATGGGCTGTATCACAGTTGTGAAAATGTCCATTCTCCCAAAACTTCTCTACCTGTTCCGAGTTCTCCTCATTACTGCACCTTCACACTACCTCTGAATTTTGCAGCGTCGCACATCCTCCTTTATCTGGAACAAGCTGAGACTCTGATTACCTAAGCCTACTCTCCAGAATTAGAGGAGGCCTCGGCGTTCAAAACTTTCAGAAGTACTGTTACGTTGCTCAACTGGCCCAACTCCTAAAATACCATGCCACAGCAGAAACCCCACCATTGGTAACCATAGAATCAGTGGCCTATGATCCCCTCTCCACATCTCCTTTGGTTGGCCCCTGCCCTACATAGATCCATCATCAACCCGGTTACGAAACATAGCCTCACCATCTGGGATAGACTGAACACCCGATTTGGCCTCCAGTCCCTCATAATCCCCTACTCTCATTCCTCTGCAATTCATCATTGTATCCAGCCTCGTCCACCCCAGCTTCATTCTTGGCTTGATCGAGAGCTGGCCTTATCAGAGCTCACCAATTATTTACGTCCACCGACTTCAAAACCTTCCAGACTCTTTGCAAGTCCCATGATATTCCCTCCTCTGAACTCTTCCGATTTTTCCAGATCAAACATTTTCTCACACCTTTTACCCCCTCTGATCCCACCGACAAAGGTTTAACATCATTTAAAAGGGCGTGTAAGTCCAATCCTCACAGACGAGGGCTAATTTCTGAGCTTTATACCTTCCTAATTGCCCCAGAAACTGCGAAGCCTCCAGAAAATGTGAGCAGTTGGGAAAGAGACCTCAACCACACATTTGACCAGGCTGACTGGTCATCTATCTGGCAGGTGACTAAATCTTCATCCCCCAACATCGCTGCCCTGGAAACTAACTACAAGGTGCTCACCAGATGGTGCCTGGCCACCTCCAGAATACACAAATTCCTTCTGCAATATCCGTCACACTGCTTCTGTGGCTGTAACAAGACAGGTAAACACCTCCACATATAGTGGGACTGTCCCATAGCACAAGCCTTCTGGTCAGAGATTTTTTTCAATCTTAACAAAACTATTTGCCACCCCCCTACCACCTGAACCAACAGTGGCTCTCCTGAACAACAAACCCATGTCCTTGACTCATCGCCAATTCAAATTACTACTATATTTAACTACTGCCACCAAGCAGACCATAGCGAAAGCTTGGAAAACACCTACATTGAATATACTAGCAGCACAACACAGAATCACCAAAGCTATGATACACGCTAAGCTAGAGGCAACATTGCTGGACAAAATCCCAAAATGGAACCCTTGGGTAACCCACTTCTTACCCCCTGGTTTTGATGAGACATTATTGCGCCCATAACCGAAGCGACTTGCTTCTATAGAACCACCCTCTGAGCCGGCAGCCCCACCCCTATACCAACCCCCCCATTTTTTACATTTTTGTCCCCTCTTTTTCCCTACCCCCCACACTACTTCTGTTTTATTTCTTGAAAGGCCACTTGGCCCCCATGATCCATACTGAATTTTATCCACTAACATATTGTACCCGCTTCGCACATACTACTTTCACGTTATAGTGTGTGCCTTTACCCTGGAATCTGTATTTCCATTCTCGCATACCTTTTTTGTATACATACCTTAATAGATGGGCGTGTTGTCTCCCCCCGTGGCACAGATTGTTCCCATATGGTGTGTCGAGGGATGCCTGACAATGCACCATACTTCCACTTTAGCTTCTGATTTGCTCACACTAATTGCATATGTTCGTTATTTATACCTTGTTATTTATACCTCATAGCAAAACTTTTTGAGAGATCCTACTGTATACTTGACAAAGTTAACTTTATTATTGTAATGCCTGTAAAGCTTCAATAAAAATTTGTAACAAGAAGAAAAAATGATTGTCTACTTCCTATGATTGAAGACTAAAAAAAAGTACAAAAGCACACCTTGTATGGCTTTGTTGGGTATGCCAATTTCTGAGGGAAAGCAGGCACAGGTAACTGGAAATAAAAAAAATATATATTATTTAGGATGCTAAAGATGGAAAAATGTTACAGATTTGCAACACAGCTATTAAGCCTGTATGCAAAGTCTTTGATTTCAGAGTCATTGACTGATTATATTTCTTCTGAAAATACAAAATTAACATCCTAATTCAGAGATTAAGGAGGAAAAATGGTATGGTTTTGCACTACAGCTTTTTAAACCTTCTCTGACCCACCACAGTTTCTTAGGGATTGATCAAGCATAATGCATCTGGAAAGAAAAGAAAATGAGTGTTGATTTTTTTCAAATTTAAATCAAATAAATTGCACCGATGTGCAGCACACTGAGGTAGAGTGTAAACACCTTACCTTTTCTTTATCTGGAAATGAAAAAAGTATGATTTTTTTTTGGAAACTGAAGATGGAAAAATGTTACAGCCTTTCAACAGAGCCTTTTCGAACAGGTCACAATTTTAAGCCTTTATTGGATAGTTTCCGTGGAAGAGAGAAATCCTGAAAAAAATAAATGCATGTATTTTTTGGAGACAGAAAACAAAAGATATTAAAACAAGATCTCAAAGGTCAATGGACAGACTGCAATTTATGAATGACTTAGTGGGCATATTGCATCTGTAAATAAAAAATTGGGGGCTTTATTTGTTAGAATAAGAGGGGATTCTTTTATTTTTATTTAGCTCTACAGTTATTAGGCCTTTCTGGACAGGTCACAAATTCTTAGATATTTAGCAAGCATTTTGCATCTGGAACAAAATAACAGTGTCTATTTGTTTCAAATTAAAAAGAAAAAAGCAGCACACATTTTTTACCACAACTTTGCAGTCTTTATTGTGGGGGAGAGCAATCACTTTCTAGGTTATTAAAAACTAAAATGTATTGTTTTGGAGACTAAAGAGGGAAGAAGGTTAAAGATTTGCACCACAGATATTAAGCCCGTATAGTCATGTTAAGGGCTTTTTTTCTCGGAGAATAGGTGCAGGAACTCCTCCCATCTGAGTCACCCCTTGTCTCTGCCCCCTACCCACCTTTGACCATCGTCCCTTGATTCCACCCCCTACCTACCTACCAGTACTGCCCCTTTTAGAGAATACAGAACCAAGTATAATTTTGTGGGGCTAAATCATTTGTATGGAACATGGTAATGATAAAAAGAAAAGCAGTAAAATAAATCCCCTGCAGCCAGCAATAATAGAATCCCAGCAATAGATCCCCACACAACAATAGATTCTCCCAGAAACAGTGGACTCCACCCCAACAACAATAGATTCCTTGCAGCAACAGTGAACCACCCACAACAAAATATCACACCCAGTAGCAAAATATCCACCCAAGCAACATTAGACCCCCCCCCCCCCAGCAGCAACAACAGAATTCCCAGCAGCCAGCAACATAAGAACCCCCAGCAACAATAGATTCCCCATCAGCAACAATAGACCCTCACACAATATCAGATCCCCACCAGTGACAATAGATCCCCCAGCAGACAACATCAATAGACCCTCCAACACACCACACACCCCATGCTATTACATACATTCAGTGCTGGAGGTGCCGGAACTGCGTTCCCCCACTTTCCCGCTGAAAAAAAGCCCTGGTCATGTTGTAATTTCTGAGCATCTCAGCAGATATACTGTATTATAATACTTAATAGTGCAGCGCTAAGCAAACAAATAAATAAAAAGAGTTCATGGAGAGCAGGACACACAAGTTCCCAAAGTAATGTCAAGATGTGCATCTATGTATTTTCTTATGGGTTAATCCATACAGAACCTCCACCACGGCAAATGCTAGCAGCTCATCTGAATCAACAGATGGGTCAAATGCGCATTCCCTTACAGGGTGAATGATGCGATATCACTTGGTTTGCTCTCCTGTAGTGAATGGGAGGTCCAATATGCTTGAGATCGATCAAAGGGCTGAGCGGGCTGGGATGGATGCACCAACCTATACCCTCCTCAGTAATACAGACCGGAACTCCGACTTGTCTTTCCCTTTTTTTGCATTCCTTCCAACAAAGCTTCCATCATGGAGCGATAAACTTCCAGAACCAATACCCACTCATAAACCTGTAATCAAAGTCAGTCTATTTCTATCCGTCAGCATACATCTGCACACTGCTCCATACTGTATTGCATCTGAAAATAAAAAAAATCTGTGTTAAATAGAATATAAAAAACATGAACCAATGTTTCCCACACCTCTGAAGTTTCTACGCCTTTGAAGTCTTTATTAGATAGGTCACAATTTCTAATGAAGATTGCAAGCACATTGCATATGTCTTGTTTTGGGGACTGAAGATAGGAAAATGTTAAAGATTTGCACCACAGATATCATGCCTGTTTGGGCAGGCTAAAATTTCTGAGCATGCATATTGCGCTTCAAACAAAAAAATTTATTTGTTTTGTGTACAATTGAATATATAAACACTGAATAGAATTAAATCACACTTTTGAAGCCTTCAATGGAATAGGTCATAGAACTTTTCTGAGAGAGAAAGTCAGCGGATCACATCCAGAAGCAAAAAACTGGCTTCCTCCTTCACAGATTGAATACATAAAAACTTGACAGATTTGCTGCTAATACTTGTTGAGGAGGCTGCTTTTTCTGAGGGAGAGAGCAGACAGATTGTAAGCAATTATTTTCTTGAATCAAAGCGGCACATGTTAACATATTAGCACCACAGGATGCTAAATTTTGGCTGTACAACAAGCAGATTGCATTTTTCAAAAATTGTTTTTGTTTAAAAGTCAGCAGCTACAGTATTTGTAGCTGCTGACTTTTATTTTTTTTCCCAAGGCGGAATTCCCTTTTAAGTTGAATACATTTCCTTATTTCCAACTGACTTTGTTTGTTGGGCCATGCACATATAAATTAAATGAATAGTCCCTCAATTTCAACCCTAATACAAAAAAATCTTATTAGAATACTCACAATACGCTCCCTAAAATAAAAACTTGTGGATCCGAATCAAATTAAATCTTTACTTATGTTGTTATGTTATTTCGGATGCTTCAACCACTAACTAAACTATTGCATCATGTCATCCAAATGAAACAAATGGATACAAATTAATTTGTTGTTTTCGTTATAATTGATTTTAAATTCGTATTTCGGCTTTGCAAATCTGAATCACGCAAATTTTGTCTGAAATTACTTAACTAAACTAATCACAGATGTCTATAAGAGAATAATTTAATTAGAGATTAGGCCTGTTTCAGCTGAAAATACTGCCTAAAACTGTTTTGTTTCAGACACAGGTTTTAAAAAAAATCACATATATCTGCAGAACAGATCATTTTGGAGGCAGAAAGTTGTCTTTTTTCAGCCAGAAATATGAATAACAAATGTGCTTTCTAGAAAAACACCATATAAAAATCATATGTATTAGCTAAAAAGAATCTCATCTGTTTCAATGGCAGGTAATCTTGAAGACAGGAGGTACTCTGATTTCATTATCAAAAAAAGAAATGAAAATGTATTTATGTACTTTGTATGGTTTCTCTTATAGTTGGCATGTTTCAGACATACTGTACATATTAAATGAAACGGAATTGTTAAAAAAGCTTTTTTTAATTAATTATTTGCTGAATTACGTTGTTTAAGATGTGATGGGGCTTTGCACAGAGCAGACATATTCCACCCAGAAAAAATACACAAAACCCTATTTTTCTAAAGTTACTGTATACAAATTGTAAACATTTGAAGCACAGAAGCTCATGCTTTTTATAAAAGGAGGCACTTTTTGAGGCAAGGAGTAGGCATTTATCAAGCAGAAACATGAAATACAAATTCCTCAAATTTTTTATAAAACTTAAACCGATTTGATGCATTAAATCACATATTTTTTAATCCAAGGACATCTCAGAAGCAAGAATTTATATTTCAGCCAGAAAGGAAAAGAAAAGTAGACTGGTATTTTTCAAAGACACTGTATTTAAATGGTCCTGATGTGCTCCACTGAATCTCTTCTTTTTTAGGAGAGAGTTTTCCTAATACAGCCATAGCAATTAACATTAACAAACAATAACCAATACACAAGCAATATATACCATATATATATATATATATATATATATATATAGATATACAGATCAGTCACACCAAATCTAATTATTTTTATAGGAGGCTTTTGTAGAGGGTGAAAGCAGGCAGAATAAATTGTTAATTCAAAATATAAAAATTGTGTTCCTGTGGCAAAAGGAGAAAAAAAATGTATAATTTAGCTGACAAAATGTAAAACATATTTTTGGCCGCAAAATTCAGATGGGGAATGAAAATTGGTGGTTTCTATTTAAAGTGGTTCTAAAGTCAAAACGTTTTTCACCTTAATTCAGTGAGGTTTGGATTCAGTACCTGAACTTCAGTAATGTTGATCGAACCCAGCCTGAACCAAACCCAGGTAAGTTTGACTCATCACAATACATGTATGGATTGTATGCATTTGTAGGTGTTATTTTTCATAACAAAATGTACTGTTCTAATTCACAATACTGAAAATGAGATTCTTAAAAGCTAGGGCATTAAAAATACACAAACCGGTCTTACCGAACAGTAACACTTATAACAACACATCATGCCTGATCTATATAAATCTTTAGTTTTAACCATTATTAATGAAAACCACTTTCCAGACACAGAGGAAACACTCCAGTACCTGGCACCCTTCCAGGCTAGATGGCATTGCACACCCTATCCACTGCTGAATGATGTAAAGAAAGCTACAATTGCACTATAGTGCCAGAAGAGACTCAGACCTAAACGTATAGTGATTCTAAATGTATTTTTTTTATAACAAACATGTTATACTTAACTGCTCTGTACAATGATTTTGAGCAGAGCAGTCCTGGTCCTTCCTCTTCTCAGCGCTCCTGGCTCCTGGCATTGACACACAGAGTGCGGCTCAGTCCCATCCCCCCGCCTTCCTCACTGGCTGTGGTTGACTACAGCAGGAGCCAATGGCTCTTGCTCTGCCTCTTTGTCCAATAAAGAGAGAGAGCTGGCAGAGCTGCTGCTCTCATACACATCACTGGATTGAGATCGAGCTCAAGTAAGTAAGGGGGGGGGGCTGCTTGCTGAAGGTTCTTTTACCTTACTGCATAGAGTGCATTGAAGAATACCTCCACTTTTGTTGAGAAAAAAAACATTCCCCATGGTGATCTATGTACATTACAAGGATTTTACGAAACTTTGTTGTAGATTCTTACCTTTTGTTATTCTGAAGAAATCACTGTATGTTTGTCTGTGTCCATGTGGTAAGTGAATCTAATGGGAGTGGTTTCATAATGACCAACCAGCTGTTGCATCTGCAGGGCTCTAGTGAGGAAAATTGCAGGGTTTGCATTCCTTTAGATGTGATTTTCGTATTAGGAGCATCTCACCAAAAAATTACATTTTTGTTGTTGGGGATGCCTTGTATCTTAGTGTAGACTTCTGGAAAAATCAATGAGCCAATCACACAAGCAGGAAATGATGCTTCTGGGGGGTGTTCTGTACACATTCTGTGTACAGAACACCTTCAGATTGCCATTTTGCATTGCACTTTACAGAAAATTACAGAGCTGCAGATTGAAAAGGAAAGGTAATTTTTAATAACATTCAATCACAATATGACTTGAGTCGCAATTGTATATGCTATATATATATATTTTTTTTTTATTTGTTATTTTTTTCCCCACAAAAGTTGAGTTAATCTTTAAGGTAAAATACCATGTACCTTTAGAACAACTTTAAACACTTTAAACACTTCCTGACCATCCATCACAGATATACTGCGGCAGGGCGGCCGCTCTGTGCCAGATCACGCATCTAGTGCGTGATCTGACACTTCCAGGTCTGGGGCGTGCACATGCATTGTCAGCTACCTACTCCCGCTGTGATCACACACAATGGGTTACGGCGGACTCAATGGCACCCCCGATTGGACAGTACACAGGCAGAAGGGTGATCTGCCTATGTAAACAAGGCAGATTACCGTTGTGTTAGTAAGGAAGGTATTGACTCTGTGTTCCTGCAAAGCAGGAACATGGATCGTTGCCTTCCCATATTGAAAGCACCTCGCCCACAGTCAGAAAGCACAGGCTAGGCACACAGTTAACCCTTTGATTGTCCCTGATGTTAACTCCTTCCCAGCCAGTGTCATTAATACAGTGACAGTGCATATTTAGTGAACTGATTAGTGTCACTGGTCCCCAAAACTGTCAAAAGTGTCAGTTAGTGTCCGATTTGTCCACCGCAATATCGCAGTCCTGCTATAAGTTGCTCATCGCCTCCATTACTAGGAAGAAAAAAGAAAAAATATCCCAAAGCTTGTAGATGCTATATATTTTGCAAGAAAGATAGGGGGCGCTAGATACCATAATATTCAAGTGCTCCAAAAAGAATATATATCTCCTGCATTACCAAAAAAATGTAAATGTAAGAAAGCTAGGGGGCGCTAGATACCATACTATTCAAGTGCTCTAAATAAATATATCTCCTGTGTTACCAAAAAAAATGAAAATCATAATATTGACAAATCATAGTTGGATTACACATTGAAGTGCCCACATTAGTGAAAACATATATAGTGATTGATTGTCCACATAAAAAAGTGATTGAAGTAATTGAAGTGATATCTTTCAATATTATCCCAATCTTGTTGCTGTAAACAAAAGGTTTTCCATCACCAAAGAAACAAAAGAAAAGGAAAACACCTCGAAGTAGTAGATATCTGCTTACCAGATACCAATGACTCCTTTAGTTAAAAAGAGAGTCACTAGCGCTTGTGCAGGGTTGTGCCTGCTCACATGGATGGCCGGGCTGTGGTTGGTATTGTAGGCATGGATCATTCCCATCAGGCTCATTCAAGATAGGATAAGGATACATAGGAAACAAAAACAGTCTCCATAGCGTAAAACCATTTATTATAAAGTAAACAAATTAAAAAGCCAAATGGCCGCTTACATTGGTGGGTGCCTACCCGGCACTGGGGCTGCTTGCATGTCAGGGTGACTTCGCAGTCAGAAAAAGCCTTTCATGTCTCCTCCATGCTGGTGTGCGTTCCAGCTTACACAGGGGGGCAGCCAAAGGATCCGGATGTTGTTGGATGATAGGACATGTGACCACGTACCGCTCCGACGTACGTTTCGTAGTGAACGTAGTGAAATATATTTTGCGCAAACCAATCAATATACGCTTATTGGGATTTTTTTTACCAAAAATATGTAGCAGAATACATATTGGCCTAGATTGATAAAGGATATGTTCTATAGCAGAATGTAAAAAATTGGATATGTTCTATAGAAGAACGTAAAAAATATTGGTTTCTTTTTCAAAATTGTTGGACTTTTTTGTTTACAGTGCAAAAAATAAAAACCGCAGAGGTGATCAAATAACACCAAAAGAAAGCTCTATTTGTGGGAAAAAAAGGACATACATTTTATTTGGGTACAGTGTCGCACGGCCGCGCAATTGTCAGTTAAATTAATGCAGTGCCGTATCGCAAAAAAAGCCTGGTCATGAGGGGGTAAATCTTCTGGAGGTCAAGTGGTTAAGCAACTCTCTCACATAATTAGAAACTTTCAAGCAAGTACATACCTGTAAAGAAGATAAGAATACTTACCTCTCTTGATGCCTTTGGTGCTAAACACTGTTCTATTCTGTCCTGAGAGATTGTTCCCCAAAGTGTGCCTGGAAACCCACACTTTTGGGAGTGATGATCTCCATGGTCCTCTGTAGCTCTTACTGGTTCCTTACTTTTCCACTACCAAAACAGAAATGTTTTATTTCACTAAATGAATTGCTTGGGCAAAACTTACAAAAGAAAACAAAATCTATTCCAATTTTTTCCTTTTTTTTTATTTTTATTTTTTTGGGGGGAGGGAGTATTTGGGGCTTTTTGTTGTCTTTGTGTTTTATTAGAATGTTTTTTACGTTTATGGTTTTTTTTTTGTTTTTTACATGATTATATGACTGCAACATAAGGTAAGTGAAAACAGGGATTTAGAGAGGTTTTTTTTTTTTAAGGCGTGATCAGTAAAATGAGCGATGGGAGGGAGGGGTGAAGTGGGGTTTTAAGTTTATCATACAGTTAGTTTTCAAATACAGTATGAAACTAACAGTGAAGTGTAGTGTAGCTCAAAAAAGGGTATAACCCGTATGAGACTCAGTCTATAGATATCTAAATACTTTATATGCAAGTGTGATATATGGAGCATAAAGGCAGCACTTATGCCAAGCTAAATTAATTCAAATGATGAATTGCTTTTAATTGCAAGTCTGTTAACTGCAATATTGAGTAACTGTTATTTCCATTTTGAGCCGAATTCCACATTAACATTTGATTTATTGTTAAGCAAGAGCCAGAAAGGTCACAATTAGTATATATTGATATGTTGTAGACTTATTCACTATGTCTAAGGTTTTCATGTACCAATTGATGCACTGGATTCCACCCAGGTTGAACTGGTTTGCTTAATATGGATATCCACTAAGTTCTGTCGTTAAAAGTTTTTGCCATTGAACTCTGGGATTTCTCAAGGGGTTGCTATGGGTTCCATAAGCTATGAGCAGTGGTAGAATAACTTTCCACTTGATGGTGTCTGCTTAGTTCTGGGGCCAAAGTCACTCAGCAGAGCTATTTTTTCTCTCTGACAATCACTGTAAAAAGACCCTACTCCCTCCTACAACTAATGTAAGGGATTACTTCTCTCCTGACCACCAATGTAAAAAGGCTCTTTTCCCACTGACCACCAATAAAAATGGGCATTTTTCTGTTTACTACCAATGTAAGGGGTCATTTCTCAACTGAACACATATAAAGGAACATTTCTTTACTTACCACTAGGGTGAAATCTGTCTGGGTTCAGTTTAAAGGAGGTTCAAAATCCAGCATGAAGTCTGAAAACCCAGAATAATGATGAAAGAATAAGTTCACCTTTGTTAAAATTTTTTTTAAATAAATGCATATCATTTTGCAAAATGTGTGTTTATTCTTTTTTTTACTATGAGCCTGCAAAGCATTGCATCCGTGTTCAGCAGACTACGGGTGCAATGCAGGGCTCTTGCAGACAGTCTGTGTAAGCTACCTGCTCGTACCTCGTACGAGCAGGCAGTTACACACTGACAGAAAAGCTCAATGAACTAGCCAGGGCGCACAACAGCAAAGGAGCTGCTGCATCTTTAACATGTTTCATGTTACACCCTGAATATGGTGAACCTATCATTGAACCCTACTGAATTCTATGGGAGGCATACTAATGGTTTTCTAACCATTTTTAGGGCTAATAGGCAAGTTACTGTTGCAAAAAGGCATAAGGAGCTGGGCACTATAATAGGGGACATGTATCAAAAATGTTATTCAGCGAACAAAATGTATTTTTATGCGGCTTAGAGGGCGATATTAAAAAGTGAACAAATCCTTTAACCTCTTGGAGCTGGTGCCTCCCGGCCCTTTAAGAGGTTTATGACGCCAGGAGGCACAGCGCGCCTTGAGATCACGTGACCACTGTGATTGGCTGTCACGACAGTCACATGGTCCGTGGTCACGTGGTAACGCTTTCAGAAAGTCGACGGTAAATGTGCTATGAGAGCGTGCAGCGTGCTCTGAGCACAAGTGCACAGGCAGAAATTAACATAAATATGTGGCTAAGGACCATGCACTGAGAGGCCGCATATTTGCGTACAGCTGGCACCAAGGGGTTAAAAACTATTTTCAGCGATGTTTGGGAACTCCTTTGTCACGTACCTTGGTTGGAGGCCGAACTCATGAGAGGGCTAACCTTGCAGCTCTGGTCCAAGCACCCCTGAGTGTGGTGACAGAGATACAAGGCTCAAAGGAATACAGGTGCCCAGTTGTCTCAATCTTCTAATTGCTACATCTGCAAGAGAATTTGTTCTTTTGAAAAAAAAAAACAACAGACTTACCAGCCAGTTCACCAGATGAAAATAAGGGAAAGAAAGCCTCAAAAAGAAAACAAATGCAGCCACCGCATCCAAGAATCAGTTAGCTGCAATACTATTAATCCTTGCTTTAATTGACTGAGAATTAGCATTAGGAAAGATAACTGGAAGCTATATGGAGAAAGGAAATTTAGAGATAATTAATGTACTCTTTGTCATTCATTACCCCAGCACATAGCAACATTTAATATCTAAGGATTTACCTGTTTTATATCAATGTTGTCATATGGGCTGTAAGAAATGATGGTTGGTGATTTAAATCTTTGAGCTCTTGTAGAGAACAACGACCACTGGTATGAGACATAGGAGTTGATTTACTAAAGCTGGAGAGTCCAAAATCAGGCTGACTTCTGCATAGAAACCAATCAGCTTCTAACCTCAGCTTGTATAATTAAGCTTTGGCAATAAAACCTGGAAGCTGGTTGGTTTCTATGCAGAAGTCAGCCTGATTTTGGACTCTCCAGCTTTAGTAAATAAACCCCATTGTCTGATCCTCTGCCTAAAGGTGTTGTTCCATCTGCCAGCTCACTACCTGTAATAAATTAGGGGCTGGGGAATAGAACCACAGAGCACAGCAAGGGACCAGACATCTGACACACCTGGAAGTGTATATAAAGATTTTGCTGGAGGCCATAGTTTTGAGTGTGGGAGACATGAGTATTAACAATCACAGTGGTGGATTTTTAAATGTTTTAAATCAGCGACAAAATCAATTTAAAGAGAGGAGATGTTATCATATCCCAATAGTAATAATGATATTGACAATATTTTTTTCCTCCTAATCTTTTCCAGATTCAGCGTTTTCTTCTGTTTGTGGGAAGATGGAAAACATGTAGACGTTTTGTAGGTAGGCTTGCAGGCATGGTGGATAGGTATAGTTCATATTGATCTTTAAATCCTCAAAGTCTTGTTGTCCACTAACTGAAAATGAATACATGGTTACATCAACTAATAAGATAATCTCATAGAATCACTGTTAGAAAAATTGCAGTGACTTCCATTAGTTAATATGTTTCTTCACGCTAATGTAATTATATGAATTTTAAACACCACTTTATTAAAGCTAAAGGAATTTAAAGAAATAATGTCTGCCACCACAATTTAATTTCCATTACATATTTCTAAATGATATTATTCAATTGCATTTCATTTTGTTTAAACCTCTTTGGTAGATTTAGCAAATCTATATACAAAGGGAGAATTAAAAGTGAATTTATTTTATGTAAATAATGCCAACAGTTTTTCTAGTGACCTTTGCTCAAATCTAAATTAGAGATTCATCATAATTGCCCCAAGCTCATTACATTTTTCAGCCATTGTATCAATACTTCATAGCATTACCAAAAATCATCATTAGTTTATAACTGGTGGTTTCCTACCTTCTTCTTTAAACCAAGCTCTGCTTCTGTCTTTTGGATCCATTTTGTAGAACAAAGCTTTGATCCCAGTGATGATTTTGACAAAGTCAGTACAAGCTTTCTCTAAATACCTGAACAGAATGAAAAAGCAGTTGGTGAGATTTTTTTTATTTACATGGTTATAAAGAGCTTCACAAACCTTGGCAGTAATGTTGCTTAATATTCTATTTGAAATGAATCTATTTGTGTCATTTCTGGAAAGTTGAAGATTACATTATTATCCAAAGAGGTGATAATAACATGTACATAAAATGATATTTAAGCAAGATGTGTCTGAACAACATGATATAATGAAAACTTTATACACAGCCACATTTTTTTTTAAAGATCATTTAACTAAACTGGATTTAAAATGTAAATGTGGCAACTTAACATCCCAGGGCAATAGGTGTAGAACCAGAATAAAAGTTCAGTGCAGCAACTCGGGGTTAAACTATGCAGAAGGTGGAGCAATGCGCTTTATAAGGAAGGTTCTTTACTCCTATGTTAGTCTTTGATATAAATTGTCATAACAATTGAAATGAATCTGTAGTGATACAGATAGTTGTGCAACGCCACACAGAATTGCTTCCTGCAACACTAGCAGTTTCCTCTATTCTGCTGTTACTTGTCAGTAGATCAGCAGCTAACACTTTATCCACTGGATGCACTATGACGCAAACAGCCATATATGAGTGGAATGCCATACACCTTTGATTCATTTAAAGAGCAATGAGATCTGTTCACTTTATAATTGTCATGCAGACACAGCTATTTTCACTGTTTTAACAGGATAAGCTCCTTATTATGGATATTTGAAACTGTGTTACATTTTGTTTTCTCCTTTTTGACTCCTTTTTGACACTTTATGCCACATAGTACATTCAGAGTACTCACCTTGGATTTTAAATGTAAACTGCACTGAATACCATAATTTGATTTACTTAAAGTGCTTATAAAGTCAATGTTTTTTATTTCTAAAATAAAAAAAAACATACTTATCTGCTCTGTGATTATGCACAGTGCTGCCCCAAACCTCTTTTTCTGGGGTCCCTTGCTGGAGCTCTTGGCTCCTCCTCTGCATATGCCACCATAGCAAGTGACTTGCTATGGGGCCCATGTGCAGGTTTGTTTCCTATACGGACTATGGATGCACACTGCACTGCTCAATCACGCCCCCTCAACTCCCTACTGATTGACAGCAGTATGAGCAAATGGCTCCAGCTGCTGCTTCTCTGTCCTGTAAGAAGAGATAACAACCAGCACCGCGGCAGAAGGGCACAGCCCTGGTTTGGCAATGTTGGGAAATGTTTTAAAATCAGTGTTACCTTTACAACAACTTTAAAATGTCATTGCATTCAAATTGATTTCCCCAACCCCCACCCTCATAAAAAAGCCACATCTTATTATTTCTAACCCTTTGGTTAATCTATAGATTTTACTTAAAAACTAAATAAATAGCCCTGTTTTCTTTCCTAAAACTGGTCATTAGTGGCGACCCGTCCATTAGTGGCCCCCTATCCATGCATCCGGCCCCCTAATCTACATGCATGGATTCCAATTTTTTAAAAAATTTTTTGAAGCACGTGATTAGCGCCAGAGTCCCGTTAAACTTGCCACCTACTGGGAGCGCACCTGCCACACGCCGCGGGAGCTGGATGTTCCCTGGTGGCCCGCGATTAAAGTTAGAACACCTCCCTAGGACACACTTAACCCCTTGATCACCCCCTAGTTTTTAACCCCTTCCCTGCTAGTGTCATTTTCACAGTAATCAGTTTTATAGCACTGATCGCTGTATAAATGCCAATGGTCCCAAAATAGAGTCAAAATTGTCCGATGTGTCCGCCATAATGTTTCAGTAAATTTTACGCAAACCAATATATATAGGCTTATTGCGATTTTTTTTAACAAAAATATGTAGAATCAATATCAGCCTAAACTGAGATTTTTTTGGGGCGATATTTATTTATTATAGCAAAAAGTAAAAAATATTGTTTTTTTTTCAAAATTGTCGCTCTTTCTTTGTTTATAGCACAAAAAATAAAAACCGCAGAGGTGACAAAATACCACCAAAAGAAAGCTCTATTTGTTGGAAAAAAAGGACATAAATTTTGTTTGGGTACTACGTCGCACGACCGCGCAATTTTCAGCTAAAGCGACGCAGTGCCGAATCGCAAAGAATGCTCTGGTCAGGAAGGGGGTAACATTTTCGGGGCTGAAGTGATTAAAGGATTGGCTTGGCGCTTCTCTCTCTTCCTTTTGCTTTTCTTTTTTTTAAACGTGATAATAAATGGTTTCATATGATCACTATTCCTAAATAAAATACTTTTTCTTTTTTGGCATGATCAGTAGGGGTGAGCTTCGAGTTCAAGTCGAACTCATATTCGACTCGAACATTGGCTGTTCGCAAGTTCGCCAAACAGCGAACAATTTGGGGTGTTCGCGGCAAATTCGAATGCCGCAGAACACCCTTTAAAAGTCTATGGGAGAAATCAAAAGTGCTAATTTTAAAGGCTTATATGCAAGTTATTGTCATAAAAAGTGTTTGGGGACCCGGGTCCTGCCCCAGGGGACATGGATCAATGCAAAAAAAAGTTTTAAAAACGGCCGTTTTTTCAGGAGCAGTGATTTTATTAATGCTTAAAGTCAAACAATAAAAGTGTAATATCCCTTTAAATTTCGTAGCTGGGGGGTGTCTATAGTATGCCTGTAAAGGGGCACATGTTTCCTGTGTTTAGAACAGTCTGACAGCAAAATGACATTTCGAAGGAAAAATTACATTTAAAACTACCCGCGGCTATTGCATTGCCGACAATACACATAGAAGTTCATTGATAAAAACGGCATGGGAATTCAACACAGGGAAACCTCGAACCAAAATTTAAAAAAAAAATGACGTGGGAGTCCCCCTAAATTCCATACCAGGCCCTTCAGGTCTGGTATGGATATTAAGGGGAACCCCAGCCAAAATTTAAAAAAAAAATTACGTGGGGTTCCCCCTAAATTCCATACCAGACCCTTCAGGTCTGGTATGGTTTTTAAGGGGAACCCCGCGCCAAAAAAAAAAAAGAAACGGCGTGGGGTCCCCCCAAAAATCCATACCAGACCCTTATCCGAGCACGCAACCTGGCAGGCCGCAGGAAAAGAGGGGGGATGAGAGTGCGCCCCCCTCCTGAACCGTACCAGGCCACATGCCCTCAACATTGGGAGGGTGCTTTGGGGTAGCCCCACAAAACACCTTGTCCCCATGTTGATGAGGACAAGGGCCTCATCCCCACAACCCTGGCCGGTGGTTTTGGGGGTCTGCGGGCGGGGGGCTTATCGGAATCTGGAAGCCCCCTTTAACAAGGGAACCCCCAGATCCCAGCCCCCCCCCTGTGTGAAATGGTAAGGGGGTACTTACCCCTACCATTTCACTAAAAAACTGTCAAAAATGTTAAAAATGACAAGAGACAGTTTTTGACAATTCCTTTATTTAAATGCTTCTTCTTTCTTCTATCTTCCTTCATCTTCTTCTGGTTCTTCTGGCTCTTCTGGTTCTTCCTCCGGCATTCTCGTCCAGCATCTCCTCCGCGGCGTCTTCTATCTTCTTCTCCGGGCCACTCCGCACCCATGCTGGCATGGAGGGAGGCTCCCGCTGTGTGACGGAGTCTCCTCCTCTGACGGTTCTTAAATAACGGGGGGCGGGGCCACCCGGTGACCCCGCCCCCTTCTGATGCACGGTGACTTGACGGGACTTTCCTGTGACGTCACGGGGAATGCCACAGGGAAGTCCCGTCATGTCCCGTGCGTCAGAGGGGGCGGGGTCACCGGGTGGCCCCCCCACTTATTTAAGAACCGTCAGACGAGGAGACGCCGTCACACAGCGGGAGCCAGCATGGATGCGGAACGGCCCGGAGAAGAAAATGAAGAAGAGAAGAAGGAAGAAGAAAAGAGGATAAAGAAGAAGATGAAGAGAAGAGCGGGAGCCTCCCTCCATGCCATGGGTGCGGAGCGGCCCGAGGAGAAGAAGATAGAAGACGCCGTGGAGGAGATGCTGGACGAAAATGCCGGAGGAAGAACCAGAAGAGCCAGTAGAACCAGAAGAAGATGAAGGAAGATAGAAGAAAGAAGAAGCATTTAAATAAAGGAATTGTCAAAAACTGTCTCTTGTCATTTTTAACATTTTTTACAGTTTTTTAGTGAAATGGTAGGGGTAAGTACCCCCTTACCATCTCACACAGGAGGGGGCGGGATCTGGGGGTTCCCTTGTTAAAGGGGGCTTCCAGATTCTGATAAGCCCCCCGCGCGCAGACCCCCACAACCACCAGCCAGGGTTGTGGGGATGAGGCCCTTGTCCTCATCAACATGGGGACAAGGTGTTTTGGGGGGCTACCCCAAAGCACCCTCCTAATGTTAAGGGCATGTGGCCTGGTACGGTTCAGGAGTGGGGGGCCGCACTCTTGTCCCCCCCTCTTTTCCTGCGGCCTGCCAGGTTGCGTGCTCGGATAAGGGTCTGGTATGGATTTTTGGGGGGACCCCACGCCGTTTTTTTTTTTGGCGCGGGGTTCCCCTTAAAATCCATACCAGACCTGAAGGGTCTGGTATGGAATTTAGGGGGAACCCCACGTCATTTTTTTTTTAAATTTTGGCCGGGGTTCCCCTTAATATCCATACCAGACCTGAAGTGCCTGGTATGGAATTTTAAAATTAGCACTTTTGATTATTCATGTTCGTGTCCCATAGATTTTAACGGTGTTTGTGTGTTCGAGCGAACTTTTTTCCTGTTCGCATGTTCTGGTGTGAACTGAACAGGGGGGTGTTCGGCTGATCCCTAATGATCAGTCATATTTTCATTATCAATGCCAAAATTTCACAATTTCTGCCAGTGTATGCAAACTTTTGAGCAAACTTTTGAACTGTATTCTGCATTCTCGCCTAGCTGTCCTTCTCTCATCATACTGATCTCTGTGCCCAGAGTTAAGTAGTTGGTCTTTCCAAGCACAATCCAAAGTTGTGGAGATTTGTCCATGAGAATATACAGTAATCCCTGGACAAGTGTGATTGTAATATAATAACTTCTGTGTGAGTAATCATGTATTTTCTTGTAAATGATCACCTTCTAAACAACCCATTTAGTTTAAAATTGAAATGAAGGGCGAAAATTTGTGTATAGATATAAAAAAAAAACACCATAAATACCTTTTTTTCCCTTTTTTTTTAGAGATCACATTCCCTCTGTTCACAGCTGCATAAGAGCTGAAGGGGGGAGAAGCAACAGTACACTGAACCTCCCAGAGAATGGTTGTGCAGGGAGGGCATGTAAGGACAAGTCTGATCATTGGAAGAGAGCAGACTGAGTTCCCAGCACAGCTAGATAACTGACTACACTGTGCTCTCCAGCCTAATGTGGTCAGTTTTTAATAGAAAATCAGAGGGACTATCAGGAACACCAGGGATTTCACACAAAGGAAGCAATAAAAGAGAACCCAATACTTTTTCATACATGTACATGGTACAGCAGGCACATATCAGGAATTTGATATGCTGGGTAACAAACACTTTCACACCGTGAGAATACATATAAGGACTGATTGATCTGTGCTGTACCTTACATACTCTAAACTGCTCCACTCTGTAAACTGCAATGTACATTACAAACTCCACAGTGTTTCACTCTGCACACTGTGCTGTATTTATATACTCCAAACCACTCCAATTTTTTGCACAGTGCTGAAAAATTTTTTTTCACCACTTTACCAGTTCAGTTGAGGGAAGTTTTTTTTTGAGAGGCAAAGGGAATTTTCCAGATTTGTTGCAAATTTTGACTTGCAGAAATCAATTCGCTCTTCTCTGTTCTCTACTAATGCAAACCAGAAAAGAAGCAAGGTCAGTAAGATGGAAAAAAAATACTCAGCCATGTGGAATTCAGAAAGCAAGAGTTACAACTCACTCAGCAGTTGCTCAATGATTCCTTATACAAGGAAAAATAGACTGATGAACTGAACACCCTCCATCCAATTCATCTTGAAAAAAGGCTAAACCACGTCTCATCTTATAAATGTGTATGTATGTGCACTTCTTCACAGATGAATAATTCATCTAGGCTGGGATATGAATAGGTATAGTTCATACAAATTGTTCTGACTTGTTTGATTTGTATAGTAATGTGCTTTACAACTGCAGCTATTCCAGCTCTTGTTTCCTGCACACTGGATCGGTGAGATAGTTTAACATAGCTCAGCAGCTGAACAGAAAAGCCTACATGTGTCCCAGCAAGTGTGCTTCATTTCATGTTTCAATCTTGTATAGTTGTGCATGCACATGGACTGTATGTTGTGTGTGTGTGTGTGTGTGTGTATATATATATATATATATATATATATATATATATGTAGCGCTGACAACTGTTGTTTCTAGCTTTATGTATATTATTTAGTACAATAGTTGTGTTAGTGCCATCTTGTGGACAATTTATAAAGTGCAGTAAGTTTACGTCTCAGGACTCAGTGACATGGAAGTGATTCATTGTTTACTTCGGAACTGTATCTCTGACCCACCCACAATGCTCCTGGACAAAGTCAGAACTGAACTGCACTGTGGGAGGAGATAAAAGGGGTAAGCAACGGCCATTTTAGGTCTCTTGTTCCTGGGACGCGTGGCCTGCCAGCAGGACTCTGTGGGTGTGAGTGTCCCACAGGGTTGCGGCCTACCTTTCGGAAGAGCGGAGCAGCTGCAGTATCCTGCCATCGCATCGCAGTGAGCTGGACAAGAGACGTGATTGTTCCGGAAGACCCGTGGGGAGTTAACCGAGGACTCCTGGTCGTTTGTGGACGGAACAGTGTGACGGCGTGGTGGTGCCTCTATACGGAACTGAGAACTGCTGAACCGGAGACATCTACCTGCTTGGATTTCATGTGGTTAGAGGGTTGACACCCAGAAGTTTAACTGAGTATTACACACACATCTTTAGAACTGTACAGAGTGTTGCTGGGACTGATAGTCCCACGGAACAAGTTAAGTCTGAGAGTATTACATCCAAATAGACTTCAGCGTTCAAGTGCGGATGTTAAATGTTTGTTTCTTCATATAAAGACACCTAGTCACTTATTTTGATTATAATTGTTTAGTGTGTTATACTACACTGCAAAACCCCCGGGAGGAACCCTTTGCGGATTACAATTACAAGAGCTAGCGAAGACTGAAGACGTCTGGACTACCTCTTTCACTGCAGGGCCCTGCATTTTTAGTAGAGTGACTTTAAGGTCTAGAGCAGGGGGAGCTCCCAGGTATAGGCTTATACCACCATATATATATATATTTCTGTGATTGTTATTGGCTGTCATTATCGTTCCTTATACTATCACACTACTAGGGATGAGCTTCAAGTTCGAGTCGAACTCATGTTCTACTCGAACATTGGCTGTTCGCAAGTTCGCCGAACAGCGAACAATTTGGGGTGTTCGCGGCAAATTCGAATGCCGCGGAACACCCTTTAAAAGTCTATGGGAGAAATCAAAAGTGCTAATTTTAAAGGCTTATATGCAAGTTATTGTCATAAAAAGTGTTTGGGGACCCGGGTCCTGCCCCAGGGGACATGGATCAATGCAAAAAAAAGTTTTAAAAACGGACGTTTTTTCAGGAGCAGTGATTTTATTAATGCTTAAAGTCAAACAATAAAAGTGTAATATCCCTTTAAATTTCGTACCTGGGGGTGTCTATAGTATGCCTGTAAAGGGGCGCATGTTTCCTGTGTTTAGAACAGTCTGACAGCAAAATGACATTTGGAAGGAAAAAACTCATTTAAAACTACCTGCGGCTATTGCATTGCCGACAATACACATAGAAGTTCATTGATAAAAACGGCATGGGAATTCCCCACAGGGGAACCCCGAACCAAAAAAAAAAAAAAAAATGATGTGGGGGTCCCCCTAAATTCCATACAAGGCCCTTCAGGTCTGGTATGGATATTAAGGGGAACCCCAGCCAAAATGTAAAAAAAAAATTGACGTGGGGTTCCCCCTAAATTCCATACCAGACCCTTCAAGTCTGGTATGGATTTTAAGGGGAACCCCGCGCCAAAAAAAAAAAAAAAATGGCGTGGGGTCCCCCTAAAAATCCATACCAGACCCTTATCCGAGCACGCAACCTGGCAGGACGCAGGAAAAGAGGGGGGACGAGAGTGCGGCCCCCCCCCTCCTGAACCGTACCAGGCCACATGCCCTCAACATTGGGAGGGTGCTTTGGGGTAGCCCCCCAAAACACCTTGTCCCCATGTTGATGAGGACAAGGGCCTCATCCTCACAACCGTGGCCTGTGGTTGTGGGGGTCTGCGGGCAGGGGGCTTATCGGAATCTGGAAGCCCCCTTTAACAAGGGGACCCCCAGATCCCGGCCCCCCCCCTGTGTGAAATGGTAAGGGGGTACTTACCCCTACCATTTCACTAAAAAACTGTCAAAAATGTTAAAAATGACAAGAGACAGTTTTTGACAATTCCTTTATTTAAATGCTTCTTCTTTCTTCCTTCATCTTCTTCTTCTTCTGGTTCTTCTGGCTCTTCTGGTTCTTCCTCCGGCGTTCTCGTCCAGCATCTTCTCCGCGGCGTCTTCTATCTTCTTCTCCTCGGGCTGCTCCGCACCCATGGCATGAGGGGAGGCTCCCGCTCTTCTCTTCATCTTCTTCTCTTCTTCATCTTCTTCTTCATCTTCTTCTTCGGGTGCGGAGCGGCCCGAGGAGAAGAAGATAGAAGACGCCGCGGAGAAGATGCTGGACGAGAACGCCGGAGGAAGAACCAGAAGAGCCAGAAGAACCAGAAGAAGAAGAAGATGAAGGAAGAAAGAAGAAGCATTTAAATAAAGGAATTGTCAAAAACTGTCTCTTGTCATTTTTAACATTTTTGACAGTTTTTTAGTGAAATGGTAGGGGTAAGTACCCCCTTACCATTTCACACAGGGGGGGGCCGGGATCTGGGGGTCCCCTTGTTAAAGGGGGCTTCCAGATTCCGATAAGCCCCCCGCCCGCAGACCCCCACAACCACCGGCCACGGTTGTGAGGATGAGGCCCTTGTCCTCATCAACATGGGGACAAGGTGTTTTGGGGGGCTACCCCAAAGCACCCTCCCAATGTTGAGGGCATGTGGCCTGGTACGGTTCAGGAGGGGGGGGGGCCGCACTCTCGTCCCCCCCTCTTTTCCTGCGGCCTGCCAGGTTGCGTGCTCGGATAAGGGTCTGGTATGGATTTTTAGGGGGACCCCACGCCGTTTTTTTTTTTTTTTTTGGCGCGGGGTTCCCCTTAAAATCCATACCAGACCTGAAGGGTCTGGTATGGAATTTAGGGGGAACCCCACATCAATTTTTTTTTTAAATTTTGGCTGGGGTTCCCCTTAATATCCATACCAGACCTGAAGGGCCTTGTATGGAATTTAGGGGGACTCCCACATCATTTTTTTTTTTTTAATTTTGGTTCGGGGTTGCCCTGTGGGGAATTCCCATGCCGTTTTTATCAATGAACTTCTATGTGTATTGTCGGCAATGCAATAGCCGCGGTAGTTTTAAATGTGTTTTTTCCTTCAAAATGTCATTTTGCTGTCAGACTGTTCTAAACACGGGAAACATGCGCCCCTTTACAGGCATACTATAGACACCCCCCAGGTATGAAATTTAAAGGGATATTACACTTTTATTGTTTGACTTTAAGCATTATTAAAATCACTGCTCCTGAAAAAACGGCCGTTTTTAAAACTTTTTTTTGCATTGATTCATGTCCCCTGGGGCAGGACCCAGGTCCCCAAACACTTTTATTGACAATAACTTGCATATTAGCCTTTAAAATTAGCACTTTTGATTATTCATGTTCGTGTCCCATAGACTTTAACGGTGTTCGCGTGTTCGAACGAATTTTTTTCCTGTTCGCATGTTCTGGTGCGAACCGAACAGGGGGGTGTTCGGCTCATCCCTACACACTACGTTGGTGTGATAGTATATTCATTGAAATAACTTTTTATATAAATATATTACTTACTCAAAGAAAGAAGCTATTTTTGGTCATTATTGAAGTTTGCGTGCAGTGTTGTCATTTCTCCTACAGGTGGAGTTACCAGCACCCAGGCAGAGATAACCATATTTGTAAGTGTATATTGTGGGTTAAAGTTAATGCTTATATTGTTACAACACTGCACTACAGTTGTGCCAAGGGGAGAGAACAATTTAAGAAGGGTGTAGAGCAAAGAGGACAGGCCCGCTTAAACCAGCAGCTCCACCGTGAGTTATTGCTACATATATATATACACAGCGGGTAAAATAAGTATTGAAGACAACACCATTTTTCTAGGAAAATATATTTATAAAAAAGGTGCTATTGACATGAAATATTCACCACATGTCGGTAACAACCCATACATAAAAGAAACCAAAACAAATATGTGTAATAAAATGGAATGGCACAGGGAAAAAGTATTGTACATATGAATAAAGGGAGGTTCAAAAAGGCATGAAAAGGCAAGACACCAGCAGGAATATATCAGTAATTAGAAAGAAATCCTGCCCCTGGTCAGGGCAAATTGATATCAGCTGGTTCAGTCTCAACTGCCGACCCTTTAAAAAGGTTTCTCATTACTAAGGTGTCATACAAGAAACATCTCATGATGGGTAAAAGTGAAGCACTCTCTCAAGACCTTCGCAACCTATTTGTTGCAAAACATACTGATGGCATTGGTTAGAAAAGGATTTCTAAACTTCTAAATGTTCCAGTGAGCACTGTTGGAGCCATAATCCAGAAGTGGAAAGAACATAATTTCATCATAAACCAGCCACGACCAGGTGCTCCTCGCAAGATTTCTGACAGAGGAATGAAAAGATTTATGAAAGGAGTTGTCCAAGAGCCCAGGACCACTTGGTCAGAAAGACCTGGAATTAGCAGATACAATTGTTTTAAAGAAAACAATAAGTAATGCACTCAACAGCCATGGCCTATATGCTCACCACACAAGACTCCATTGCTGAAGAAAAAGCATGTTAACCACTTAACCCCCGGAAGGATTTGCCCCCTGAATGACCAGGCTTTTTTTTGTAATATGGCACTTTAACTGATAGTTGCGTGGTCGTGCAATGCTGTACTCAAACAAAATTGACGTCCTTGTTTTTCCCACAATTAGAGCTTTCTTTTGGTGGTATTTGATCACCTCTGCGGTTTTTATTTTTTGCGCTATAAACAAAAAAAGAGCAACAATTTTGAAAAAAAGACAATATTTTTTACTTTTTGCTATAATAAATTTCCTCCCAAAAAATAAAAAAAACAAATTTCTTCCTTAGTTTAGTCCAATATGTATTCTTCTTCATACAAAAAAAAATGCAATAAGTGTATATTGAATGATTTGCGCAAAAGTAATAGCGTCTACAAAATTGGGGATATATTTATGCCATTTTTATTATTATTTTTTTTTCACTAGTAATGGCGGGCGATCTGCGATTTTTAGTGGGACTGCGACATTGCGGCGGACAGATCTGACACTTTTGACACTTTTTTGGGACCATTGACATTTATACAGCAATCAGAGCTAAAATATGCCACTGATTACTGTATAAATGTCATTGGCAGGGAAAGTGTTAACACTAGGGGGCGATCAAGGGGTTAAATGTGTGTCCTAGGGAGTGATTCTAACTGTGGGGGGATACGACTGCCTGAAGGAGGAGAAAATCACTGTTCATACTTAGTGAGAACAGGAGATCTGTCTCCTCTCTCCTGATAGAACGGAGATCTGTCTGTTTACATTGACAGATCTCCATTCTGCCTCTCGAAGGAGCGATCGCGGGTGCATCGGCTCCGTCGATTTGCCCAGGGGAGCCAACCTGCTGCAGTAAAACTGCAGCAGCTTGTTCTCTAGTGTTTAAAGCTTGTTTAAAGTTTGCTGCACAGCATTTAGACAAGACTGTGAAATGCTTGGAGAATATAGTCTGGTCAGATGAGACCAAAATTGAACTCTTTGAATGCCATAATACACACCATGTTTGGATGTCAAATGGTACTGCACATCACCCCAAAAACACTCCCATACCAACAGTGAAGTTTTGAGATGGGGACATCATGGTGTCGGGCTGTTTTTCAGCATACAGTACTGGCAAACTTCATATTGTTAAAGGAAGAATGAATGGAAAAATAGACCAAGACACATAAAAATCTGCTGCCATCTACTAGGATGATGAAGATGAACTGAGGGGGGACATTTCATCAAGACAATGATCCCAAACACAAAGCCAAGGAAACTCTCAAATAACTCTTTAAAGAAAGAGGAAATAAAGCTGCTAGAATGCTGCGGGAAAATAAAGCTGCCCAGCCAATCACCTGACTTGAATCCAATAGAAAATCTATGGAAAAGAACTAAAGATCAGAGTTCATTGAAGAGGCAGATTTGAAGGCTGTTTGTGTGGAAAAATGGATCAAAATCACACCTGAGCAATGCATGAGACTTGTTTCTCCATACAGGAGGTGTCTTAAAGCTGTCATTACCAACAAAGGATTTTGTACAAAGTATTAAATACATTTCAGTTAGCATGTTCAATACTTTTTTCCCTGTGTCATTCCATTTTATTACACATAACTTCATTTCTGAACATATTTGTTTTTATTTCTGTATATGTATGGATTGCACTGGTTGTTACGGACATGTGGTGAAAATTTCATGTCAATAGTATCTTCAGAAATATATTTACCGTACCTAGAAAAATGGGGACGTATTCAACACTTATTTTACCCGCTACAGTATATATATCTATACATATATATCTATATATTTATTTATTTTTTTCAGAAATAAGAGTGTTAATAGTTAATTTTTTTAACAATTAACAAAATTAAAAGTAAATGAACATAAAAAAAATCCAAATCAAACTAATATATGGTGTGACCACCCAGAACAGCATCAATTCTTGCACACAGTTTTTGAAGAACGCGGCAGGTAAGTTGTTCCAAACATCTTGGGGAACTATCCACAGATTAGATCATGTCCAATTAGGCCCAACACACCACACATATAACAGGTGAACATGGAACACCGCACATAGCGGTGTTGCTATGCATTGTGGCAATGCACTTGCACAAATGGGCCACAAAGGGAAGACTTGCAGTAAAAAAAAATTAACATAAAAGCCCTATCAACATTAGATAAAAAACAATATGAAATGAACGAAAAAAAACAAACAAAACAGATACTACCCTCTGAAACAAATTTAATCCCATTTTTGTTTTTAAAGTGGTAAATTAAGTTAAGTGCAGCAAAACAACCTGCAATATAATAATATAGGAACTTCCAATTCATTGATACCATGGCTTTTGTGTTCCTCCACTTTTAAAGTGAGGGTGCTGGCTCATCCAAAAGCCCCCTTAATGCGTCTTTTTAGCCTGCTTGCTTTAGTTCAAAGGCCATGCACTCCCAGATACATCTGCACGAATATATTGAGGGATGGCAAATCTCAAAACTATTTCATATGAGTCACTTCAAATAGATCATCTTTGTTGGCTCTTTAACTACCTGCCAATAGAATGAATACACAGCAGGTTTCTCTGTGGAGATGCTATAGGTGTAGCCCAGCCAGACTTTAGCTCTGCCCAACAGCATCAGATCCAATGAGTAAAATGCCTCAGTACAGGAGCAAATGGCTAGACAAGAGTAGGTCTAGAAATGGCTGCCCTTATTAAATCAGAAGTTAGCCCTATTTACTGATGCAATTAGAAAGCGGAGAGCCCACACTGGGGAAGAGGAGAGGGGACATAGAGGTTGCAGGGCCGAGAGAACAGAGCTGCTGTGTGGTGCCGAGCAGGAGAGCTACAGTGCACAGAGCCTAAATAAAGCTGCAAAATGACACAGCTGAAGAGTGCAGAGTGAGGAGCGCCTAGAGAGACTGTGCTGAGTTCTGCAAGCAAACTAGAGAGCCCCATAGACTTTGCCTGCTGCTTACTCTGAGGACATAGTGAGAGAAAGCACAGGCTTGAGAGGGAAGTCTCTAAGTGTGACAAAACCTCTCATCTAGCCATTGGGGATGACATTTTCACTGACTGCTCACCAGAAGACATTTATGCAACACAGGTCGTGAAAGGCCTCTGGTCACCCTGACACCCCATTCACACAGGGGCAACACGACTTGCAGGTCGCCTCAGCGAGGTGACCTGCAATAGACTGCCCGGGCGACTTGCAAAATGACTTCTGTATAGAAGTCTATGCAAGTCGCCCCAAGTCGCCCCCGAAGTCGTACAGGAACCTTTTTCTAAGTCGGAGCGACTTGCGTCGCTCCCCTTAGAACGGTTCCATAGCACAGAACGGGAGGCGACTTGTCAGGCGGCTAAGTCGCCTGACAAGTCGTCCCTGTGTGAATGGGGTCTTATACCATTCAATTTTGTTGCCTTGGTGGGGATTTGATTGCTGCCAGCTGGAGCAATCTAAGGAGATTGCTACACTCATTCCTTTACTGTGGCTTGCAAATATTCTCTTTTTACAGTGAGTGCTCCTGAAAAGATTCAGGGTTCTACCACCAGCAGCCTTTTCCACTGACCAGTTGTTAGAGTCTTAAAAACAGAAGATAAGCTGCGCAGATTGTTGCCTCCCACAGAGTTCCTTTTTATATTTTTTTTGTCCGAACAGTTGATTTATTAAAAAGGAATTGCACTTACAAAATCTTGGTGAAAACCAGCGTATTTCAGTAGTAAACAAACTTCGGCGTCTCCGTCTGTTGCCTCCGCTTCCTAGGTTCGAAGCTAGGAAGCGGAGGCAACAGACGGAGACGCCGAAGTTTGTTTACTACTGAAATACGCTGGTTTTCACCAAGATTTTGTAAGTGCAATTCCTTTTTAATAAATCAACTGTTCGGACATATTACGCTATGGATTGTCTTTCTGTTTTATATCCCTGAGAATCATCTGCTGCTTACGGTTGCCTTATGCCAAGGTTGTGGGGAGACCCAATTCCCTGTGCTGATTTAGACTGCCGTAATAGCAGTCACCAGGATCCGGTAAGCGCATTTGATATTCCACCCTGGGTGTGACGAGATACAGAAGATTTCCCTACCTGCACCTTTATCTCCTTTTTTTGGCACTTTTCTTTTTCAATCACGGATTATTTCTTCATCTTGTGGACTTTATTTTTTGGGGTTTTTCTCCTTTTTCACATTTGTTACTTTTCACATATCATTACTGTATTTATTGGCGTATAACACTCACTTTTTCACTGTGAAAATCAGGTGCAAATATCGTGTGCGTGTTATACGCCAATACTTCAATTTTAGCTGCCTCGGAGGGGACAGGGAGGGGGTGGGATGAGCGCTGTCAGATTACATACAGTGAGAATCTCCTGTTTACTTGGTGGCCTCTATAATAGGAAGTCCTGTCTCTTGGGCCGCCTTTGGACCACTGTCTATCATAGGAGATTCTCACTGTATGTAATATGTCGGCGCTCATCCCGCTCCCCTCTAGGCTGCAGATGGACATCGATCAGGCTGCATTGTTGGCAATGGTGAGGCTGTTGCACTGATGGCAATGGTGAGGCTGCTGCATTGATGGTAAGGCTGCTGCATTGATGGCATTGGCGAGGCTGCAGATGGGCATTGATCAGGCTGCATTGATGGCGATGGCGAGGCTGCTGCTTTGATGGCAATGGCTAGGCTGCAGATGGGCATTGATCAGACTGCATTGATGGCAATGGTAAGGCTGCAGATGGGCACTGACCCTTATTTTGCTTCAAAGTTCCTTATTTCAAATTTTAAGTTTTTTTCCTGAAACTTCCCTCTTAAAATGAATGTGCGTGTTATACGCCTGTGCGTGTTACACGCCGATAAATACGGTATTTATTATTCTCTTGGATATTAGTGCTCATCCCTATATTCAATTGTTTAATATTGTAGCATTACTTATTTTGTGCATCACTTAAATCAATTTTTCTAGCGCTGCATCTTTTTTATTTCCTCCTAATTATATGTACTGGTATTGCTTAAGCCGGCATGTAGTATCAGAAGAATATTATTATTGTCATTATTTGGGCTAAACTTTCATTGAAGGGTTTTGTTCCCCTTTAAAATAAAGCCTGCATTAAGCCACTGGTGTGTGTTGGTGAATGTTGGGTTCATTTCAGGGTAGGTCACCACTGAGGAAAGGACCCATCTATCTAAGAACCACCTAGGAAGTCAGGGTTACATAAGCAAAAACTAAAATCATTTTAATGTATCTTGGAAAGCCCCTTTAAGGCTCATTCACACCAGCTGCATTTCAGTGCATTATATTCTGCATCAAAAATGCATGGACAGTGTTTAACATGGATTCCAATTATCCTAATTCACACCAGTGCAGTGCACTCCATTGCAGTCAACAAAAGTAGAACATGATGCATTTTTTCTGTATGGAACGCATCTGGAACACACCAAAAAGCTTCAAAAATGCACCAGACCGCACATGTCCTCAATTGTTTTTAATTGAGCTGATGAAAAAAAAATGCATTGGAATGCATAACAAATGCACTGGTCTGGAACACATCAAAAATGCATAAAAAATGCATGCAGAAATTGTGGTGTGAATCGACCCTTATTAAAATCTTTTCATCATCTACTCATGTCACAAATAGTAAAAACTTTAAACATCACAGTTTTTTTGATGGGAAAAAAAAATTAATTTTACCCAGGAGGATGCCACATCTAATATGATGTAGCACCCTGATGTTTATACAGGGTTGCTAGTACATTTACCTGCCAGGCATAGTTGCCTTGGCAAATTGTTAGGGGATCAATTGATTCCACTCTAATTCTGGAATTGCTGCACTTCTCTCTTCTGTCACTAGATGGCTGGGTATCTGGTAACATTAGATAAGAAAGGGGCACGGCAAGGACAGAGTATGAATAGATAAATTATCTCAGCCAATAATCAGGTATCTTTTTGGGTCCCTTGGCCTGCTGGGAGAGCCTACTTATTTGGGTGAGGTCAGATGATCGGGGTTCTGTGCCACCTGGACGGCTGTCTGGTTAGACATGTGTTATGTTGCCCGGGCTGCTAGGCTAGAGCTTGAGGCCTATCCCGGGTATATCTGGCTGCTAGGCTGTCTGAGGGTCTATCCAGAAGGAAGAAAGCAGAGTAGGGTTGGGACTGTGGCTTGCAGTCCAACCATAAGTGATGGTTCTGCCGGGCGGAAAACTTGTCGTAGTCGGAGGTTAAAGGGAAGCTGTCGCCACTAAGGGACCATCCACTTTATTACCCGGGACCACAATGAGTAGCTGAATCAAGTACCGGAGCAGTATTCTCACCAACTGGGGATGGTGAAGAATTAGGAAACTTCAGCAGGTGTCAAGCCAGGGACCCAGCCAGTGGAGGTAACGCTTGCAGAGCAGCCTAGTGTGCCAAAAAAGGGACCGAGCAGGCTAGTGGGGTGACGCTTGAGTGCGTCATCTAGGTAATGCAGGCATCTAGCACTCAAGAATATATGGAATGTGAAGACTCTTCACCCAAATGTACATCTTCATCAGAGCAAAGACTGGAGGAATAAATGGTAGGAGGTTCAGCCTGATAATCAGGCAGGTTACACATGTATTCCACATAAATACTTTTACTTTCCCTACTTTAACTTAGCTGCAATTTATAGTGATTATTATGTTATTTTGGCACTTTCCTTTACAGCAACACAAAGGTGAAGATTGCATTTATGCCATATGCATTTAGGGCCAGTGCCAGCATAAGGTGGCTTAGGCAGCCACCGTAGGGCGCCAGGATGGGGGGGGCCTTAAAACATACCTCCCAACCGTCTATGATTTACCAGGACTGCCGCAAGATTTGATTTAAATCCCAGAGTCCCGGCAAATGTGTGCTGAATCCAAGTTCCTACACTGAGCTCTGGTAACTTGCCTGACAGGGGCATCCTTCAAGTTGTCGCCCATACCACTATGGACACAATGTGAAGAAGTTACCAGAGTGGACAGTGTAGATAGTGAGTTGATGTGGGGAGTGAAAAAACCTGCCCTTGCTTACATATGCAGCATATATGGGGCTGGGCAGCAAAATGCACCTTCGCCTGTGTTGACAAAAATCCTTGCACCGGTCCCATAGGTATTCAGTATTGTCTGAAAGCCTAACTTCAGACAATTGTTTTACCATTTGTTTTGGATAGAGTGGGGAAGAGTTGTTTTTTTTTTAGGTTTTTATTTCTGCCTGTTACCCCCATCAGAAAGATTATCCATCATTTATTGTCCTTGTCATGAACATACAATAAATGGGGGGGGGGGTGCACTGGTTATCAGGCAAGACAGGCACAGATAGCCCTCTTCTCCTGTTGATGATTTTAAGGTGCTCATAGAGAATATATTAATTATAATTTGCTGGTTCAGCTATTACTAACTGTATTGGGCAAAAATCCAATGTTTAAAGGCCATGCAAAGACATCCCTAGCCCATGCTCATCATGCAAAATAGCAACCCACCTCTTCCACATCTCTCTCTTCAGACCTAGGCACAGATGCCTGAAAGAAGTCCCTATGTGTGTGCACATCCAACTACCCCAACTAGAATCTTTTGCCAGCATTAGCCCTTATAGTATGCATGGCAACCGTGTATTTTGGTAAATTACCCCTTCCATATGATCTGGTCACAAAGAAAGAACAGAGTGGGTAGGCACTTTGAGGCAGCAGTTTGGCTTAATGTCCATCCTGCTAGAGGTGGTGTGACCTGCCCCTCTCCCAAAATTATTCTGCAAGATACAGCTCAACCCACTTCTCTCACGCAGACCCACTACCACTTGCCATAATGCCAGTTTGCAGGTATCACCATCAGGCGACAGAGTGTATCCAGGAGATTCTTGGGACATCCAAGTGGTGAGCAGCATTTGGCCACCCATTGTGTTGAACTTTACCTCAGACACTATTTACTTGGGCAGAATTTCCTTAAAAAGAATTAATCATTTCTTTGGAAAACCTTTGTGAAGATATACTTACCTTTTATTACAAATACCTTCACTTGAAGGCTGAGTGAAAAACCATGACATTTAAAGAGCCCCATTATCAGCAGACTTTGTGGCAGATTTACCCGCTGGCCATTGGTTAGCTAGGGTTTGTTTCACTGTAGTTTGGGCACAATAGTTAGATGCATCCTTCTTACTCCAAACCTGGGACATTTGGTTGCATTGATTGTTGATTAATTATAGCTTAAAACATTGTTCTCTGTTTGCCCAGTGTGTTTAGGCAGGGTACTTCATTGGTAGAAATGAAAACAAACAAGCATGATCTGTATTTCATTAGCTGCAACTGAGGGCAGGGGAGACATTGGGGACCTAACAAACCCTGATATCTCCATAAAAAAGGATCTGTCACCTGCCCATGCTATCACGTAAGGGGTTTTAGCCTTCTTGTGATATCAATAAAGTTAAATAACAAAAAAAAAGAACATGTGTTGAAAAAAAAAAAATGAAAGCAATCCCATCTCCCCACATTTACTTGCAAATGCGCATGTCGGGTGTACATGTGTAAATTAACAGCAATTGCTCCACACACGTGTCAGTATTTAACGTGAACATCAGAGTGAGAGCAATCATTCTTGTGCCATAATCGATAGTTGAAATTCATCTTTTGCTGGCAGGGGCATTATTGTAACATGCTACATGTTACACTCTAAACATGGGTGTAACATGTAATGTGTTACAAAGGTGAACCTTTCCTTTAACTCTAAATTGATAACCCATAAAGACTTTTAAAGCATCACCTATGGACACTCTTGGGTAACATAGTCTTTCGCCATTTCGCAGGCACATGCCTGGGCTTGACATGTTTGGTATCTATTTACGTAAAGCACCACTATACTTTATATTTTACATAAAAGTTAGTATTCTATTGTATTTTGTGTAACAAAATTCATTTTTGTGTATTTTTGTGTATTTTCTTCCTAAAAATATGAGTTTGATAAACATTTGAGCAAATATTGTGCAACATAAAAATTTGCAACTGCCACCGTTTTATTCTCAAGGGTCTCTGCTTTCACAATATAAACACTATTTAGAGGTTTAAAGTAATTTTATAGTAAACTTTGCAGATTTAACAAGGGGCATTTTTTTAAAGAAAAGGGCCTGGTAGACAAGTTGCTATAGCTAAACTCCAGGCAGACAGCTAAATAATCAAATGACACACATATTTGGGAGCTGCTTTACCTGAAATAAGGTTTTGTACAGTACTCTGGGATTTAAACAGATCTATCTCACAACACAGCTCTGTCTTGAAGGGCAGGAGACCTGATTTTTCTCTACTGCAGTGGATTAACACTTATAGGACTTATCATTTGCTTAAGCAGAGACTGGACAGTGAAAGGAGAAGAACTAGACGTGTAAGAGGGGTAGGTTGATGGTCACATCCTTCATGTTCCCCTTCTAATTGGGTGTCAAGTGTGGGTCACAAAAGAGGACTACCCCAGGGTGGATTCTTCTGGGCTACACTAGGCACCTTCATAGGGTCACTTGCCTTGGACATAGGGTACCGTTGCTTGGTGCTGAGCACTGTGTACTTTTGAGCAGATGACTGTAGTTTAATTAACTCTCTCGTCCCCTAGTCAGTGTACACCTTCACTGTCATAGCTGCATTTAGGAGGGATAAGCATAGCCTATACCCTCTCCACCTATCCAGCATATCACAGTTACCTCAGTCCCAGTAACAGTATGGGGTAATTTAATGCACCTAGAGCGGGCTCCATGCGCACACTCACTTAACTCATTCTCTTCCATACCTGGGCACAGGTTGGGGACCTCTGTGGTGCGAGTCTGCTCCCATTGCCATGGGAGATGGACCGCTCACTGAAAGAGTGCTGACAACATCTCCCTTCTGCAAGAGGCTATTCCACCTGTCACATGTATACGTTTAACAACAGGCTGCAAGTGAAACCTTTGTTATAAAACCTAGGATTGCCATGCTAATTGAGCAAAAAATAGTGAAAAACAAACAAAATATCGACCAACAGTCCACAATGTGTTTCCATGTGAGAATGAACAAAAAAAGCAATTTATGGAAATAAAGTCTTTAAGAACGTGTCCAAAAGGAAACGAATAACCATTCACCGAGTGCACCTTCACCGTAATTGATAAAAATGTGTGCTTACTAGAACGCTAGACTCCACATTATAAGAGTCTAGATAAGCATGGAATCACAAATCATTGCAAATCAATCCATTTAAAAGAGGTGGAGACGATATCATGGCAGACCTTGCTAGTTCCTAATCGCACTCATGGATCACTATTTTTTGCTCAATTAGCGCGCAATTATAGGTTTTATATATGTTACACAATTTGTTCTGTTGTGTTATTGCTAGCAGCTTTTTTGGTCATTTTTTGCATATTTTCTTTTATCACCTGCGCAGTAATTTCTCTATCCATTAAACCTTTGTTACCCTTGATAACCACTGGTTTGTACCTCACACTGTAATAATTGCTTATACGGATGTCTTCATACACCAAAGCGTACAGAAACCCATAGCGTAGACTATGTGTGCCGGTTATTTGCATTGCACTCCTTTGAATAACTTCAGACCAGGCAGAGGGCAAAGATTAAAAGCTTTACTTAGAAAAAAGTGCAAAACATGACAGAGTTCAAATGCACAAGAAACATTTCTTTCCCTGCATCCCTAATCCTAACTCAGGCTATGTGCTACCCCAGTGTACCTGCAGAGGAAGAGTCTGTGTATTAACCACTTGCCGACCACCTACTGCGGCAGAATGGCACGGGCAGGCAAAATCACGTACCTGGTGCCCGAGGCGGTTGGCTTCGTTAGGGGAGTGATCCAGGCTGAGGGGGAGGCCACTCATTCGTGGCCACCCCCTCGTGATCGCTCCCAACGAATGACAATCTTCCTCTGCTGCTGTAATGTAAATAGTGGCAGAGGAAAAGATGTCATCTCTCCTCGAGTCGGTCTTTTCGTTACGGCGCAGAGGAGAGAAGACATCAATGTGAGTTGCACCAACATTACACTAACAATAGAACACACTATGCACACTTTTCACCCCCCATCACCCCCCGATCACCCCCCTGTACCCCCTGTCACAGTGACACCAATAGCAGTTTTTTTTTTTGCATTGGTGTCAGTTTGTGACAGTTATAAGTGGTAGGGCAGTTAGTGGTAGCCCCCTTTAGGTCTAGGATACCCCCTAACCCCCCCTAATAAAGTTTTAACCCCTTGATCACCCCCCGTCGCCAGTGTTACTAAGCAATAGTTTTTCTGATCGCTGTATTAGTGTCACAGGTGACGCTAGTTAGGGAGGTAAGTATATAGGTTTGCAGTGTTTTATAGTGTCAGGGACCCCCATATACTACCTAATAAAGGTTTTAACCCCCTGATTGCCCCCTAGTTTACCCTTTCACCAGTCATCTCCGTATAACTGTTACGGGTGACGCTGGTTAGTTAGTTTGTTTTTTATAGTTTCGGGGCACCCGCCGTTTATTACCTAATAAATGTTTAACCCCCTAATCGCCCGGCGGTGATATCAGTTAAGTTTTAGGGTCAGATAAGGTCTGCGTCGCCCCAGGCAGCATCAGGTTAGCGCCAGTACCGCTAACACCCACGCACACAGCATACACCTCCCTTAGTGGTATAGTATCTGAACGGATCAATATCTGATCTGATCAGATCTATACTAGCGTCCCCAGCAGTTTAGGGTTCCCAAAAACGCAGTGTTAGCGGGATCAGCCCAGATACCTGCTAGCACCTGCGTTTTGCCCCTCGGCCCAGCCCTGCCCAGCCCACCCAAGTGCAGTATCAATCTATCACTGTCACTTACAAAACACTAAACACACATAACTGCAGCGTTCGCAGAGTCAGGCCTGATCCCTGCGATCGCTAACAGTTTTTTTGGTAGCTTTTTGATACAGTCGCTAACAGTCAGGAGTTTTTTAACCTGTCTCACTAGTGTACCACTAAATTTAGAGCCCAAAATGTCAAATCGAAGGTACACTAGTGAAGAGGCCTACATGTTTCTGAGCATGACAGATAGTGAAGAGGAAGTCACTCATCTGTCAGATTCAGGCTCAGAATACGATCCTGTAGACGACAGCGGCTCCATGACAGATAGCTCTGACGACGGAGTTGTGGTCCCTGCCAAGGTCAGGCGTACCAGACACCGAACTTCTTCTTCTGTCACTGATGTGCAAGAACGGCAGGTCCCTCCTATGGAGCAGAGCAGTACTAGCGCCGCTATTCCTTCTGGTGAACTGGCAAGCACCAGCGGCCTAGTACACCCTGGTCATACATCTGGCACTGCAGTATCACGTGGTGACGTGGCGAGTCCCATAAGTGCAGTTCAAGCTGGCAAGGTGGCAAGCACAAGTAGTGTCCCGCTGCCACCAAGAAGACGAACAAAGGCCCGTGATGCCCATAGTGCCCTTCCTGCTGCATTCGCCAATCCTAATTGGGAACCCATCACTTCTGCAGCACCCGTACTTCCCCCATTCACTGGCCAACCCGGCATTCAGGTGGAAACAGTTGATTTTACGTCACTTGATTTTTATTCGCTGTTTTTCACCAAAGATCTCTATAGATCTATTGTGGACCAAAGCAATTTGTACGCTGGTCAACACATTGCCACTATTCCCCAGTCCTTCCTTGCCAGAGATTGGAGACAAATTACGCTCTTCGAATTTAAGCTCTTTCTGGGCCTTTCCCTCAACATGGGCATAACCAAAAAGAGTGAGTTGCGGTCATATTGGTCCACTGACCCAATTCACCATATGCCCTTGTTCTTTGCCTCCATGACCAGGGCACGATACGAGCAGATCTTGTGGTTCATGCACTTCAATGACAATAAACTCTGTCGTCATCGTGGAGACCCTGGATGCGATTGGCTCTACAAAATTCGGCCCCTCGTAAACCACTTCAACCAACGTTTTGCACACTTGTTTACTCCCCATCAAGTTGTCTGCGTTGATGAGTCCCTGATTAAGTTTTCTGGCCGCTTGTCATTCAAACAGTACCTTCCCAGCAAGCGTGCCAGATACGGGGTCAAGATGTATAAGCTCTGTGACAGGGCCACAGGCTATACATGTAGTTTTATGGTTTACGAGGGAAAAGATAGCCATGTAGAGCCGACAAACTGTCCTGACTACATAGGAAGCGCTGGCAAGATTGTGTGGGACTTGGTGTCACCCTTATTCGGAATAGGGTACCACTTATATGTGGACAATTATTACACGAGCATGCCACTTTTTAGTCACCTTTTTGATCATCAGATTGGAGCTTGTGGCACCGTGCGACCTAATCTCCGGGGCTTTCCTGAGCGGCTTGTAGATTCCCGTCTTAGGCTGGGGGAGAGAGCCTGCTTGCAGTGTAATAATTTGCTCGCTATGAAGTGGAGGGATAATAAGAATGTTTTCGTTCTTACCTCCCTTCATGCAGACACGACGGTCCAAATTACTATGGCGACTGGTGTTGTGGAGAAACCCCTCTGTGTCCACGAATATAACCAAAATATGGGAGGGGTGGACCTCAATGACCAGTTGTTGGTGCCGTACCTAGTTGCCCGTAAGGCCAGACGCTCGTACAAAAAAGTGTCTGTTTATTTATTTCAATTGGCTTTGCTGAACACTTATGTGCTATACAGAGCTTCAGGACGGACTGGATCCTTCCTTAAATTCCAGGAAGAGATCGTCAGAGCCCTTCTGTTTCCAGATGGTGCTCCACCTCAGCTTCCTCAACCAAATGCAGTAAGCCGGCTGTATTTTCTTTATGTCCTTCCGAGTACCCCTACCCAACGAGCCCCCCAAAAAAGATGTCACGTCTGCAGCAAGCGCGGATATAGGTGTGACACCTGCTATTATTGTCCCTCCTGTCCTGACAATCCTGGTCTTTGAATGTTTTGAATGTAACCATACACTAGTTGAGTATTAGCGTAGGGTACAGCACTGCACAGACCAGGACACACTTTCACAGGGTCTCCCAAGATACCATCGCATTTTGAGAGACCCGAACCTGGAAACGGTTACAGTTACAAAAGTTACAGTTACAAAAAAAAGTGTAAAAAAAAAAAAAAACACAAAAAAATATATAAAATAAAAAAAAACAAAAATAGTTGTCATTTTATTGTACTCTCTCTATTCTCTCTCTATTGTTCTGCTCTTTTTTACTGTATTCTATTCTGCAATGTTTTATCATGTTTGCTTTATAGGTATGCAATTTATTTATACTTTACTGTTTACTGTGTTTTATTGTTAACCGCAGGCTGCATGAAAAGAAGTTTACAATATATGCCCAACAAGGACCAGCAACGTACTGTTATGTTGCTGGACTTTGAGAGGTTATACCAGAACGATGCCTGCAGGTTTAGGTATCATCTTGGTATCATTTTTTTCCCAACAGGGAACCTGAGAATGCAGCCGGTGATTCAGCCAGCTGACCAAAGAGCTGATCAGAGACCAGAATGGCTCCAAATATCTCTATGGCCTAAGAAACCGGAAGCTACGAGCATTTCATGACTTAGATTTCGCCGGATGTAAACAGCGCCATTGGGAAATTGGGAAAGCATTTTATCACACAGATCTTGGTGTGGTCAGATGCTTTGAGGGCAGAGGAGAGATCTAGGTCTAATAGACCCCATTTTTTTCAAAAAAGAGTACCTGTCACTACCTATTGCTATCATAGGGGATATTTACATTCCCTGAGATAACAATAAAAATGATTTAAAAAAAAAAAAATGAAAGGAACAGTTTAAAAATAAGATAGATAAAAAAGCAAAAAAATAATAAAGAAAAAAAAAAAAAAAAAAAGCATCCCTGTCCCCCCCTGCTCTCGCGCAAAGGCGAACGCAAGCGTCGGTCTGACGTCAAATGTAAACAGCAATTGCACCATGCATGTGAGGTATCACCGCGAAGGTCAGATCGAGGGCAGTAATTTTAGCAGTAGACCTCCTCTGTAAATCTAAAGTGCTAACCTGTAAAGGCTTTTAAAGGCTTTTAAAAATGTATTTAGTTTGTTGCCACTGCACGTTTGTGGGCAATTTTAAAGCATGTCGTGTTTGGTATCCATGTACTCGGCCTCAGATCATATTTTTTATCTTATCAAACATTTTGGAAATATAGTGTGTTTTAGTGCATTAAAATTTTAAAAGTGTGTTTTTTCCCAAAAAAATGCGTTTGAAAAATTGCTGCACAAATGCTGTGTGAAATAAATGAAACACCCACCATTTTAATCTGTAGGGCATTTTCTTTAAAAAATATATATAATGTTTGGGGGTTCAAATTAATTTTCTTGCAAAAAAAAATAATTTTTTCATGTAAACAAAAAGTGTCAGAAAGGGCTTTGTCTTCAAGTGGTTAGAAGAGTGGGTGATGTGTGACATAAGCTTCTAAATGTTGTGCATAAAATGCCAGGACAGTTCAAAACCCCCCCAAATTACCCCATTTTGGAAAGTAGACACCCCAAGCTATTTGCTGAGAGGCAAGTCGAGCCCCTGGAATATTGTATTATATTGTGACACAAGTTGTGGGAAAAAGACAATTTTTTTTTTTGCACAAAGTTGTCACTAAATGATATATTGCTCAAACATTCCATGGGCATATGTGGGATTACACCTCAAAATACATTCTGTTGCTTCTCCTGAGTACGAGGATACCATATGTGTGAGACTTTTTGGGAGCCTAGCCGAGTACGGGACCCCAAAAACCAAGCACCGCCTTCAGGCTTTCTAAGAGCGTAAATTTTTGATTTCACTCTTCACTGCCTATCACAGTTTCGGAGGCCATGGAATGCCCAGGTAGCAACCCCCCCCCCCCCCCCAAATGACCCAATTTTGGAAAGTAGACACCCCAAGCTATTTGCTGAGAGGTATAGTGAGTATTTTGCAGACCTCACTTTTTGTCACAAAGTTTTGGAAATTGAAAAAAAAAATGTTTTTTTCTTGTCTTTCTTCATTTTAAAAAAAATTGAGTACTGTCCGTGATACTTTTTTTATTTGCACTAACATGCAATTTTTCAGGACAAGCTTTCGGGGTATGTCCCCTTCTTCAAGGTCCAAGCAGTATTGATTCACAATTTTTTAAGCAGAATGTTAAAGAAAAAGAAGAAAAAAAAAAAAAAAGAGAAAACCAAACACATACAAATCAATGGTAATAAAGATAGCAGCAGAGTTGGTGAGATAAGACAGAGGGAGAGCTAGGGGGGAATGCAGGGGGGGGGGATACTAATCACAGAGCGGTCGTAAAACTTTAGCATAATGTGTAAGGAAACCAATATCTAAATTCAGGCCATTATTCTTCGTGTCAAAAAGAAGTGTCATTCTTAGTTCAAACGTTTTCATTTCCTTTCAAAAACAAATGAGAGCTGCAAAATACTCACCATGCCTCTCAACAAATAGCTTGGGGTGTCTACTACTGTGCAAAAAAAAAAAATTGTCACTTTCCCGCAACTTGTGTCAAAATATAAAATATTCCATGGACTCAACATTCCTCTCAGCAAATAGCTTGGGGTGTCTACTTTCCAAAATTGGGTCATTTGGGGGGGGTTTTGTGCCATCTTGGCATTTTATGGCCTTCAAAACTGTGATAGGTAGTGAGGAGTGGAATCAAAAATTTACGCCCCTAGAACTTCTGAAGGCGGTGCTTGGTTTCTGGGGCCCCATACGCAGTTAGGCTCCCAAAAAGTCCCACACATGTGGTATCCCCATACTCAGGAGAAGCAGCAGAATGTATTTTGGGGTGTAATTCCACATATGTCAATGGCATGTTTGAGCAATATATCATTTAGTGACAACTTTGTGCAAAAAAAAAAAAAAAGTTTGTAATTTTCCAGCAACTTGTGTCAAAATATAAAATATTCCATGGATTCAACATGCCTCTCAGCAAATAGCTTGGGGTGTCTATTTTCCAAAATGGGGTCATTTGGGGGAGTTTTGTGCCATCTTGGCATTTTATGGCCTTCAAAACTGTAATAGGTAGTGAGGAGTGAAATCCAAAATGTACGCCCTTAGAAATCCTGAAGGCGGTGCTTGGTTTTCGGGGCCCCGTACGAGGCTAGGCTCCCAAAAAGTCTCACACATGTGGTATCCCCATACTCAGGAGAAGCAGCTAAATGTATTTTGGGGTGCAATTCCTCATATGCCCATGGCCTGTGTGAGCAATATATCATTTAGTGACAACTTTTTGTATTTTTTTTTTGTCATTATTCAATCACTTGGGACAAAAAAAAAAATATTCAATGGGCTCAACATGCCTCTCAGCAATTTCCTTGGGGTGTCTACTTTCCAAAATAGGGTCATTTGGGGGGGGGGGGGGGGTTGGACTGCCCTGCCATTTTAGCACCTTAAGAAATGACATAAGCAGTCATAAACTAAAAGCTGTGTAAATTCCAGAAAATGTACCCTAGTTTGTACTTGTAGATGCTATAACTTTTGCGCAAACCAATAAATATACGCTTATTGACATTTTTTTTTACCAAAGACATGTGGCCAAATACATTTTGGCCTAAATGTATGACTAAAATTGAGTTTATTGGATTTTTTTTATAACAAAAAGTAGAAAATATCTTTTTTTTTCAAAATTTTCGGTCTTTTTCCGTTTATAGTGCAAAAAATTAAAACCACAGAGGTGATCAAATACCATCAAAAGAAAGCTCTATTTGTGGGAAGAAAAGGATGCAAATTTCGTTTGGGTACATCATTGCATGACCGCTCAATTAGCAGTTAAAGCGACGCAGTGCCAAATTGTAAAAAGTGCTCTGGTCAGGAAGGGGGTAAATCCTTCCGGGGCTGAAGTGGTTAAATGGTCCATTAGTTGATATTCTCCAGTGGCTGGTGTCTTCAGGGGTGAACCCCCAGGTCCTGATGACCTCCTAGATTACGGCAGCTTTTTGCAGATCCAGATACACGGTTTCTCAGCAACAACCAAAAAAAAAGGTGCCCTCATCCTCTCTCGCCCTCCCCCACCTTCCTTTTGGATCTGGACCACTGTCCCTTTACATATCACAGAAGCAGTGGGTTGGACCCAAAGAATCCTGCCCAGCAAAACAAGTGGGGAAAAAAAAACTAACCCTTGCCCTCCCTTTTCAGGGCAGCACCTAACTGGCATAATTTCAACCCACTTTCAGACTTATGAGCTTATTTTTGTTATACTTCACTCTCTATTATTATCAGAATGCCCCTAGTACTAATTTGCTTCCTGAGCTGCTTCTCTATCCGTAAGTCTGATCTCTGCTGTACAGGGACTGCAAGAGGCTGAAATCAAATTAAATTTAGATACATAGCTGCTTGCTTTTATAAAATGCATACAGGAATAAACACAAAGCTGCAATTGCTTGCATCTTTTATGTATATCTGCCTGGAATTTAGCTTTACAGGAAACACACATACTGTAGGATACAACATTTCATGGGTTTCAGGTTTGGATTTAAATGCAGTATCTGTTCTGTACTGAGGGTTTCCTGAAACTGAGAATTTGAATTGGGTTATAAAAGAATACCAATTCACTTGCAAGTTTTTCTGCATGTAAATTATGTTGTCCTGACAACAAAGAATAATAGTCTATCTATCTATCTATCTATCTATCTATCTATCTATCTATCTATCTATCTATCTATCTATCTATCTATCTATCTATCTATCTATCTATCTATCTATCTATCTATCTATCTATCTAATCCTTTCCCCAGCACTTATATAATAAAGTACATGAAATAATCTATTATGATGTTAGGATCATGAGTCATAAATATAACAAAGGAACGAGAAGTGCAAGCATTTAATCTGCTATCAATTCCATGTATCCATGCAACATGAGACTTTAATGTAGCTCCTCCCACACGTGTCATCCAGGCAAGAAGAATAGGATCAAAGATCTTATTATACTGGTGTAGCGCAAGATTTACCTTTATGGTATCACTTTTCCAGGGGAAAAAATTGCTTTGAAATTTTCTGCTCTCCATTCTTTATCTCTCTAGAGCAGCCAGTGATTGTGAAAAGCAATTTTGTTTTATGCCCCTAAAGATTAAAGGTTGACACAGCCACAGAAATCATTATGCATTTTTCATCTGTTATTCAAAATCTTCATAACTGATCTTCTCTGGACAGTTTTGCAACTGAACGAGCAGTAAGTAGGACATCAAAGCTTCAGCTGTCTGTAAAACAAAAGTGATTTGTACTTACAGAGAAAGAAAGAATTCCCTGGATATAGTGCTATAAAAAGATTAGATTTGAGTTAATTTGCAGTTTATAAATATGCGTAATGTTGAAACAGCAAAGATGAAATTGGAACGGAGTGCTAGCAGGCTGTGTTTTGTGTACACTTGAGTTGAGTTATGCTGGGTCATTTTCAGCTTCACAGCAATAAAAAAACATTTTCTGTCTCAGCCTTATTGTCTGTTCTGTTTATGAAATGTTTATGAGCTGAAAGTTAAAAAGCCCGATCAATTATTTCAGGTGTTGCTCAAGCTGATTAACAATCTAACAATGAATGTGTATAGACGGCCAGGATTTACCCTATACTGCTGGCAAAACTCAAAATGGTTTGAGGGATTAAGGGAAATGAATGGAAAGTTTGCTGAAAGTGTAGCGGAATAATTATATCATAGCAGCCAGCACGTTTCAATTTCTTATCTGAAATTAAATGAAAGTGCAGGATATCTGCGTACTGTTTTGTAGCTCAGTATCTCAAATTGCCAACAGTTTTGTTTAATTAAAGAAGGTATTAAAAAAAGTTTTGGTGGAGGATGTGTGATTATGTTTTTAAAGCAGAAGTTGTTAATGTTAGTTCAAATATATAGGAAAGTGATTAGGGGCACTAAAAACCTAGAACGGAAATTGCCAGATATAAACCTTTTGGTTTATATATACTGTATTGTTGTAGCACTAATCTAAAGAAGAAGTAAAGTGACTCTGTTACTTTGCCTATTCAGAGGCTTTCTTTAGCCCACCCACAACCCATTTACACCAGTGGCGGCCCATTCATAGGGGGCTGCCCCCCTAATCCATGCGCCCACCCCCTAATCTACATGCGGGGCACCAGACGTATGGGTTTCAACAGGTTTGTTTTTTTTTTAGAAGCACATGAAGCCTGAGGCTCTAACTGGCTTCAAAAAATGGTGGGCTTGGTGCGCAGAGCACCCAGTTGTGTGACATTAACAAATTAGTATTCGCTAAAGTCTTCCTGTTTCACCTCCCGGCCAATCAGGAAGCGGCTTCTGAGACCCCATTGGTTGGACGTCCTAAGACCCCATTGCCAGGGAGGAGATGGTGCACGGGCTGCCCACCCCCCGACCAATGGAGCCACTGATTTACACTCTACTTTCCTGTGCCCTCTTGCCAATCCACAACTCCAAGAATCAAACAATGTGTAAGCTAAATGTCAGATGGTCTAGGTTTACACAGGGTTGATGATCTCCTTCTCCTCTTCAGGTGACAGTGTTTAGGCCTGGTGATTGGCCACTCAAACCCAAGCACTGTATCTTGGGACAAGGTCCCATGCTTCCTCATACTTAGAAGTTCCGGGTAATTGCAGTGGCCGTTACAGAGCAACCAGCAGCTGGAAGCAAAGTGAAGGCAAAAATATATAGGTTGGGGGGGTGGACTAGTAAGAAACTGTGTCACATTGCCCTAAAAGGGCAAAGTAATTGATCATTTTTAAAGTCTGCAGTAAGGTGGAGTACAATAAAATAATGTGCACAAAAGAGTGTGTTGTAAAATATATGTTATACCATTCTTTGCCCACAAAATATCCTTTATTCCAATGGCTTGTGCCTTATGGCTCGTGAAACATGCCATCCCCTGTTGCTCCAAGTGATCTTCTCGTCCTACCTTACAAAAGACTGTCAGGAGAAAATTGCATGGGAAATCTAAAATGTAAAGGTTTCAGGACAATTACTGTGAAGCAGAAAAAAGTTACAAGAGGAAAAATCAGCTTGGGGATAAACTTAAACAGTTAATGCAAGCTCCTTCCAAATGGTCCTTCTCAACAAAAAAATGCTAGTCCAGCCCACTACACATACAGGCTAATATTCTCATAAAATATAAATAAAATCATTGCACTGTACTAATGGACTATGAACTTTTTGTACCACTGGAGACACAAGAGTTGATTATGTGAAAGCTTGTTACAGTGTTTCCTTTCAATCAATGAGTAAATTGACCAAATAATGTAGGATAACTAGAGCCTGGTAGTATCACAGAATACCATGCTCCGGGTGTCATAATAGATCCATATAAGTTGTTATTATTCTGGTGCTGGAAGCTGCAAAGGAATACCATTTAGCTCTAAATGGAGATGGAGTGAATGATTGAAGTGGAGACTTTACGTGAAACAAGGAATACGAAAACTGTATGAACAATTTTCAACCAAACCGATGGAAATTTTTCAGAACTGGAATAGCCACAGTCATGAGATCTAGATCAGGAAATCTCATAAACAGTACACATTGAACCTACTGAAAGTTTGCACCTTTAGGGATCATGTAGTGAGCGTTTCTTGTGTCTAAAGTGTGTTTGATACTCTCATTAAATGTACATCAGTAGTTTCCTATTGTCTTAAACAGAGAAGTGGAGGTCATAGTTCAGAAGCTGTCCTTGACCTGCTTTTCGTGGCATTCTGTTTCTTCAGACACAGCATTTCCTATTGTGGTAAATTATTTTTTTTTCTTGTCAAATGCTACATTTTGCATTCCAATGCATGAGTTTGAGCAATGCTGCTTCCAAATGAAAAGGCTGCTTTTGACAAGAATGTCTGTTTACTAATGCCTTTATTGTCACCTGCTGTTCTGATTGGAATGTGCCTTATATACTGAAATCAAGAACATGATGTCCACACTGTCCACCCCTTCCATAGTTGAATACAATGTTTAAAATGTTTTCCTGTAATGAGACTTTGTGATTTCATGGAAAGTTATTTTGAGCAGTAGCAGAATAAGTGATAATGTGTTCTGTGTGTACACTCCTTGGCTGGTTTGATTTACACATAAAAGACATCCCTCTGTTTGATGCTGCTTTTGGTAACTGCATGGTGTCCTGGAAGAGGAATAATGTGTACGGGTCATAGAACATCCTCTCTGATTGTTCTAATCCTCATTGATCTATTTTGAACGGTGGGGGGATAGCCCTCCATATTCTTCAACAAGCATGCATTAGTTACAAAGCACAAGAATCTGATGCAGTATAAGTCCAGTTTTCTGGCAAGAACTACATTTTTGGCCAGCTGGTATTAATTGTAGCAATCTAAAAAAGAAAAAAACATTCATTATTACATTTTTGATAAAATAATATTACCTCAACATTTCATATCATAATTTTCCAGGGAGTGTAGCAAGACATATTTCACATGTGGTGCCATACAGTATACTATTATATTATTAAAGTGGCATTAAAGGAGAAGTCCAGCCTGAGTTCACTCGGCTGGGCTTCTCCTATGGGTCACAGGAGTAAAATTAGTTTTGCACTCCTGTGACCCTTTTCAGCAGAGAGCGGTCTGAAGTCCGCTCTCTGCTGACGTCACCAAGATCAGTCCAGGCACCGTGTCAACGCGACTCTGGAAGTCTGGATCCGCCAGGTGCCTGGACTGATGGCTATCTCAGCCTCTCAGCGAGTCGCTGAGACGGCTGCTCCCCGCCCCTCCACAGCTCATCGCTTCAGTGAGCGTGGATGAGCAGAGCAGGAGAGCTGCTGATTTACAGGCAGTAGTTCTTTGCTCGGGGAGGTAAAAGAACCGAGCCATCGGCGGTGTTTGGTGGCTCAGCTCTCAGTGAAGAGGCAGCAGGGAACAGTTGCATCATCGGATCGATGCTACATCCACCTAGGTAAATATGATTATGGGATAAAAAAATCCCATACTTCTCTTTTAAACCCAAAAGCAAATATTTATTATATTGCAGCTTACCGTAGGCGCATGCAGGGGGTGTGTCAGGTGTGCCTGGGCACACCTTAATCACTATGTTTAGTGCCTATTCCCCCTACTATAAAAAAGCAGAGGGTGCAATCAGCGCAGAAATATATATATGAAGAATTATGAACCCCTCTCGTATGCAAGCTGAACACTGAATAGAATTTTCACAAAAAATCCAAAGTAGTAATTGTTAAAACATAGTATAAGTGCAGCGCAAACAAAAATTCCCAAACGTTGGTGAACAACAAGTCCCAGAATATTTTTTCAATGTAGTGATAAGAAAAAGTCCAGAAAGTTGATGGACAACAAGTCCCAGAAAGCCGTCACCAGTGAAAAAAACAAATAACGCTACGTTCCTGTGAACTATGACGCCCCGATGAGGAAGTTCACAGGAATGTAGGGCGTACGGGGGAAGGCTGTGTATGACGTCCCCCGCTGCTGCCCTTCAGAATCAGACTGACACATGCTTGTTTATGCCTGTACCTAACTGTTTAAATGTGAGTAGTCCGTGTTTGTACACAATTAAAACTTTTATTAACATACAATGAGAACTTAGATCTTTTCCTTTTATCATTTATGGTTTGGCGTCCTTATTTGTTTCTGAGGAGTCTGGAAATGAGTGTGTGATCCACTTCAACCCATTTGGTATATTGGGATCTGCTTGCATGACTACCTGTTAGCTCAGGAGTTCATGCTTTGAGGTGAGAGTAGATAATAAGACCGGAGGTGGAGGGACTGTCACCTAATGTGGATTTATCATCACTGGTGAAGGCTTTCTGGGACTTGTTGTCCATCAACTTTCTGGACTTTTTCTCATCACTACATTGAAAAAATATTCTGGGACTTGTTGTTCAGCAACGTTTGAGAATTTTTGTTTGTGCTGCACTTATACTATTCCCCCTACTGCCCAGGCTTCCTCAGTGTTGATCCCCTTGCCCCACAGTGCTGCTGGCTTCCCTCCTCTCCTTTCCCCCCAGCTGCTGCAGGGGAAGTTTCAGGATGGAGATGGAGAATAGGGGAAGGGGCTAGTAAATATGTCACCTTCCTTTTCTAAATGAACACAGTGAACACTTACCCACTGTGTTCATTCATAACTAAAGCATAGTTAACTGTGCTTAGTATGCTTCAGTTTGTGAATGAACAGGAAGTTACTCTACACAGAGCACTTCCCATTCATTCAGTGTCTCGTGCAGCTGAGGCTGCATAGAAAGGCATGTGTGTTTGAGCTTTGGGGTGCACACCCTAATGCAATAGGCTGCGCACACCTATGCAGCTTACCATTTCTTAGATGTGATGACTGCATTCATTTTCATTTTTAGAAAGTGATATTTTTTCAAAAGAAAAAGCTCTCCAGCAGAATGTAACAGAGATGAGACAAACCGTTTAACACTGACAGGGAAGCTTACAATAAACAGATTTTTTATTTATGTAAAACCTTTATGCCAAAAGGACAAAAACTGTTTGTAACAGCTTATAAAGTATTAGCTGGAGTTTAGCTTAAATTTGTTTATAATATTTAAATCTGCTGGTACTTCTAACACTCCCCTCTCCCCAGAATGACAATGTGGCTGTCCAAAAGTGCCCCTGTGCTCCTTCAGCTATAATGGGGGCACGCTAATACAGGAGGTATGTTACTGGTCAGATCATCATGGGGAAATGCCCAAAAAAATACTAATGCAGCCACCACATCTAATGACTGGTAAATTGCAATGTACAATATTACAATTTTGATTTTGGGTTTAATACCACTTTAAGTTACATTGTTACATGGAATCTCTTGCGTAAGGAATGCAGCAGTTAACCAGTGAGATAAAGTACACTATCTGTATCCCCTAATTTGTCAATGTCTAGATTAATATTACAATGTAATACAAAATTTCCACTTGGCACAGTGAATAATTATTTCCAGCGTCCAGAGACAGAAGTTTATACAGTAATCAGTGGCTATTTGTAGCTCTGATCGCTGTATAAAGGTCAATGGTCTCAAAATAGTGTCAAAAGTGTCCGATCTGTCCGCCATAATGTCGCAGTCCTGATAAAAATCGCAGATTGCCGCAATTACTAGTAAAAAAAAAAAAAATATAATAAAAATGCCATAAATCTATCCCCTATTTTGTAGACTCTACAACTTTTGCAAACCAATCAATATACACTTATTGTGATTTTTTTTACCAAAAATATGTAGAAGAATACATATCGGCCTAAACTGTGGATGAAGTTTGTTTTTTAATATATTTTTGGGGGATATTTATTATAGCAAAAAGTAAAAAAATATAGCTTTTTTTTCAAAATTGTTGGCTTTTTTTGTTTATAGAGCAAAAAATAAAAAACCACAGAGGTGATCAAATACCACCAAAAGAACTTTATTTGTGGGAAAAAAAGGACATCAGTTTTGTTTGGGTACAAGGTCGCACGGCGGCGCAATTGTCAGCTAAAGCGACACAGTTGCGAATCGCAAAAAATGCTCTGGTCAGGAAGGGGGTAAATCATTCCGGGGCTGAAGTGGTTAAGAGCTACTTTATTTGCTGCTGTAGGGTTTAGAAATTCAAATGTAAAACTTCAAAATTGCTTATTTTTTACTTTAATTTAGACAAAAAAAATCACTTGGCCAGAATTATACAATGGCTAGTGGCTAGGCATTTGGTCATGGATTTCTGCTTTAGATGGAGAATTAGCAAATTTGCAATTTCCCTGCAGGTCTTCCCTTTTCAGTGGTGAACGAGGCAGTGCCTAGGCAGCCAGTATGGTAGAGGCTTTTAAAACAGTCTGATTATTATTCTAAAGACTGGTTGGTGCTATGAGGAAATGTTTTGACCAGAGATCTTTATTTCATGTCACTGGTAATTTTTGTCCTTTTAGAGCACGCAAATCAAACTCAATTGACTGCAAAGGCAGGTGATACATGTCATACCAGTGATAAATTCAAATGTCATATTTGTTTATTTTTTATTTTTTGCTTCAGGTGCTGGTATGCAAAATACTGCAACTGACATGTATGCTGCATATTCGTCTTTATTCTTCCTTTTCACTTTGACAGAATTGAAGGTAGAATAAAAACATTAATAGCGATAGCCAAGAGAGAAACCTGGAGATTTCAAGAGCTGTGTAATCTGCTGAGGCTGACCACCACCTTCTTCTGTGCTAACTTTATTGCTGTTGATGCCCAACTGCTTTAAACAGCCTTGCCACCATTCTAATGTCTCCCTCTTTGGCCACCATCCTAAAAATGTCTTCATGTCTCTAGTATCTCTCTACTCAACAAACACCTTAAAAATTTGCCTCCAATTGCTGTGGCATCTCCCTGTCCACTACCCATCTGTAGACAGCCTCTTTAGGCTTTGTACTGTAGCCTTCTTTAGTGTCTTCACACCTGCACACAACCATTGGATGAGTTTGTCTGTCATGCAAGAGCAGCAACCACTCTGCAGATCCCCTCCCCAGCCACCACCTTCAGGGATGATGCCTCTGTGCCAGTCATCCTAGAGTTATGGCTATCTGCATTTCCTGCCCACTCACCCCCTTAGGGAAGTTTTGCTGTAATGCTAGTGCCATGACCTATTCAGCATCTCCCTGCATGTCTACACCTTCCGACGGCCTCTTTAGATTTAATACTATAGCCTTCTCTAATATCTCCCATATTGCTCACCCATTTTAGTAGAGATTGTAATAACAGAGTCACAGCCACTCTCCACCTCTCCACCTGCCCTTCACCTTTAGTGGAGTTTGTCTGCCATACTAGAGCTGTGACCTCTATAGGATCTCCCTAAGTGCCCATTACCTTCAGACAGCCTCTTTTGACTAATATAGCCTTTTCTATCAGCACCATGCCCTCCCATCACTGTTAGGAGCATTTTCTGATATGATAGAGCCACAGCTGCTCTGCCTCCCTGTCCACCCACCACCTTCATCCAAAATTACTGGAAATCCTTTTTCTCACCTATCATCTTCAGGAGTCCTTTAGTGGGCCACACACATCTTGCAATAAGGGAGAGGAGCAGCAAAGCACAGCCATTTTGCCATTGTGCAGTACCACATGCATAATAAGCAAATACGCAAATAAATGAGCAAATAAGCAAATACATTCCTCTTATAAACATGCATATGTAAATGCTATACTATAGAAACCCAATACTTACATTTATTATATATAAACCTAAAAGCATAGAAAAAGACTATGGTTTCTCTTTATAGATACATAATGAATCCTAATAGGAACTGGCAAGAACATAAATAGTAAGAGGTTCCAACCACTCCCTGGAGAGGAGTTTCCAGAAGAGGGATGGCAGACAAATAATCTGAGGCACTGGACAGCAGGGTTCCAGAGCCAGAGAGGCTACTGCACTCAGGCAGTCCACGGACTCTACAATTGCTCTAGAGGCCTCAGTGGTCAATTACCTGGCAGAAACATTCAGACAATAAAATGTCAAGACATCCACCCTACACGGCTGTTTAAGATTGCCATGTCATTAGGTAGTGAAACAAGGACAAGGATGATAGACCCCAGAGCTTGCAATTTTAAAAAACAAGTCAGCAATGATAGTGCCCATATTTTTTTGCTCACATATTCCCTTTTATATATGTGTAATATGCACGTGAATAAGCCTTTATGTGGAATGAAAGAAGGATTAATGGATAAAAAAAAAACATGTACACCCTTCAATCATCTCTTCATCTTTATCTTATTGTGCACATATGTGTTTTGGTTGGCTGGTAATGAAAAATGGTTATAGCATAGGCTAATTTTCCTTCTGTATTATGAATGACTATTTTTCCAAGCTTGGATGTTTTGCTAGCTCTGCTCAAAGTCTAATGACTTTGTCAACTTCTTTTGTGCAAATGAACTGTTACTTGAAAACTGAAATTACATTGGCAGAGTTTCAGTGGATTATCATCATCTTTATTCAAAATTGTGCTGGAGATTACAAATTTACATTTTATTATAATGATTGGCTATGACTATAAGGTAATGAAAGTGGACACATGACACAAGACTATAAATGGCAAACTAACAGTGAAATCATCTTTTAATGGACAGGTTTTAGTATTATCACATAGACAACTGTCTTAGAGAGAAGAGTAGCTCTGGAAAACACGTAAAGTCAACTTGAGGATCAAAATCAGAAAGTTCCCTACGTTTCCCTTAAAGAGACCCTGTCACCAGACCATTCTGTTTAGCAACAGTTACATAAGATAGTATTTACATTTAACACATGTTAATTACCTGAGACTGCTGCTGGAAATGTGATATCAGCAGTCCCGGTAGACTCAATGAGTCACTCAAATGGCACGCTACGGTATTCTCCTTTTGATGCTAAAAAGGTTATGTAGGGAATTGAGAGCAGAGGTGGAAGAGCTGGACCAGCGGAGATAGTAATTAGACACTCCCAGAAAAAGAGAGGGCAACAACATGCTAGAGAACTGACACTTTCTGTATTGTCCATTGTGATGGACTCACCGAAAGCCTCTGTCCCGAGTGCTGACACTCTGCAGAGCAGACCTCTGTCTAGCAGCTCCGTGAAAAGCTCGGCCTGTTGGCCACCCCTTCCTCGGCTCTCCCCCTCCTCCCCCTATCCCACATCCCCTACATCCTATCCCCCTACCGACCCACTCCAGTCGCCGTTCTTAGTCGGCCAGCCGCTCAGGACACTCCGCGGCTCCGGCCCAGCCCCCCCCCGCATTACTACGCCAGTCCCTCTGACTCTCCAGCAGCCACCTTCAGCAGCCGGTCGGCCGCTCAGGACACTCCGCGGCTCCGGCCGCCCTCGGCAGCTCTCCACTTCTCCCCCCTGCAGCATTCAGCCGGTCCCTCCTCTACCCATCCGGACGCCGCCTAGTCAGCCGGCCGGCCGCCCGGGACTCTTCGCGGCTCCTGGTCGGCAGATTACAGCACTTACCGTCCCCTTTACTGACCAGCCGCTCCAGCGGGTCCGCACCCCTCTTCCAACTGATCATCTCCACCGGACGGTGTGGGCAGCAACGTTAGGACAGCCCGCGGTTCGGGCCTAGCCGGCGGCCATCTTGGTACTCCCTCTGCCGGCCAGCCACGGCTTAGGCCCAGCCGGCGGCCATATTGGCACACCCAGGAAAACGGTGCAGTATCCTAAGACTTCCTCCTGAGGCCATCAGCCCCCAGCCATCACCCCTGATTGGACCCACTACCCCCTAGTCATCTATCCAGCCATACCCCCCCCCCCCTCTGTGGCCTCCACCGCAGCCGCGGTCCCAATCACCACGTTCTAGCCGCTAGAGTCGGTGGGACGGACCACGGCTGCAGCCTAGCCCAGCCAGCTTGCCACCACATCCCCTCACTGTTGTCCAACAGAGCCCCGTGCCCTCTGCACCGGGAATCGCCCCTCCTGCCACTGGACCTCACTGCGGGGGCACCAGAGATTCACCGGGGGCCAGTCTACCTCAATTCGCCCGAGACGCAGCCACCGCACCAGCCCCCCCTCCTTCACCCTCGGGACCTTCAGCACAGGTAAGCCACCGGGGGCTCTCGAGAAGTTGATCCAGGGGCCCTTGTCCGATCGCCCCTCGGGGGGGTCAGGAAGGAATTTTTTCCTCGACTGCACCATTGGCCTACGCAGCCAGGGGTTTTTTTTGCCTTCCTCTGGATCAACGAGAGGGAGGTAGGCAGCCACCTCCCTCCAGTACCTCCGCTCCAACACTCAGCCGTCACTCTCACCACTCCAGAGCAGTGGTCAGCCATCCGATCCCTCCATCCCCCTGCAAGGCTATCATCGCCACACCAGTGCCTTCGTCATACAAATTTCTTTTCTAGCAACGCCGCCTTCCGCATCATGTGCAACTTCAAGTACACAGCAGATACCCTCCACAGGCTAAGATACACGGCCGCAACTTTACCGACCACCACGCAAAAAAGACTAAAAAAAGAACAATTACTAAGGACTAACCCTCAATCAACCATCAAAGGCAGGGAGACACCGATCCAACCACAACAACTAGCATGCGCCCTGATCAACACCAGATCTGCAGTCAAGCACAGGCTGGAAATCCGCGAGTTCATCACCGAAAACAACATAGACTGCCTCTTCATTACAGAAAGCTGGCTAACTTCCGACTGCAACACCATCCTAACTGAATTGGTGCCCAAGAACTACAGTATCCTATCTGAGCATAGAATAGGAAAAAAAGGAGGAGGTCTAGCAGTGATTTTCAAATCGCACCTGGGGCTCACCAAACCAAACTTACAGAACTCAGTGCCTTTCATGGAAACACTCTCACTGCACCTTCAAACAACACCTCAAGACACCATTCACATACTACTATGCTACAGACCACCTGGACCAAAGACCAATCTCCTCACACCGCTCACTGAATTCTTCTCAATGCACACCTTGAAAACCAAAAACCTTCTGGTACTTGGGGATTTCAATCTATGGGCAAACTCCGCCCAAGACCCTATGGCAACCGCCTGCGTTAACCAAATGGAAGAACTTGGCCTGCAACAACTGATAAATGCTCCTACGCATGGTTCAGGACACACTTTAGATCTCATCTTCAAACAGAATATGGACATCGACGTATTGAACATCACCCCACTACCATGGACGGACCACCATGCTATCAAATTTAAAATCACCACGAACACCACTCTCCAAAAACAGAAACGGGCAATAGCAACACACTGGAATAGATCTCAGAAGAAACTACACTCTGAACTCTTCAAAACTACATTGTCGAGCAAAATTCTTCTGCTAAACCCAAACCTCTCAACGGAACAAACACTCGACTCCCTAAACAATGCTTTACTACAAACAGCAGACTCCGTGGCGCCAAAACGCAGAACACCCGTCCGCACAAAAAACTCGAGTTGGTTTAATGGCACTCTCACCCTACTCAAGCAAGAACGCAGAAGAGCTGAGAGAACTTGGAGAAGAAATCCCACCAAGGAAAACCATGCTAACTACAAAGCACTCACGGTGAAATACCACAAGGCAATCTTCAAAGCCAAAAAAGAACATTTTGCAGACACCATCTCATCCGCCTTAAACCGCCCACGGGAACTTTTCAAAATAGTTGCTCAATCAATGAACCCGGCCTGCCTAGAGCCCCCTGCAAACGATACTCAAGAATTCTGCAATGAGTTATCAGATTTCTTCATCGACAAAATCGACAACATTCGGAAAGCAATTCATCAGAAAATAACAACCAACCTCACCCAACCAATGCAAAAAGATGATATCGACACGAACATCACTCAACCACCAAAGTTCTCTTTGTCCCCAATCACCACGGACACGACTAAAAACATCATCAGAAGCCTTCGCGACTGCACATCACCGAACGACATCATCCCCACCAAATTGTTCAAAGCATGTTCCGACATCCTGGCCCCCACCCTAACACATCTCATAAATCAATCATTCAAAGAAGGGACTGTGCCAACCTCCCTCAAGCAAGGCATCGTCAAACCCCTGCTAAAGAAACCTAATCTCGACCCTAAAGACCCTAACTGCCGCAGACCAATAACAAGCCTCAACACCATCTCCAAGATTATAGAGAAAGCAGTAGTACAGCAGCTACAACACCACCTGGAGACACACCACCTCCTGGACCCTCTGCAATCAGGCTTCCGCCCAGGCCATGGCACAGAAACAGCACTTCTCAAAATATGGGACGACGCCCTTGAAGCAGCAGATGACGGGGAACCGAGTCTCCTGGTACTGTTAGACCTCAGCGCAGCATTCGATACAGTGGACCACAATACTTTACTTGTCCGCCTCTCAGAAGTTGCAGGAGCCACAGATTCTGCCCTAAAATGGTTTACATCCTTCTTAGAGAATCGCTCTCAGACAGTGAAACTGGGAACATTCACCTCGGAATCTCGGGCAGTCTCCTGTGGAGTCCCTCAGGGCTCACCCTTGTCACCAGTGCTATTTAACATCTACATCCGCCCGCTTCTCAATATCATCAGGAAAACGGACCTCTGCTTCCACTCATACGCAGACGACACCCAACTCTACCTTCGCATTAATGGACAGAAAGATCATCATCAGCAACTACAGAAATGCCTCACTTTAATCAATGACTGGATGACCGCTAGCTCCCTCAAACTTAACGAATCAAAAACAGAACTTCTTCTCCTGCAAGCCAACAAAAATTCCAAAATTGAGACTCCGTGGACACCACCCTCCATCCTCGGACAGACCATCTCCCCCAGCACCAAAGTCAAGAGTCTCGGAGTCATCTTTGACTCAGGAATGACAATGGATGCACAAATAGGATCGGTGGTGAGCGGATCTCACCACCTCCTCCGCCTGCTTCGCAGACTCATCCCCTTCATCCCAGAAGAGGACAAAGCGGCAGTTGTGGGAACGATCATCAATTCCCGACTTGACTACGCAAATTCCCTCTACGTAGGTCTACCCCAATACCAGCTTGCGCGCTTGCAACTCATGCAGAACACGGCGGCAAGGCTGTTAACAGGGAAAAAGCCCTGGGAATCCATCGCCCCATCCCTAAAAAGCCTACATTGGCTAACGGTGAAGAATCGGATCACATTCAAGACCCTCTGCCTCACCCATAAATGCATACAAGGAAACGCTCCGCAATATCTCCGGGAAAAAATAAAACACTACACACCGAATCGCAGTCTTCGATCAGCTAACCAAAACCTCCTCCTCATTCCCAAATACCGCTACAAAGCAAAGGGAGAACGTAGATTTGCAGTCCAAGGACCTCGACTATGGAATGCTCTCCCTACCAACCTCCGCATGGAAGAAAACCACCAGGCCTTCAGGAAAAAACTAAAGACCTTCCTTTTCTAGAAGCTGGCTACAGAGAATACATCTAGCGCCTTGAGGCGATTCAGTTCGCAATTTGCAGCGCTTTACAAATTATTCATTCATTCATTCATTCACATCCATTTCCTAGCAAGTTCAAAGACACATTGCAGGTTCAAAAAACAATTGTTTATAGAAAGAAACAAAGTATGCATTTAAAATACTTGATTTCTCTGCACTTTTGCCTGTAATTTGTTTGGTTGTTGACAAGGTCTCCATAAAGAAAACCTGAACTGTGAAAGCTGTGTTCAAAAAGACAAGCAAACAACAAAGAACTAACTAGTAGTCGTGGCAGTAGATTCCCTGCAGCTGTTCTTGTTCCCATTACTGACTTCCATGCCTTGTTCCATTTGCTTGTAGCGAAGGTCCTCTTTCGCTCTTATTAGTTTACTTGCACGTATCTGCATTCATTCCATTTCCGCAACATCCTTCCAATAGAACTAAAGCCTCAAATGTTTTCCCTTCATGAAATATGAAAGCTTTTGTAAATAAATGCCTAGAAGCATACTTTGCATTCGGTCCTTACTGCAACTACAGGTAGTTCCTGTGAAATGCTTCTTCCTGAACTTCCAGTTGGGCAGCGCACACTCATCATGTCAGAGGAAGCCACCCCTTTCCACTCCATGGGACTACATGTCCCATAATTCCACCACCACCTGTGCCACTGCAACTTCTTACCCCATCAGTCCTCCCTGGCTGCTTGTTCATGTCAATGCAGGCAGTATCATATCCAGGGCTTGAAGTATTTCTACTGGGAGCATGCACAAGAGTGTGGCTCTATAGGCCAAAAAGCCACCCTTGCGTTGCAAGTCGGCAGCAGCAAATGTGGGAAGTAGTGAAAAGAAGAATCATAAAAAATGGCAGACAAGCTACAGACCTCCCAAATCCTACCCTAAGCATCTGATATACATATATATATATATATATATATATATATATATATTGCGTACATTTAGCAAAATGGAGATTCAATTTAATATGAAACATAATGCTATGGAAGGGCGAAAGTAGAATAGGTAAGGGCTTTCTTTTTGCATTTTTTAATTAGAAGATTATTCTATGTAACACCAAACTCTTTTACAACCTAGTTCACTTACAGGTGACAAATTCACAGTAGGTGGAGCTTAGTGTATTTAAGGTGGGACTAATGTCGCGTACACACGGTCGGATTTTCCGACGGGAAATGTTCGATGGGAGCTTGTTGTTGGAAATTCCGACTGTGTGTAGGCTCCATCGGACATTTTCCGTCAGAATTTCCGACAAACAAAATTTGAGATCTGGATCTCAAATTTTCCAACAACAAAATCTGTTGTCGGAAATTCCGATCGTGTGTACACAATTCCGATGCACAAAATTCCACGCATGCTCAGAATCAAGCAGAAGAGCCGCACTGGCTATTGAACTTCTTGGCTCGTCGTACGTGTTGTACGTCACCGCGTTCTTGACGTTCGGAATTTCCGACAAGATTTGTGTGACCGTGTGTATGCAAGACAAGTTTGAGCCAACATCCGTCGGAAAAAAAAATGGATTTTGTTGTCGGAATGTGCGATTGTGTGTATGCAGCATTAGTCAGTAGGTAGGCAGAACATCCCCATTGACTGTTTTCTTTATTGTATTTTTACATTTTCTTCCACATTACATGTGCACTTTAAATTTCAAAACTGTATTACAGAATATAGTGATTGTTGGGTATGGGTTACAGAACCTTTTCTGCCATGCTCCATTTTTTACAATCCTCTGCATTGCACAAAAGAGTACCATCTGTGGAGTAAATCTATTTCTTCATGTGTGACCTGGGAAACACCTATACATGAGCAAACACATGTTAATTAAGGCTTCCAGCAGGTATTATGAAATGATAAAGTACGAAGCAGGTAATTGCTATACAATTACAGCATTTAAATTTCATCTTCACTGAGCCATGTTTCTAGAATGTATTTACAGTAACATAAATCATGACATACATTATGCTTATCGGTTTTCTAATATACTGAGGCATGTAATGGGGAACAAATGAATGTTTAGTGAAGAGACATACATTTGTTCAACTGCTGTAGCTGCATTGCAGTTATAGAAAACACAATATAATGCACCAGAGCTGCATAAGTTAAAGATACAAAGAAGTAGGTATGGCGGACTACGTCTTGTATGTTTGGTAAAATGTGTATTCTTATTGCTGAAAAAAACTATATCCTTGAGTCTGCCCTACACAGATGTACTTTCATTAGCAACTCTGGAAATGTTTAGTACAATAATGGTTGGTTCAAGGGCAATTCTATCTTTGGTGATTCACCTTTCAGCACCCCATCCAGTGATGTTAGCTGGGCCTAGCTCTGCATAGGCTTTACAAAAGATACCAGCTCCTCTTCATACCTTCCGAGAGGATGACAGGACCTATGGAAGCAATCATGAGTATGGGCATCCTGGAGGAATAATATGGACCGTGGTGCACATATGTAGTGTGTAGAAGAGGCAGCCTGAGGTTTTTGCAAAAGCTGTGTGGTGTCAGGCTGGTCACACAACAAACATAGTTGATTTAGGGCTGAGTATAAGTATGTTACCATGTTAGCTTCACTCTGGGGGTGGGGGTGGGGGTGGGGGGTTGATTAAAATAATTAGCTAATCACAGACGAGATGACATTTGCTGGAAAACTGGTATTTTTTATGCAACTCTTAAAACGCAGCTGCTACGTGTGTAGAACAATCGTGTCCTTTGTTGAGCAGTAAACTAGACTTGGAAATGCCCTTCTATATATGTAGCCAGCATTAAGAAATCTTCATATTATACATAGTCTGTAAACAATATTTCACATGTTGTTGGAGTTGAACGAAGGCAGCAATTACCACAGTACTGTGTTCAGTTTTACGCTAAATGTACTTTTTAAATGCACTAAAGGTACCTTCATTTTACCTGTTAGTAGCCTTTTGTGAGGCCTGTACAACAACACTCAGACTGGAAATGTGAGAAACAGCACAAGAAGCAAATCAGTTGTGCTGTGGTTTTTATGTGCTAACAGGAAGCATGCTGATAGCAAGAGAGCAGGGTGACTCTTCCAAGAGTAGTTACATTTCTTAGCAAGTTCAAAGGCACATTAGGAGAAAAATCAAGTATCCCTCTCCTCCAGAGAGGACTTGCTGTAGCTGTGTGGCAGAGATATGCAAATCTCAGAACTAGATGAACATGTAGACAGGTGCCTACTGTGTGCAATGTTTTTTTGTAATTGCATGATATGTTCTGCACTGTATTACTGTTGGTAATGTTTTAGCAATTTCTTAGTGAGTCATTCTTCTCCTCCTGTGTTCATGTGACTTCCTCTTCTGAAGCACATACATACAGGAGATGAACTGCTTTGTGGTTCTTGTCAAAGATGGGAATTTAAGAGAGAGGACCTTTAGGCTTATGTAGTCTATTCCAGCTGCACATCACCCTCCAATGGAAGCTGGATCCGGGGTTCCAGAACCATGGGCTTTCCAGCAAAGAGAACTTTGTACTTGTTCAGGTATGGGTAGCACCATCAGGCACGGCACAAAGTAACAACACAGCCTATTGTGAACCAGAGATTTCTAATGAACAGTCAGAAGGAACTCGGTTATCTGCAAATGTTCTTTATGTCTGAGAAGAATTTCTGTAACTGAGGTTGCTATGCACTTGCTGTGAACTTGTCTTTACGATGTGAGTTTAATAAGTAAAATTATTCTTTTTGTTCTTGTTGGGTTTAGGAATGGGCCCTGCATTGAAATATTATACCAAAAATTGTAATTACATTCCCCTGTTAAACAGGGGCTGAAAATTGGGCCTTGGGTGGTGGTGGTGGTGCCAAAACACTGTAATCCCTCAAAGATACTCCAATCAGACCTTGGCGCTGAGGACTGAAAAATTGTTTAAAGGCATCGGTCAGCCGGTCACCTTCTTCACCGCTCTTCCTCTGACTGGACAAAGTCTCAGCAACACGTTGTCGAGCACTAGGAAATGGTAACCTCCCAGGGTCTGGAAATGCGTTGCACAAACCTTTTTTCAAGGCCTCCTAAAGATGTTTCATCCTCTGCTCCCTCTGCGAAGGCAGAATGAGTTCTGCAACCTTGCCCTTGTAACGTGGATCAAGAAGGGTTGCCAGCCAGTAATGATCCGTCTCCTTGATACCACAAATCCTAAGGTCTTTCGCAGACTTTTCAGAATCAGGGAGGCCATGCAGCATTAGTTTGCAGAGGCATTTAATTCTGAGTCCTGAGTCACTAAGGATCACATGATCTGTAACTACCTCCTCCCAGCCACATACAACTCTTTGGGTTTCTGGGGACTTAAAACCATCCCTTGAAGACTGCTGCTCAGTGTTATCCTCTACATCCATCCTGACACAATCTTCCTCCTCCACCTATTCCTGTGTGTTTGGCAGGCCCGCAGGAATGCTATCTGGATAAAGGGGGCCTTGAGAGGTAAGGAAGTCCTCCCCTTCCTCCTGCTGTTCTGCCTCAAGTGCCCTGTCCATGATTCCACAAAGCGTGTGCTCCAACAGGAAGACTAGAGGGACAGTGTCACTGATGCATGCATTGTCGCTGCTCACCATCCTTTGGCCTCCTTAAATGGTGACAGGACAGTGCATGCATCCTTTATCAGTAGCCACTGGCATGGTAAAAAGAAGCCAAGCTCCCCTGACCCTGTCCTGGTGCCATACTCGAACAGGTACTCATTGATGGCCCTCTTCTGTGTGTGAAAAGAAATAGCATTTTGGAACCTACCACTGAGGTACAGCACATTCCACAAATTCACGAAAGGGGGCAGAGTCTACCAGCTGAAATGGCAGCAGTTGCAGTGCTAGCAATTTGGCCAAGCTAGCATTTAGACGTTGAGCATGTGGATGGCTAGGACCAAATTTCTTTTTATGGTTCAGCAACTGGGGTAGGGAAATTTGCCTGATGAAATCAGATGGTGATGTACTGCTAGCAGATTGGCTGCAAGCACTTGGGACACCTATTGCTATACCTTCATTCCTCTCAGTGCAGGTTTTTGAGAGAACTGGAGGTATAGTAGGGTTGGAGATCCCAGATGAGGAGCAAGGAGAAGTCCGCCTTTTTCTTTGATGTGGGTCTTTTAAGTGCTGTTGCCAACGGACAGAATGGCGGGTCGTTATATGTCTGGTCAAGCATTCGGTGCCCAAGCGGCTGCTGTTCTGGCCACGCTTGATGCGCTTCAGACATAGGTTGCAAACATTAACGGTGCGATCTGCTGCACACATGTCAAAAAAGGCCCACACCAAGGAACTTTTAAAAGTCAGCAGGGAGTGAGCAGCGCCCTGAACCTGCGGAGCTCAGCAGTGTGATGCAATAGGGTGGCTGCCCTTAAGCTTCCCCCTAGAGGACATCCTGCCTTGTTGGAGTTGTGCCTGCTCATCCTCCTCCTCCTCTTTTCTCTCAGGCACCCAAGTACAGTCATTGACCTCATCATCCCCTCCCTCCTGGTCACTGGAGCAAACTTGGCAGTATGCTGCAACTGGGGGAACATGACTGCAAGTTTCTTGTCCTTCTTCGGCACCCCCTCGCTCTAGGCTCACATTACTCGCTTCCTCAACCTGGGAACCAACATCAGAGCCTTTAAATCGCTGCGTTTTCCTCCAGTAGCATGTACCCGGGCTGTTGTTGAATAATTCTTGGGACTCCTTCATGCATGATAGTGGGGCTATGGAAGGAGTGGCTGTGGAAAGGGAGCCAGTGGAATAGGCCGCTTTGGCAGCTGCATTGGAAAGCAAACTACTCTGAGCCTGGGTGAAAGAGGATGAGGAGGATGAGGACGGCTTTGTTATCCACTCCACCAACTCTTCTACATGTTTTGGCTCAATAACAAGGCCAGCAGAAGAAAAAAAGGACAATCGTGCCTCCACGGCCCCCTGCAGAGGATGCACCATGTCCAGGACCAGCACTGTTGACTGTAGACACAGAGGCTGCTTGCCCTCTTTTAGTAGCCTGTGAGCGCCTGCCTCTCCTTAGTGGCCTTCCAGACATGATGTATATTTTATTTTGCAACACCACACTACACTTTATTAGATACTGTGTACACCACCAGAAATGTAGTAGAAACTGTACACACTGTATTAGATACTGTGTACACCGCCTGCACTGTATTAACAACTGTACTACGGCTGAACTGTATTGTGTACACCACCAGAAGTGTAGTAGAAACTGTACACACTGTATTAGATACTGTGTACACCCCCTGCACTGTATTAGCAAATGTATTACGGCTGCACTCTCTTTTGCTGTCACTTTTTAAATAGCTTTTTAAAGAGCGTGCTCAGTCTGAAGCTGTGGAACTTGGTGTAAGTGGAGCTGGAATAAGTGGGAGTTAAAAAAACAGAGTTATGCCCCGTACACACGGTCGGACATTGATCGGACATTCCGACAACAAAATCCTAAGATTTTTTTCCTACGGATGTTGGCTCAAACTTGTTTTGCCTACACACGGTCGCACAAAGTTGTCAGAATTTCCAATCGCCAAGAACGCGGTGACGTCAATCACGTACGACGAGACTAGAAAAGGCCGGTTCAGAACCAAGCGCGGCACCCTTTGGGCTCCTTTTGCTAATCTCGTGTTAGTAAAAGTTTGGTGAGAGACGATTCGCGCTTTTTCAGACTCGTGGCTTTCAGATCGTTTTCTGCCATTCAGTTTGTGCTTGTGGGTTTGTATCTGCTCTTCAGTGCGTGCAGTCAGTTCGTATCGGAGTTTTCTGTGCGATCTTGTCCGCTCGTTGCTGTTTTTCAGGTCGCTCTTCACAGGCCTTGCTGTTCTTCAGTGCATTCTGTTACTTCGTTCTGAGCAGCCGACCGTTTTCTAGCCATGTTTCGTATGCGTACTCCTCGTACAGTTCGTGCTGTGCGAGGGCTTGGTGTTGGGGTCCTGACCTTGACACAAGTCCAGTCCATGAACAGGGCGAGGAGGAGTTCATGGACCAAGAATTGGTTGCTTCAGCGTGACCAGTTCTGTCATATGCCTTTGCTCCGTGAGATCCGTGAGAATAATCCTGGTGATTTCAGGAACTTTCTCAGGATGACGGACCCCGTATTTCACCGTTTGTTGGCTTCGCTGACCCCCTATATCAGCAGGCAGGATACCTGCATGAGGCAAGCCATCACTCCGGAGCAGAGGTTGGTTGCTACCTTGCGGTATTTGGCCACAGGGAGAAGCCTGCAGGACCTCAAGTTCTCGACAGGCATCTCCCCCCAGGCTCTTCTTTGTGGACATTTACTGCTTGTGTTTGTTTTAGCTGACCCTGACAGAAATGTGTGGAGTCCAGAAAATGGCGTGATTGTGTAACCTTATACAAAGCACTGTTGGCTGTTATTTACTAAATGCAAAGACACTTTTCACTACAAGTGCACTTGCAACTGCACTGAAACTGCACTTGTAGTGCAAAGTGGATTTGCCCTTAGGAAATTACCCCCATTTTCTCATAAAACAACAATTACATCACCCCAAAAGTGTTGTAGCATTGAGACAATAATCCACACATTCTTGATGAACAATCTTTTTAATACCAGCACAATCACATGTGCATTTACCAAAGGTTTTTCTGACAAACCGACATGTTTGTTGTATAACATATTTTGTGGTGTCATTATCCAAAATCAAAATGTACATTTTATATAAAACAGGCCTGTGTAAAACCCACAAGAAAGACACAAATCTTGATCTTACAAAGTTCACATTTGGTAGAACTGGAAGGCAATATCAGACATGAGTATTTAGGAACTGTTTTGATATTGCGTTCAGATGGGGGAAAATCACCCCTGGAAAAGCCAAATTTGGAAGATGCACACAAATTTCACAATGTCAACATGTGCTATCTGCCATCACGGGGGATCAAGGGATGTGTTTTGGGGGAGAAAGCCCTTCCTCACCATTACTTTATTATTGAGGAAGGGGTTGCACCCCCAAAACGCGTCCATTGATCTCCCGTGATGGCAGATAGCACATGTTGGCACACTGTGTGCATCCTCCAAATTTGGCTTTGGGAAAAATCACAAAAACATTTCGCACATTGTAGCAGACAAAAGAAGAAAGTGATTTGGAGGGGCTTTAAACTCTCCCCAAAACATCAATGATGTTTTTATATTTTGGAATAACGTCATTGATGTTTTGCTGGATGTTTTCCAATTGTAAATTACACCCCATGATCTCCCCGATCAGGATCTGGGCATTTTCGGATGTGAAAGGATCTGGATCCACAACCTCACGATCACCTAAAAAGAAATGAAAACCAAAATAAATTAGGTCTAAAAAAAATGCCGCCATCCATCTCTTATCTGAGCCTGTGGTCGCAGACACTCACCTGTTGTGGTGACTAGTTCCACCACGTCTTCTTCTTCCTGCTCAGCTTGTCTTTGTGGTATTTCCCCTTCTTCCAGAGGGGGGGGGGCTCTGGTCTCCTCGGATGAGGGGTGTCCTCCGAGTCTTTTCTCCCCTATGTAAAACAAAAATGGTATACTTAGCACACAGATATTTAATGTCAGAACTATAAAGATGAATCATTGCTTGGAAGTGGGGTACAATGATCTATTTTAGCAGAGTTCCAAGATGTAGATTTTTTAGTGTCCTTTGTCAACCTGCAATACTTTACCTGTTTGGTACAAGCTTCACAGATGTAGCCCCCCCTATAGTATACACTGGAGCACCTGTGTGGCCCCCCTAATAAAAAGGGTGTTCTGGGGTCCCACACTAGTGCTCCAGTGTCCAGATGTGAAAACAGCTGCTCAGTGTCCTCTCCTTACACACAATCTAGTTTGCATTTCATTCTAGTAACAAAGCCATCTACACAACCCAATTCTTTGAAGACAAGTATAGGGCGTCAAAATGGTGGCCAAATGCATATGGGCTAAACAATGGTATTTTATATTTGCAATGAAAAATGTGTGATCCGAACGAATAATGTGCCCATGAACATGAAAGTTGCCATTTTAAACTGTACAACAGTTCCTTAAAGCACATGGAGCAGCACGAACGTAATAAACACAAGAACAATAGGAACACAGCACAACTACTTACTTTTTTGCAGCACTCTCCGGATCTTTCTGTACTGCTCATGTTCTCGTAATTTCAGGTCAGACCACCGCTTCCTGAGCTGATCTTTCGATCGTCGTACCCCGAATTTCCGTTGCAGACTCCTGACCACATTCGCCATGATCTTGGCCTTTCGGACATTGTGGTTGGGGTAAGGCCCATACTTTCCATCATAGTCGGCCCTCTTCAGGATGTCCACCATTTCCAACATCTCCCCAAAGGACATATTTGAGTCCTTCAATCTCCTTCTGGATCGGGACATTTCAGGCTCCGGCCTTTCCTCCTCCTCCTCGTTGCTGTACTTAGCACTATCCTGCTGTCTCTCCGCCATGTGCTCTTCCTCCACTGCGCCAAACGAAAAGGGGCGGGGAATAGAATAGAAAGAACGTCAGGGGCGGGCGGAGTTATACGCATGCGCAGTGTGTATAAATCGTAACGCGCGCGTCTTACGTACGATCTGTGAGCGGAGGAAGGAGCATCGGAGACGCCGATCGTGCTAACGAAGGTAGGATCTAAACTTGGGCCTATACTGCTTTGAAATTGAAGCCTATATTGTAACAAGATTAGGGGAGTTTGGCCTGACATTAGGGTTTGTCTTGTGTTGTGTCTTGCAGAGAAAATGGATGGGTTCAACGACCACAATTTCCTGCCCCTGTTTATTGACAAGTACAGGGAGCTGCCCTGTCTGTGGCAGGTCAGACACCCCCACTATAATCACAAACAGAAGAGGCAGGCAGCGCTGGAGAAACTGCTGGAGTTGGTGAAGCCGGTGGTCCCCACAGCAACCATCCCTTATTTAAAAGCTAAAATTGGTGGCCTGAGGAGCACTTATCTTAGGGAGCGCAAGAAGGTCACAGATTCCCAGAGGTCCGGAGCTGCAGCAGATGACGTTTATGTCCCCAGACTGTGGTACTATGAGAGACTGCGATTTCTGTCAGACCACACTGAAGTCAGGGAATCCCTCTCCACTCTTCCTTCCACGCTTCCTTCCATCCCAGCTGAGGCTTCTGATGTCCAACCTGGGCCTTCCAGCCAGGAAGAAGTGGAGGAGCCCAGCTGGAGTCAGGTATAGCATTCTTCTACTGATTTCTGGGCAATAAAGAAATGATGTTTACTAGATGTTATTATTGATCACTAATTGCTGCTTAAAAAAAGTGTTTTACATATCAATAGACAGTAGTGGGCAAAAATAATTGGGACAAGAATGCAAAATGCTGGGCTCAGAATGATAGTCTGTTATATTTGTTAACATTGAATTTGCAGCAGTCAGGAGGTGAAAATTGTGTGTGATTGATGAAAACAATACTAAAACTATGTCCCTTTTTCATACACAGGAAGACCTCAGCCAGGAGGAGGCTGTGGAATGTGGCAGTCAGGAGGAGGCGGGGATTAGTGGCAGCCAGGAGGAGGCGGGGATTAGTGGCAGCCAGGAGGAGGCGGGGCTAAGTGGCAGCCAAGAGAAGCCTGGGACAAGTCGCAGCCTGACTGAGTCTCAGGTCCCTCCCCTCCGCCTGCCATATAAAAGGGCCAGGAAGGCCACTCCCAGTCCTGTGCAGGATTCAGCGTACAGGCTGATCCAGGAGGCTTCGGCGTCCCTCAGAGCCTTCCCCAGTCCTGAAGAGGCCTTTGCCTGCATGGCTGGCACCAAATTGCTGGGCATGCAGGAGGGCCAACGCAAGATCTCTGAAGACCTGATTTATAAAGTCCTTCGGAAGGGGGAGAGTGGGGAACTGACACACAAGACGGATGTCATGGAGAGGGACGATCCTCCTCCTCCTCCTCCTCCTCCTGCTGCCACAACTCCACCACCACAGCCAAAGGCTGGAAGGAAGCGTGGAAAGAAGACCTGAGAGTGATGACCTGGGTTCAGTCTGGTCTGACAGAAGATGCAGTCTCTCGTATGACCACAGCCTGGGGACACAGATGTCATCTGCTGCTTTCCGGATCTCTGGGACTTCTGGACCAGACTGCACTCCCTTAGATAAGGACTCCTCAGGCCACCAATTTTGCTTTTAAATAATTGATGTCTGCCCTGGGAGTCCAAGGCTTCGCCCACTTCTACAGTTTCTCCAGCGTTGCCTCCCTCTTTGTTTATAGTTGTGACCCCTTAATAAAATATTTTTAGGTAAATTTTACTCTCCTGTGTGTGTTTTCATCCAAAAAGGACAGTTTGTTGGTGAGTATTCAGGTACATTTCTAAAGTACAATGTGAAATTAACAAGGGACAACAACACCAAACAATCTCCTCCTACAGATTAAATAGAACAACATATCAATGGTGTTGTGGGAACTTGTCACAAAAAACACACAAACATTTTCGGGAGTACAAATCAAAATCAAAAAAAAAAAAAAAATATGTTGTCAGATGTGAGAAATCAAAATATATTGAGGGAAACCCGATAAATAGTAACGAAAGAAGTTTGTGAGAAGTGTGTGTGAATATGAGCATCAAAACGACTTAATTCTTGTCACATTATAAAGAAGAAGAGAGTGTGCTGTATTAAACCATTTTTTACATTGCAGCGTGACGAAAGTGCTTTATCCATTACGAACGCTAAGTTTACCAGAAAGAGCTGTCCCGTGTCGGAATTTCTTCTGAGCATGCGTGGCACTTTGTGCGTCGGAACAGGCCACACACGGTCGGAATTGACGCGATCGGATTTTGTTGTCAGAAAATTTTATCTCCTGCTGTCCAACTTTGTCGGAAAATCCGATGGAAAATGTCCGATGGCGCCCACACACGGTCGGAATTTCCGACAACACGCTCCGATCGGACATTGTCCATCGGAAAATCCGACCGTGTGTACGGGGCATTAGAGTGTACAAGTCTTGCTGTTTGTTTGCTGTTTGTTTGCTGTTTGTTTGTTTGCTGTTTGCTTGCTGTTTGTTTGCTGTTTGCTTGCTGTTTGTTTGCTGTTTGTTTGCTGTTTGTTTACTGGGTTGCATTTTTGGGGCTTTTCCTTTTAGTTTTTAATTTGCCTTTTGCTGTCACTTTTTCTTTTCAAATATTTTATTGGTAATTAACAAGCAACTGTTCCATACATTACAATGAAGATAGCCAGGTAGCATAAGACAGTGCTTTTCATTTACATAGATTATATCATTAACAAAATGGAATATAATGGATTATACCAACAAGTGAATACTCAGTCAAATCGCAAGTATAAATGAATAAGATTGAATAGCTAGAAGTTTTGGAGGGAACCGGGTCCCCCAAATAAGTATTAAATGTAACGGTTCCAAGTTACTCCCCAGAAAACAGACGTGGGAGCCACCAGGACCATTGTATAAGACCGAGTACAATACCAATAGGTATTAATGGTAGAAGAAGGGAGAAAAAGAGAAGAGAAAAAAGGGGGGGAAGGGAAGAGAAGAAATAGATAGAAAAGAGAGGAGCAAGGAGGGGTGTGGGTCGGCCGGGTCGCACGGGCAGAGGTGTGGTATCATTGTCTCAGGTTTAGGACCGAATAGATTCAGAGTCCCAACAAATGTTCATCAATACCAGCCGGCAGGAAGTGATCCATCCATGGTTGCCAGATTCTGACGTGTTGGGGGACCTTATCCAAGATTTTTGCCTCAATCTTGCTATGCACCATTGCTTGTGTGACCCGGTTTTTAGTTTCGGTTATACTGAGCGTGGGTGTTTTCCAAGCCTTAGCGATTGTTTGCTTAGCTGCGGTGAATAGCTGGAGAAGGAGGCGAAGCTGTGCTCTTGTGTAGTCCTGGGGGATTAAACTGAGCAGGGCTATCGTTGGGCTTGGTTTTAGGGTGACTTGGTGAAGGGTGGACGCCATTTGGAATATAGTTTCCCAGAAGCGTTGCGCCAGTGGACATGTCCATCAGATGTGTAGATGAGTACCTCTGTCGCTACATCCCCTGAAACAGTTTGGGGAAAATTCAGGTAAGAATTTAGCAATTCTAGCCGGGACTAGATACCCCCGCATCAACACCTTGTAATTTGCCTCTGAGGCAATCACGTTTTGGGAAGAATTTTTTGTGTTGGTCCAGATAGTCACCCAATCCTCCGCTTCAATATTAATATCTAGATCGTTTGACCATCTCTGCGCATACGCGGGAAGGCGCGAGGATGGTGTAGTGAGATGGGCGTAGATGGGCGAGTCACACATAGCCTCGTACTCTGTCATAGTATCCAATTCAGTGAGAGATTTTATTGTTGATTGAGTAAAGTGCGCAATTTGGAGATAACGGAAGCATTCTCTACTGGGGAGCTGTGTTTGTGCTTGGATACTGGCAAATGATTTAATAGCATCAGTATTGACTATATCACATATGCGAGTCAGGCCCGCACGCTCCCAGAACTGAAATGATAATGGTTCAGTATAGGCTGGGTAGAATTGTGGGTGACCTAGAAATGACAAGAGGGGGGAGTGCGGGGAAATCAGTTTGAAGGGTGTTTTCATTTTATTCCAAAGTCTGAGAGTGTGTTGTGTGATTGGGTTAGATATGGGGCCTCGTGATGCTGGGGAAAGCCATAGCAAATTAGTTATAGTATTGCTGTCACTTTTTAAATAGCTTTTTTTTTTTTTTTTCTCTGGTTCCATCAATTAAGGGGTGTGGTTAATTGCTCACAGGTGCCTATTTAACTGGTTGTAGGACTCAGTCTGAGCGTGCTCAGTCTGAAGCTGTGGAACTTGGTGTAAGTGGAGCTGGAATAAGTGGGAGTTAAAAAACCAGAGTTTAACCACTTGACAACTGGGCACTTAAACCCCCTTAATAACCAGACCAATTTTCAGCTTTTGGTGCTCTCACATTTTGAATGACAATTACTCAGCCATGCAACACTGTATCTATATGAAATTTTTGTCCTTTTTTTCACACAAATGGAGCTTTCTTTTGGTGGTATTTAATCACCGCTGGGTTCTTTATTTTTTGCGCCGTAAAAGAAAAAAGACCGAAAAATCTGTAAAAAAATGCATTTTTCTTCATTTCTGTTATAATATTTTGCAAACTAGTAATTTTTCTTCATATATTTTGGCCAAAATTTATACCGCTACATATCTTTGGTAAAATTAACTCAAATCGGTGGATATTATTTGGTCTTTGTGAAAGTTATAGAGTCCAAAAGCTATGGTGCGAATATTTGAAAATTGATCACACCTGAAGTACTGACGGCCTATCTAATTTTTTGAGACCCTAACATGCCAGAAAAGTACAAATACCCCCCAAATGATACCTTTTTGGAAAGAAGACATTCCAAGGTATTTAGAAAGATGCATGGTGAGATTTTTGAAGTTGTCATTTTTTCCCACAATTCTTTGCAAAATCAAGGTTTTTTTTTTACTTTTTTTTTTTCCCACAAAATTGTCATATTAGCAGGTTATTTCTCACACACCACATATGCATACCACAAATTACACCCCAAAACACATTCTGCTATTACTCCCGAGTATGGTGATACCACATGTGTGAGACTTTTACACAGCGTGGCCACATACAGAGGCCCAACATGCAGGGGAGCACCTTCAGGCGTTCTGTAGCTTCCAGGCCAATTCTGACATTTCTCTCCTACATGTAAAAATCATCATTTATTAGCTAGAAAATTACATAGAACCCCAAAACATTATATATGTTTTTTTAGCAAAGACCCTAGAGAATACAATGGCGGTCGTTGCAACTTTTTATCTCGCACGGTATTTGCGCAGCAATTTTTTTAACGCGTTTTTTTTGGGAAAAAAACTGTTTTGTGCTTTACAAAAACCAAAACAGTAAAGTTAGCCTAATGTTTTTGCATAATGTGAAAGATGAAGTTATACTGAGTAAATAGATACCCAACATGTCACCTTTCAAAATTGCACGCGCTTGTGGAATGGCGCCAAACTTTGCTACTCAAAAATCCCCATAGGCGACGCTTTAAAATTTTTTACTGGTTACATGTTTTGAGTTACAGAGGAGGTCTAGGGCCAAAATTATTACTCTCGCTCTACCGATCGCAGCGATACCTCACATGTGTGGTTTGAACACGGTTTTCATATGTGGGCGGGACTTACGTATGCGTTCGCTTCTGCATGCGAGCACGCAGGGACAGGGGCGCTTTAAAATTTTTTTTTTTTTTTTTATTGTTTATTTTACTTTATTTATTTTAGTTTGATGCTTTTTTCCAAAAAAAAAAAAATTTGACCACTTTTATTCCTATTACAAGGAATATAAACATCCTTGTAATAGGAATATGGCATGACAGGTCCTCTTTACAGTGAGATATGGGGTCAATAAGACCCCACATCTCACCTCTAGGCTGGGAAGCCTGAAATAAAAAAAAAAAAAAAAAAAACGATCCTGGCTTCGATCGTAGCGGTGAGTCGGTAGAAGCGCGGGAGGGGGGGACATCCCCTCTCGCCTCCCGTAAGAACGATCAAGCAGTGGAACAGCTGCTATGATCATTCTCATGGTGTAGGGAATCGCTGGCTGAAAAAGCCGATGTCTGAATGATGCCTGTAGCTGCAACCATCATTCAGATATCTCCGCACAAAGTCAAGGACGTTGTATGACGGCCGGTGGGCGGGAAGTGGTTAAAACGCATTTTTTTTTTTAACACAAAGTTGTCCATTTATACAATATTTCTACCACATAACATGTACATACCAAAAATGACACCCCAAAATAGATTCCCCTGCTCCTCCTGAGTACGGCGATACCACATGTGTGAGACTTCCACAGCCTGGCCACATACAGAGGCCGAGTACAGCTGAGCATGGCTCAGCATGGCAGGGTATGGCGGGGTATGGCGGAGTATGGCGGAGTATGGCGGAGTATGGCGGGGTATGGCGGGGTATTGCGGAGTATGGCGGGGTATGGCGGGGTATGGCGGGGTATGGCGGAGTATGGCGGAGTATGGCGGGGTATGGCGGGGTATTGCGGAGTATGGCGGGGTATTGCAGGGTATTGCGGAGTATGGCGGGTTATTGCGGAGTATGGCGGGGTATTGCGGAGTATGGCGGAGTATGGCGGGGTATTGCGGAGTATGGCGGGGCATGGCAGAGTATGGCGGGGGCATGGCAGGGTATGGCGGGGGCATGGCAGGGTATGGCGGGGGCATTGCAGAGTATGGCGGGGGCATTGCAGAGTATTGCGGGGGAATTGCAGAGTATTGCACAGCATTGCAGAGTATTGTGGGGGCATTGCAGAGTATGGCGGGGGCATTGCAGAGTATGGCGGGGGCATTGCAGAGTATGGCGGGGGCATTGCAGAGTATGGCGGGGGCATTGCAGAGTATTGTGGGGGCATTGCAGAGTATTGTGGGGGTATTGCAGAGTATTGTGGGGGTATTGCAGAGTATTGTGGGGGTATTGCAGAGTATTGTGGGGGTATTGCAGAGTATTGTGGGGGTATTGCAGAGTATTGTGGGGGTATTGCAGAGTATTGTGGGGGTATTGCAGAGTATTGTGGGGGTATTGCAGAGTATTGCAGAGTATTGTGGGGGTGTTGCAGAGTATTGCACAGCATTGCAGCGTTAGGGATGGCTGAGCAGGGATGGATGGATGCCTGGATGTCTCTGTGCAGCGCTATGGGCACTACAGATGCAGCCCACAGCGCTGCAGACATCCATCCATCCGCCTCTCCGGTCACTGTGTACCGATCGGTACACAGGCGGGGAGGAGAGGGGGAGGAGAGGAACCGGCGTCATCAGATGACGCCGGTCTGTTTACATGTGATCGCGCCGTCATTTGACGGCGCGATCACATGGTAAACGGCCGCGATCAGCGGCCATTTACCGGGATCCGTGATGCGCCGGGTCCTCTGGACCCGGCGGTCACGGATGTGTTCGAGTGCGCGCCCCAGGGGGCGCGCGAGAGGGGAATTCTGGGAGGACGTCATAGTACGCCCTCCCAGAGTTATCCAACCGCCCTGCAGCCGTCATTCGGCTATGGGCCGGTTGGTAAGTGGTTAAAACAGGAGGTTATAACAGGGGTCATAGTACCTGTGTAATGTGAGTATCTGAGTGTTGTCTGAGTAGTGTGTGTGGATCGTTAGTACTTGTGTATTGTGTACTGTATACTTGTGTATTGCGAGTGCACGTAGGTCTGTGAGTACCTGTGTATTGTCTTGTTGTGTACCTGTGTATTGTCTTGTTGTGTACCTGTGTATTGTCTTGAGTATTAGTGCCAGGAAGCTAGCTGTTAGGTAATTTGGACAGGGTAAAATCCCCAAATCCTCACTATAATCAATAGGTACGATGCCCGGCGGGTGTGGAGAGGCGACTCTTTGTACATCTTGCCGCATGTATGCGTTCCTTGATCATCCGATCGAGGGCGAATACTGCTGTGCAAAATGTAAGCACATTGTTTCCCTGGAAGCCCAGGTTGTGAATTTGGGGAAGCAACTGTCAGCACTGAGAAGTCCCTCCATACTAAAGGTGAGCCAGGAACGTACAGGGCAGGTGCCGGCAGGGGCCAGCACAGAGGCGGGTGGAAACAAAGAGGTGCAGGCACTAGCAAAGAGTAGATGGGTGACAGTCAGGAGGGGTAGAGGGGGAAGTGCCAGAGAGGCCGATCCAGGACTGGAGCATCCCAATAAGTACGCTCCATTGATTGACATTGGTGAAACCAGTCAGGGACCAGCACTGCTGGAGATGAGGGACTCTCCTAGCTGCCAGGGGAAGAACTCCTCCAGTGAGAGTGGGGGGGGGCAGCAAAGGGAAAGGAAAGACAGATTCTGGTGGTAGGGGACTCAATTCTTAGAAGGACAGAGAGGGCAATCTGTAACCAAGACCCGAAGCGCCGAACAGTTGTTGTCTACCGGGCGCTCGGGTTCGGCACATCATGGATCTTGTGGACAGATTACTGGGAGGGGCTGGGGAAGACCCGGCTGTCATGGTGCACGTTGGCACCAATGACAAAGTCAGAGGCAGATGGAGTGTCCTAAAGAACAATTTTAGGGATTTAGGTGCTAAATTGAGAAAAAGGACATCCAAGGTAGTGTTCTCAGGAATACTACCGGTACATCAAGCCACACCAGAAAGGCAGAGGGATATTAGGGAAGTAAACAAATGGCTGAAGAGCTGGTGTAGTAAGGAGGGGTTTGGGTTCCTGGAGGACTGGGCCAACTTCTCAGTCGGTAACCGGTACTATAGAAGGGACGGACTGCACCTAAATGAGGAGGGTGCAGATCTGCTGGGAATGAAGATGGCCAAAAAGTTAGAGGGGTTTTTAAACTAGGCAATGGGGGGGAGGGTCCAGAGACAGTGATAGCCAGCGTGGAAGATATTCCAGAGGGTAGTATTGGGGGCATTAGTGGTAGGTTAACCAAAGCACAAAAACACAAGGTGAGTATAGTAGCAAGTCCTAGTTGCAATCTTGAAACACCCAATACGAGGACAATATGCGACCGGTCTAAACTATGTGGCATGTTCACTAATGCCAGGAGCATGGCGGACAAGATGGGTGAACTAAAGATACTGTTGTACAAGGAGGATTTGGATTTTGTGGGAATTTCAGAGACCTGGTTCAACAGCTCTCCTGATTGGCTGGCAAACATTCAAGGGTATACCCTATACCGCAAGGATAGAGAGGGTAAAAAAGGGGGAGGGGTATGCCTATATATCAAGAATAATGTACAAGTGAATGTGAGAGATGACATCACTGAGGGAGCTAGGGAGGAGGTGGAATCTTTATGGGTAGAGCTCCAAAGGGATGAAGCTAAGGGGAAAATAATACTGGGAGTATGCTATAGGCCCCCTAACCTGAGGGAGGAAGTGGAGACAGATCTCCTATCACAAATTGGATTAGCAGCACGGATGGGAAGTGTTATCATAATGGGGGATTTTAATTATCCAGACATAGACTGGGCGGAGGGAACCGCGCATTCATTTAAGGCTCGCCAGTTCCTTAATGTCTTGCAGGACAATTTTATGGGTCAGATGGTAGACGCACCAACTAGAAATAAAACATTACTGGATCTACTGATTACCAACAATACAGACCTGATCACAGATGTGGAAATACGGGGCAATTTAGGTAACAGCGATCACAGGTCAATTAGTTTCAGTATAAATCACACAAATAGGAAACATGAAGGGAACACAAAGACACTGAATTTCAAAAGAGCCAACTTCCCTAAACTACAAACCTTGCTAAAAGGCATAAATTGGGATAAAATATTAGGAACAAAGAATACGGAGGAGAGATGGGTTTGCTTTAAGAGCATATTAAATAAGGGCATTAGCCAATGTATCCCATTGGGTAATAAATTTAAAAGAGCAAACAAAAATCCTGGATGGCTTAACTCCAATGTAAAAATGCATATAAAAGCAAAGAGAAGGCCTTCAAAAAATACAAGGTTGAGGGATCATCCTCAGCATTCAGACTTTATAAAGAATGCAATAAGAAATGTAAGGGTGCAATTAGGACGGCTAAGATAGAACATGAAAGACACATAGCGGAGGAGAGCAAAAAAAATCCCAAGAAATTCTTTAAGTATGTAAACAGTAAAAAAGGGAGGACAGACAATATTGGCCCCATAAAGAATGAGGAAGGACATCTGGTTACAAAGGATGGGGAGATGGCAAAGGTATTGAATTTATTCTTCTCCTCAGTCTTCACAAGTGAATCGGGGGGCTTCAGTAACCAAAACTGCAGTGTTTATCCTCAACACAAGAAGCACCTACATGGTTAACAGAGGACGGAATTAAAATTAGACTTGAGAAACTTAACATTAATAAATCACCGGGACCAGATGGCTTGCATCTGAGGGTACTTAGGGAACTCAGTCAGGTGATTGCCAGACCGTTGTTCCTAATTTTTACAGTCTATTGACTGGAATGGTACCAGCTGATTGGAGAAAAGCCAATGTAGCACCAATATTTAAAAAGGGCCCAAAAAACATCCCTGGGAATTACAGACCAGTTAGCCTAACATCAATAGTATGTAAACTCTTGGAGGGGATGATAAGGGACTATATAAAAGATTTTAGTAATAAGAATGATATCATTAGCAGTAATCAGCATGGATTCATGAAGAATCGTTCTTGCCAAACCAATCTATTAACCTTCTATGAGGAAGTGAGTTGCCATCTAGATAAAGGAAGGCCCGTAGACGTGGTGTATCTGGATTTTGCAAAAGCATTTGACACAGTTCCCCATAAACGTTTATTGTACAAAATAAGGTGCGTTGGCATGGACCATAGGGTGAGTACATGGATTGAAAACTGGCTACAAGGGCGTGTTCAGAGGGTGGTGATAAATGGGGAGTACTCAGAATGGTCAGGGGTGGGTAGTGGGGTTCCCCAGGGTTCTGTGCTGGGACCAATCCTATTTAATTTGTTCATAAACGACCTGGAGGATGGGATAAACAGTTCAATCTCTGTATTTGCAGACAATACTAAGCTAAGCAGGGCAATAACTTCTCCGCAAAAAGACCTGAACAAATTAATGGGGTGGGCGACTACATGGCAAATGAGGTTCAATGTAGAAAAATGCAAAATAATGCATTTGGGTGGCAAAAATATGAATGCAATCTATACACTGGGGGGAGAACCTCTGGGGGAATCTAGGATGGAAAAGGACCTGGGGGTCCTAGTAGATGATAGGCTCAGCAATGGCATGCAATGCCAAGCTGCTGCTATTAAAGCAAACAGAATATTGGCATGCATTAAAAGGGGGATCAACTCCAGAGATAAAACGATAATTCTCCCGCTCTACAAGACTCTGGTCCGGCCGTACCTGGAGTATGCTGTCCAGTTCTGGGCACCAGTCCTCAGGAGGGATGTACTGGAAATGGAGCGAGTACAAAGAAGGGCAACAAAGCTAAAGAAAGGGTCTGGAGGATCTTAGTTATGAGGAAAGGTTGCGAGCACTGAACTTATTCTCTCTGGAGAAGAGACGCTTGAGAGGGGATATGATTTCAATTTACAAATACTGTACTGGTGACCCCACAATAGGGATAAAACTTTTTCGCAGAAGAGAGTTTAATAAGACTCGTGGCCACTCATTACAATTAGAAGAAAAGAGGTTTAACCTTAAACTACGTAGAGGGTTCTTTACTGTAAGAGCGGCAAGGATGTGGAATTCCCTTCCACAGGCGGTGGTCTCAGTGGGGAGCATTGATAGCTTCAAGAAACTATTAGATAATCACCTGAATGACCGCAACATACAAGGATATGTAATGTAATACTGACACATAATCACACACATAGGTTGGACTTGATGGACTTGTGTCTTTTTTCAACCTCACCTACTATGTAACTATGTAACTATGTGTACTGTGTAGTAGAAACTGTGCACACTGTATTAGATACTGTGTACACTGCCTGAAGTGTATTAGAAACTGTACACACTGTATTAGATACTGTGTACGCCGCCTGCACTGTATTAGAAACTGTACAACTACTGCACAGTATTTTATACTGTGTACACCACCAGAAGTGTAGTAGACACTGTACATACTGTATTAGATACTGTGTACACTGCCTGCACTGTATTAGAAACTGTACAATGGCTACACTGTATTTTATACTGTGTACACTACCAGAAGTGTAGTATAAACTGTACACACTGTACTAGATACTGTGCACATCACCTGCATTGTATTAGCAACTGTACTACGGCTGCACTGTATTGTGTACACCACCAGAAGTGTAGTAGAAACTGTACACACTGTATTAGATACTGTACTTTACTTTTACAAAGTAAAAGTAAAAGGCACCTACAGTTCGTGGATGGGTCTTTATTCCACGGTTTTAAGAGTCCTTGTTGATTATTTTAGCAGCCCCCAGCAAACTCATGGCTCTCCAAGAAAGGTGTATTCACCAACTCCTCCTCACCACCACACACCTAGCTCTACTTCCTGTCTTTAAGAGCTGCTTCCTGCAGGCTCTCAACCCCGTGTGTGCTGGAATCCCTGTAGTCAGAAGTGGAGGCTCTTTCCCACCCGAATATCACTTCAGAGCCTCCAAAATTTCAGGTCCCAAATATCTGTCTATTAAACACAGAGAAAACGGCGAGTCAGTCCTCTCCTGATTAACGCTATTCCCAGGAATACTATCTTGGTTCCCTTAAAGGGACCACAACCCAAATATTGGTGATATATAGTACCCGTCCAGGACCCAACCTTGGCGTCCTGTACATATCCCCCCCCCTCTGCCTCAATGCGGAGGTGTTGGAGGCACCATTCACCACCATAAATTGGACTTGGGAGAGGGCATCGGCATTCTGATGTTGTCTCCTGGGTCTATGCTCTACCCTGAAATTAAACTCCTGGAGATAAAGGAACCGCCTTGTGACCCTGGCATTGGTGTGCTTATTTTGTCTCATCCAGGTCAATGGGGCATGGTCTGACACCAGGCGAAACCTCCTACCTAGGAGAAAATATCGTAGGGAGTCCAGAGCCCACTTGATGGCAAAACAGTCACTCTCTACCAAAGCGTAGTTTTTCTCTGCTATCGTCAGCTTCCTACTTAGAAAAATTACTGGGTGTTCTTCCCCATTGACCTCCTGAGACAATACTGCTCCTCACTTGAGACATCTGTCTGCACCACAAACTCTTTGGCAAAATCAAGAGCCACAAGCACCGGATGCTGGCACAATGCCACCTTAAGCTTCTGAAAGGCTTCTTCAGCATCCGTTATTCATTTGATCATTACTGACTTCCTGCCTTTTGTTAAGTCAGTCAATGGTGCAGCGATGGTGGCAAAGTTGGGGACAAACCTTCGGTAGTAACCGACTATGCCCAGAAATGCTCTGACCTGCTTTTTGGTTAGTGGATGGGGCCAGTTCTGTATGGCTTCTACCTTATTCAACTGAGGTTTCACTAGCCCCCTACCCACAATGTACCCTAGGTATTTAGCCTCTTCCATCCCAACCGCACATTTCTCAGGATTAATTGTGAACCCCACTTTCCTCAGCGAGTCTATGACTGCCTGAACCAAGGGAAAATGGGACTCCTATCAGTACTAAAAATTAAAATATCATCCAGGTAGACAGATGTGTATTGTTGATGGGGGCGTAACATTTTGTCCAATGACCTTTGGATTGTGGCAGGGGCAGAGTGTAAGCCAAATGGCATTCTTTTATACTAGAAGTGGCCTTCTGGAGTGGAAAAAGCAGTTTTCTCTCTGGCTTCTTTGGTAAGGGCAATCTGCCAGTACCCTTTTGTGAGGTCCAACGTGGTGATGTACCGGTCAGGACCCAACCTTTCAATTAACTCGTCTATCTGGGGCATCAGATAGGTATCAAATTCAAATTTGGACACTTCATTAAGTTTCCTAAAGTCATTACAGAAACGCAGGGTGCCATTGGGTTTCGGTACCAAAACTATTGGACTCGACCATTCACTCTGCGATTCTTCAATGACGTCAAGTTCAAGCATCCGTCTCACCTCTTTGCCTTCCTATGAGCTTCTGGGATGCTATATGGTTTTAACCGGACTCTTACATTGGGTTCTGTTGTCATGACATTGGTGAGACCAGATAACCCTGAAAACATTGCTCTGTTTCTCTGCAGAAACTCCTTTATTTGTTGGCTTTGTGGCTTAGAGAGGGTAGCAGCAACCTGCACCAGGTCAATTCTGGCAGGGTCTCCTGCATTGACACCTACCACAGAGGACATCTGTTCTCGATCTCTCAAGGGTTTTAACAAATTGATGTGATAAATTTGGTATAGTTTTCTTTTACCAGGTTGGTGCACCCTGTAGTTCACCTCACCCACTTTTTCCACCACCTCAAAGGGACACTGGCATTTGGCTAAAAATTTGCTCTCTACTGTGGGAATTAGAACAGTCACCCGGTCCCCCACTTGAAACTGCCTGATGTTAGCAAACCGGTTGTACACCCTCCTCTGGGCATCCTGGGCCTTCTGGAGATGCTGTCTCACTAATGGCATCACTCTAGCCACCCTCTCCTGCATTTGAGTGATATGTTCTACCACCGTTTTTTGTGGTGAGGACTCACTTTCCCAGGTTTCCTTCACTAGATCCAGCAGTCCACAGGGTCTTCGCCCGTGTACCAGTTCAAATGGCGAGAAACCTGTGGATGCCTGTGGAACCTCTCGGATGGCAAATAACAGGGCAGGGAGGAACATGTCCCAGTCCTTTCTGTCTTTCTGGACCAGTCTTTTTAACATTAACTTTAGGGTCTTATTAAACCTCTCAACTAGGCCATCTGTCTGAGGGTGATAGACGGATGTCCACAACTGCTTGATCTGAAACAGTTTGCACAAGTCTGCTATCACCTTTAACATGAAAGGGGTGCCCTGGTCTGTCAGTATCTCCTTGGGGAACCCAGTTTGTGAAAACATTTGAAACAACTCCTGGGAAATGGCCTTAGAGGAAGTTTTCCTTAAAGGGACCGCTTCAGGATACCTAGTTGCGTAATCCAGGACTACTAATATATATTGGTGTCCCCTGGCTGACTGTACTAAGGGCCCCACCAGATCCATAGCAATCCGTTCAAATGGCACCTCAATTATGGGCAGGGGTACCAGTGGGTTTCTGTAGTGGGACACCGGGGCGGTTAACTGGCAAGTGGGGTAGGATGCACAGTATCTTTTCACCTAAGCCTTTACCCCTGGCCAGTAAAACCTGTCAGTTATCCTGGCTTTAGTTTTTTCAGCCCCCAGGTGTCCCCCCAGTGCATAGTTGTGGGCTAAATCAAGGAGCATCCGCTGATACGACTGGGGAACCAGCAACTGCTCCACAGTTTCCACTCGGCTTTCAGCTACTCTATAAAGCAAGTCCCCGTTCAATGTAAAGTGAGGAAACCTTTGTTCAGCATCGGGTACTTGTGGGACTCCATTAATAACTGATACCTGCTCCCTAGCACTGACCAAAGTGGGGTCCTGTAGTTGCGCGGTGCCAAATACATCCCTGGACACCCCCAAATCTGGGTGCACTAGCCTAAGGGAAGTTTCCCCCTCATCCTTCTTAACCAAGGTCTGCAATTGGGAAGATTCCTCTTCGTCCTCCCCAAACATGACCCGTAGCAGAGAGATCCCCCCCCCCAGAGGTCAACTCGGTCTTGAGACCTGCAAGATGAGCATCATCAACTATATTGGTATTTTCTGATATGTCATTATCAGTAATAGGTATCTCAACATTATGGATGTGTGTTGTGGGTGGTTCTTGACCAGACCCCTCAGGGTTTGGCCCCAAAAGGCCCAGTGTCCCAAGTTCTCCTGGCTGTCCTGGCAGCCCCGTCTGTACCTGGTTCCACAGTTTAATAAACAACGGGCAGTCACACCCCACTATGATATCATGTATCAGATTTCTTACCACCCCAGGCTCTTGTGTCACTGAGGTACAGCCATAGGAAACAGTCACCAGAACCAGGGGGTATTCCCTGGTGTCCCCATGTATACACACTACCCGTAGAGTCTTATTTACAGGGCCAAGTCTTTCGATCACCCTGGCATGTACCAGCATCACCATGCTCCTGGAGTGCAGTAGAGCCCTGGCAGGAAGGTGGTTCACCCACACTTCACACTCAAACCGTCCTGCAGCCAGATCAAAATGAGTGGCACATGCTCTTTGCACATAAAAGGAGCTTCTCCGACCAGTCCCGAAATCCATAGGTTCCTCCTGAAGTGGGCATTGTGCCTGGGTATGCCCCCAGGACCGACATCGCCAACACTGTATGTCCCCCATCCTTGGAACAGGAACCAACCTCCATGGTTTTGCGGAAGATGATGCAACTTTGCGAGTTCCAGCGTCTGGCAGGGCTTCTCTCCTAGGTGCTGTGGCTGGCCCGGTTGTCCTTGGTGTGGGCTCCCGACGCTTGGCAGGCCTGAGCAGGTGCTCCACCACGGTGTACCTTTCGACCAACTCTACCAGATGGTTAGCAGTTGCAGGGTCTCCATGGCTTGCCCAGCGCTGTAGGTCGTCTGTTAGGGACCGCAGGTACCAGTCCATCACCACCCGTTCCACTATTTGCGGGCCTGTCAACTTCTCTGGTTGCAGCCAATTTTTGACCAGCTGTACCAGTTCGTGCATTTAGGACCTTGGTGGTCGGTCAGGTTTATAACTCCAGCGGTGCACCCTTTGAGCCCGGATGGCTGTGGTCACTCCCAGGCAGGCCAGGATCTCTGCCTTCAGTTGCGCATAGTCGCTAATGTGCTCAGCCGGGAGGTCAAAGTAGGCCTTTTGCAGGTCACTGGTAAAGAAAGGGGAGATAATGCCAGCCCATTGGTCACGGGGCCACCCCTCTCTCTCCGCTATCCTCTCAAAGGTACTGAGAAAGGTCTCTACATCATCGCTGGATGTCAGTTGTTGCAAGAAATGGCTGGCCCTCACGGATACTTGGTTGCCAGCGGCGAGGACCACTTGCTCCCGTCCCTCAGCCAGGCACTGCACTGCCTCCTGCAAGGCAGCCACCTGTGCTTGAGTGGAGTCCTACTGGGCAGTAAACTGGGCAGCTAGCAACCATGTGCTTTCCTGCTGTGCAACTACAGCCTGTGCCAGGGCCTGCTGCTGCTGAGCCATCGCTTCCTCATGGCAACGGTTTGCCTCTGCTGAGGCTAGCTGCTGGGTCACGGTGGCTTGTGCCAATGCCTTAATGACCTCCTCCATGTTTTTTTTCTCTGCTGTTTGTAGTGTCTGGGCTGATTTCACCCAAGACATGCCATAGGTACACTGTCTCTTTAAATGTCAGTTTTCAGTTTTAAACAGCTTTTGCGGCTGCAAATGCACTTCTGCCCACATCCAAAACACCAGTTGTAAAGTTTGGGGGATTGTAGCTCCACAGGACCGAGTGCAAAGCTGGTAAACTTTAAACAAAAAGTTTGTGCATGGGTCTTTATCCCAAGGTTTTAAGAGTCCTTGTTGATTATTTTAGCAGCCCCCAGCAAACTCACCTGCCACTAACTGAATAACCTGCCTGCTTAATCTAAATCAAGCTATCTCTTTGTCCACACCAACAACACTACACATGGCCGACGTGTAAGCAGCCTTATATAGTGTGGGGTGTGGACTTAGTCCCCCTGAGCCATGATTGGCTAAAGGCACCCTGCCTTTGGCCAATTATGGCTCTCTTAGCAGAGCGCCCTGTGATTGGCCACTGCCTGCACTGACTAAATATAGAGTAAACACCGAATATGTAGTTTATGCTAAATGCAGGGTATCTATATCTATAGATATATCTATCTATAGATATATCTATAGATAGATATATATATAGATACTAGACTGACTGTACTGACTGTATATATATTCATCAAATACACTGCCACTAACTGAATAACCTGCCTGCTTAATCTAAATCAAGCTATCTCTCTGTCCACACCAACAACACTACACATGGCCGACGTGTAAGCAGCCTTATATAGTGTGGGGTGTGGACTTAGTCCCCCTGAGCCATGATTGGCTAAAGGCACCCTGCCTTTGGCCAATTATGGCTCTCTTAGCAGAGCGCGCTGTGATTGGCCAAAGCATGCAGGTCAGGTGCATGCTTTGGCCAATCATCATACAGCAATGCACTGCGATCTCGCAGTGCATTATGGGGCGTTCCGCAGCACTCGAATTTGCCATGAATGCCCCTTAATGTTCGCTCTTTGGCGAAAGGGCAAACACCCGATGTTCGAGTTGAACTTATGTTCGACCCGAACATCAAGCTCATCCCTTCTGATAATATAGAATTGCACATAATGTACATGTATTCATCATAACTGATATATGAATCATAACTGTGCAATGAACAATTTGGGTCCCACTGAAAATTGAAGTTGTTGGGAAAACATGTGTTAAAGTGGAGTTCCACCCACTTTTACAACTCTTCAGCATCCCTCACTAAACTGTGCACTTTAAAAGAATTGGATTTTTTTTTTTTTCTCAGCACCTACTGTATATCTGCTGTATTAATTTTTCACTTCCTCCTCCCTGGCCGTGGCCCATCGCATCATTTCCTGTTTGCAATGCCTTCTGGGAAGGCGCGGCAACTTCCTCTGACACTGCCGTTGCTATGGAAACCTGACCTGAAACCTATTACACTGCTTGTGCTGCACTGAGCATGTGCGAGATCTGCAAGGATGAGATCCAGGAAGAAATACAGTCTGGCTTCAGATGCCCACACTTAAGATGGCCACGGCCTGCTGGAAGTTTATAAAATAACAAACTACTGCTATAAACTAACAAAAAAGACCTTAGTTTACAGACTAACTTTACTAGAATACATTAAGCTTGTGTATTATAGGGGTATTTTTATTTAAAAAGTATAATTTCGGCTGGAAAACCACTGTTTAATCCCGGTAAATGGCCGCTGATTGCGGCCGTTTACCATGTGATCGCGCTGTCAAATGACGGCACGATCACATGTAAACAAACCGGCGTCATCTGATGACGCCGGTTCCTCTCCTCCCCTCCTGTGTACCGATCGGTACACTGTGAGCGGAGAGGGGGATGGATGGATGGCTGCAGCGTTGTGGGCTGGATGGGCAGTGCCCACAGCGCTGCACAGAGACATCCAGCCATCCATCCATCCATGCTCAGCCATCCTTCACTGCTCTGCAATGCCCCACAATATTCTGCCATACCCTGCAATGCCCCGAAATACCCCGCAATACTCTGCCATACCCTGCAAAGCCCCGAAATACCCCGCAATACTCTGCCATACCCTGCAATGCCCCAAAATACCCCGCAATACTCTGCCATACCCTGCAATGCCCCGAAATACCCTGCAATACTCTGCCATACCCTGCAATACCCCGAAATACTCTGCCATACCCTGCAATACCCCGAAATACCCCGTATTACTCTGACATACCCTGAAATACCCCGCAATACTCTGCCATACCCTGCAATACCCCGAAGTACCCCGCAATACTCCGCCATACCCTGCAATGCCCCAAAATACCCCGCAATACTCTGGCATACCCTGCAATACCCCGCAATACTCTGCAATACCCCACAATACTCTGCCATACCCTGCAATGCCCCGAAATACCCCGCAATACTCTGCCATACCCTGCAATACCCCGCAATACTCTGCAATACCCCACAATACTCTGCCATACCCTGCAATACCCTGCAATACCCCACAATACTCTGCAATACCCCGAAATACCCCGCAATACTCTGCCATACCCTGTAATACCCCGCAATACTCTGCAATACCCCGAAATACCCCGCAATACTCTGCCATACCCTGCAATACCCCGAAATATCCCACAATACTCTGCAATACTCAGTGATACCCAGCCATACTCTGCAATACTCAGTGATACCCAGCCATACTCTGCAATACTCTGCCATACTCTGCCATACCCAGCCATGCTCTGCAATACCCTGCAAAAATCTGCAATACTCTGCCATACCCAGCCATACTCTGCAATACCCGCAATACCCAGCCATACTCTGCAATACTCGGTGATACCCAGCCATACTCTGCCATACCCAGTCATACTCAGTGATACTCTGCAATACCCAGCCATGCTCAGCCATACTCGGCCATGCTCAGCCATACTCGGCCATGCTCAGCCATACTCGGCCATGCTCAGCCATACCCAGCCATGCTTAGCCATACCCTGCCATGCTCAGCCATACCCTGCCATGCTCAGCCATACCCTGCCATGCTCAGCCTCTGTATGTGGCCAGGCTGTGGAAGTCTCACACATGTGGTATCGCCGTACTCAGGAGGAGTAGGAGAATCTATTTTGGGGTGTCATTTTTGGTTTGTACATGCTATGTGTTAGAAATATTGTATAAATGGACAACTTTGTGTTAAAAAAAAAAAAAGCGGTTTAACCACTTCCCGCCTTCCATCATACGACGTCCTTGACTTTGTGCGGGGATATCTGAATGATGGGTGCAGCTACAGGCATCATTCTGATATCAGATTTTTCAGCCGGTGATTCCCTACACCATAAGAATGATCATAGCGGCTGTTACACTGCTTGATCGTTCTTACGGGAGGCGAGAGGGGACGTCCCCCCTCCCACCGCCCTCCGGTGCTTCTACCGACTCACCGCTATGATCGAAGCCAGGATCTTTTTTTTTTTTTTTTATCTCAGGCACAGCCTAGAGGTGAGATGTGGGGTCTTATTGACCCCATATCTCACTGTAAAGAGGAGCTGTCATGCCATATTCCTATTACAAGGGATGTTTACATTCCTTGTAATAGGAATAAAAGTGATCAAAAAAATTTTTTGGGGGAAAAAAGTGTCAAACTAAAATAAATAAAGTAAAATGAACAATAAAAAAAAAAAAAATTTAAAGCGCCCCTGTCCGTGTGCTCGCATGCAGAAGCGAACGCATACGTAAGTCCCGCCCACATATGAAAACGGTGTTCAAACCACACATGTGAGGTATCGCTGCGATCGGTAGAGAAAGTGCAATAATTTTGGCTCTAGACCTCCTCTGTAACTCAAAATTTGTAAAGCGTCGCCTATGGGGATTTTTAGGTAGCGAAGTTTGGCGCCATTCCACAAGCGTGTGCCATTTTGAAAGGTGACATGTTAGGTATCTATTTACTCGGTGTAACTTCATCTTTCATATTATGCAAAAACATTGGGCTAACCTTACTGTTTTGGTTTTTTTTTAAGCAAAAAACTGTTTTTTTTTCCAAAAAATACGCAGTCGAAAAATTGCTGCGGGGTTCTATGTAATTTTTTAGCAAATAAATGATGATTTTTACATGTAGGAGAGAAATGTCAGAATTGGCCTGGGTGCTCCAGAACGCCTGAAGGTGCTCCCCTGCATGTTGGGCCTCTGTATGTGGCCACGCTGTGTAAAAGTCTCACACATGTGGTATCGCCGTACTCGGGAGTAATAGTAGAATGTGTTTTGGGGTGTAATTTGTGGTATGCATATGCTGTGTGTAAGAAATAACCTGCTAATATGACAATTTTGTGAAAAAAAAAAGAAAAAAAAAAAAACTTGATTTTGCAAAGAATTGTGGGAAAAAATGACAACTTCAAAAAACTCACCATGCATCTTTCTAAATACCTTGGAATGTCTTCTTTCCAAAAAGGGGTCATTTGGGGGGTATTTGTACTTTTCTGGCATGTTAGGGTCTCAAGAAATGAGATAGGCCATCAGTACTTCAGGTGTGATCAATTTTCAGATATTGGCACCATAGCTTGTGGACGCTATAACTTTCACAAAGACCAAATAATATACACTAATTTGGGTTATTTTTACCAAAGATATGTAGCGGTATAAATTTTGACCAAAATATATGAAGAAAAATTACTAATTTTCTAAATTTTATAACAGAAATGAAGAAAAATGTATTTTTTTTACAGATTTTTTGGTCTTTTTTCTTTTATAGCGCAAAAAATAAAGAACCCAGCGGTGATTAAATACCACCAAAAGAAAGCTCTATTTGTGTGAAAAAAAAGGACAAAAATGTCATATAGATACAGTGTTGCATGACTGAGTAATTGTCATTCAAAATGTGAGAGCACCAAAAGCTGAAAATTGGTCTGGTTATTAAGGGGGTTTAAGTGCCCAGTGGTCAAGTGGTTAAAGGTTAATATCCAAAATGCTTCATACTTAAACACCCTAAAATATCTACCTCTGGTGTTAGGACAAACCCTTTCCATACCCTGGAACACAAATCAGTGATTTTACCTCCTTGTGCTGATAAAAACTTTTTTTCCATGGCCTTTGTCTGTTTTTTAGTTTGTGTAAGCTCGAAGAGGGCCCTCTGATCCCTCCTGTATTGAATTGTATTTTAACTGTACTGTTTCCCCCCATTTTGTAAAGAGTTGCGCAAACTATTGGCGCTATATAAACCCTGTATAATAATAATATACACTGTCTGGAAATAAATCTAACCACCCAAATACACCTGCTTTGGATACAGACCTTTACAGGGCATCACTAGCCTTTGCAGTCTGTATGTTCTGATTCAAATGTAGAGACACCATAAAGGACTGTGTCGAAGGGCTTTTTTCACCCCAAATAGGTTTTACATTCCCATACAAGTTTATGGGAATGCAAAACCTGCCTGAAGCAAGTCAAATGCAGGTAAAAAGGAGGTCTTTTGCAGGTCAAATTGACCTGTCAATAAAGTGTGAATAATTTCAGAAAAAATTGCACTTTTTGTGTGCGTCCTCCAGCATCTTATGGGTTTCAGCTTCCTCATTTCAGCTGTCATCTAGCCTGATGTCCAGACCTTCCAGGCTGCAAGTTTTAGGAAGAGGTTCCCCATCCCCCTGCTCACTGTGTACACACAAAAAGTGCAATTTCTTCTTCTTATGTTAGTTGCCAATTTACTACTATTTCTCAGTACATCTAATGCTGCACTTAGTTTGCTCCCCCCCCCCACAGTGTGTTCTCTTGGCCCTAAAGGTGTATCCATCCATCCACCCAGTGTTCCTATCCTGGTCTGAGGTTCCCTTTCGTTGTTGTGAGACTGTACCCTGGAAGCCCTTATTATGTGATGAGCCTGATTTTAGCTGTCACAATGTGAGTTGCTATCTGTCTTTCCATCATAATAAATATGTTTAACATAAAATCACTATGTAAGCTTACTGGGGATTTTTGTCATGACCAAAGTTCTCCTTTAAGGTCTTAGCAGGCCAGACTTATGATTAGATTCGTTACTTTAAGTATCAGTCTTTGACCTTTGTGTCTCATACCTAACATTTATAATGATAGGGTGTTTCTTTGCCTACTGTTATATGTCTTGCATCTGCAGTACAGTACAAATCACTTCACAGATCAAGCCTTGGCTAAGTGGGGCACTGCACAGAGAAGGCGCCACACATAAATCAGACAAATTGACTGCAGTAGGAGATACAATCACATTTCCTGATTAACCTCTCTGACCTTTCCATGTGAATTGGTACCTGAGGTGGTGACCTGGGCAGTCAGTTCTTATTAGCATTCATACACTCATAACAGGAGCTTATTTACACTAGCTAGCCAGTGTGTTGGCGAATGGGAGATATATGTATTCTGCTCGTACGTTAAATCAAGCTGCTTGGCACCAATGACTTCCCTGCTTCACACTTTCTTCTGCCTTAGACAAAATTGCTCAGCGGTAATGTCTGTATTCCTTTGAGGTAGGCGTATCTGTATTTGTGACCTTGGGCAAACTCCTTTATATGAGAAAAGAAGAGTGATAAAATTCTGGACCCATGTATATCTGTGACATTATAGAGCACGTACATCAGAATAATGTACAGTGCCTATAGTGAATAATGCTCAGGCTTTTGTACTCGTTACTTTTTATCAATTAAGTCTAGAAAGCAATATTACAAAAATAGAAAACAAACAAAAAGCTTATTAAACTGTATGTACTAGGCAGTCATAGATGTTTGTATGTTGTATTTAGTGAGATCCTGTTTCAAAGCAACAAAGTAGAAAATAACTTTTCCCTTTAAAGAATTTTTATACCTCAATGTCCCGCAACCCATGCCACCAGATGTTGCTCCCTTCATCCAACAAACTTTTGAGAATGTAGAATTCCTGGTCCCCACCGAGTGCTGTTGTTGATAAAATATCACTACAGCTAGGCTTAATTTGTGTGGGGTGCGCCGAATCCTGTTTGAATTGTATACAGCTCAAACTTGAGGGTCGAATGAGGGTTGAATCTTGGTACTAAATTCTGTCCATTTTGAAGGCTAATAGGTGGGTTTTAAAAAAATACCATACAATAGGGACAGGTCCTTTTAATGCAACTGCAAGGGTGGTATGGAAAACACCAATCTTTTACATGCTTGGGAGATGCCTTTAAGCTGTATGTAGTGTTACAGAACCAGGGCTGTAGATACTTTTTTGTTCAGGGGGGGTTCAGCAGCAGGTATTAAGTAAATGTCTTTTTAAATAAAACAAATTGCGTTTAATTCATATAGTGGGAAAAGGAAAAACTATGTGTTGCTCATTGTAAGCAATCACATTCATAATTCTATTTTCTCAGATCCTATTGAAAATTGAACCTGATTTCAGTTTTGCCTTCTTCCAGTTTTTATGAACGTTGCCCAGTGAGGCTGGCTATTGTCCAGTTTAAAGCCTGCTACTGGCTGAACTAAAATAAACTGACAGATCATTGTACTAACACACGCGGTGTTAGTACAGAAATCTCCCCCACTGTGCTATTGTGTTCTGACACGGGGTTGGCCCTCCACCAGAACACAGTGGTCAGTGCTCTCAGCCACTGGAATGCCTTATCACAGGGGGATTCACTGTAATAACCAATCTTACTGGGCAGGTACAAAGGCCACCATCTTGTGAGTCCATACATACAGAACATACCTCTAAGCTTTCGAGCTTAAGACTGAGTGACATGGAGACATTGTCTCCATAGTGCGCCGCTGGGAAAAAGTGGGTGTGGCTAAACATGATAGTGGGAGGGGCTTAAGGGCCATGGTTAAACAAAACCTGGGCTTCCTTTCACCTATAAAATATGATGAGGCCGAGTCTTCCATATTGCTGTTGTGTTAGCCTGTTAGGCCCTGACTGTTTACATGTAATGATGTGGGACCATGGCCAGAATCGTCTTGATTTTGCTCGCAATTCCAAATCACACTGCAATGCTGGCAAAACGAAGCACATGTGTTTGTGTTCCATTCATTTTTAGTGGTGATTCTGCCCACAAACTCAAATCGCTACATTTGAACAGTCAGGGCCTAACAGGCTAACACAACAGGAATTATGGAAGACTTAGCCCAGCACCTCAATCACCAACTTTGCCATTGCCACAAATTCTGCAGCTATAAGCTAGCCTGATTGAGGAGGACACAAGGGAAAGAGGGACACACCTGGTGACCCGAGGTGGCTTGGGTCAACGGACAACAACATCCAGCAGAACTTTAGAGCAACCATATCCATGTCCAGGTTGTAGGCCAGCGGTTAACAGCACCCTCAACGGTCCAGCTCCCCACCTAAGCAGCAGCTAAAGGTGGGAAGCGGCACTGCAAGGGGGTGGAGCCAATGAAAATAGAGTGGACCGGCGGGCAGGTAAGTACCGGTTGCTCCCACTCCTCTCAGTGCTGCCTCCTGTCCTTGAGGCTGCTGCTGGACATGTCAAGAAGACATGATGTCATATAATGGAGCCTGGAGGCGCCGAGGTGCGGAAGCAGAGCAGAGAGAGCCAGGGCCTTTTTTATAATTTATTGGTCCCCCCCCACTCTAAGACATATAACCAATAGCAGGAAGACTCAAAATCAGTTTACTGCAGCAGATCAATGGGTTACAGGAGATAAGCAGAGACTGCAGATGGGTTATAGGAGATAAGCAGAGACTGCGGATGGGTTGCAAGAGATAAAAAGAGACTACGGATGGGTTACAGGAGATAAGCAGAGATTATTGATGGTCAATAGCAGATAACCAGAGACTGCGGCAACAACATACAGAGATAACCAGAGACTGTGGATGCAACATACATAGATAACCAGAGAATGCGGACGTGACATACAGACATAACCAGAGACTGCGGACGCGACATACAGAGATAACCAGAGACTGCGGACACGACATACAGATCAAGTAGCCATTTTTTAAATTCTATCTTTCAGCAATGCACAGCTATACAGGGGGGTAAACAACACTTTCAGGGAGGGTTTTGCATAACAGTGAGTTTACTGACAGTGGCAGTCTATAGGGAGAAAGACCTACCTGGGCAGCTGAGTTCATCTCCCGATCTCAGAGGTCCGGGGGTGGGGCTCTCAGCGCTAATCCACACGGCTTCTCTGTTCTGAGCATACAGGCTGCATGCATGGCATGTGCCAGGATCCCAGCATGAGCAGCCCTACCAGCTCGCCCCTCCCTGCTGCTTCCCTGCTGATAAAGCCTTCCTCAGCCCACGCTGAGCCTGACAGCCCGGGCCGGCGTGCCCCAGTGGTCAGGCGGTATAACAGCATGCCAGTTGAGGCAGCACACAACCACAGTGTGGGAGAGTCAGTACAGAGTCCGGCAGTACCAGCGTGGCTGGCGTTAATAAAGCACGCATAACTTAACTAGTTCTACAATATGCACTGACGCTCTGGGGGGTTTCCAACCCCCAACCCCCAACCCCCCCCCCCCTATATCTATGGCCCTGTACATAACAGTATGGTTTTTATAGACAGCAACACTATATTCTGGCATTACATAATTTGGATGTGTAACTGATTTACACAAATTCATTTTTAAATTTTTATAATTAGCTTGGCCTAACTACAGCAGCAGTACTCCAACCAGATTAATTTCAAACTTAAAAAAGACATTTAGGTAGTTTTGTCTGCAACAAATCATTTTTTTATTAAGCAGTAAAAGGCTTGAATTAAATGGCTGAAGTAGCTGCGCAACAGATCTAAAAGCTATAGAAAAGTGTACTCTTAAAAAATGAAGTAAACACCTTCAACTTTGTACACATTGGCCAGTGACAACACAGCTTAATAGTTTAATTTATGAGATTAATTTTTTGCAGTGTCCCATTACATTGTCGTTAAAGTTTAATAAACTGTCAAAACCACTTCAAAGCCTCAACACCACATTTTTCAAACCCCCTCCCATCCAAGTGTCCAAAATTATTATCAAAATATCTACTTTAAGTCTGTGTTTATTAGAAATTGTCTATCATGAGGACAGTACTCGAGAACTTGAATAGGCAGCAAATGCAAAGAGACAAGGTCGGTTTTATCTTGGATTAAATATTAGAGTATTTTTTCTAGGAGGCAATAGCCACAAGTATTGTTCTGTGCTGGACAGTATGTAAGCAGCTTGATAAGGCCACGATAAAAAACAGAAAATAGCCACACATATTGTTCAATGGCTGGACTGTATGAAAACAGCTTGGTTAAGCTGAAAAATAAGAGGGAGAGATGAAACAGGATTTATCCTACACTAGAAATTAGACTATTTTATTTTAGAGACAATAGCCAGAAATATTATACAGTGAGTAAACAGTATGTAAATAGCTTGGATGGACCACAATATAAGAGGAGGACCAGACAGGTTTTATCTTGCAATAAAAATTAGAGTGTGTTTTCTGTTAGACGAAAGCCACAAATGTTGTTTACGGCTTAACAGACCTATCTCTGGGATACAAACTTGTATGAGGAGCAACACACCTTGAACTGTTTTAAGCACACAATGTGTATGGCACTGGACAGGGCTGTGAATGCTGAAATGATCAAGAGTCTTTAAGCATATGATGTAGATGGATGTAATTTTGTTGATAGCGGCAGGTGATGGTGCAAAGCAAGTTTTGTTTGATTAATTCTACATGAGCGCTGGGATCAGTTATATCCTTTTACTGATATTATAGTTTTAACAGTATGTAAGAAGCTTGTTTAAGCTGCAATATTAGAGGAAGAGATGAGACAAGATGAGTTTTTTTTTTTAATAGAAATTAGAGCATTTTATTTGAAAGACAATAATCACAAATGTCATTAAGTGACTGGACAGTATGTAAGCAGCTTGGTTAGCCTGCAATATAGGAGAGAAAGTCAAAGCAGGTTTTATCTTGTAAAAATATTTAAAGTTTAGTATCTAAGACACAATAGCAACAAATATTTTTGAGTGCCGGGCACTGGACTAGGCTGCAAATGCAGGATTTATCTTGCAACATCTTGTAAGATAAATGCAGGATTGATCTTGCAACATCTTGTATTTTTTGATCTGGGGATACATAAAAATTAAAAGTGTAGTCTATAGCAGTGGTTATCAACCCTGTCCTCAGGGCCCACTAGCAGGCCAGGTTTGCAAGTTAACTGAAATACATCACAAGTGATATCATTTGCTGCTCAGTGATTGCAGTATTCTAGTCTGCATCTCCCTAAGGTAATACATAAAACCTGGTCTGTTAGTGGGCCCTAAGGACAGGGTTGATGACCACTGGTCTATAGTATCAGCAGCAGGGGTCTTGTAGTTATTGGTAATACAAGACTTTAATTTTAAGAAAAATGTGGCAGTTCCCACTGCCAAATGTTCTCTACCTGTTTGCAACTAAAGAACCACTAACTAACTAAACAAAACTGAACCAAAATCACCAATGGGGTGACTGGAATGATGTAAATAGGTAAACGAACTGTGTTTCAGGAAAAGTGTTTACAATTATATCATTGGTTGGACCCTTACTTCTCCATAAGTTAAAATGGAAATGTCTTCTGGAAATGAAGTTGGCAAAAGCTGCTATTGGGGTCCATTACCCTAAGGCCTGTTGAAGGTATGGAATGGGCTACTGGGTGTGCTGGTTGGGCCATACTGGGAGTCTCCTGAGTCCTGGGGGTGCTTTTTTACAGGGGAGGATCCCATGCCCATACAGCCTCAGTCAGTCTAAGTGGACCAAACTATGCTGGGCATGAATTGGTTAAAGAGAACAGGTGCTCCCCACCACATGGCTGTACATGTGGAGGACACGAAGGCCAGCATGTGGCTAGGTTGTTACAAATCACACTTACTCCTGGGGTCTGAGGGGGATCCTCCTTGAAGTGATGACCATTTCCTCCTCCTCCTCACTGTCATCACCCCAACCCTCCTCTTATTTGTACTTGTGATTTTCTTCTGCATCCTGCTGCCTTTCCCTCTCAGGGATGGCCAGTGTTTAGGTGCAGCATGTGGGAGTATCACAGTAATGAGGCAGCCATCTTTTTTACAATAACATTTTTATCAAAGAGAAAGCAGTTTACATACTTCAAAGAGTACAGAGGTAAAATAGTACAAACCTTTGATAACAGTTGTGGGTAAATCCACATAGAACCAAGATTACCTAATTTCAGAGACAACTTGGGCAAGAAGGTTTACATGTATGATCTGTTAACAGAGACTCTTGCAAATGATATAGGCTACAAAACAGTACAATAAAGTAAAATGTAACATAAATAAAAAAAAGATCAGTAAAGATTCTTGAAGAGGGTGTCTAAAGTCACAGTGGCCTAACAGTGCCACTGTGGGACTCATCACAGCCAAATGGGATATAGGGCAATTGACAATTGACAAGGGGGATAGTCAGTCAATGATCCAAGCACCTGTAAATAAAAGAGACAGCAACCAGTACTGTAGTGGGGTTTTCACCCTGTGTCTTATTGCAGATGATAGTCAGAGTACCGAAACACCAACCAGGGAGACTAGTGTATTGAATTTTTCAGAGGATTCCCTGTTGATGGCCACCATTTCTTCCATATGGTAGATAACCTCTATGGAGCGAAAGCATTCAGGGATCGAACAGGCAGGCATCTCATGTTGATGGTGCATTATTTCCAGGGGAACCATGGCTGGGTATGACCACCTAAAGTCACCACAAACCCTTCTGGCCTGACAAAGGAGCTCCTGCAAGCCAGATGTCTGTGGTCACGTAAACCCTGCTGCTGACAGCATTGTTCAGCGACAGAGACACAATATATTCCACATGCTGCTGGAGTGCAGGGATAACTTTCTGGGCAAAATACTGTAATTTGGGTACCTGCCACAGTGTTATAGCACATTCCATAAAGGGGCTGATTGCTCTAGCCGATATGGGGAAAGGTGCACGGCCATTAGTTTTGCCAAGGTGACATTATGGAAGGACAAAGGAGACATTTTTTTTCTTCCACTCCAGCAGCTTTGGAAGAGACATGTGTCTTGAAATGGATGCTGCTGGAGATGAAAGGGTATGTGTAAGGTAATGCTGCAGGGACTCAAGCCTTCACTTGACCCTCCTCAGTGTGACACCATGACACAATTCCCTACTTGATTTGGTATATCTGAAGCCACTGAAATCCCTTGTGAGACTTCCTCCCAGTCACTAGAGTCCACAGAAGTTGCAGCGGGTGAAGCAGGAGATGAGGAAAGTGAGGAATAATGATAAGGAGAAAGGAAAAGCGGGGACCTTTTGCTGCCTACGTGTTTCATTGAGGTGTGGCTCCCATTGAACTCTGTAGAGTCATGTGTTTTCTCAAGCATTTGGTACCCAAATGGCTGGTACTTTTACTATGGCTGATATGCTGCAGACAAAGGCTGCAGACTATAAAGATGCTTTTGGCAGCAGATAGATTAAAAAAGGCCCACATGACTTCCGGTTTCCAGCACCGCATGTAGTGGAAGTGCGAGACGGCGGCTCTGGCAGGGAAGGCTGCTATTAATCAGCAATGAGCCGCCAGGTACATCTCCTGGCCACATACAGTGTCCCGCACGTCTCCCTCATCACCTCTGATCTGCCTCCCATGCAGCCCACACTGCCCATCTATCCCTGACTACCGGAAGATGAGCAGTATGCCAAGATGGCTCAGTCAGTAGCGGCTTTGGTCTCCCCCACCATCACAGCTGCACTGGACAGAGCTGTCACCTCAGGTATTAAACAGCTCCAGAGGGAGATTAGAGAGCAGGCAGGCAGGCTTACTGTCATTGATCTTCATCTATCAGACCTAGAGGAGGAAGCACAGAGCTCCCAAGCCACAGGACACCAAGCAGCCCGAGCCCAATTTTGGAAAAGTTAGATGACCTGAAAAATCGTTTACATCGGAACAACCTTAGAATCATAGGTCTCCCGAAGACCTACAACTTGGGATCACTGACAGAGCTATGCAATACCCGCATCCCGGCATCCCTCAGCATAACCACACCCCGTATATTGGAATCGTCTAACGACAGACGTACCCCCCACCCAATAATTGTTCAACAGAGTTGCCATATTAAAATCTTTTCGGAATGCCAACTCCCTTCAATTGGAGGGGCACAAGTTGCTAATTTTTGCTGACTATTCTCGAGATGTTTCCCAAAAGAGGAAAGCCTTCCAACCAATCTGCCCATCCCTCTACCACAAGGGAGTGAAATTCACCCTGGCATACCCAGCAGTTTTACGCCTCACTGACCAGGCAGGGGAGACAAAATCATTTTCCCACCTAGATGAAGTAGCCTCTAATCTTAAGGCACACCTACACATCACACAGAAGCTCTGCTCCATGGATACGAGTCAGAGCCCAGCAGGCCCCAGGGAGCAACGCAGTCCCCGCAAGGATCCACCAAAAAGGCTGCACTACTCAAACAATCCGGGATCTCCAAAACACAGCTGACGACCATTTACAGAACCCTAGAGCTCAAACCCTCCCTCCTCTACCTGGCTTCCCAGGACACTAACACTCGAAATAGATGTTTCTGACTCTTTCAGACTACTTGTTGTTTAACGCTCTAACTGTTTAACTGTTACTCTTTTATCCCCGCTCACGACAGCCTTACGGAGTCGAGTGACAAGGTATGCGCATGCACTGACCTGCACCACTAGGTGATTCTCAAGTACCTAGCCACTTCCATTGATGCATCCACCTGGTGGACGCAAACTGGCTCACCAATCAAGTCCCCCTCTCCGGTAACGCTGTCCTATGGTGATTGCTATGTGTGGAAAAAAAGGTCAAGGCTTCCTCTAAATTGTGAATTAATTTTCTTTTACCTATTCTACTCCTTTTCAGGTACACTACTTCTTACCCCTCCCTGACCTAGCATCTACCTCTCTACCCCACCCCCGTCATCAATGACCTAGATCAAATATACACCTTTCAGGGTCACTGACAGATGTAACACTTCACATGTAAACTCAGCTCCATCTTCTTGGATACAATGAAAATTGTCTCATGGAATGTTAAAAGACTCCTGTCTCCCCTCACAAACGTATGGCGATACTATGCCACTTAAAAAGACTAAAAGCAGATATAGTACTCTTCCAGGAGACCCATTTAGCTTCAACAGACTTCTGGCGCATGCACAAACTCTGGGTAGGCCAAACATACCGCTCAGCCTCTACTAAAGGCAAAGCAGGTGTGCTAATCCTTATTCACAAACACCTCCCCTGCAAAATTGCATCATCTGCCCACGACGAAGAAGGGCGTCTCCTGACTCTCCACCTCCACGTTTCCAACAAAGACCTTATAGTCACTAATATCTACGCCCCCAACTCCCTCACCAAGTCTTTCTTCCAGACCGTCACCACACACCTAGCCCCCTACATACAGCACCCCTTCTACTAGGAGGCGATTTTAACGCTATCACGGACACGCAGGAAGACAAATGCAGAGACACATCCACCTTAAAAGCCCCATCTCAATCTACCACGACACTGCTAACGTCTTTTGCTACAGCCCTCCAGCCTAATGATCCCTGGCACATAGCCACCCAGAAGGCAGGGAATATACATTTTAATCTCCCACCACACTCTGTCCAGGATCGACTACCTACTATGCAATTCCACGCTATTAACCAAAGCCTCGGACACTCACACCCACGACATCGCTATATCCGACCATGCCCCCATATCAATTACATTGTGTGACTTTAACTCTTCACCTCCTACAAAAATTTGGCACTTACCCCAATTCGTGGCCCGGAACCGCGACCTCCTGAAATCCTTACATGAGACATGGTCTAACTACAAGTTGACCAATACCCCGCGCTGCTCTGACCACAATTTGCTCTGGGATGTAGGCAAATCTGTCCTAAGAGGTAGAATCATCGCCATCACCACCATGTACAAACGGAAGATTCTCACAAACTTCCGTGAAGCAAGTGACTGGCTTTGACACACCCAAGCACAGCTATCATCTAGCAATACCCCCATGTACTGCAAGTTATGGCGAGAATACTCTCATTTACAATACCAGAAGTTTGGCAACAAGTCAAGGAAGCTCCTAGCGAAGCTATGCAAAGGCGCACATGTCCCCACTCACATAACCTTTGAAAGACGCCCAAGGGAACACATACTCTTCCCCCTCCGACATTTGCTCCATCCTTGAACAATTCTACACCAATATTTACAGCCTAGACTTATCTGAACCGAATGCCACCCAGGAATTCATACAGAGGGTTCCCCTTCCCCATATTGACACTGCTCTCCTTGCCAAACCCAACTCCCTGATCACAAAGCAAGGAATTTACAAAATGATCTCCTCTTTTGCAAATGGAAAGCCCCCGGCCCAGATGGGTTCACCCCTGAATTCTTTAAACTTACAGCTCACACTCTAATCCCAACCTTAACAAGGGTCTACGAGGCAATTTTCCAGGGTGGCAAGTACCTCCCTTTCTGGCTATCAATCATACATTAAACTGATAACCAAGAAAGGTAAAGATCCCTCAGAACCCAGTTACTACAGACCAATTTCACTACTCAACCTAGACTCCAAAATCCTTTCTAAGATCATTGCCAACAGACTGGCCAAAATGATGCCCTCCCTTATCCATTCGGCTCAAGCTGGCTTTACCCAGGGCCGGTCTGCCTCCTCCAACATTCAAAAAGTTCTCACGGTCCTCGAACAAGCCAAATCTGATAGGACCAATGTCATCTTTCCTACAACATTTAGGCTTTTCAGGCCCTTTCCTTCACTTAATTGACACCATGTACTCAGCCCCCCACAGTGAACATTGTGGCAGCTGGCCACATCTCTAAACCAGTGAAACTGTACAAAGGCACCAGACAATGGTGTCCCCTCTCCCCACTACTATTTAATTTGGCCCTCAAACCTCTTTCTCGCTACCTCCTCTCCCATTCCTCCCTACATGGCATGCAAATAGGCCAACAGGAACTCTGTCTTGCCCTTTTTGCAGATGACATACTTATCTTCTCCTCCAACCCAGCTTCTGACATACTTCTCATTCAGGACAGTTTCACTAAGTTCAGAGATTTTTCTACAGAACCCCCTTAATGGGCTACCTCCTCTATTTTCTCTGTTGCTAAAAACCACATCACTTACTGTACCTAGGAATACAAATTGGCACAACTCCTTCATCCCTATATAATCTCAACTTCACCCCGGTGATGTGTAGAATTATAAACGAACAGGAGACATGGATGGATCTCCCTATCTTGCTCTTCGGGAGGTACCATTTGTTTAACCACTTGCCAACCAGCCACCTTTATTATATGGTGGCAGGTCAGCTCGTTACCACAAATCGCCACACTGGTACATTGGCTTCTTTAAGAGCCATAGCAGGCGCACGTGTATGCCACTGCACAGCGGGGGACCTGATGCGCATGGCCAGGGGCAATCGTGGGCATGAGAGCCAGGACGGGGATCTGTGTATGTAAACACACAAATCCCTGTTCTGTCAGGGGAGGAGAGACAGCTCTGCTGTCCCTAGTAATTAGGAACAGCGATCTGTCTCCTCCTCCAGTCAGTCCAATCCCCCACAGTTAAGACACATGAGGGAACACATTTAACCCCTTGATTGCCCCCTAGTGGTAACCCCTTCCCTGGCAGTGACATTTGCACTGTAATCAGTGCATTTTTATAGCTCTAATCGCTGTATAAATGTCAATGGCCCCAAAAAAGTGTCAAGTGTTCGATCTGTGTCATAGTCCTTCTAAAAATCGCAGATCTCCACCATTACTAGTAAAAATAAATAAATACCGTAATTAAAATTCCATAAATGTATCCCCTATTTTGTAGATGCTATAACTTTTGTGCAAACCAATCAATAGCTACTGCACGTCACTCAACTCTTCGATCCCAACACAGACAATGCTAGACCAGTCTCCCAAATCTTGGCCCAGTTTGAGCTCCATCAACACCACTTCCTGTTCATTCACCAAGCAGTTCAACATGTAACAAGTTTATGTCTGTACAAAATTTCAATGATTTCGCAACTCCATTCTGGATTTCTTCCTGGAAAGGCAACAATTCAAGATCTCGGACATCTACAAACCTCTGAATGCACATCTTTGCAAACCTCTATCAGCAACATCTGTCACATCCTGGAACTCAGATCTTAAGTCACCAGAAGCAGTGAGTCGCATCATAAACAGATACAACTCTACCTGCTCAGTTTTTACCAATGAATTTTGGTGTGAACAACAATTAAAAATAATGCACCATTTCTTTTCTTGTCCCCAACACATCAAGCTCACAAAGACCAATGTCCTCTGTGTAACCTGGGAAAACCCTCTCTACTTGACAGGCTTTAGCTCTGTTCTCATATCTCTTCCTTTTGGAACCAAGTCAAAAATCTTGCCCTAAAGGTTACGGGGTACCCCCCCCTCGAAGGACATTTACCCCTGCTCTTTGGTCACTTGGACTCCCCCACCTCAAAAGGCTATAACACCCAACAAACAACTGATCAGCATAACAAGGCCTGTCAACCTGTTTGTCGGCTAGACGAGCGATACTTAAAAACTGGTCTTCCCTCTGTCCTCCTACAACCCAGGATGTCACAAATTACCTCACATCCCTGCTGGACAAAGAAAAACTCGATGCATATCTATCTAACCACTGACCAACTCCCTGCTTCCAGCGCAAATGGTCATGGTTCATCAGTATACTACTACCAACTACCGATCATCCCGGTACCCGATCCTTCTCTCCTGAATCCATTGAAGCCCTCCCTTTTCCTGCAGATCTCTCCCCTTAAAGTCAGGCTCTGCAACACACCAAACTACGTCTGAGCTCAGAAGCACCCACACCCCTACTCTTCTAATACCTACCAGCATATAACCCAAACGGGTGCCTTTCTCCTATTTTCAGGACAGCTAACTTGGACTACCCCCTATCACCCCCACTTTCCCCTACCTCATCTCGATCGGTAACCAATGGCAAAAGGAGTTAACCATTACCTAGTGCACCAAACTTAAACAGTAGCATCATGGAACTATGTTGCTAAACTGCTTATGTGCCTCTGTTTAGCCTCTTGATCCATTCATAGTCTCCGAGCTAGATTAGATACCCCATACAAACTCGCAGTCATTTACTCTTTGAATTTCAATGTACAGTATCACTACAGGTCCCCTCTGGGTCTTGGGCCTGGTGCAACTGCTTCCTCCCCAGGTGGTAAGACACCAATGCCCCTACTACAACTGCCCCCCCGACCCCAATTTGTTTTTTCTGTGCTAAGCCAAGGAGGGGAGAAGCTAAAGAGAATGGAGCTTTATCCCTCCACCCCCACATCTGCATCAGTAAGTTGTTTTGTTGTTACTTCTCCTCACATGTATGAACGTTTCCTGTGTTAAGACTTCTTAACACGACCAGTATTTCACCTGTGTGCAGAACAAAAGGTAATTTGCTACCAGACTACGTATTGTTTCAGTATGCGCAACATGTTCATCCTGCTTTGCAGTATTGTCCATTTTATGTTGGAAAACCCAATAAAGCATTTTCAAAATAAAAAAAAGGCCCCATACCTTTTATCACAGGGATAGAGAGGGTAAAAAACGGCGAGGGGTATGCCTGTATATCAAGAATAATGTACAAGTGAATGTGAGAGATGACATCACTAAGGGAGCTAGGGAGGAGGTGGAATCCTTATGGGTAGAGCTCCAAAGGGATGAAGCTAAAGTGAAAATAATACTGGGAGTATGCTATAGGCCCCCTAACCTGAGGGAGGAGGAGGAGGTGGATCTCCTATCCCAATCTGGATTAGCAGCAAGGATGGGAAGTGTTATCATAATGGGTGATTTTAATTATCCAGACATTGACTGAGCGGAGGGAACCACGCATTTGTCTAAGGCTCGCCAGTTCCTAAATGTCCTGCAGGACAATTTCATGGGTTAGATGGTAGAAGCACAGAACTAGAAATAAAGCGTTACTGGATCTACTGATTACCAACAATACAGACCTGATCACGGATGTGGAAATACGGGGCAATGATACGGAGATGATAAGGGACTATATACAAGGTTTTAGTAATGAAAACAGTATCATTAGCAGTAATCAGCATAAATTCATGAAGAATCGTTCTTGCCAAACCAATCTATTAACCTTCTATGTGGAGGTGAGTTGCATCTAGATAAAGGAAGGCAGTAAACGAAAAGCATTTGACACAGTTCCCCATAAACGTTTACTGTACAAAATAAGGTCTGTTGGCTTGGACCATAGGGCGAGTACATGGATTGAAAACTGGCTACAAGGGTGAGTTCAGAGGGTGGTGATAAATGGGAAATACTTGGAATGGTCATGGGTGGGTAGTGGGATCCCACAGGGTTCTGTGCTGGGTCCAATACTATTTAATTTGTTCATAAATGACCTGGAGGATGGGGTAAACAGTTCAATCTCTATATTTGCGGATGATACAATGCTAAGCAGGGCTATAACTTCACTGCAGGATGTGGAAACCTTGCAAGAAGATCTGAAAAAATTAATGGGTTGGGCAACTACATGGCAAATGAGGTTTAATGTAGAAAAATGTAAAATAATGCATTTGGGTGGCAAAAATATGAATGCAATCTATACACTAGGGGGAGAACCTCTGGGGGAATCCAGGATGGAAAAGGACCTGGGGGTCCTAGTAGATGATAGGCTCAGCAATGGCATGCAATGCCAAGCTGCTGCTAACAAAGCAAACAGAATATTGGCATGCATTAAAAAGGGATTAACTCCAGGGATAAAGCGATAATTCTCCCACTCTACAAGACTCTGGTCCGTCCGCACCCAGAGTATGCTGTCCAATTCTGGGCACCAGTCCTCAGGAAGGATGTACTGGAAATGGAGCGAGTACAAAGAAGGGCAACAAAGCTAATAAAGGGTCTGGAGGAGATTAGTTATGAGGAAAGGTTGTGAGCACTGAACTTATTCTCTCTGGAGAAGAGATGCTTGAGAGGGGATATGATTTCAATTTACAAATACCATACTGGTTACCCCACAATAGGGATAAAACTTTTTTGCGCAAAGGAGTTTAACAAGACACGTGGCCACTCATTAAAATTAGAAGAAAAGAGGTTTAACCCTAAACTGTGTAGAGGGTTCTTTACTGTAGGAGCGGCAAGGATGTGCAATTCCCTTCTACGGGTAGTGGTCTCAGCAGGGGGCATTGATAGTTTCAAGAAACTATTGGATAAGCACCTGAACCGCCACAACATACATGGTATACAATGTAATACTGACATATAATCACACGCATAGGTTGGACTTGATGGACTTGTGTCTTTTTTCAACCTCACCTACTATATAACTATGTAACAGCAGAGTTCCATGGATCAGTCATAGGGAAAGCCAAGGCCTTTACCTGTGAGGCTGTGCCACCAGATGGATTAAGACAGCTGTCCCCATTAGTCCTCACAAAGCTGGCCCTTCCTTTTCTCCAATGGGTTGCATCCACACATGGTCTGACAGGTCATCAAACACATTCATTGCTGGAGCCTACTTTGCAGTAAGCTCTAGTTGCTGGAACATCAATGTTCTCTGCCCTCTCTCTCTATGGCCATAGTGCTAGGATCAATGCTTGTGCACGACCAAGATCATCCTCCTGCAACAATTCAGTGCCCTGTGATGAATAGGCAGAAAGAGGAGGAGGATAACTGACTCTGGTTGTCAGTACAGCCAGAAGACTGGTTTTGACCCTATCCCTACTAACAGGGCAGAGCTTTCCATTGGCAGACAAAGCTTAAGCCCCACCCACCATGTGCCCCCATCCACAAGTGGCTGGTGCTGTCCTGGGTGAAGTGCAACTGGGGTATGTGCTTCTGTGAAGAGGACCATGTGGTACAGGGATCTGCTACAGAGTGTTCCAGTGTTCCAAGTGCTTATTACGCTGCTCTGGTAAGAGACATATCCTTGCAAGTATACCAGAGTATAATCAGTGAGCCCAGGTACAAGGCTGGAAGAGGTGCATGTGTGCAAAGACAAGATGGCGGTGCAGCCTGCTGTTGCAAAATGTCTGGAGTTTGAGGAGAGGGCTCAGAAGCTGAAGTTGCTTATTGCCAGTAAGGACTGTGCTCATTCGGATGTGAGTATGCTGAAAATGTGGTGCACCCTGGTACCACCGCTAGTGATGTGATACTGTTGTTGCAAATGTGTTCCAGAGGTTGTAGGCTGTAGCTGCTCTGGAATCCTTAGATTGAGAACTGCCTGGAGATACTACAGGAAGCTGACTTGTAAGATGAACCCCAGGTAGAGGGGTAGGAACATTTTTCTGGCCCTTATGGGACCACAGGAGAGATAAGACCAACTGCTGAACTGGTAATAGGCTTCAGCCACTTTTTTCTGATTCTTAGACTAAGCCTGTGAAAGAACAAACACCCATGGAAGTGAAATATTAGCACTCCAACAAAGTAAGGGCCCCACCGCCAGCAGGACCATAGTCAGTATAGTTCCCTGGCAAGTCTGCCTTAGTTGTGTAATTGTTGTACTGTTCCTTTGCTGGCTAATGTTTTATTTCTCCCTTACAGGGATTGTATGTTTAATAAAGCCAATTTAAGCCTTGTCATGTGTGTCATTGGTGTCTGTTGGGTCCAGATAAGGATGGGTCATCCCTAGTGCATGTGCAAGGGTTCCAAACAATCCAGCAGCTCCTTTAAGGGTAGGGCTACACATGTAGAAAAAAAACAAAAATACTGTGGTATTATGGGGTACTAGGGAGTTGATATTTTGCTGTATAATTACTGAGATATTCAGATCTTACTTTTTTCTCATTTTTATTGTGTTTTACTTGAACATAAGCATTTAAATAAAGATTACTATTTGTTTGCCCTAGCATATGTGTGCAATTATTTTGTTCTGTTATATTACTTTAGGCTTTGTTGTCATTTTCAAGTCTGTTAAAAGGTTGCACAGGACAGAATATATTACACAAAGCTGCAATCTGACCAAAAAGTACAGTGAAAGGCCTGCTGAATCTAGCTTCTAGTCAGTGTATAAAAGCAGATAAAAGATACGCTGAGTGGATTTTGTGAGCTATGACTTTTGTTGTAAAATTTTCTGAATCGTATAAGAAGTTCAATGAATAACTTGGTGTCTGGAGTTGCTTTTTAACCCCTGGTTAGGTTCTTTGCTTTGATCCCTCCCCCTTTTTACGATTCTTTGGCTGCAGACAGCTTACAGTATAAATCTCTCTCTGATATATAATGTCACTTCTTTTGCTCAAGATTTTACACTTTCATGCTGTAACAGATTGATATTAAACCTCAAGCACTTTACCAAAAATAAAGTATTCTAAGATTTTTCTCCATGTGCTCTTGGCTTTATAAGGCCTGATCCTGCTTTACATGAAAATATGTCATTTTGATCACTACGGTATAGCACCTTATGCTTTCACAAAATGGCTAGTGGCAATATCTCTTTGTTATATAATGTATATATTTTGACAGTTCTTTATCTATCACAGAAAGCATTGCCAAGGCTATTGTTTAAAAAAAAAAAAAAAAAAAAAAAAAAAGATTCTTTGAGTCTTTGAGTCATGCTTAGAATTAAACACACCTGCATTTTTAATGACAAATGACATCAACCATACAAAAGACACATATCTAAGCATGTAAGGATGACACACACAATATAGCAAAAGCCTCACATTCTCTCTTCCCAGGAGAACTCATGTTGATGTTGAGATTAATTTTTAAAGATGAATTCTTGCGGACGGCTGCCCATCTGTCTCTGACTATTTGCCAGCACAGAAAAGATTCATAATTTTCATGGGTTTCTGTAATTGTTTTTAAGAGCTTCGGGTGAGGAACATGAAGAGACACTTATGGAAACATAACGTAAGTGCCACTGAGCAGAGAGATGCTGTAAGCACATGGGGGAGAGATTGTGTCATGATAGTATGGAAGGTGATTTGGGCAACATTCTTCTCGGTCACACAGATGGGACTAAGGGATCACCAGCGCTGCATAGCTACGTGAACTGAAGATTGAGATTGGCCTTTAATTCTTGACTATCTACAGTGCCTTGAAAAAATATTCATATCCTTTTCCACATTTTGTCATGTTACAACCAAAAACATAAATGTATTTATTGGGATTTTATGTAATAGACCAACACAAAGTGGCACATAATTGTGAAGTGGAAGGATAATGATAAATGGTTTTCAAAATTGTTTACAGCACAGGATGTTCACTACTAGTCCTGTGCTGTGTGTGTCTTATGGACCCACAGAGCTGGCTTTGGAGAGAAAACGCACGAGTGCCCCCATAGCAAGCAGCTTGCTATGGGAGCACTCAATAGAGGAGGGGCCAGGAGCAACGGTGGGGGACCCGAAAAGAGGAGGCTGTTTTGTGCAAAACCATTGCACAGGGCAGGTGAGTATTACATGTTTGTTATTTTTATAATAATACATTTTATCCTTTACAATCATGTCAATTATGATTGGTTACAGTTAAATCGTACAATGGTTTATATGTGAGCAGAGATTTTTGAATGGAATCTATAGGTATGGGAATATGTGATTTGCCTTTGCTGGCCTGGTATTTGAAGATGCAATCTTCTGCACTTGTAATGTACATGCTTGTTCTGGGTTAGTGACCCACCATATAGTAAAGTAAGGATAAGCATGACAAGTCTGGAGCGTGTAGTTTCCAAAAGCACGTCAGCAATGCAAAGTTCATATTTCTATATATCCATCCTGATATGATCTTTTTAAAATATCTAGGCATTACAATAAAGACCCCAACTTTAAAGCACACATTAATGTTGTTGACTTGGAAAAGATTCTGTCTATGCAACAGCTTATCTGAAAACTGAGAAGTCTTCTGAGTTCAAAAATTCATCTATGTCCCTGAAGAATGTAGCAAGACTCCTGAAATAATAATGGGAAACCACTTTGTTATAAGAGATCAGGTAAACATGAAAAATGATGTAAGTGTTCATGAGACATTGATATAATCTGTAACTGGAGACTGTTCAGTGTAATCCCACTGGAGAGAGCCCTAACTAATACAGGCTTCATTGTGTTTCCCAGGTCTGCCTAGAAGTAACCACTGAAATGATTGGGACGCACTATTAAAAGTGAATGAAAATAAATCAGATTCAGAATGTTTTATTTATTTTAAAAGTGTAAAGTGTATATTTCTGCAATTAATACCACCTGTGCATTTCTGCTCTACAGACAATCTGCTACACATTTAGTCATGACGTTTAGATTGTAAATTTGTATGAGCAGAGTCCCCTTCTCCTGTTTAATGTCTCTTTACCATTTTTTTCTTTAGTTCACATTCCTGTGCTATTTAAAGTATATCTCAAACCAAAACTTTTTATTTCATTTTGGATAGGGTGGAGAAGGATTGGAACCTCTGGTCAGGTTTTTGTTGCACTATAATGTGCATTACGTTGGTAGTTTAAAAATAAAGGATCAAAATAGATACTAAACATTTGTCATTCAATTGTGAATATTCCCATCAGCCATTAGCCACTTAAAGACCGGGCCTCTTTTTTAGATGTGTTGTTTAGTTAAAAACTGTTTTTTTTGCTAGAAAATTACTTAGAACCCCCAAACATTATATATTTTGTTTCTAAAAAGCTAGAGAATAAAATGGCAGTCGTTGCAATACTTTCTGTCACACCGTATTTGCACAGCGGTCTTACAAGCGCACTTTTTTTGGAAAAAGTACACTTTTTTAAATTAAAAATTAGACAACAGTAAAGTTAGTCCAATTTTTTTTTATATTGTGAAAGATAATGTAAGGCCGAGTAAATTGATACCCAACATGTCATGCTTCAAAATTGTGCTCACTCGTGGAATGGCAACAAACTTTTACCCTTAAAAATCTCCATAGACGACGTTTAAAAAATTCTACAGGTTGCATGGCCAGGACACCCTTAGGTAGATGCAATGATAATTGGCAGACCATGAGTCTTCTATAGGTAGACAGCTTTACACTTCTGTATAGGGAGGACTGCTGTCTCCTATGGCAACAATCTTGTAGCTGTTGAACAAAGAAAAATTCCTACGAGCCAAAATGAACCTAGTGCTATAAGTAAGCACTACACAACCGCATACATGAATCACGCCTTGTAATGCGTGTGAAATATTAAATAAATAAATAAATATGATGCGCTAGAGTGTGCTATCCGTGCCCTAATCCTGGCACACAGAGATACAGTGCATATACAACAGAGTATAAAATAATTTAACCCCAATATGTGCTATATCCCCAAGATAAACAAACTTAATGTGCACAAATAAACGGTGCAGTGAGCATGTGAAATGGTAATATCAACAAAAATGCTCCAAAATGAATCAGTGCAAACCAGGTGCTAAAAGTGCAATAAACAAATAAATAATAAAATAAATAATGTTAATTCATAAATGATTCATATATGCAAACAAAAGCTGAAAAATGACATGTGCCAGCCAAAAAGTGCAGAGTGTCACACAATACATATACTTAATCGTCCATCATAAAATAGACATATACTGTATTAAACACAAAAGTCCTTAATGAAAGTGATGACAACTGTGCTTCAGTGATGATGTTTTCAAACATGCTGCGATTTCATGTGCCACATATCATGCGATGGTGAAACAAAAGGTAACCCCCCCCAAGGTAAAGCGCTCACCTTAGGGAATGTGACTAAGTCGCTAGACAGAGTCAGGAAACGCTTTTGAGCCACTCAGGGCTCAGTATGGATCACAGGAAAACAGGCTCCAGCATAGGCTCAAATCATAGGCAAAAAGAGAAAGGAACCATATGGTGTGATAACGTTTAAAAAATGTTTATTAACAAGGTCAGATAAAAAACTCTCCCCCAGAAGGGGGTACTCACATTTTGAGGGTGTGTCAGTGCACCACTTAGAAGAGGCATATAACCTGGATAAAACAATAGGTAATGGATGTAGCAGTGAGGTTATGGAGACCGTCCCAGCACAGACAGCTGCTGCTGCCTAACACTCTGTCCTGGCCCCTCCCCTGCGCGTCTTCGACACAGGGCATACGTGTCATCATCAGGGGGAATGGAACCTCTGGTCAGGTTTTTGTTGTACTATAATGTGCATTAGGTAGGTAGTTTAAAAATAAAGGGTCATAATAGATACTAAACATTTGTCATTCAATGGTGAATATTCCCATCAGCCATTAACCCCTTAAAGACCGGGCCTCTTTTTTAGATGTGTTGTTTAGTTAAAAACAGGGTTTTTTTGCTAGAAAATTACTTATTAACCCCCAAACAATATACATTTTTTTTCTAAAACCCTAGAGAAAAAATTGGCGGTCGTTTCAATACTTTCTGTCACACCGTATTTGCACAGCGGTCTTACAAGCGCACTTTTTTTGGAAAAAATACACTTTTTTGAATTAAAAAATAAGACAACAGTAAAGTTAGCCCACTTTTTCTATATTGTGAAAGATAATGTAAGGCCGAGTAAATTGATACCCAACATGTCATGCTTCAAAATTGTGCTCGCTCGTGGAATGGCGACAAACTTTTACCCTTAAAAATCTCCATAGACGACGTTTAAAAAATTCTACAGGTTGCATGGCCAGGACACCCTAAGGTAGATGCAATGATAATTGGCAGACCATGAGTCTTCTATAGGTAGACAGCTTTACACTTCTGTATAGGGAGGACTGCTGTCTCCTATGGCAACAATCTTGTAGCTGTTACTAACAATAAAGGTATTCAACTTTCTACAACATGAACAGTTCTCTTTACCCCACACTCACTCACTATGGGTCTTCACTCAACAAGCTCCCAGTCTCTCTCACTAGATTTCATATCCACTAGCCACTGAATCCCCTGAGCTCTTTCACTGTAGCACTCAGTATCTTCCTCAAGCGTCACCCCCGCTTCCCTACTGGGTCCCTGGCTTGGCACTTACAGATACTCCTCAAGCTTCACCCCTGCTGACACTTTAGGTCCCTGGCTTGGCACTCCAACAGCGTCACCTCTGTTGTCCCGCTGAGTCTCTGACTTGGCACTCGCTGAATCTTTCCCACTTCTTCACCGTCCCCAGTTGGCGAAAAGTCTGCTCTGGTACTGGCCTCAGCTCACTCACTGGGGTGTCTGGTAGCAAGGTGGATAGTCCCTTTATGGCGTCAGTTTCCTCTCTACCCCCGACCACGACAGGTTCCTGGCCAGAAGAACCATTACTTCTGGTTGGACTACAAGCCCACAGTCCCAACCCCGCACTACTTCTGGATAGGCTCTCAGATAGCCTATCAGCCTAATGTTCCCGGGATAGGTCTTAGGTTTCTGGCCTAGCAGCCTGGGGCAATACAACACACACGCCCACCCAGGCAGCCATCCAAGTGGCACAGAACCCCGATCACCTGACTTCACCCAAATAAATAGGCTCTCCCAGCAGGCCAAGGGACCCAAGAAAATCCCTGCTCATTGGCTAAGACACCCCATTCATTCCTAATCTGTCCTTGCAATGCCCTTGTCTTATCTAATGTCACCAGATACCCAGTCATCTAGTGACAGAGAAGCACAACAATTCCAGAATTAGGGTGAAATCAACTGACCTCCTATCAATTGGCCAAGGCAACTATCACTTGGCAAATAATTTTAATAGCAACCCTGCCTAAACATCAGGGTGCTACACAAGTATGAGGACATTTCGTGTGCACATGATGATTCTGGGTGTATGGATTACTAAGTAGAGAAGCAAGGTTAAATATAAAAACCCTGGAACATGCCACTATAGTTACATACAGTATTTTGTCAAAAGTATCGGAAAGCCTGCCTTTACACACACACGAACTTTAATGGCATCCCAGTCTTAGTCCGTAGTGTTCAATATTGAGTTGGCCCACCCTTTGCAGCTATAACAGCTTCAACTCTTCTGGGAAGGCTGTCCACAAGGTTTAAGAGTGTGTCTATGGGACTGTTTGACCATCCTTCCAGAAGCATATTTGTGAAGTCAGGCACTGATGTTGGACAAGAAGGCCTGGCTTGCAGTCTCTGCTCTAATTCATCCCAAAGGTGTTCTATCGGCTTGAGGTCAGGACTCTGTGCAGGCCAGTCAAGTTCCTCCACCCCAAACTCGCTCATCCATGTCTTTATAGACCTTGTTTGGTGCGCTGGTGAGCAGTCATGTTGAAACAGGAAGGGGTTATCCCCAAACTGTTCCCACAAAGTTGGGAGTGTGAAATTGTCCAAAATGTCTTGGTATGCTGACGGCTTAAGAATTCCCTTCACTGGAACTAAGGGGCCAAGCCCAACCCCTGAAAAACAACCGCACACCATAATCAACCCTCCACGCACGCTACACAGATAAAGACCAACATTTATGGCAATAGGGAGAATTACAATTTTTCCCTTAGGACTTCAATTGCTTATGCAGTCAACATAACCATGGGCTATTGTATTTGTACCTGGCCTTAAATAAATGAGAAAAGTGAGGTTTTAATTTACCCAATCAATTATTACCCTGAAAACATATTTTAAGTATTCACTTGAACTGAGAAATATTTTGGTTTCATGGGACCAGAGTGAGACTACCAGGGTAGGGTGACATGGTATTATCACAATGCACCACACTTGTTTTTTATTATCGAAATCTCTTCCCTATATATAAGAATATCCACCAATTCCCAGGTATGGGAAAATATACTAATGACATATTGACTTACATTGGGAGTCTGCTAATGCACCGAAAAGGAATAATATATGAAAGACATAATTTCCTTAACAATTAGTTAGTACTTGGAAATGTATGAAGAATGGTGGAGAATGGTGGAGAGAAAAAAAAGCTCTGAGCCTTCAAAATTGTGCTTCAAACTGTACTGAGGCATAATCTAAATTCCTATTCAGTGGGGCTGATATACTAAATGAAAAAAATTTGTTCACTTAGCATAGTGAATGTTCGTGTTCAAGTGCATGATGGTAAATAGGGTGACCCTGTGTTCACTTTGAATATCTAAACACGTGCAAAGGTACTGAAGAAAAAAAAAAAGATTTTTTTACAAGCACTTAATTAGGTATTTGAAGGTGAACCCTATTTATGACCTTTACGCTTTTAGTAAGTCAACCCCACTGTATATATTGCTTAATGGATAAGAAGTTTTCTCTTTTGATTGCTTTGGAGATCCTATTGTTACATTTTGTGTAATAGCTATCCATTCTCTGAAATCCATTAAACCAGGATATGAAAAGTACAGCAGAATGGAAGATATTATGAAGTATTGCTCATTATTCCAGTTAATTATTTAAAGCAATTGTTACCCCAACACTTTTTATAGTTCCTGATACGTGGCAGCTGTACCAAGTACATGTATGAGAAAGTATCCTGTTTTCTTTGTATTGCTTCCTTTGTGTGAAATCCTTGGTGTTCCTGCTAGTCCCCTTGCTTTCCTATTAAAAACTGACCACACTAAGCAGGAGAGCATACCTTGTTCAGTTCCCAAGCTATGCTGGGAACTCAGTGCAATCTCCTCCAATGATCAAACTTGTCCTGACACACCCCTGCTGCACGACCATTCACTTGGAAGCTCAGTGTGCTGCTTCTTCTCCCCTTATGCAGCTGAGAACAGAAGGAATGCAATCACCTATAAAAAAGGTAAAAAGGGTATTTATAATGTTTGTTTATATCTTTACAAAAGTGTTTTGCCTTTTATTTCTATTTTAAACTGAATGGGTTGTTTTACAAGGTAATTGTTTACAATCACTTTAAAAATGGTCCCCAGCAGGTGTTAAAAAAACCTCCACTATTCTTTGGCGTTGTTGTCTACAGTAAGCACTTTTAACCACTAGATGTCCTCAGTCTTCTGTGTTGAAGAATGTCCAGCACCACTGTACACAAAAATACTGAGGACATCCTGTGAGTGCAGAAATCTTGAATTGGTTTCCTAAGTGGCCATCACTTCTGTGCCTTGCATTTATAGCGTAGTGATGCAGAGAATGGTGCTGACATCTTCACGTATAAAAAAAAATATATCCCATAAAACATACACACAAGCCGGGGGGCCTCTTAGTGTGGAAGAGGGTGGGAGTGCCAGAAGCATGGAGACCAGAGCTGAGCTTTAAACATAAAATTAAGGAAAATAAAACCAAAACAGGTTAATAACTATTCACCCTTTTCAATGATTACTGGATAGCGTGTTTTGCTTAGAGTTTAGTATTTAGCAAAGGTGATTGTTCAGATTAAAGGATATAATGTTTTTTTTCAAGCAATGTACATTTTATTATTATTTAAGTTTTTTATTATTATTTTTTTTTTTTTTAAATGAAGTCACAGAAATCGAATGAATAGCAGACACATCAGTGAACAGCATCCAGTGCATATGAGGCATGACATGTACAATTATACTGATTCTTTTTTTTTCTTTTTAGTACCCTTCTATTTCTAAAGACTTTTTGTTTATCCTGTTAAATCTTCTGATATGTCAAATGGTGTTAGTGTCACTTTCCCCATGGATATTGGTTTTTTGTTTCACTTATGGTAACACAATAGCCCAGACATACAAAGATCTATTATTTCGGTGAAACCCAGCCTTGTTTTAGCTGGTGACCTCATTATAAAAAGACACTGTGCTCTTTTGTTTATAGCTGAATGGAAAACAAGCCCGTCATTCTTCCTCACTTTCTTTTATGTCTTTCTCTAAAACAGTCCTACAAATTGGGATGAGTATTTGCTCTGGACAGTAGAGTCAGAATAGACTTTGGGGCCAGGGAGTTATCTTGGTAACCTTGGAACAGTAATTGAGGGTAAGTGAACTTCTGACCTTCCCATCTAATTACAGTTTGACCTCCCTGGAGTCATTAGAAAGAGATTTTTTTTTCTGATTCAAACCTACAGAGAGAGAAAGAGAGAGAGAGGAGTTTAATCCAATTCTCATCCTACTACTTTATGGAACTCCAGCATAAGTCTTTCCTAATTGGGGTTTGCTCAATAAGTGTTTCTCTACAAAATTCAATATGTGTGCAGTCATATGAATTAGAAGGAATCTGTCACTAAGGAAAGTGTCTATTGAAAAGCCTGGAATCAGCATTCTTGGTCCTGGGACCAGTAAGGATCTCAGAAGTCAGAGAATAACAATCTGAGGCTTCTCATAAAAGAGTTTATTAGTGAGTTCGGGCAGCCAATAATCTCTATTTTTGAAACAGGTAACGATATGGTTCAAATACATATTTGAGAGCTGTTTTACCCCACCATTGGTAAACCTGTTGCTATAGGTCCGAGGTTTACACAGTCTTAAAGTGTTTGTAACCCTAAAAAAAAAAAAAGAGATCCTGTTCCCTTTTAGCAGATTAAACCGCACAGTGCTTGTGATGTCTAATCTTCCCCTCTTAAACTGTGAAAACCTGATTGATCGTGCTAGCTCCTGTGTCCCCCTCTGTGAGCTGACTATGATAATCATGGCTGCTGGGCCCTGACTACCGTGGTCAGGTTACGTCCCTCCAACATCCACAGTTCTCCTCTGTCCCCCTCACCCCCTCCTTCCCTGCCTGTCAGCTGCATGTCTGTGTCTCTGTCTCCACCCCCACACACCTCCTGCCACTATTAGTATAAAATAAAATATTACAAATTGAAACTGCCAGACCCTCTATTACATCTAGGCATAACACACAGGGTAAGAGTTTTAATAAATTGAAGCTTGTAAATACCTTTTTACAGTTATCTTCAGGCCGGTCACGTGACTCCTGGCCGGTATCCTACTCTGTCCAAGACTACAGCCAGAGGGGCTGAGCGGCCCCGTGACCTCCCCGGCTGACATCAGAGGGAGATCTAGGCCCGTCCCACTGTAGCCCTGAATCGGAGTAGAAGACTGGCCGGGAGTCACGTGACCAGCCTGAATATAGCTGTAGGAAGGTATTTACAAGCTTTGTTTTAATAATACACTTACCCTGTGTGTTATGGCTAGATATAAAAGAGGGGCTGCCAGTGATTTACATTTTCAGGGTAACAACAACTTTAATAAATAGTGGAGCCAGGTTGACCTGATCTTTCTCAATTGCAATTTTAGTGTAAGTTCATCATCAGTTTTACTAAAAAGCTGAACTCAGCAAGTGGAGAGAAGTATACACCATGCACGCATGCAGTTTAAATGGCCCAGAGTGCCCACATTTGCCTGCAAACATCAGGATAGGGGGGGTTGAGGGGTCAGCAGGTTTTGTGGAAATACCCTCCAGCTGTATGTGTTAAGACCATGCATCATTTAGAACAATAGGAGCACTGGTATATGCCAGTGGTATGAAAACTGCTGCTTTGCGTGCCTTTATATAGCCATTGGGGCACTGTTCTTCTCACTTATATGAGGCACTATTCCTCCCACTAATATGAGGCACTTGTAGGCAGGTGCAGTCTACTTTCTCTACCGCAAGTGGCGCTCTCCCACAGCTTCACTTCAGTTAGAGAGGAAGTCAGGAGGAACAGGGTTACTCTATGATTTTCCGGGTGACGGGGCAGCTATCCCATTGGATAATGCTGCCCCATGTGACTCAGGCGGCTATCTTGGGTCAGGCAGAGCCTTTGTAAGGCCCTGGCTCTTAGGTTTGTCATGCATTTGCCAGTTGGTAGAACAGGGATATGTACCCTGTCTGGTAGGGACAGAACTAGCAGCAGGGAAAGGTTCCTGATGAGGAAAAAAGCTTAGGACTTGCAACTTCTCTGGACACCTGCCTGTTTGGGCACAAGACAGCCAGGCCACATTCTTCCCCTCTTTACAGACCCTGCCAGTTCGGCTGCATTCTGCTCTCTAACCACTGCTGAAACTATGAGTGTTCCCACCGGGTTATTTGTGTACTGTCTCTGCCTTATTTTAATACAAGTTCTTTCATTGCACTGGGACTGAGTGTATCATTCCTGTTGCACTGCCTACACACTATTCATCCCACTGATATTAATAATGAAACACCATTCCATTCACGAACACCAACAATGAGCCACTATTCCTCTCATTGACACCAGTGAAGGGGCATTAATCCTTCCACTGTCACCAACTATTGGGCGATATTGCTCTCACTAATACAAATAATTGGATCACTATTCCTCCTTCTATTGACCACAGGTGCTATATAAGAATGTTTACTCCCAATGTCCACCAAGCCTCACATAGTACAAAGTACAAACCACAGCAGAGCGATACAGGAAAAACTGACGCGTTTCACACTATACTAAGTGCTTACTCATAGTATAGTGTGAAACGCGACAGCTTTTCCTGTATTGCTCTGCTGTGGTTTGTACTTTGTACTATGTGATCCTTGTCTACAATAAAAGGAATAAGAAACTTTCTTCGGAGTGCGGCTGTCCAGAGTTTTTCCGCCCATTCCGATTCACACAGCCATTATTGTCTAAACCGCTGGCAACAAAAGTGAGTACACCCCTATGTGAAAATGTCCAAATTGGGCCCAAAGTGTCAATATTTTGTGTGGCCACCATTATTTTCCAGCACTGCCTTAACCCACTTGGTCATGGAGTTCACCAGAGCTTCACAGGTTGCCACTGGAGTCCTCTTCCACTCCTCCATTACGACATCACGGAGATGGTGGATGTTAGAGACCTTGCGCTCCTCCACCTTCCATTTGAGGATACCCCACAGATGTTCAATAGGGTTTAGGTCTGGAGACATGCTTGGCCAGTCCATCCCCTTTACCTTCAGCTTCTTTAGCAAGGCAGTGGTCGAGGTGTGTTTGGGGTCGTTATCATGTTGGAATACTGCCTTGCAGCCCAGTCTCCAAAGGGAGGGGATCATGCTCTTCTTCAGTATGTCACAGTACATTTTTGCATTCATGGTTCCCTCAATGAACTTTAGCTCCCCAGTGCTGGCAGCACTCATGCAGCTCCAGACCATGACACTCCCACCACCATGCGGAGAAAGTCCAAGAAGGTAATGCTGCTCCAGGTGATCCCAATGAAATAGATCCGGATATGCTGGGTGTAAGCCACAGCTCGCCAACGAAGGTAATAGGAAAAGAAGAAACGGCTGCACACTGGCAATAACAATCCAATGTAGATTTATTAAAACAAACTGGTACACATGACAGCCAACCAAGACAGGAACAACGGAGAGATGACGCGTTTCACACTGCAATAGTGCTGGTTTGCAGCCATTTCTTCTTTTCCTACTCCCACCACCATGCTTGACTGTAAGCAAGACACACTTGTCTTTGTACTCCTCACCTTGTTGCCTCCACACACACACTCTTGACACCATCTGAACCAAATAAGTTTATCTTGGTCTCAGACCACAGGACATGGTTCCAGTAATCCATGTCCTTAGTCTACTTGCCCTAAGTAAACTGTGGGATTTCTTGTGCATCAACTTTAGAAGAGGCTTCCTTCTGGGACGACAGCCATGCACACAAATTTGATGCAGTGTGCAGCGTATGGTCTGAGCACTGACAGGCTGACCCCCTACCCCTTCAACCTATGCAGCAATGCTGTCAGCACTCATACGTTTATTTTCCCAAAGACAACCTCTGGATAGGACACTGAACACATGCACTCAACTTCTTTGGTCGGCCATCGCAAGGCCTGTTCTGAGTGGAACCTGTCCTGTTAAACCGCTGTATGGTCTTGGCCACTGTGCTGAAGCTCAGTTTCAGGGTCTTGGCAATCTTCTTATAGCCTAGGCCATCTTTAGGTAGAGCAACAAATCTTTTTTTCAGATCCTCAGAGAGTTCTTTGCCATGAGGTGCCATGTTGAACGTCCAGTGACCAGTATGAGAGAGTGAGAGCGATAACACCAAATTTAACACACCTGCTCCCCATTCACACCTGAGACCTTATAACACTAATGAGTCACATGACACCGGGGAGGGAAAATGGCTAATTGGGCCCAATTTGGACATTTTCACTTCAGGGTGTACCCACTTTTGTTGCTAGAGGTTTAGACATTAATGGCTGTGTGTTGAGTTATTTTGCGGGGACAGCACATTTACACTGTTATACAAGCTGTACGCTTACTACTTTACATTGTAGCAAAGTGTCATTTCTTCAGTTGTCACATGAAAAGATATAATAAAATATTTACAAAAATGTGAGGGGTGTAGTCACTTTTGTGAGATACTGTACATCAATAATAAGCAATAAAAAACATGCATCAAAATATCCTCTAAAAAATATATAGTATTTGACAATTCATAAAGTCCCTAATAAATACCATAAAGAAAGTCCCATTTCATAAGATGCAGAAAAGTGGAAAAAGTTCACGAAGAGAATCTTCAAAGATATGCAGATCACCATCCAGTGCAAATGAATATGAAGTTCTGTGCCAAACATAAAGTGAAATTATAGCTTCTTACCAAATAATGTGGACCATGTATACTAAACAATGGTCAACAAAGCTTGTTGCATGCATTCCATATATAAAAGTTTTTCCAGTGCCTGTCACCAATGTGTCAGAGTACGCCACCCCTGGATGACCTCTACTGGCCAACGCCTCTTACTGCGGTCGGCTGGCAGCCATGGGAGGAGGAGTTTGCGTTCACTCGAGGCACTGGGTGGGCTCAGGGACACCAGCTGTCTACTGCTGCTGTAAAAGGTCGGATGAGCTGCGGTGTGGGGACACTCCTACTCATCTAAAGTGCTTTTGAACATTTAACCTGTAATGGTCCATATTGTAGGGTAAGAGGCTGAAAATTCTTATCTGGCATGAAGTGGTAACATATTGGTTACAGGCACTGGAAACACTTTTATATGTGGAATGAATGCAACAAGTTTTGTTGACCATTGTTTAGTATATAGTACATGATCCACAATATTTGATAAGAGGATATAAGTTCACCTTATGTTTGGCACAGAACTTTGTATTCATTTGCACTGTATATGTGATCTGCACATTGTTGAAGACTCTCTTTGTTAACTTTTTCTATTTTTCTGCATCTTATGAAATGGGACTTTCTTTATGTTATTTATTAAGGACTTTGTGAATATATATTTTGATACGTGTTTTTTATTGCGTATTGTTGATGAGTTTCCATTTAAATATCTTTATAATTATTTTGCTGAATGTGACTTGGCACCAAACTATATATATATTTGTGTTGTTTATTTGGTAACACTCTGCCAAATGAACGATCTAAACAACATGTCAGTAGAGGAAGACACTGGCTATGTACTCACTAAGAATATTGCTCACTGACAACATCTGCACATACCGTAACTACAGAAGTGGGCGGGAGGGGGAGGACAAGTGCAGGGTGTGTGTTAATGATGTCAGCTGCTGAACTACTTCCTTCTAAAAGTTTTCACATCCCAAATACCAGGATGAATACCAGGGAGTCATAAAGGAGTTTTCTATAGGGGACACTGGAGGCTGAGGTAATGCCTGCCTTAGAATATAGAAAACGCTTTTTCTTTTCTGCAACAGTGGTACATTAATGGTATACTGGTACATAGGGAAGCTCGAATTGGAAAAAAAGGTTCACTAAGCCTTTAAGTGGAGGATGTCTAAAGAGCTGCATGGACAGGATAGTGATGTATTGGCTGATATACTGTATGAAACTACAATGTGTGGGAGGACACGTTACGTAACATCTGACACGCAGATGCTGAAAATCCTAGTGGCAGCTGAAGAGAGGAATGAAAGGCTGCAATGGAGGTGGTACTTCCAAAAAATTCAACTTTTCTTTACATAGAAGGTGAGGTTGAAAAAAGACACAAGTCCATCAAGTCCAACCCATGTGTGTGATTATATGTCAGTATTACATTGTATATACCTGTATGTTGCGGTCATTCAGGTGCTTATATAATAGTTTCTTGAAACTATCAATGCCCCCCGCTGAGACCACCACCTGCGGAAGGGAATTCCACATCCTGGCCACTCTTACAGTAAAGAACCCTCTACGTAGTTTATGGTTATCCTCTTTTCTTCTAATTTTAATGAGTGGCCACGAGTCTTGTTAAACTCCCTTCTGAGAAAAAGTTTTATCCCTATTGTGGGGTCACCAGTATGGTATTTGTATATTGAAATCATATCCCCTCTCAAGCGTCTCTTCTCCAGAGAGAATAAGTTCAGTGCTCGTAACTTTTCCATAACTAATATCCTCCAGACCCTTTATTAGCTTTGTTGCCCTTCTTTGTACTCGCTCCATTTCCAGTACATCCTTCCTGAGGAGTGGTGCCCAGAACTGGGTAGCATACACCAGGTGAGGCCGGACCAGAGTCTTGTAGAGCGGGAGAATGATTGTTTTATCTCTGGAGTTGATGCCCTTTTTAATGCATGCCAATATTCTGTTTGCTTTGTTAGCAGCAGCTTGACATTGCATGCTATTGCTGAGCCTATCATCTACTAGGCCCCCCAGGTCCTTTTCCATCCTAGATTCCCCCAGAGGTTCTCCTCCCAGTGTATAGATTTCATTCATATTTTTGCCACCCAGAAGCATTATTTTACATTTTTCTACATTGAACCTCATTTTCCATGTAGTTGCCCACCCCATTAATTTGTTCAGATCTTTTTGCAAGGTTTCCACATCCTGCATTTATTATTATTGTATTATTATATCTGTAGTATTTTTTTTCCTTTTCTCTACTGACAAGTATTTTAATTCATAGTATGTTGCATTTCTAATGCTGTGTACACACAACTGGTTTTGCCGTCGGAATAAACTCCGACAGAATTCCATTCAAGCAGTCTTGCCTACACACGGTCAACCCAAAGTCCGACTGTCCAGAATGCGGTGACGTACAGCACGTACGACGGGACTAGAAAAAGGAAGTTCAATAGCCAGTAGCCAATAGCTTCCGTCTCGTACTTGCTTCAGAGCATGCGTCATTTTTGGTCCGTCGGCGCATACAGACGAGCGGTTTTCCCGATAGGAATTGGTTCCGTGGGAAATATTTAGAACATGTTCTATTTCTAGGTCCGTCAGAATTTTCAAAAAGAAAAGTCTGATGAGGCACACACACAGTCGGAATAGATGATGAAAAGCTTCCGTCGGACTTTTTCTGTTGGACATTCCGCTCATGTGTAAGCGGCTTAAGACAAATGAAACAATTTTCCACTGGACAAGGTATCAGTGGGAATAGGTAACTGAACATTTTAAAACCCTAGGTCTTGAAGTGACATTAAGCTCTGGTTAAAAACAAAAAAAGAGTATGTATTCTTTTTTTTTTTTTTAATTCTTTTTTTTTTTTTTCTTTCGCCACTCAGTTACCTTGATCCAGAGACATCTTTCAGATTGATGGTCATATTTGTCTCTTGCTAAGTCTCATCATTGTGGCCATTTTGACTTTTCTCTTGCTATATACGTTCCATATATAAGTGATTACTATTATACCAAAGTGTAACATAATAAAAAAAAAAAAAAAAAAGGCACCCGTTGTATGCGTCCCGGCCACACAATCTCTTGTAGTTTCAATACGTAATTGTATATTGTTGCTTTTCAATCTAATAAGCCCCCCACCCCCCAGTAACCCACCCTAATTGTTCCAAGGCACACCTTATATCAAGCTATTGTTCTTTTCGTTATTCTCTCTTAGTTTCAAAACTCTAGACTATGCTTAGTACATCATCTCTGTCCTGATAGAAAGACAGTTGCCCTCGGCGCTAAGGTAACACTGGTAAGGGGCATGGCATTGCTTGGACCCACGGGTTCCAAAGTTTCACGAACGTGTTACGATTGCCTAGCCTTGTGTAGAATGTCCTTTCACTCCATATTGTGGAGTTGACCGTTCCGGCCCAAATTTCCAGAGTTGGGGGTGTTCTTGATTGCCAGGCTTGTGCAATCAATTTTCTAGCCTGAAACAAGCATCTTGCTATTGCTACGGCTGTGCTCCTGTCCCTCATCCCGTTGTTGACGTAGCCCAGCACACAGGTCTTAGGATCAAGCTCTAGGTTAACTCTAAACGTGGCGTTTATTTTCTTTAGGATCTCGGTCCAATACCTGACTAATTTTGGACACCTCCAAACCATGTGGATTAGGTCGCCTGTTCCTCTACATTTAGGGCACTCATCGTTGATTCTACGGCCAAACATAAACAGCTTTTTTGGTGTATAGTAGGATCTGTGCAGCAACATCAAGTGGGAGGCTTTTTGTGAGGGAGAAACCGACACCTCTGATCCAAACTCAAGAATCCTCTCCCATTGCTCGTCCGTTATCTCCCCCACGTCGGTCGCCCATCTGTCCCTTACCCCTGATAGACTCGCCTTTGTATTTCCTCTCTTTGTTAGTTGGGTATATATCTCTGAGATTAAACCCTTGGTGGTCTCTGATTTAATTATTGTTTGTAGTAGTGGGGTTCTACACCACATTGGGGGTTGTCTACTGAATTGCTTGCTTAAGGCATGCCTAATCTGTAAGTAACTATAGAATACCTGGTTTGGTATCCCATACTCTTGCCTCAGATCCTCAAAAGATTTCAGAGTGTCCTCTTCATATAGTTGTATCAGCCGGCTTACCCCGCGACTTTCCCACATCCTGTTCTTGTCGACTGTTAGTAGTTCGTGCAATTGCTTGTTGTTCCCGATTGGCGCGTATTCTGAGATTCCTTTATACCCCATTATTTTCTTAGCTGCCTGCCAAACCCTGGTGATCATTTTAAGTGTCGGGATTTCCCCTTGCAATGAGTCTGCCTCCAGAGCTCCCACTAATGAGCTGTGTGGATTCCCCTGTAGAACAGTTTTAACATTATTACTTCCCCCTGTCTCAGTGTCGCATCCACCCAGCTGTTGTAGCTGGGCTGCCAGATAGTAGATAAACGGTTGAGGAACCCCCAGTCCCCCCTCCGTGTCGGGGCGCTGCAGTTTTTGTAGGCCGATCCTGGCCTGTCCTTTTTTCCATATTAATTCCCTAAATAGGGATTGAATCTTTTGGAACCACTTCTCGCCAATCCAAACTGGTGAGTTGTGGAGTAGATATAACAACTGCGGCATCCAATCCATTTTTATCAGGTTGGCTCGGCCCGCCACAGACAGAGGGAGTTTTCTCCAAATGTCACATTTTCTCTTAAATTTTGATAAGAGAGGGAGCAGGTTGCCCTCAATGAACGCGCCAGGGTCCTTGGATAACACAACGCCAAGATATTTCATTTTCCCTGTAACCTTCAAATGAGGCAGACACATCGGGGCAAGGTTAGCCAGTGGATCAACCGGTAGGAGCGATGACTTCTCCCAATTAATAATTAATCCCGAGCACTTTCCGAAGTCCTCCACTAAGTGCATCACTTTCTCCAGCGAGGAGGCCGTGTCCCCCAGGAAAAATATAACATCATCTGCAAAAAGCGCTATTCTCTCTTCCCTCCCTTTTCTTTGAAATCCCTGTATTTCAGTTGACGATCTCACTGCTTCCGCCAATGGCTCCATAGCCAAAACAAACAGCAAAGGAGATAAGGGGCACCCCTGTCTTGTCCCTCTTTCGAGGGGAAAACTATCCGAGTATTCGCCGTTTATCTTGAGCCTTGCCCTTGGGTGGTTGTATAGGGTTTTTAGCCAGCTGATAAATACGGGGCCAAATCCAAACTTCTCTAGCACCCTCCAGAGATATTCCCACTCCAGGCTATCGAAGGCCTTGGCAGCATCCAAGAATATAGCTCTGGATCCCGCATTATCTGTTGGTACCTGAAGGTTCAGATAGGCCCTTCTGATATTTATACTAGTGGACCGACCAGGGATAAACCCCGATTGGTCCGGGTGCACGAGTTTCGCAAAACATTTGTTTAGTCTGGATGCCAGCACCCTTGCAATGATCTTGACATCTGTACACAGCAGTGATATCGGTCTGTATGAAGAGACTTCCGATTGACCTTTCCCCTCCTTTGGGATCACTACTATATCGGCCTCTGACATTGATAGGGGCAGCCTTCCATCCCTGGTTGTCTGCTCTAGCACTTTTAGGAGCTCCGGTAGCAGGACCTCCCCGTATTTCCTATAAATCTCCAGTGGCAGCCCATCCGGGCCCGGAGATTTCTGGCCTGACAACTCTGCGACTGCCTTCTGTAGCTCCTCCAGGGCCAGAGGAGAATCCATCTCGCTCCTATCTCTCTCCGAGAGTACGGGCAAATCTACCCCTTCTAAGAACCCGTCCATCTCGCGCTGGCTCAAACCCCGGCGCGATCTATACAGGTCTCTATAGAATATAGCAAAAGTTTCTAGGACCTCGGCGGGATCAGATGTAATCTTTCCAGCCGGTGTTTTAATTGAGGAGATGGCCGGTGAGAATAAGTTAGACCTAGTTAAGAGAGCCAGCATCCGGCCTACTCTCTCTCCCTCACCAAAATAATTTTGTTTCTGAAAAAGTCTCTTGTTCTCTACTCTTCTGTTGATTACTTCTTTATGCTCTTGTTGTTTATTGAGCCAAGTCTTCTGTTTTTCCGGCGTTGGATCCAACACATATTGTGCTTCCGCTTCCATGGCTTCCCTGCTGGCCCTCATCTCCCAGTCCCTTGATGTTTTCTTTACTATAGCAACCTGCTGGTGTAGTAGCCCCCTAAGGTATGCTTTTAGGGTATCCCACACTACCGCTACTGGTGCTGTACTTAAGTTGAATGTTACAAACTCTTTTAGCTTGGAGGCTACTTCTGCTGGACTGCTAATCAGGTCCAGCCATAGTGGATTTATTGTCCACCTTTTCTGGCTAGATCTGGTGCTTAAATTTAAGGTCAAGGTCAGGGGTGAGTGGTCCGATATTCCCCTCGGTCTATACTCTATATTTCCTATTAGTCGCAGGGCTTCGCTGTTGCCCACTGCCATATCTATGCGCGAGAGAGTAGAGTGTGACCCTGAGTAGCAGGAATACTGCCGAGTGTTTGGATTGTGAGATCTCCACAAATCGCACCATCCAATCTCTTTGAGAAGTTGGCCTAGTCGTCCCTCTGGTACCCTTTCCGCGCGGATTACGGGCGGGAACCAATCCATGTTGTTATCTAGGACTGTGTTAAAGTCCCCTACTACTATTATTGGAGTATCCACCAAACTATCAACAAACTCCAGCAAATCCAGCATGACCTCTGTTTTGAACGGAGGAGGGATATAAACATTTGCTATCACCAGAGGTTTACTCTCCACAACGCAGCTCAGGAAGACATACCTTCCCAGCGTGTCTATCCTGGCTTCTCTGCAGGAAAATGAAATACCTCTCTTGACCAAGATACTCACCCCTCTTGAATAAGAGGTATGAATTGAGTGGTACTGTTCTTGAAATGTATTACTCCGAACATGTAGTTTAGTTTCATTAGTGAGATGGGTTTCCTGCAGACAAGCCAGTTCAACACCATAGTCTTCCATCACCGAAAACACCGCTGCCCTCTTAGCAGGGACACCCATACCCCTTATGTTCCACAAGCCTATTTTTAGAGTTTTAAAAGGCATCTAAGAAAAAAAGAAAAAAAAAAAAAAAAAGAAAAAAAAAAAACACCCCCCCCCTGAAAAGTAGGGGCGTTTCCTTTGTGCAATTATATCTGTAGAACTTGCCATCCTCTCTGTGGTTGTGATAATAAGAAAGAAATAAAATAAATAAGCAAAAAGGGTGAAGGGGCGAGGTCCCCCACGTCCAGGGACTGCTCCACCCCTTCTCCTAGTGTGATTTAGCTGTGACCATAAACAGTATGTGCACATGTGCTTTATTTTTGTAAACTCCCTCCTCCTAAATACGTGTACCTTTCGTTTTCCCCAGTAACTAACCCTATAATTCACTGCAAACCTCCCTCCCCCCCCACCCTCTATTTGACCTACCCCCCTTCCCCCTCTCCCCCCAACTACTACCTGACCCATCCCCCTTTTCCCCACACCTTTTTTTTTTGTCCCCCCCTCCTGCCTAGCTAGGCTTGCCCTTGGGGCTGTGCTTGTGACCTTTTTCCTCCCTCCCAACCATTCAAGGAAAAACTCCCTACTCGTATACTGACCAAGTACTTTGTGGCATACTTCCAAACTCCGCCCCCCCCCCCCCTCCCACGGCCCAACTCCAAAACACCAAAACAATACTTAAAACGTATATACCTAATGAGGCCACATCCTTCATCCGTGCTTCCAACCAACACACCCCCCCACCCCCCCTCCCCCGTGCCATCCGCTATATACTAAAAAAAAAAAAAAAAAAAAAAAGGAAACAAAAAAAAGAAACATGATAATTCAACCGGCCTTATGCCACCCCTAGCTCTGCAGGTTCACTTTGTTGTCTTCGAGCCACTTTGTTGCCCCTGTCTTTGTATCAAAAAAATGAGTAGCCCCTAGGGCAGTGATGCGCAAACGTGCTGGATACAACAGGGCATATTCAATTTTATAGTCTCGTAACTTGCGCTTAATGTCCCTAAATTCGGCTCTTTGTTTCTGTAGGATTTCCCCCTTCTCTCTAGCCCTGCGCATCAGTGTTACCTTGTCTCTGTAATTTAAGAATTTAATAATTATTGATCTAGGATACCCCCCTGATGGCGGGGCTCTAGTTGGAACTCTATGGGCCCTTTCAATAGAGAAGAGGTGAGAAAAGGTTTCCGTCCCAAATATTCCCTTAAGCCATTCCTCCATGAAATCCTCGGGGTGGAGACCCTCACTCAGCTCCGGTAAGCCCACCACCCGCACGTTGTTCCTTCGAGACCTATTTTCTATTTCCTCCATTTTAGCTTTATGCAGGTCAATCTGCGTTTTCATTGCTTTAAGCTCTTGCTTCCATGGAGTCAAATCATCCTCAACCTGACTCAACCTCTCCTCTAATGTAGTTGTTCTAACAACAGTCCTTTGAAGTTCCTGGCTTACTGTGATTAGCTCCTCCTTTAACCCCTTCAGCTGGTCGCACAAATCGCTTAGGGAGGCTTTACAGGAATTAACAGCGCATAGAACTTCTTTCAGTGTAGGTTCCGCTGTTAGTGATGTATTGTGCTCGGCGACATTACTGGTTGCCATTCCTGAGGGCTCACCCGCAGGGCTTTTGCTGCTCGCAGTTTTTGTTATGTTTGTTGCCGTCGGCCCCTTTCCTATGCTCTTCCTATCCCCAGTGCCCCCCACATGGGATTTCTCCTGCTGCTGAGGGATGCTTCTAGATGGTGATGATGTAGAGGGGTGCGCAAATTTTTCCAGTTTGGCCGCCGCTGCTGCCTGGTTCCCCTTTTCTTTAGATGTACGAGTCATTTGAGAGCTAGTATTCTCCTGCTGCTGCAGCTCCTCTCCCTTTTTTCTAGTCATGGCTTTGTTATATAATCCGGGGGGGAGCACTTACAGGGGTCTAACAGCTCGTCGAGTTGACCTTTCCCTTCCTTTTCTCAGGTCAAATATTAACACTGTCCCAACAATGTCTTTCTGGTGTTCAGCTGCTACTAGGGCTAACACCCAGCCTGATGTACCAGGTAGTTCAACTTTATTAGGTTGTTATGTACTTTGCCATAAATCAGCATCTACTTTGGTTACACATCCCACCTCCAACAAGCAGGATGTCCCTCTCCCCCACAGGGATAAGCCTCCGTTCAGTCACAAATTAAGGCTGCCTGAACCTGAGCCCCTCCACTTCAGGCAGCAGTACAGCCCCCAGGGGGAGAGGGAGAACAGTCCACCTCTCAGATAGCCAAAGTGGTTAGTACCTTGATGCTGCCGGACTACCTGGGCAGTGCAGGGACGCTCGCAGTGCTCGCTTCTTCTGCTGTCTATCCCGCCGCACGCGTCGGAGCCGTTGCCCTGGAAACCTTCTCAAGCACGGCCAGTCCCCACGCTCCTCCTCACCGAGGGGGGTCGCCGGCACCGCTATCTGAGCCGCAGCGTCGATGTTCCGGCGGCACACACCGATACAGGCGGGGTTGAAGGGAGCCAGGCAACCGAACAGTCCACAGGCTTTACCGCTGGAAAGAGCGCATCTAGCTGGGCTTGATACACCGGCTAGTGCGGATGGTCACGGAGGTGTCGGGCCAGGGAGAGATCTCTAACACCACCTCTCACTCCCACATCCGGTCACGCCCCCCCTGGTCGACCACCAGACTGACCATGCATGTATTCTTAATTCTGAATAGTACCTTCCATTGCTCTCAGCCTCCTCCAAATTTCTTCCTTTTTTTTTTTTTGCCATGATCCGACTTCCTGTTGTAGGGTGGCTACATTAGTTTTCCATGGTCCCATTGTGTACAGGAACATAGCAAACTTGCTCACTCCCGAGGTAGACTAGAGACTATGGAAATTGTAGTGTTTTTTTAGAGCAGTGCACATATTGCAACGAACTATCATTGCAAGTGCAAACAGAAGTGAGGAAGGAAGAAAGAGGTTTGGTTGTTTGGAGGACATTACAAGGAAGCAGAAAAACACAGCATGAAACTATTTCATGAAAAGTAGATTACAGGGCCATTAACCGCTTGCCGACCGGCTCACACCGATATAAGTCGGCAAAATGGCACAGCTGGGCAAAACAGCGTATGGGTATGTTGTTCCCTTTAAGAGCTGCTGGAGGCACGTAGCTGGCGGGTACGATCTTTTTTACCAAAATATGTAGAAGAATATATATTGGTCTAAACTGAAATGGTCACACTTTTTTGTTTATAGCGCAAAAAATAAAAAACGCAGAGGTGATCAAATACCACCAAAAGAAAACTCTATTTGTGCGAAAAAAAAGCACACAAATTTTGTTTTTGGGTACAGCATTGCATGACCACGCAATGGTCAGTTAAAGCGACGCAGTGCCGAATTGTAAAAAGTGCTCTGGTCAGGAAGGGGGTAAAATCTTCCATGGCTGGAGTGGTTAAAGCGGAGTTCAACCCAAAAATGGTACTTCCGCTTTTCGGATTCCTCCCCCCCTCCGGTGTCACATTTGGCACCTTTCAGGGGGGAGCAGATACCTGTATAATCCAGGATAATCCAGGTATTTGTTCTCACTTCTGGGCATAGATCGCCGAAGTATCCGCGTCTATCTACGCCAGGTCCGGCCCCTCCTCCACTCCCCCGCTGTCTTCTGGGAGACACCCAGGTCCCAGAAGACAGCAGGGACCAGTGAGATCGCGCAGCGCGACTCGCGCATGCGCAGTAGGGAACCAGGCTGTGAAGATGCCGATGCCTCCACCCAGGAGCCGAGGGACAGATCGGCTTTGGGTGAGGACATCGCAGGCACCCTGGGCAGGTAAATGTCCATCTATTAAAAGTCAGCAGCTGCAGTATTTGTAGCTGCTGACTTTTAATTTTTTTTTTGGTGGAATTCCGCTTTAAGCTGTGGAAGAATATGAATTTTTGGGGGCAGAAAAAGGATATTGTTTGGTGTCATTTCAAAAAATACAGCATAGTAAACACACACCCTCATATTCAGTAAATATAAATATTTACTGAATATATTTTACTGTGAATTCCATCATACCTGACTGCTAAAACTTTATTTTACATTTCAATAACTCAGGGCAAGATGAGTTTAGCAAATAGGTGTTTCTGGTATCAAACACTACTATTTACTGCACTTTTATTTGGAACCTTGTGAGCATGCCAACGCATATATGACATTTCCAATTATTCTTACTGTGAACTTTTCCAAATGTACTAATGAGTTAAATGTAACACCAAAAAAATGTTTTAACTCAAGTTCTCTACATTGGTCTTCAGGGAATGTACATTGCACAAATAAAATGTGTAGGGATATTTTTACCGATTTATAGAAAGAAAAGCTGACAATTATGGAAAGTTATGAGTAGGGTTAGAAAACTGTACAGGAAATTCATTGTGATCTATATATACACACACAGTCAAACCAAATTACCTACACCCTGGTTTAAGTATCTAGCAAAACATAGTTCATCTACCCACTCAAGAATTACTTAATGTGAATCAGGGCCCTGCTGTGAAGTAGAAGAAGCATGGTGATGTAGCAGAAAATGAGGACAGAACAGATGATTTATAAAGAGGAAAGAAACAAATGAACATTTTCTTGAAGAAAAAAGAAACTTTACGCTGAGCAATCAAATTAGAACCATGGAAAAGGGTGTCATTCCATTTTATTACACATAACTTAACTTCTGAACTCATTTGTTTTGATTTCTTTGTATGTATGAATTACATTAGTTGTTACCGACATGTGGTTAAAATTTAATGTCATTGTATGTATCTATTTAAAAAAATGGTGATGTCTTCAATAACTATTTTACCCGCTGTATATACAGTATATCTTGATCGGGATGTTGGTACTATTTACAGTCTCAAGTCAGAGTTATATGCTGTAAAAATAGATGTAATAATGTATTACTGAATGCAGAGTTGCAATATTTTGTGTCCTTTATATCTGCCTTTAGTTCAGCTTTAAAATGAATGAGAGAGAGAGACCAGGCTAAAAATCACAGTCATATCCAAACCACATCTGAACAGCATTAGAACCACATCTGAACCGCATCAACTTGCAGTGCAGCTGCTTGTTGAAATCACATTTCAAAGCATATTCAACTTGCACTGCATCAGTTTGTTCCCCCTTTTTTGCAACATAAAACAGTTAAAATAAGATGAATCATAGCCATGCATTAATAATATAAACAATTAAAGGATCATTCCACACAAAAAATTATATTTCAGTTTTTGGTAGGTGCCATCTACCAAAGAGCCATCTAAAAGTGTTCTTCTGAAAAATGTGAAGGTGGTGGGAACATCAAAAACCTCCAGATGAAGAGGAACAGTCAGAAATGATGGCAAGGAGATTTCATTATTTGAGTATAAAAGAACTGGCCTCCGCTTTTAAATAAAATATTGCTTTTCTGTCCCTTTATTCAATAGCAAATTTCATAAAATAGCCAAAATTGGCTCAGAATTGAGAAATCTTATTAAATCTCTAGAATGGCCTTCATGTGTCTACTAAGAAAAGTAACTGAGTTTATTGGTACAATAAAATGATATCTAAGAGCCCTAACAGCAGTTTATTGTGACAATGAGGAAAACACAATAATGGAATATCATTTACAATTGTCTGTTATTATGTAATATATAGTGCGGCATTCAACATGAAAAGGTTAATGTGTGATGATGCATGCTGTTGGTATTACCCTGTCTAAAGTTTGCAATCCGTGTTAGATATATTTTGGGAAAGCACTCAGAGCAAATGCTCAAAACAGCTTACTGTATCCAGAGCTCCCGTTTAGAATTATTTCATTTTCAAGGTGAAATAAGACTTTAATGCTTTAATATAAGCTTTCTTCTCTGCCTTGGGTGTTTAGGGAATTCCTCAATTTAGCTGCTCCTGCTCTGTTCCTGCTAATAATTCAACACTCGTAGCATCTTAACACAATCAGTGCATGCATTCAGCAGAACAGACCAGGCAAAGCTTAAGGGCTGCAGGCCTACAATATGTTGATCCCTAGGTGATTATTTCAGATGAAAAACAAATTAATCAATATCTGATTGCATTTGCTGTGCTATATATGTTATAGAATCAATGTATTGAATAGAGGCGCATACACTTATTAATGGTAGTTGCAATGTATGACTTTAGAAAGTGAGCATTAAAGGAGGAAACACTGCTATTATTACATTATTTTGCCCTAGATTGTTCATTTGGGATTATTTTCTGCTGTGTCTAAAGCTCCCCAGTGTTTACTGATAAATAATGTGCCATCTGTGTCTTCAGACTTTGAAAATAAATACTCATGAGTGTGAGGGTTAAGAGACTCTAAAATGACAGGGAAAGAAGAACCTCATTCTAGCCTTTGTTATGATGCTAACCTAAAACCTTGGGCCTAATTTCCCAATAGACCCACTAGGCATCATTGTTTTAGCCTAGTAACATACTGCCAACTACTGTGGCCTCTTTTCTATCCCCACACACAGATTTGGATACATTCTTAGGCTTGATGAAGATGTTGAATGGCAAGGCTAATACTTCCTTTTTGTTTAAGTTTCATATTAGAATACCCCTAAAGTAGATGTAAACCCCAACTACACAGGGCTTTTTACATCAGTGTCCCTTGCAAGGCCAATTTTGTGGGCCAGGGATGCAAAGGTGTTGCATGCATCCCTTGCTGGCAGTCCCATAGCTGTCAGTTGGGACACAGTAGCTGCACAGACACAGCTGCAGCTCCCAATATGATATCTATGTGGGTGTATGTCCCCAAATGCGTGTGTTTTAGGCCATGAACCCATACCTGCACAGATGTTATATTGGGAGCAGTGGCTGTGTCTGTGCAGCTGATGCATCCCAGTTGACAGCTATGGGAGTGGGATTGCACGCAACACCTCTACATCCCCTTGCTGGTAAGCACAGCCCTATATGTGGCACAGACTTAATCGCCACATGTGAACAAAGCCTAACATTTAGAGCTGTATTCCATGCTGGTAAACTCGAATGTTACTAGGCTGTTCTCTCCATGTTGAAGGTTCTTCATTTATAAGCCAAGAACTGCTACAATATGGTCATTAGATGGGACTGATCATCATAGTAAATTTATATTCTATGACCATCAGCTGAGAAGAAGGTTATTTATGGGAATTAAATGTGTAGGCCTGCCAACATCCTTAAAACATGAGAAAAAAGGAGCAAGCAACAAGTGCAACAGGAGCCGTCCCCTTGGACTTTTAAGGCAGAAATAAAAGTAATGGAGTAAATAAAAGGCAAGCATGTGTCTCTTTTATTGAGTACACAGTATCTGATAAATTTTGTAGTTATAAACAATCACATTAAAATATACAAAAAGTACACCAATGAACCAATTAATACATAGGCATATATATCAAGCCCAAAGCTAATAATTCAGGCACTGCCAGAGTCAAGCTGAGGTCAGTCCATGAAGATTTGTAGCATACATCCCGACATGTTTCAGAAATTTTATTGGTACATATTTTCCTTCATCAGGGAGGATTTATACTTGAGTGACTTTATCTTTATCTGCAACATATATATAGTTACATAGTATTTGTACAATGGTACATAAAAACAAGTGATTTTACATAATGAACTATATATAATATTTAGGCTTAAAGGTACTTACACATAGGGTTCATTGAAAAGACATGGGGAAATGGTAAAAACAAATGACCATCAGCTACATCTAGTGGCCACAATGGCTATAATGATTTTTTTTTTCTGATTCCAAATATTCTTATGAACAAAGAACATACAACCTGGAGAAAGAATGGCCTAGTAATACTTGATGTTGCTGCCATTCACACAGAATGAATGTACATGCAGTTTTGCAGGATAAATAACTCTGTTATAAATACATCCCTTAGTTTTCTAAGTCACTGTGTATAAACAACTGCCATGTTTTTTCCCCTATCCTTTGTTGTGTCTTTATGCTCCTGATCATCTGCAGCCTCTTTTAAACTACTTCCTGTCTACATACATGAGCACCAACATGATGCTGGCATGGCAAATGTTGCTCATGCCTCTACAATGTGTGCTGCACAATGTGCATAGTGGTCTCCTTCAGAAGGAAGTGCCTGAACAAAGACCTTCATGGCAGGATCACCAGGTATGATTTTAATGAAAGCTAGATGCAGTATTTAACATTATTGAAAACTACTTGATATTATATTAGTATACATGAGATTTTAGTATTTGGGTTTACATCTACTTTTATACAATGCCAACATATTCACAATACTTTACACTTTGATGAAACAAAATAAACAGCCAAGGATTAAAATAACATAAAAGATGGAATAAAAAGGTTAGCTTGGCATGACTTTACAGACTTTCAGTCTAATATCAGAAAACAATTTCGTAAAATGAATGAGCAATTTCTAATTATAAATTGTAATAGTCTTATTTTAATATGCACTCAGACACAGTCAACCAAAAACAAGCTTTGAAAGGACAGAAGTAAATTTTGGTTTGGAACAGATGCGAGGGGAATTTGCGAAATAAAATTGTAATATGATTAAAAATGACAATGAAACAGTCTAGGAGAGGTGAATGATTTCGTTAGCAAGCATTCTTAAATAAATACAAACTTAATATTTATATATTTAGAGGTCTATCAAGTTGTTAAGGAAAACAGATTCATAAAAGCGCCGCATTGTGATAAAAGTGCTTTAAGTTGTTGTAGGCATGCCAGGGGTTCTGACACATTTATAAAGGGCTGATGTCACCAACCGAGTTATTCCTATGGCTGGATTCTGGCCAGATCACCTGGACTGTGGCTTAGGACATACAGAGACATTAGGGAATGGGATGCCTACTAATATATGTGCTTTAAAGAGAGAGTTGTGCTCCTGCCAAGTTTCTGACTCTCCCTGTTCTCTAAATCCGCGATATGACTTGCCTGGGGATCTAATGTACATTCTCCTTGCTGAACCTGGTCTTTCTAGGAACACATATACATCAATTTTTCTTGTTTGCTTCTCTGTGACTAGGGGGATAACTGAGATAGGTAATGTCTCTTCCATATACAATCTATGGGTTCAGTGGCGGCCCGTCCATTAGGGGTGCAGAGGTGCTGCCCCCCTAATCCATGCGTCTGGCCCTAATCTAATCTGCGGGGCAATCGGTGGCATGGATTTCAATAGGGTTTTTTTTTTTAAGCACATGATTAGAACCTGAGGCTCTAATTGGCTTCACAAAGGGTGGGCTTGGGGCGCAGAGCACTGCGCCGTCAGTCCACCCAGTTGTGGGACAATAGCAAATTAATATTCACTATTGTCTTTCTAATTCTCCTCCCAGCCAATCAGGAAGCGACTCCTGGCACCCGATTGGCCGTGGAGTCTTAGGACTCCCAGCCAATCAGGTCTCAGGAGGACCCACTTCCTATTCGGCCGCAAGGAGAAGCCACCGATTGCCGCCGTCCATCTCCCGTGGGGGGGGGCAGGTTTGTTTGCCGCCCCCCAAAATATTAAGCACCAACCGCCACTGTATGGGTTACATTGTGAAATGGCATTCCACACTGTTCAAGCATTTGTACTATGGTAGAGCTATGGTGCCAACTGTTTTAAAGTTTAGAGGAAGGTGTAAACTAACTGGCATATTCATGTGGGGCTTGACTAAAGTGTTTGTCAATTAAGGTCCACTTACAGTATCACCCAAAACCTTTATAATGAAAAAAATGATTGTATGACAAAGGATTAGTTGGCCACAGCAGCCATTTTAGTAACCCTAGCAATTAAATAAACAACCATATTAAAGCAATTACAAAAATATACAGCTTTAACATAAAAATTTACCAGGAAGTAGGAATGGGCCGAACACCCCCCCGGTTCGGTTCGCACCAGAACACCTCAAGCAGGTAAAAAGTTCTAGCGAACATGCGAACCCTAATAAAGTCTATGGGACACGAACATGAAAAATCAAAAGACCTCATTTTAAATGGTTATATGCAAGTTATTGCCAAAAAAAGAGCATGGGGACACGGGTACTGCCCTAGGGGACATGTATCAATGCAAAAATCTGTTTTTAAAATTATCATTTTTTTCAGGAGCAGTAATTTTAACAATGCTTAACCACTTCCTTCCCGGCCTATAGCAGAATGACGGCTGGGCGGTGGTTTAGTCATATGATGTCCAGCAGGGTAACATGCTGGCGCACGCCTGTGGGAACGCGCAGCACAGCGATTAGTGGTGATCACTCTGACACACCGCATCTCCAATCATGGTAAGGAGCCTCTGACGGAGGCTCCTTACCACGTGATCAGCTGTGACCAATCACAGCGTGAACCAGGAAGTGCTGGTAAATGGCTTTCCTCAGTTCGCGCTGACAGGGAGAGCTAATCGGCGGTCCTCCCTGTCAGAGGGGGGTCTGCGCTGATAATCACAGCCCAGATGTGCCACCAACAATGCCATTCAGTGCCCATCAGCTGCCAGTCAGTGCCCCATCAGGAACGCCTGTCAGTGCCCATCACAGTGCCAGTGCCCACCACAGTGCCAATCAGTGCTCATCACAGTGCCAGTCAGTGCCCATCAGTAACATCTGTAAGTACCTCATCATCAGTGCTGCCCATCAATGCCATCTATTAGTGTCCATCAGTGCCACCTATCAGTGGCCATCAGTGCCCATCAGTTCCGCCTGTCAGTGCCCATCAGTAGCGCCTGTCAGTGCCCACCAGTGCCACCTATCAGTGCCCATCAGTGCCACCTTTCAGTGCCCATCAATTCTGCATATCAGTGCCTTATTATCAGTGCCTTATTATAAGTGCCAACTCATCCGTGCCCATCAGTGCCGCCTCCTCAGTGCCAGTAAGTGAAAAAGAAAACAAAATTTTATAACAGAAACAAAGAAAAACCTTTTTTTTTTTCAAAAATGTCTTTGTCTTTTTTAGTTTGTTTAGCAAAAATAAAAACCCCAGTGGTGATCAAATACCACCAAAAGAGAGCTCTATTTGTGGGAAGAAAATTATAAAAATTTAGTTTGGGTACAGTGTAGCATGACCGCGCAATTGTCATTCAAAATACTGAAAGCTGAAAATTGTCCTGGGCAGGAAGGGGCTAAAGTGTCTAGTATTGAAGTGGTTAAAGTGAAACAATAAAACATGAATATTCCTTTAATTATCGTGCCTGGGGGTCCCCTTGGTCTGCCTGTAAAGTGGCGCATATGTGCGATGTATAAAACATGCCGCAGCAATAATTCAATTTCGAAAGGAAAAAATGTCATTTAAACTTGCTCGCGTCTGTAATGTATTGCCGTCTCCCGGCAATATAGATGAGAAATCAATGAAAAAAATGGTGTGTGGTCTCCACCCAGATTTTAAGGGGAACACCACAGAATTTTTTTTTTAGAAATTGGCGTGGGGTCCCTCCAAAATACATACCAGACCCTTATCCAAGCATGCCTGGAGGTCAGGATAGATCCCCCCAAGCACCTTGTCCCCATATTGATGGGGACAAGGGCCTCTTTCCAACAACCTTGGGCTGGTTGTGGTTGTTGGGGTCTGTGGGTGGGGGGCTTATCGGAATCTGGAAGCCCCCATTAGCAAGGGGGCCCCCAGATCCAACTCCCCCTCTACATGAATGATGGTAGGGGTACAATGTTGGTTGGTAGGGGAAATGTAAAAAGTAAAACCCATAAGAGACATATGTTGACAATTCCATTATTAAAAAAGAAAAAAAATTGTCCCACGATATATAATCATTGTCAAAACGACGGACCCGAAAAATAGAAAATCTAAAAAAGCTCCACCTCCATTGGAGGCATCCAGGCAACTGCTGTCTTTTCGCTTTGACAGCTCTTATATAGGCAAGGGTGGGGCCACCTAACGTAACCAGATGACCCCGTCGCCTCTGACGTCACATGATGCCGCATGATGTCAGAAGGGGGCAGGGTCACTCGGATACATCACCGGGTGGCCCCGGCCTTGCCTATATAACAGATGTCAAAGCCAAGAGACAGCAGTCGCTGGGAGGTCTCCCATCGAGGCAAAGCTTTTTACTTTTTTTTAAATTTTTTCTATTTTTCGGGTCCATTGGGAGACGGGATTGAAGATGGATGTACATCGCGGGACACTTTCTTTTTTAATAAAGAAATTGTCAAAAACTGTCTCTTTTTACTTTTTGACAATTTTCTGATGAATGGGTAGGAGTAACAATGTACCCTTGTTAAAGGGGGCTTCCAGATTATGGTAATCCCCCCGCCAGCAGACCCCGACAACCACCAGCTAGGGTTGTCGGGAAGAGGCCCTTGTCCCCATCAACAAGGCACCCCAAAGCACCCTCCCCATGTTGAGGGCAAGCGGCCTGGTATGGTTCGGGGGGGGGCGCTCGCTTGTCCCCTCCCTTTCCTGGCCTGCCAGGCTGTATGCTAGGATAAGGGTCTGTTATGGCTTTTAGGGGGGACCCCACGCAAATTTTTTTTTTTTTTATACATTTTGCAATGGAGTTCCCCTTAAAAATCTATACCAGACCCAAAGGGCCTGCTATGGGTTTTGTTTTTTTTTCTTCTTAATTCTGAGTTCCCCTTAACCACTTCAATACACTGTATTATATACGCTGCACTACATACCCTGCACTGTATTATATATACTACACTGACTGCACTATATATTCTCTACTCTATTATATATACTATACTGATGGCACTATATACTCTGCACTGTATTATATATACTACACAGACTGCACTATATACTCTCCACTGTATTATATATAATACACGGACTCCACTATATACTCTGAACTGTATTATATATACTACACGGTCTGCCCTATATACCCTGAACTGTATTATATATACTACACGGACTGCACTATATACTCTGCACTGTATTATATATACTACACAGACTGCACTATATACTCTGCACTGTATTATATGTACTACACGGACTGCACTATATACTCTGAACTGTGATAAAAGGAGCAGGAGGATTGGGACTTTATATGAAGCACGTGGTTGCAATTGAATAGATTGATGAATATAACAAGATGTCTATTAGTTCATATACATGTATATACAAACATAATCTCTGTGTCAAGTTCTGAAACAGTTAAACATGATAATAACTTTGGTATCAATTGGTATCACAAGGTTAAAATTCCACAATTCACCAAAATTAATATATATAAATATACATGTTACAGGGTAATGCCTGCATGACCTATGGCCTCACTAATCCCCATCATGGTTGGTAAGGGTTTGTACAAAATAGCATGAAAATCTGATAAGCTCATGATTAATGTAACATGTCATCTGTTAGCTCTACGCATTTCATGGCTTTGAGCCACTCTTCAGGAGAAAGCACTTGATGCATGTGAAATTAAAAATTGATTATCTAAATGATCTAATATGTATCAACATATAAAGGGGTGGGATGAAAATTCCTCCCTAGATGGTGACTTACAAAAGTCCGAGCAATTGATGGTATAGTGCTGAAGATCGTGAGCCCTCTGGGGACATCATGACTGGGAGCTGTGGTGGCAAGCTCAGCGATAGCAACTGATATAGACAGCATCCAAGGCAGATATGGGTCCACGGGATACTTCTAGTGTGAAATGGGAATGACAATTGAGCCAATCAAGTGGGACATCTGTGATGTGAAAGAAATGATATCATGGTTGACGAAAAACCAGTGCTCATAATGAGGTCCTACCAGGTCATGGCTTCATACAAAGTCCCAAACCCCCTCTCCCCCTTTTTAGTATTCAATTTAGGGATGGAAACATATGGTGGCGTTTAGCCCAATATAACCGAATATAACCAAATACAATTCCTGCTTATAGTTGACCCTATGCTAGCCTCCCCTAGTTTATCCTTAAATTATTTTTATCAGTGGTATTATGGTACAAAGTTAATTCTTGGCGCATTAATCCTTTATTTCTTAATCAGGCATACAACATTAGTCAATCTGTGTCTATTGGTGGTGTATGAGTAGGTATTGCTGAGCTGTCTGCTTTCATCCAGACTGTGAGCTGCGATGTGCACTGAGGGCTTCCTCCCTTCACCCACCTTTTTTAATGCCTCCCGAGGGGGGGGCGGGTGTCACTGGGCATCGACGTCACGTTACACACGCCAGATGTGCAGCGTCCTCGAGGTGATGCTATGCTGGTGGGTTTTTTTCCCATCCCCGCGAGCACCATGGGAGGTTGCAATGGCTTAATTTGCCAGGCGATTGGCCGTCTAGGGAATGGCGCCTCGCTCTCACCCTGCACGCGTGCGTCACGTTGTGGGTTGCTCTGCGGTGTCACCTATGTAGGCTTCCTCCTTGGGTGGGCTGGGCACTCAGGGCTCTCTTGCACACACTGTGTATCACCATGGATCACAATCCTCCTTTTTCTTCCTAGTACCAGGTATTTATTGGAATCATACGTGACACTTTCCCCGTCTGTTTTCTTCATTCTATCCTTTCACATCACAGAGGTCCCACTTGATTGGCTCATTTATCATTCCCATTTCACACTAGAAGGGCCCTGTGGACCCATATCTGCCTTGGATGCTGTCCGTGTTGGTTGCTATCGCTGAGCTTTCCACCACAGCTCCCGGTCATGATGTCCCCAGATGACTCACGATCTTCAGCACTATACCATCAATGCACAGACTTTTGTAAGTTACCATCTAGGAGGGGGAATTTTTATCCCACTCCCTTATATGTTGATACATATTAGATCATTTAGACAATCAATTTTTTATTTCAGATACATCACGTGCTTTCTCCTGAAGAGTTACTCAAAGCCATGAAACGCGTAGAGCTAAGAGATGCCGTGTTATATTTATCATGTGCTTATCAGATTTGTATGTTATTTTGTACAAACCCTTACCTACCATGATGGGGATTAGTGAGTTCAAAGGTCATGCAGGCATTACCATCTAACATGTATATGTATATATATATTAAAAGAGAAGTAAAGGTTTTTTTTTCCCCTAATCATACTTACCTAAGTGGGTGCGGCATCAGTCCGATGCTGCATCTGTCCCCTGCTGCCTCTGCACTGAGAACCGAGCGATCGAACATAGCAGATGGCTCAGTTCTCTCAGCTGCCCAAACAGAGAGCTGCTGCCAGTCAGTCGGCAGCCCTCCGCTCTGCTCCCCTCCCACACTCACTGGAGTGCTGAGCTGTGGAGGGGTGGGGAGGGGCCGTTTCAGCCTCTCAGCGGTGTCTGGACTGATTAAATTGACATCATGAGAGAGCAGACTCCAGACCGCTCTCTGCTGAAAACGGGTCGCAGGAGTGCAAAACGAATTGCACTCCTGTGATCCATAGGAGAAGCCCAGCCAAACAAGCACAGGCTGGACTTCTCCTTTAATTTTTGTGAATTGTGGAATTTTAACCTTGTGATACCAATTGATACCAATGTTATTATCGTGTTTCACTGTTTCAGAACTTAGTACAGAGATTATGTTTGTACATACATGTATATGAACTAATAAACATCTTGTTATATTCACCAATCTATTCAATTGCAACCATTAGCTTCATATAAAGTCCAGACCCTTCTGTTTCTTTTATTATATTGACAGAGAGGGAGGCAGGCCATGGCTTCCATGGCTTATTACCAGGCCATGGCTTCATACAAAGTCCCAAACCCCCTCTCCCGCTTTTAATATACTCTGAACTGTATTATATACATACTACACTGACTGCACTATATATTTTGAACTTTATTATATATTATACATGGACTGCACCCAGTACTCTGAACTGTAATATATATACTACACGGACTGCACTATATACTCTCCACTCTATTATATATACTACACTGACTGCACTATATAATCTCCACTCTATTATATATACTACACGGACTTCACTATATACTTTGCACTGTATTATGTATATTACACGGACTTTACTATATACTCTGAACTGTATTATTTATACTACACAGACTGCACTATATACTTTGCACTGTATTATATACACTACACGGACTGTACTATATACTCTCCACAGTATTATTTATACTACACGGACTGCACTATATACTCTAAACTGTATTATACATAAAACACGGACTGCAATATATACTCTTCACTGTTTTATATATACTACAAGGACTGCACTATATACTCTCCACTGTACTATTTATAATACACTGACTGCACTATATACTCTGAACTGTATTATATATACTACACTGACTGCACTATATACTCTCCATAGTATTACGTTTGACTCGAACATCAAGCACATCCCTACAGGAAGGATGTCTCTTCTCAGTAGCACCACATTGGCTCAAGAACTTTTTAATAAAAACCTCAGATTCCCTGTAAATCTGCCTCCTAGGGGGCTTCTCTAGCCATCAAACACCAGAGGGTCCAGTACCAACAGATGTGCCCTCTTTACCAGAAATAACTATTGGTTTAGCAGGTTTTGTTTTTACAACTGAGCTGCTCAAATGAGAAACAAAAAAAGGTGCGTGGGTTGTATTAACTTTTCAGCTCTGCTTAACTTCAAAAATGGCCAGCCCTAGACTGACCTCTTACAGCAGACCCTTCCTATCTCAGCTGACTCCCTCCCTCACAAAAGGTAAGCTTCACCCGGTATTTTACCCTTTCCCAAGTGTAATTCCTCCCTCTAGTCATGTAATCTCTTCATCCAACTTTTCTTTCTCAGGGACTAACCATTTAACAGCAGGTTGCATAGTTAAGGAAGGAAAGTACAAACACGCTTTTAACCACTTAAGGACCAGTCTCGTTTTGGATTTTAGGTGTTTACATGTTTAAAACAGTTTTTTTTGCTAGAAAATTACTTAGAACCCCCAAACATTATATATGTTTTTTTTTTCTAACACCCTAGAGAATACAATGGCGGTTGTTGCAATACTTTTTTTTGCACCGTATTTGCACAGCGGTCTTATAAGCGCACTTTTTTTGGAAAAAAATCACTTTTTTGAATAAAAAAATAAGACAACAGTAAAGTTAGCCCAATTTTTTTTATATTGTGAAACATAATGTTACGCCAAGTAAATTGATACCTAACATGTCACGCTTCAAAATTGCACCCGCTTTTTTTTTTACTTTTATTATTTATTTTACATTATTTTATTTATTTTTACACTGTTTTAAAAAAAAATTGTGTCACTTTTATTCCTATTACAAGGAATGTAAACATCCCTTGTAATAGAAAAAAGCATGACAGGACCTCTTAAATATGAGATCTTGGGTCAAAAAGACCTCAGATCTCATATTTACACTAAAATGCAATAAAAAAAAAAAGTAATTTAAAAAAATGACATTGAAAAAAATGTGCCTTTAAGAGGCATGGGCGGAAGTGACGTTTTGACGTCGCTTCCGGACAGCAGTGTCATGGAAACAAGTGGGCGCCATCTTAGCCTCACTCATCTCCAGGCACAGAAGGGAGACGGATGCGATCGGCACCGGATCGCGGCGGGAGGGGGGCCCCTCTACCGCCACCGATAAAAGTGATCTTGCGGCGAATCCGCCACAGGGACCACTTTTATCAGAAAGCTGGCCGCCGCACAAAAACGGAGATACCGGGGTTATGGCAACTAGCTCCTGCCATAAAAATGATATCCCCCTTCAAAGTTTGAACGTACATCATCGTGCGGCGGTCCGGAAGTGGTTAAGAAAGATTTGCATGTTAAAATATGCAACCATTAATGTATAATTCCACAGTACTGTTGTTTGAATCTTTGTGCATGGGGTAACTCTTCATTTCTGACCTTCTTTTGCATCCTTCATGATAGTCTTGTTATTTATATTTATTCTTTAATTGAAAGCAGAAGCATTGTACTGCTTATTGTGTCTGCTCAATATGATTCTGAAGATTTTTATATCTGTAATATGCTGCATTTGGAATGTGGCCTAATAAACAACACAGTCTTCTTGTCCTAAGGGAGCCTACAGTTTGAAACTGGTTAAGCTTCTACCATGAGTCAAAGGTTGAATATTGTCTCAGGTGGTACCGCGTAGGAGTAACTTGAAATACAGAGCCTTATTTATCAAAGTATATAATGAAAAGAACTATCAGTTTCTGACGCCTTTCTGCATATTATATTTAAACCTATACTAGAGAATGGACATTTTTTTTAATTGGCTGCTATGGGCAATACATAGAGATTTTTTATGTAAGAAACCTTGATAAATAAGGATCTTTGTTCTCCCTTCATTTTCTGACATTAACTGACCCCTACTCAGTAATGTTAATGGTACAGGCATCAATATCTTATTCAACTCTTTTTTTAACTGATCTCAATGTACGGCTAAATCAACTTCACATATTTTAATTTTTCTAGTTTATGCTGTTAAAAATGCCTATTTTATTATATTTATTCAAAATGCCGTATTTATCGGTGTATAACACACACCAGCGTATAACACGCGCCGGCGTATAACACGCACCCCAAGTTTAGGAGGGAATTTTAAGGAAAAAAACTTTAGGAGGGAAGTTTAAGGAAAAAAACTTACATTTAAATGCCCATTAATGCAGTCTTATCAGTGTCCATATGCAGCTTTGTCAGTGTCAGTGTAGCATTGTCAGTGTCCAGCTGTAGCCTTGTCCATCATTGCAGCCTTGTCAGTGTACATCATTACAGCCTTGTCAGTGTACATCATTGCAGCCTTGTCAGTGTACATAATTGCAGCCTTGTCAGTACACTGAACTCCCGTTTAAAAATGGCGCCACCGTTCTCGGCGTCTCTCGGTGGCTTTCGGCCATTTTCGGTGGCTCTCTGCCATTCTCGGCAGCTTTCAGCCGCTCTCGGCCGTTCTCAGCGGCTTTCGGCGGGGGATCTGCGTATAACACGCACCCACGATTTTCCCCTGATTTTAAGGGGGAAAAAGTGCGTGTTATACGCCGATAAACATGGTAATATACAATCTGAATTGTTACCAAAAATTAGTTTAATGCGCCTCATGCGTTAGAACCCCATAGAAACCTGATTTCCAACATGTGGCCTGATGCTGCTCAGTTTGTGGTTTACTGCACTCCAGACCCCAGTTCGGAAAATACTAGTGGTTCTGGTGGGCTTTAGATAATGAATTGGTCGAGTCTTGCACTTGCGTTCCTGCTACAGAGCACTCCATAATATTATCCTGGTGCAGGTGCAGGACATGATAGGTAAACTGCTGTTACATATAGTTACATAGTAGGTGAGGTTGAAAAAAAAACACAAGTCCATCAAGTCCAACCTATGTGTGTGATTATGTGTCAGTATTACATTACATATCCCTGTATGTTGCGGTCATTCAGGTGATTATCTAATAGTTTCTTGAAGCTATCAATGCTCCCCGCTGAGACCACCGCCTGTGGAAGGGAATTCCACATCCTTGCCGCTCTTACAGTAAAGAACCCTCTACGTAGTTTAAGGTTAAACCTCTTTTCTTCTAATTGTAATGAGTGGCCACGAGTCTTATTAAACTCTCTTCTGCAAAAAAGTTTTATCCCTATTGTGGGGTCACCAGTACAGTATTTGTAAATTGAAATCATATCCCCTCTCAAGCGTCTCTTCTCCAGAGAGAATAAGTTCAGTGCTCGCAACCTTTCCTCATAACTAAGATCCTCCAGACCCTTTATTAGCTTTGTTGCCCTTCTTTGTACTCGCTCCATTTCCAGTACATCCCTCCTGAGGACTGGTGCCCAGAACTGGACAGCATACTCCAGGTGCGGCCGGACCAGAGTCTTGTAGAGCGGGAGAATTATCGTTTTATCTCTGGAGTTGATCCCCCTTTTAATGCATGCCAATATTCTGTTTGCTTTATTAGCAGCAGCTTGGCATTGCATGCCATTGCTGAGCCTATCATCTACTAGGACCCCCAGGTCCTTTTCCATCCTAGATTCCCCCAGAGGTTCTCCCCTCAGTGTATAGATTGCATTCATATTTTTGCCACCCAAATGCATTATTTTACATTTTTCTACATTGAACCTCATTTGCCATGTAGTCGCCCACCCCATTAATTTGTTCAGGTCTTTTTGCAAGATTTCCACATCCTGCGGAGAAGTTATTGCCCTGCTTAGCTTAGTATCATCTGCAAATACAGAGATTGAACTGTTTATCCCATCCTCCAGGTCGTTTATGAACAAATTAAATAGGATTGGTCCCAGCACAGAACCCTGGGGAACCCCACTACCCACCCCTGACCATTTTGAGTACTCCCCATTTATCACCACCCTCTGAACACGCCCTTGTAGCCAGTTTTCAATCCATGTACTCACCCTATGGTCCATGCCAACGCACCTTATTTTGTACAGTAAACGTTTATGGGGAACTGTGTCAAATGCTTTTGCAAAATCCAGATACACCACGTCTACGGGCCTTCCTTTATCTAGATGGCAACTCACCTCCTCATAGAAGGTTAATAGATTGGTTTGGCAAGAACGATTCTTCATGAATCCATGCTGATTACTGCTAATGATATCATTCTTATTACTAAAATCTTGTATATGGTCCCTTATCATCCCCTCCAAGAGTTTACATACTATTGATGTTAGGCTAACTGGTCTGTAATTCCCAGGGATGTTTTTTGGGTCCTTTTTAAATATTGGTGCTACATTGGCTTTTCTCCAATCAGCTGGTACCATTCCAGTCAATAGACTGTCTGTAAAAATTAGGAACAACGGTCTGGCAATCACCTGACTGAGTTCCCTAAGTACCCTCGGAAGCAAGCCATCTGGTCCCGGTGATTTGTTAATGTTAAGTTTCTCAAGTCTAATTTTAATTCCGTCCTCTGTTAACCATGTAAGTGCTTGCTGTGTTGTGTCATGAGGATAAACACTGCAGTTTTGGTTACTGAAGCCCCCCGATTCACTCGTGAAGACTGAGGAGAAGAATAAATTCAATACCATTGCCATCTCCCCATCCTTTGTAACCAGATGTCCTTCCTCATTCTTTATGGGGCCAATATGGTCTGTCCTCCCTTTTTTACTGTTTACATACTTAAAGAATTTCTTGGGATTTTTTTTGCTCTCCTCCGCTATGTGTCTTTCATGTTCTATCTTAGCCGTCCTAATTGCACCCTTACATTTCTTATTGCATTCTTTATAAAGTCTGAATGCTGAGGATGATCCCTCAACCTTGTATTTTTTGAAGGCCTTCTCCTTTGCTTTTATATGCATTTTTACATTGGAGTTAAGCCATCCAGGATTTTTGTTCGCTCTTTTAAATTTATTACCCAATGGGATACATTGGCTAACGCCCTTATTTAATATGCTCTTAAAGCAAACCCATTTCTCCTCCGTATTCTTTGTTCCTAATATTTTATTCCAATTTATGCCTTTTAGCAAGGTTTGTAGTTTAGGGAAGTTGGCTCTTTTGAAATTCAGTGTCTTTGTGTTCCCTTCATGTTTCCTATTTGTGTGATTTATACTGAAACTAATTGACCTGTGATCGCTGTTACCTAAATTGCCCCGTATTTCCACATCTGTGATCAGGTCTGTATTGTTGGTAATCAGTAGATCCAGTAATGTTTTATTTCTAGTTGGTCCGTCTACCATCTGACCCATAAAATTGTCCTGCAAGACATTTAGGAACTGGCGAGCCTTAAATTAATGCGCGGTTCCCTCCGCCCAGTCTATGTCTGGATAATTAAAATCCCCCATTATGATAACACTTCCTATCCTTGCTGCTAATCCAATTTGTGATAGGAGATCCGTCTCCACTTCCTCCCTCAGGTTAGGGGGCCTATAGCATACTCCCAGTATTATTTTCCCCTTAGCTTCATCACTTTGGAGCTCTACCCATAAAGATTCCACCTCCTCCCTAGCTCCCTCAGTGATGTCATCTCTCATATTCACTTGTACATTATTCTTGATATATAGGCATACCCCTCCCCCTTTTTTACCCTCTCTATCCTTGCGGTATAGGGTATACCCTTGAATGTTTGCCAGCCAATCATGAGAGCTGTTGAACCAGGTCTCTGAAATTCCCACAAAATCCAAATCCTCCTTGTACAACAGTATCTCTAGTTCACCCATCTTGTCCGCCATGCTCCTGGCATTAGTGAACATGCCACATAGTTTAGACTGGTCGCATATTGTCCTCGTATTGGGTGTTTCAAGATTGCAACTAGGACTTGCTACTATACTCACCTTGTGTTTTTGTGCTTTGATTAAGCTACCACTAATGCCCCCAATACTACCCTCTGGAATATCTTCCGCGTTGGCTATCACTGTCTCTGGACCCTCCCCCCCATCGCCTAGTTTAAAAACCCCTCTAACTTTTTGGCCATCTTTATTCCCAGCAGATCTGCACCCTCCTCATTTAGGTGCAGTCAGTCCCTTCTATAGTACCGGTTACCGACTGAGAAGTCGGCCCAGTCCTCCAGGAACCCAAACCCCTCCTTACTTCACCAGCTCTTCAGCCACTTGTTTACTTCCCTAATCTCCCTCTGCCTTTCTGGTGTGGCTTAATGTACCGGTAGTATTCCTGAGAACACTACCTTGGAGGTCCTTTTCCTCAATTTAGCACCTAAATCCCTAAAATCATTCTTTAGGACACTCTATCTGCCTCTGACTTTGTCATTGGTGCCAACGTGCACCATGACAGCCGGGTCTTCCCCAGCCCCTCCCAGTAATCTGTCCACAAGATCCGTGATGTTCCGAACCCGAGCGCCCGGTAGACAACATACTGTTCGGCGCTTCGGGTCTTGGTTACAGATTGCCCTCTCTGTCCTTCTATGAATTGAGTCCCCTACCACCAGAATCTGTCTTTCCTTTCCCTTTGCTGCCCCCCCACTCTCACTGGAGGAGTTCTTCCCCTGGCAGCTAGGAGAGTCCCTCATCTCCAGCAGTGCTAGTCCCTGACTGGTTTCACCAATGTCACTCAATGGAGCGTACTTATTGGGATGCTCCAGTCCTGGATCGGCCTCTCTGGCACTTCCCCCTCTACCCCTCCTGACTGTCACCCATCTACTCTTTGCTAGTGCCTGCACCTCTTTGTCTCCACCCGACTCTGTGCTGGCCCCTGGCTGCACCTGCCGTGTACATTCCTGGCTCACCTTTAGTATGGAGGGACTTCTCAGTGCTGACAGTTGCTTCCCCAGATTCAGAACCTGGGCTTCCAGGGAAACAATGTGCTTACATTTTGCACAGCAGTATTCGCCCTCGATCGGATGATCAAGGAACGCATACATGCGGCAAGATGTACAAAGAGTCGCCTCTCCACACCCGCCGGGCATCATACCTATTGAATATAGTGAGAATTTGGGGATTTTACCCTGTCCAAATTACCTAACAGCTAGCTTCCTGGCACTAATACTCAAGACAATACACAGGTACACAACAAGACAATACACAGGTACACAACAAGACAATACACAGGTACACAACAAGACAATACACAGGTACTCACAGACCTACGTGCACTCGCAATACACAAGTATACAGTACACAATACACAAGTACTAATGATCCACACACACTACTCAGACAACACTCAGATACTCACACTACACAGGTACTATGACCCCTGTTATAACCTCCTGTTTTAAACTCTGTTTTTTTAACTCCCACTTATTCCAGCTCCACTTACACCAAGTTCCACAGCTTCAGACTGAGTCCTACAACCAGTTAAATAGGCACCTGTGAGCAATTAACCACACCCCTAATTGATTGATGGAACCAGAGAAAAAAAAAGCTATTTAAAAAGTGACAGCAAAAGGCAAATTAAAAACTAAAAGGAAAAGCCCAAAAAATGCAACCCAGTAAACAAACAGCAAACAGACAGCAAACAAACAGCAAACAAACAGCAAACAAGCAGCAAACAAACAAACAGCAAGCAAACAAACAGCAAACAAACAGCAAGACTTGTACACTCTAACGCTGTTTTTTTAACTCCCACTTATTCCAGCTCCACTTACACCAAGTTCCACAGCTTCAGACTGAGCACGCTCAGACTGAGTCCTACAACCAGTTAAATAGGCACCTGTGAGCAATTAACCACACCCCTTAATTGATTGATGGAACCAGAGAAAAAAAAAGCTATTTAAAAAGTGACAGCAAAAGGCAAATTAAAAACTAAAAGGAAAAGCCCAAAAAATGCAACCCAGTAAACAAACAGCAAACAAACAGCAAACAAACAGCAAACAAGCAGCAAACAAACAAACAGCAAGCAAACAAACAGCAAACAAACAGCAAGACTTGTACACTCTAACTCTGGTTTTTTAACTCCCACTTATTCCAGCTCCACTTACACCAAGTTCCACAGCTTCAGACTGAGCACGCTCAGACTGAGTCCTACAACCAGTTAAATAGGCACCTGTGAGCAATTAACCACACCCCTTAATTGATTGATGGAACCAGAGAAAAAAAAAAAAAAGCATTTTAAAAAGTGACAGCAAAAGGCAAATTAAAAACTAAAAGGAAAAGCCCCAAAAATGCAACCCAGTAAACAAACAGCAAACAAACAGCAAACAAACAGCAAGCAAACAAACAAACAGCAAGCAAACAGCAAACAAACAGCAAATAAACAGCAAGACTTGTACACTCTAACTCTGTTTTTTTAACTCCCACTTATTCCAGCTCCACTTACACCAAGTTCCACAGCTTCAGACTGAGCACGCTCAGACTGAGTCCTACAACCAGTTAAATAGGCACCTGTGAGCAATTAACCACACCCCTTAATTGATTGATGGAACCAGAGAAAAAAAAAAGAAAAAAAAAGCTATTTAAAAATTGACAGCAAACCGCAAATTAAAAACTAAAAGGAAAAGCCCCAAAAATGCAACCCAGTAAACAAACAGCAAACAAACAGCAAACAAACAGCAAGCAAACAGCAAACAAACAGCAAGCAAACAGCAAACAGCAAACAAGCAGCAAACAAACAAACAGCAAGCAAACAGCAAACAAACAGCAAACAAACAGCAAGACTTGTACACTCTAACTCTGTTTTTTTAACTCCCAGTTATTCCAGCTCCACTTACAGCAAGTTCCACAGCTTCAGACTGAGCATGTATGCTGTATGGGGTCTATTTTGTGTAAGACTTTGGGTTAAGAGTCAGGTTAACCCCTTCCTACCGACCGTACGCACATATGCGTACTCGGCTTTCCGGGGTTATACCAGGATGATGCCCGCAGCTGCAGGCATCATCCCGGTACCGTTGTTTACAGCGGGCGATCGGCTACCCGTGTATAACAACCGATGCGGCTAAAAGCCGCTCGGTTGTTATACTGGAGGAGCGGGGGGGGGACATCCCCCCCTCCCGCCGCTGTTACCGGGCCTCCCGTGCGATCGGGAAGCCCGGTATCCAATCGGGTACTTTCGGCGGCTGGGGGCGGGCTGGAACGAAGCTGTGAGCGGCTTCGTTCCAGCCTTCTTGTTGTAAACGCGGAAGGGACGTCATGACGTCACTTCCCGTTTACTCGGCTGCCAATGGCGCCGAATTTAAAAAAGTACACAGTATTCAGAATCGCCGTTTTCGGCGATCTGAATACTTTGAAGTGTAAAGGAGGGATGGGGGGTCTTTTAGACCCCCGATCTCTCCATAAAGAGTACCTGTCACCACCTATTACTGTCACAAGGGATGTTTACATTCCTTGTGACAGCAATAAAAGTAAAAAAAAAAAAAAAAAAATTTAAAACACAATTTATAAAGTAAAAAAAAAATAAAATAAATTAAAAAAAATTTTTTAAAGTGCCCCTGTCCCCGCGAGCTCGCGCAGCGAAGAAAACGCATACGGAAGTCGCGCCCGCATATGTAAACGGTGTTCAAATCACACATGTGAGGTATCGCCGCAATCGTCAGAGCGAGAGAAATAATTCTAGCCCTAGACCTCCTCTGTAACTCTAACCTGGTAACCGTAAAAAATTTTTAAAGCGTCGCCTATGGAAATTCATAGGTACCGTAGTTTGTCGCCATTCCACGAGTGCGTGCAATTATAAAGGGTGACATGTTTGGTATCTATTTACTCGGCGTAACATCATCTTTCACATTATACAAAAAAATTGGGGTAACTTTACTGTTTGGATTTTTTAAAATTCATGAAAGTGTCCCTTTTCCAAAAATTTGCGTTTAAAACACCACTGCACAAATACCGTGTGATAAAAAATATTGCAACAATCGCCATTTTATTCTCTAGATTCTCTGCTAAAAAATATATATATAATGTTTGGGGGCTTTAAGTAATTTTCTAGCAAAAAATATGGATTTTAACTTGTAAACACCAAATTTCAAAAATAGGCTTAGTCATGAAAGGGTTAAATAACTTTACTTTACTAGGGTCAGGGTAATTATTAATGTAAGGGAAAAAAGCCTGGTACACACTATAGGTCTTTTTCCAATTTCCATTCATCCCAGTGGGTTGAACAAAAAAACTGACAGCTCCTGTCAGAGCCCCTCTACTCACTATGCAAAGTAAGTACAGTGATCTCCCCTACTGAGCTGTTGTGTTCTGACAGGGGGATGCCCCCCCCCCGTCAGAACACTCCAATCAGTGCTCTCCATTGGCTGAGAGCGCTGATCGGGAGATGGTCGGCTGCTGGTTTCCAGCATGCTCCTCCGACAGACCGACATACACACGGGCCGAATGTCAGCCTTTTTTTTTTTTATCTGGCAAATGTCTCTCTACATTCAGCCCGTGTGTACCCAGCTTTAACCAAAGTGCTAAGGTAAAGGTAAGGGTTAGGTTTAGAGTGCTAAGTGTTAGGGTTAGGCTACATGTCAAGGGTTGAGGGTTAAAAGGAAGGTTCGTTTTAGTGTTATGTTTTATGTTTTTATTGCTAGGGGTGAGGTTTATGGTTATGTTTAAGAGTTAGGTTAAGTGCTATGGTCAAGTAAAGGTTTAAAAGAGAAGTATTGACTTATTAAAAAAAACAAAAAACATTTATGCTCACCTGGGTGGATGTAGCTTCAATCTGATGTTGCATCTGTCCACCTCTTGTTCTGCAGTGAGAACTGAATGATCGAAGACTGGTGATCACTCAGTTCTTCCCTCCGATCTGGGCAGAGAGCAATAATTGTCAGCAGCTCTCTGCTCTGCTCCTCCTGCTCTCACTGAAGCTCTGAGCTGTGGAGGGGGCATGAGGGGCTTGCTCAGTCTTTCAGCGGATTGCTGAGAGGCTGAGCCAGGTGCTCATCCAGGCATCTGGGTGGATCCCAACCATATGGTCGGGATCTTTCCCAAGCCTGGACTGGCTGGGTGCCGTTAGCCGACAGCAGGTTTTAGCCCCCTGTCGGCTGAAAAACGGTCACAGAAGTGCAGAATGAACTGCACTCCTGTGACCTACAAGAAAAGTATAGCCAAAATAGCTTTGGTTATACTTCTCCTTTAATGCTTAGTTCAAGTCTCATATTAGGATGAGGGTAATTTAGGAATGTTAGGATGTCTCCTTCTTTTCAGCTCCAAAGACCCTGTGCTGAGAATTAATGTACTGTTCCTATTATAGTTGATTTATAAATTCACATGGCAGGTCCTCTTTGCAATACCTATTAAAAAGACAATAGCTTCATACTTTCTAATATTTATAAAAATATTACAGTAGATTGTAGATTATCTTGAAAATGGTTTGTCCAATAGTACATTAGTATATATTTTTCACTGTAACCACATAACTAGACATGAATTGCTACTCTTTGGATTTTTTTATTATGTTTATTATTGTTATTTAAAGAATATATTTTTTTCTTATTATTTTCCAGCAAATGCTGCCTATTCCCTTTGTGTTCCTCAAAGCCATCCCTGGTGATACATAGATTTTCCTCTCTCACGCTCACCCTTGTTTATTCTCTTTATCACAAAAGATAGTACTGGGGAAAAATAAAAAAATCAATACAAAGTCTATCCATGCTCCAAAAATTTGCCAAAAGCAAATCTTTCACTCCATCTCTCCCAGTATGAACCTCACTAGGGGGGCAGCGAGAAAGCAAAACAATTTTAGGGCTTTTGTTTTTGTAAGAAGAACTGTCCCGCCACATTTGAGAACCCATGCTGCTTCTCTACTCCCAGAGGCCTGTGGGTCCTCTGAAGGTCACGTTCCTTTTTTTGCATGGGCTTCGGTACAGGCCATGTCTGACTTAAGCTGTTTGGCAGTGAGAGATAATGTTGTAAATGTTTCTATATGTGTTTAACCAAGCTGCACGCAGGAGGGGCAGAGGGAAGCAGGTTTTCTTCAAAAGACTTTACCACATGGGATTTGCTGCTTGTTGTCTGAGATTAAGTGAAACAACATTAGCAAAGTGTATAGCAAACACAATATAGCCAAGTGAGGAGTTGATGTGAACAGGGAGATTTAGAACAGTCAGGATAAAATCCTCATGGCATGGAATAGAGGGCAGGGGTCAGAATGTAAACACTTACACTTCCAAATCCGTAAGTCAAATAGGATCAAATGTAAAAGTGAAGGGAATTAACTGGTTTAGATTTTAAAGAGAACCTTTCTCTTGTACACAGTTGAGCTTCAGTATAAATGAATCAGAAACTAAAAAACTAAACAATTTAGAAAAAAAAACAAGGCCTTTTCAACTGAATGGAATGAAGTATTCCCAAAATATCTAAAGTCACAGATATATTTAAAGAAATACTGTCAGCAAGCCCATTTACAGCAAGTATAAGACTCCTGCATCAGTTATACTCATTTTACTAAGGCGTCTACACGGCCCTTAACTTTGCTGCAACTGGCACTGAAATCCAAGTTGTCAGTTGATCTGGGGGGCTAAGAAGAGCGGTAGTGTCACTCCCTCAATTATAATTAATTATCTAGCAAGTGCCTTCACCTACTCGACCTGAGCACTGTATCATAGGGAAGAGGTCACATGTTTTCTCATACCAGCTATGTCACCAGCTATAGTGGAGACAGGAACTGAGAGATGATCCTCCTCTATATCCCCATTCTCCTTCCTAACTGATCTATATTGGGTGAGCTGCACTAGGGGGAAGATCTGTACTTGGGGGAAACTGTACTAAAGGAGGGGGAGTCTGTACTGGGGGAAGCAGTACCAAGAGGGATCTTCACTGGTAGGAAGCTATACTAGGGGTAAAGGGGGAGGGCTGTATTTGGAGGGAGCTGTACTAATGGGTTAGGGGATCTGTACTGGGAGGAAGATTTGTATTTGAGGGGAGTTGTACTGGAGGGGGGTAGGTTCTGTCCTGGGGAAGCTGTACTAAGAGGGGAGATCTGTACTGGGGAGGAGCTGTGCTGTGGGGAGCTGTGCTTGGGGGGGCTTTATTAAGGAGGAGGAGATCTGTACTGGGGCGATATGTACTAGAAGGCACTCTGTGCTGGGAGGGAGGTGTACTAAGGGGGTACTTGCACTGGGAGGAAGATCTATCCTGAAGAAATTTTTGTGGGGTTGCTATACTGGTTCTGCATGTGTGACCCTCGTGCTCTATGCTTTTCACACTACTGCCCCCTGCACTCTGTGCATTAAGCTGCCCTGACCCCTATGCTCTGTGCATTACACACTCCTGACCCCTCATCTATATACACTATCCTGTGTTTTTCATACTCCTGACCACTGCACTTCTAATGCTATATTACACAACAATTTATGATTGCTCAGTAGTCGGTGACTATGTTAATGAAGTTCTTCTTTAAGGTAGGTTATGTGCAGAAAATCCAATGTAATACAAGAGTTTCATGTTTTACAAAGTGCTGAGCTGTGTATATGTTGGTTGGACTTCTGGTCGTAGCACAGTAATTAAAGATTACTTTTGGGTATAAGGACTGTTGCAAATGTAATTGTGTACACAGTATACAGTAGGCTCAAATTTTAAGCCCCTCCTAATGTTAATGTTGGGCACACTGCCTAATTTCTTTCCTTTGGCTGCTAAGGACTGATCCACATCCTAGGCCCACATCTTACCTGTTAGCCACACCCTAGTAAGATGTTTCCCCTATCCACAAGGTGTTTTATATGTGATCTGATTGATGCTCATGGCTCTTTCTCTTACTCCCTTTCATTGAGAGCTTGCTACTGGGTGAAAAAACTGAGTGCTGGCAAAATACTATAAGGTAAAAGGCTGGCTATTTTTTTTTTTTTTTTGTGAAAGCCATGAGGGACACCCTGTTATTCAGGAAATAACGAAATAACCCGAGCTTAGTTAGTGGCTTAGCAAGCAGATGTTTTGTTTGCTTTATTCTATTAAATTGCTGTCCAAAGCCTTCTTACATCTACATGTGTTTGTTTACTACCTTGCCGAACAAAAGTGCAGGACAAACATGCCTAGTTTGTTTCCGGGTGTCCCTGTCTCATGCATGGTTTACAACTGCAACTACCAGTTGAGTATATATATATATATATATATATATATATATATATATATATATATATATATATATATATATATATATAAAGCATGCATTTGTATTCAGACCCCCCCCTGAGTCAATGCTTTGTAGAACCATATTTTGCTGCAAGTCTCTACCAGCTTTGCATGCCTAGAGAGTGACATTTTTGCCTATTCTTCTTTGCATAATAGCTCAAGTTCTGTCAGATTTGATGGAGAGCATCTGTGAAATCTGTGAACAGCAATTTTCAAGTCTTGCCTCAGATTCTCAATTGGATTTAGGTCTGGATTTTGACTGGGCTATTCTAACACATGAATATGCTTTGATCTAAACCATTTCATTGTAACTCTGGCTGTATATATAGGGTTGTTGTCCTACTGGAAGGTGAACCTCAGCCCCAGTCTCAAGCTTTTTGCAGACTCTAACAGGTTTTCTTCTAAGATTAAAAATTATATAAATATAGGGGTGGGTGGCGCTGCCCACAATGGGTCACTCTTTCCAGGTGAATGTAAAATAGGTGAAAAGACACTGCCATCACCTGAAGGGTAATCCTCCACAGTGAATCGCTCTTTAAAGAATAAGTAGTGAGTGCTAAATAGTGTGGTTAATCTGAAAATAAAATAAATGTCATGATGGGTGTTCTCACCCTGTGTTTAAGGCAAGTTTGTACAAATAAAGCCCTAATAGTGGTGCTAATTGCAAACTGGTGTATCAGCCTGCAATGTGAAAGTGAATGTGCTTAGTGCAATAATAAGTGTTTTCACCCAATTAGCAATTATAACCAAATTTCATCCTAAACAATTAATCTCAACAGCTATATCATAAACGTGCAACATGAGTTAATTGTATCCAAATCATTAATAAACAAAAATAAGTGCATTAACACATTATAATAAAAATAATTTTCCGGTGAAAAAAAAAATATATATGACAGGAAGATATCCCCAAATAAAATTGTATGGAAGATACATAGACAATCTAATTATCTTATGGGAAGGAACAGTGGAGTCGTTTGAGGGATTCCTCAGGGGAATTAACCATAGCAAGCATGGGATCTCTTTCACTGGGAAATGAGACTACCAACAGATTAATTACCCAGACTTGCAGATTTTTAAGAAAGGGCATGAGCTATATACAAATACATTTTTTCAAAACAACAGATCACAATGGATATATACAATCTTCAAGTTGCAACCACCCCAAGTGGAAGGGGATAATCCCTAAAGACCAACTGTTGAGACCTTGAAGGAACTGTCGGACGGTGGAAGACTTTGAAATACAAGCCAATATTCTAATTAAAAGATTTCAGGAAAAAGGCTATCAAGAAAAGAACCTAGTTAAGCTGAAAACAGAAATAAAGAAAGGGGACAGAAGTACACTGCTGATCAAAAAAGACAAGTAGGAAACCATTCCAATGTGGCTTACATTACTGGGTTTAATAAACAATACCAATCTATAGAACACATCATTCGAAAATACTGGCACATCTGGAAAGAAGATAGGGTTCTATCTAAAATTCTACCAAAGAAACCCAGGTTTGTGTATAGAAGAGCTCCCACACCATCTAGTCCATAATGTGATTGACCCCCCAAAACCTGTCAAAATATTCTCAGAAATGAAGGGATTCTACAGATGCCAAAAATGTCTTCCATATAGAGTGAGCAAGAAGCTACCATGGAAAAGAGAGTCATTTAAATCTAGAGTCATCAACAAGGAATACCAAATAAGGGAGCTGATTACATGCAACAGCATCCAAGTCACCTACCTCATCGAATGTCCGTGTCACCTTCAATATGTAGGTAGGACTACTCGGCCCCTATGTATGAGAATTAGGGAACACATTACCAACATAAGGAAGGGGTTCCCAAAACACAGCCTTTCCAGACATTTCAAGGAAGTACATCACAAGGACCCCACAGGATTGATATTCAAATCAAGGACCACTGGAAAGGGGGCAATAAGAAAATCCTGGTTCCACAGAACGAGACTAAGTGGATATATAGATTGGGGTCTCTGGTGTCTGGGGGCTTCAACTTTGACATAGACCTCAATTGTTTAATATCCAACTTCTAAATATGAATCCTACAACAGTCCCTAACCATCACTCATTATTATGTATTATTATTATTTTCTCTTTAGAGGAAACAAATGGACATGACAGAGTCTACTTTATATAACTATGAATCATACTCTATAAATGAAAAATAAATGTGTATGAGGAGATTGGAGGATTAGATTAGGTCATCTAATCACAACACACGTAGGGGGACTGGTTGTTGGGTACTTATATGTGAAACTCGCACCATTCTAATATCTACGAGGGGTGCTGTATATATAATAATAATAATAGAGCCATCAATCAATGAGATACGTGTATATACACAGACACATGTCCTTTTTCCCTCTGAAGGAGTTGTAACTTTCCCTCTATGTAGGTCATTAGCATATTGCTGGCCTTGCCTGACAATGTCTGTGTGGTAATAATAAATGCAGGATATGTGCTACTCAGCTGTCTGGTAAAGCTAATGCATATAGAATTATAACAATATGACCATCAGTAATAACACTCTTTCCTTTTGATTTGGGTACATCGTGATTTTAGAATGATTTCAAATTTTTTGAAGTTTTTTGAGTTTTACTTGTTAATATCTGTATTGTAATAGAGAGCGCAATTGCAGGGCATAAATACCAAATCTGACCACTGGGGCTTAAGACTCAAGCATACATTGATCTCTATGGAAAGTGGACTATTTGAGAAGCTGTGGCAAAATGGTCCTCTCCGGGGCCACAAAGCTAATTGCCTGGTTAATGTTTAGTAGGTGGTGGGCTGGCAATTTGAATCTGTGCAAATCTGGGTAAAGGGGAGAGTATTCCCTGTAGATACATTATAGAGTGTGAATCTGTTAAAATCTTTGGAAGCCCAAGTGAAAAAGTGGGGTATTGCTGCACTTGTGGGAACAGAGGGTGCCCACATATAGGAAGTAGGGATGTCACGGATAGCACTTACCGAGGCCAAGATGCCGAGAGCGGCTCACCCTTGCGACCACGCGCACCCTGTCCCCCGAAGGTGATACAGGGAACAAGTGGCACGTGGAGGCACGGGCCACCAGCAGGGGTGAGTCTCTTGGAAGGACTGAAGAGTAGTATTGAAGGTTGGCTGGCTGAGGGCCTGGTGCAGGACAGAGGAATCGGGTGCCAGAGGGAGTAGACAAGTCCGTGAAACAGGCCAGAGGTCAAATCCAGGTAAAGCAGGTAAGCAAGTCCGTTAGGCAGGCTGAGGGTCAAACACAGGTAGGCAGATCAGGCAAAGTCCATTAGGCAAGCTGAGGGTCAAACACAGGTAGGCTGATCAGGCAAAGTCCGGTAGGCAGGCTGAAGGTCAAACACAGATAGGCAGATCAAGCAAAGTCCATTAGGCAGGCCGAGGGTCGGATCAAGGAGAGCAGCAGCGTAGTCAGGAACAGTCCGGGTCACAGCAGGTAGTCAGGTATAGCAATCTGGAAACAGGCACAAACAGGAAGCTGACGACAAACCAGCAACCCATCTGGCCGCCAGAGCCATCTGAAATAGCCCCACCATAGCGCGTCTTAGCGTGCGCCGTTATGCACAATGCGTGCGCTACCATGCGCACTCGGGAGCCACTGCGCGCACACACGAGCTGTTGTGCACACGCCCGCGCCGCACCATTGGGCCATGCACGTGTGTGCGCCGGAGCGCCAATCCACCGCGCCTGCGTGCAGGAGCATGGCGAGCACGGGCGGAAGAAGTTCCTCTCTGACAAGGGATGGGCGAACAGTTCAGCCTGATTATAAATTTGAGTCAAATTTTCATTGTTCGGTCGTTCGGCGAACACCTGAACAAACAGATCATTCGATCGTTTGTTCAGCCCCCCGAACCGAACATTTTAAGCCTAATTTTCATATCCCTGTGTCCACACTTTCCATAACCACTTTTTACTTAATCTGGTCAGCTAGTAACTTGTTCATCGGACATCCAGGATAACCTGTACCGTTCTAAAGCCTCCTCTAACATGATCATTATTTATGCCGAGGCCTTATTTATGGTTGCAATAGTGAAGGCTACTATTGCTTTGGTTTCATTTGTATACTTATATGCTTCAATTGTCATTTTGTAGAGATGGACTTCTTGACTGGGTGACTGTTCTCTTAAAAAGTGGAACTTTGGCCACCTTGGGTTGTATTTGGAGGGATTGAAGGATATAGATTGTGAGGAAAGGGTGGGAAATTCATGGACAAATCACTGAAATTACTCTTGATTACTTCTGACTCTTGAAATTACTCTTGACAAGCCGGCCTCAATTCACTGTCTAATTGGGGAACTGCGTGGCAAGTAAAGTTTAGTGTTGAAAAATGTAAAGGTATGCACTTGGGGCTAAAGATATGTATGCATCATACATACTATGGGGAGTACAATGGGGGGAATCAATGATGGAGAAGGATCTGGGGGTTTTGGCAGATCATAAGCTTAATAATGGCATGCAATGCCAAGCTGCGGTTTCTAAAACAAGCAAAATCCTTTCTTGTATTATGGGAAGTCTAGACTCCAGAGAAAGAGATATATAATTTTGCCCTTGTACAAATCATTAGTAAGACCTCATCTGGAATATGCATTTTAGTTTTGTACACCAGTTCACAAAAAGGATATCGGGGAAATGGAGAAAGTTCTGTGTGCATTACTGCCAGTTTAACGCCATTTACTTCTGTGTGCATTACTGCCAGTTTTGTGCGCATTACTGCCAGTTTAACGCCATATAGTTCTGTGTGCATTACTGTCAGTTTAATGTCATATAGTTTTTTGTGCGTTACTGCCAGTTTAATGCCATATAGTTCGTTGTGCATTACTGCCAGTTTAACGCCATATAGCTTTTTGTGTGTTACTACCAGTTTAACGCCATATAGTTTTGTGTGCGTTACTGCCAGTTTAACGCCATATAGTTCTTTGTGCATTACTGCCAGTTTAACGCCATATAGCTTTTTGTGAATTACTGCCAGTTTAACATCATAAAGTTTTTTGTGTTACTGCCATATAGTTTTGTGTGTTACTGCCAGTTTAGTGTCATATAATTCTGTGTGCATTACTGTCAGTTTAACGTCATATAGTTTTGTGTGCTTTACTGCCAGTTTAACGCCATATAGCTCTGTGTGCATTACTGCCAGTTTAACGCCATATAGTTTTGTGTGCGTACTGCCTGTTTAACTCCATATAGTTCTGTGTGCATTACTGCCAGTTTAACGCCATATAGTGCTTTACTACCAGTTTAACGGCATTTTTTTCTGTGTGCGTTACTGCCAGTTTAACGCCATATACTTTTGTGCATTACTGCAAGTTTAACGCCAAATCGTTTTGTGTGTTACTGCAAGTTTAACGCCATATAATTTTGTGTGTTACTGCCAGTTTAAGGCCATATAGTTTTGTGTGCGTTACTGCCAGTTTAACGCCATATAGTTCTGTGTGCGTTACTGCCAGTTTAACGCCATATAGTTCTTTGTGCATTACTGTCAGTTTAACGCCATATAGCTTTTTGTGCGTCTCTGCCAGTTTAACATCATGAAGTTTTTTTGTGTGTTACTGCCATATAGTTTTGTGCGTTACTGCCAGTTTAACGTCATATAGTTTTGTGTGCATTACTGCCAGTTTAACGCCATATAGTTCTGTGTGCATTACTGCCAGTTTAACGCCATATAGTTCTGTGTGAATTACTGCCAGTTTAACGCCATGTTTTTTTTGTGCGTTACTGTCAGTTTAACACCATTTACTTCTGTGTGCGTTACTGCAAGTTTAATGCCATTTACTTCTGTGTGCGTTACTGCAAGTTTAATGCCATATAGTTCTGTGCATCACTGTATGTTTGGCACATTATATTGCAGTATATTATAGTGTATCCGTTGAGTGTATCTGTGTAGTGTGAGTACTCAAATTAAAGTGCACCAAACACCACTTTACATTGATTAAAGTGCATCTACATACAGATTTCCACTTCTTCTTTACATTTGCTTATAAGCACCGCCCCCTCCCTCCCAATAATGTCTGGGAGGACAACAAGGAGAGGCAAACGTTCCCTTGGCACTGTAAAGGGGCCAGCAACAAATGTGTCCACAGGCAAAGGTGGAACTGGCGGTCAGTCCTCAGGCAGGGCATAATTTCCTTAGTGAGTTTGCCCATGCTATCCAGCCACAGCATGCAGAGGAGGTGGTGGACTGGCTTACTAAACCTTCCTCATCCTCCTCATCCTCTGTCACACAAGCAGAGACAAGTGTGCAGTCCCCTGCAGTTGCCAGAGTGGATAAACCTGCCTCCTTGTCCACATCTATTTCTGCCATAGCCCCAACATCAGCCATGGAGGAGTCAGCTGAGTTATTTGACCACAGCGTCAACGACTTGCTCCTTGATGATGCCCAGTTATTACTGAATTCAGATGTTGGTTCTGAGGTTGAGTATGACAGGAACATGAGCCTAGAGAGAGGGGAGAACACTGGTAGACAAATTTGCATTCATGTTCCCACAGCCACAGCGTATTGCCAAGTTGTCTCCAGTGGCAATGATGATGATGAAGATGGAGGAGATGAAGATGATGATGATGATGAGGTCACTGGTGTGACTTGGGTGCCAGATAGAGCAGAGGAGGATACTGAAGGTGAGGTGGCACAACCCCAAGGAGGCTGACATCAAGAAAGAGTAGTGAGCTGCCTCCCTATTCCATCACATTCTGCAGCGGTTATCTCCCGACCCACTCCCCAAAGCTCAGCTGTCTGGGCCCTTTTCAGCACATCTGCAGCAGATCGCACAGTTGCTATCTGCAAACTGTGTCTCAGGTGCATCAAATGTGGCAAAAACACCAGCCATTTGGGTACCACATGCTTAACAAGGCATTTAACGTCCAACCACTCAGCCCATTGGCAAGAACACCTAAAAGTGGAAGGGAGGGGAAAACACTGTGCTAAACCCAAAATACAAACAATGAAAAGCAGCTGACATGCAAACAAACAAAGTTCAAAGCAATATGTGGAAATTATGTGTAGTGCTCAAACATGTGACCCTATCAGTGGAAACGTGATATAATAATCCAAAAATTATTTGGTATACATATAACAAATACTAATGATACTCATACAATTATGGTGAATGAAAAACAAGCAATACACAAAAGTGAAATAATGTGAAATGAAAAAAATGGAAACACAAATTGTGCTGATGAAACACAATGGGATGTAGAACATAGTCCATAAGGCGAGTGCATGAGAAGTGGAGAAAGTTCTAATTGGCCCGTTTCCAGATAGGCTGAATATAATGAATTCTCCTGGGGATATTGCGTCAGATGCGGTAATCGAGGAGCTGCTCCAAATCCCGAGGCCGAACAGCGACCAACAACCTGCAGCCAAGTAGGTCCAAGGCCCATACATGTAATGATGGTGGATGGATAATCAACAGTGTCCAAATATAAATTGAAAAAAAAAAGGGGGCTCCAAATGGTGCAGGTCAACCAGGTATGGTTTATTTGAGCATAAAAGAACCTAACAATGATTTGCGAGATAAGCAATAAAAGTGATCACAGGTTCAATAAAAAGTAATAAAAGCAATGTCAGAGGCAAAAAGGTGCAAGTCCGATGCATTTCGACTCAAAAGGTCTTCAACTGGGGCATCATTTTGCCTCTCCACATTGCTACTGAATTTATAATACAAGAGGAAGTGAGCCCACCCCCATTATGGCAGGACCAGAAGTGGCGAGGACGGCGTGCACCTCAAGCCTCGATAAGAATACTTAATAGAAAAGCATCTAACAAAAACTTGTACCTACTTGGCTGCAGATTGTCGGTCGCTGTTCGGCCTTGGGATTTGGAGATGCTCCCTGATTACCGCATCTGGCGCGATATCCCCAGGAGGATTACAAGCTCGTTTGACCCACTGCCGTATGGTATGTGTGTCCACCATAGCTGGTAAGAGTACCCTCTCTTATTTTCTATCCTTTGGAGTGTCCATAGGCACACCAACTTGTTCATCGGATTATATTCAGCCTATCTGGAAACGGGGCAATTAGAACTTTCTACACTTCTCATGCACTCGCCTTATGGACTGTGCTGACAGGTCGGACGGCCCTGAAGACAGAACAGTGGGCCGTGAGTGTGTGGGTGCCAGCTTGGGAACAGGATATACCAGTTGAATGTGGGAGAGTGCTATTCTTACCTTGCCAACGTATGTCCCCCGTGAGCTGTGACTACTATTGGAAGCCGATCCTTTGCACACAGTATTGACCACCTGTGGGTTCACGCTCGATTCGGCCCATTGGGGGCCGCTACTACAGGTGAGAGGCTGTGGGAAAAGGTTGCCGCACACTAGAACAAGACTGGATGAATATTTCTTTAGACACTTGCTGCCACTGCACTTGCACTTTCTCTACCCATAGAAGATTTCTTCCTGCTGACATTGGGAGTCACATTGGGAGTCGCATTGCATGCTTATTTGGACTGTACTGTATACTTTTCACCTTATATGATTACTATTCTGTTTTATGTTAGAATACCCATAGAAGATTTCTTCCTGCTGACATCGGGAGTCGCATTGGGAGTCGCATTGGGAGTCGCATTGCATACTTCTTTGGACTGCACTGTAAACTTTTCACCTTATATGATTACTATTCTGTTTTATGTTACTATGTGTCATTAGTTCACACTGTGTACACTTTATTTATCTGGACACATATTATATGCTATTACGTGGCACTGTTCACATTTTTTTTGCACATTATTTCCTCATTGTGTGCACATTGCACTTTTGTGGAACATTTATACATTATCTTTGCACTTGTCCACATATTTATTGAATATTTATTTAGGTCATAGATCATCTATTATTTCATTTTTTATCTTTATTGTTTGGTTTTAGTTGTTGCATAGAGACTGAGGTAGCGCCACATATTTTTTCTGAGTTATGTGAGTACACTGGTTTATGTTGGCGGCTCCTTGTCTAGCTTATCTATTAGTGTGGTTTTTGCGCATTAGTTATTATTTTGATTCATAATTGTATGAGTATCATTAGTATTTGTTATATGTATAACAAATAATTTTTGGCTCATTATATCATATGTTTCCACTTATAGGGTCACATGTTTGAGCGCTACACATAATTTCCACAAGAGCACCTAAAAGCCACACAAAAGGGGCACAGATCTGTCCCTCCTCCTCCTTATCCACTTCAGCCTGCCCTTGCTATACCAAGTCATTACCTCTCAGGAAAGAGAATGTAAGTGATTCCGCGCAAGGAATAAGTACTAGCAGAAAAAATTGGGTTTAAATAACTGGTTTAAGAGAACTGCTGCCTCTACTGGTTACTACCACTAGGTGGAGTAAAATTTATTTATTTATTTTATTATTTTATTTATTTCAGGTACTTATATAGCGCCGTCAATTTACGCAGCGCTTTACATATTCATTGTACATTCACATCAGTCCCTACCCTCAAGGAGCTTACAATCTAAGGTCCCTAACTTACATTCATACATACTAGGGACAATTTAGACAGGATCCAATTAACCTACCAGCATGTCTTTGGAGTGTGGGAGGAAACCGGAGTAACCGGAGGAAACCCACGCAGGCACAGGGAGAACATGCAAACTCCAAGCAGGTAGTGTCGTGGTTGAGATTTGAACCAGCGACCCTTCTTACTGCTAGGTGAGAGTGCTACCCACTAGACCACTGTGCCACCCAAAATAGATAAAAGAAAGTGAAGTAGATGTGGCACTGTTCTATTGTGTTGTGCACTTGATCACATACTAATAAACATAAATATACAAGGTAAATGTTATTTTAGTGAACGTTCGCTGATGCATTAGACATGCACTAAATCCCTTATATTGAACAAAATTAGTGATTTTGATAGGATTAATTATAGAAAATTTGTGACTTTGAACAAGTAAATCTAATTTAGCCACCACATCTAAGGACTGATTATGAGAGCGCCTGAGCCTACTAGAGTGAGGAATAAGATTGGAGGACTGCCAATACATCGGGGATCATCCAGCCTGTAAAGTGCTACACAGTGGCAGATACTGTAAATGCTCCATACCCCAAGAGGGGGGGGGGATTCCGGTGAGTGCAGCCACAATAAGAGCACGGATAAGACACGCATGCTGTGATCACCCTTGGAAAGTGGAATTATCAACACTAATTTTTTGTGTATATATTGTATATTTACTAAATGGGACTATATATAGTTATATTGGTCTAACGCCTGCTATATGGGACCGTTTTGTCCCCCTTTGTTTTGGGATTCAGGTTTATAATTTTATTTTATCTTTAAAGAATTAATTCCATCTAAGTCACAAATTTTGTATAATTAATCCTATCAAAATGACTAATTTTGTATTTTTTATGCACTAATTATACATCATTTATTATCCATTTTTGTATTAATCATGTATGGAATATTGTTAAGGTTTAGGCATCACGTTCAATACAAGGGATTTAGTGCATGTCTAATGCATCAGTGAACATTCACTAGAATAACATTTACCTTGTATATTTAGGTTTATTAGTATGTGATCAAGTGCACAACACAATAGAACAGCGCCACATCTACTTCACTTTCTTTTTATTACCTCTCAGCAGCCTCCACTGACAGGGATGATGGTATAGTACAGGGTGTCTTAGGTCCTAGCAGCACATCTGCCAGCAGCACACCACCAGCTGTAGACTGTAGCTGGCAAAATTCTCTGCCCCATCTGCTGCAGTGAAAAAAAAATACAGTCCCTGCCACCCACATGCCCAGTGTCTAAATGCAAGCTTGTCAAAGCTGTTGGCTCTCCAACTTCTGCCTTTCAGCCTGGTGGATTCTGCCCCCTTCCGTGAATTCACACAATGTGCTGTACCACAATGACAGGTTCCCAGTTGCTACTACTTTTCACGTAAGGCCGTTCCAACTCTCTACCATCACGTGGAAGGGAGTGTTCTGGCATCGTTGGACAAGGCAGTCAGCCATAAAATCCACCTTACTGCTGAAACGTGGTCCAGCAAGCATGGGCAGGGACGATACATTTCTTTCACAGCACACAGGTAACACTGCTTGCAACTCGAAAGGATGCAGGACAGGGCTTGGTGCTGCAGCCTGTTGTGCCCCATGTCTCCATACAGCTGGTGGTGATTATGTCAGACCTGTGAGCTCTACTCCCTCTTCCTCCTCCTCCGCGACCTCCATGCCCTCCTCTGCAGAATTGTCCTATGAACATCAGGTACCCCCTAAGCGTTCAACGGGCTATTCCATGAGTCAGGCTAAAAGGTGCCATGCAGTGCTTCAGCTGGTGTGTTTTGGGGACAGAAACCACACCGGAGCAGAGATTCTTGCAGCTCTGCAGGGACAGACCCAGAGGTGGTTCACACCATGCCAGCTGGAGCCAGGAATGGTGGTGTGCGATAATGGCTCAAATCTCCTGTCCGCCCTTAGACAGGGAAAGTTGACACATGTGCCATGGCTGGTACATGTCCTCAATTTGGTGGTGCAGCGTTTTCTAAATACATACCCAGGGTTGCAAGATGTGCTAAAGCTGACCAGAAGAGTCTGTAGCCATTTCAGGTGGTCATACACAGCCAGTGCTCAGTTGGCTGAAATTCAGCGGGAATTCCACCTGCCCGTAAACCGCCTGATTTGTGACATGTCCACTAGGTGGAACTCGACTTTGGCAATGCTGCAGCAGCTATACATGCAGCAGAGGGCTATCAACAATTACCTGTGCGTGTATGGCATGACAACAGGCTCAGGCTGCCTCTGCTTTTTTTCCCCACACCAATGGCTGATCATTAAGGATGCATGCACTGTATTGTCACCATTTGAAGAGGCCACAAGGATGGTGATCCGTGACAGTGCATGCATCAGTGTCACAATCCCTGTTGTGTTCCTGCTGGAGCAGACTTTGTGTGGCATTATGGATAGGGCAATGGAGGTAGAGCAGCAGGAGCAAGAGGAGGACTTCCTTTCCTTTCAAGGCCCACTTTATCCAGACACCATCATTCCTATGTCACAGAACACACAGGAGGAGAGAGGGGATGAGGATGAGGAGGAGGATTCTAGCACTCTCATAGGCTTTGAAAAAGAGGAAGACATGCGTCAATCTGTAAGCAATGGCTTTCCAACCCCAGGACCCCTGGGAGTAGTACGTGGCTGGGAGGATGAAGTTTCAGATGCTGTCATCCTGAGTAACCCCGAGGAGTCTGCTTCTCAAGCCTCTGCAAATTGGAGGCTCAGGGGCAACCTCATGTTTCAAAGCCTACGAAAGGAATCAAGAATACATGGTATAAAGGAGAAGGATGATTACTGGTTGGCAACCCTCCTTGACCACCGTTATAAGGGGAAGGTCTCAGATCTCATTCCGTCCCCACAGAGAGTACAGAAGATAAAATCTCTTGAGGACACTTTGAAGAGTTTTTTATTGAATGTTTTTTTATTGACTCCAGTAGGTTACAGTGTTGTGGAAAACGTAGCTTTGAGTCTTCTGTTTGTCAAGACAGGAGCGTTGGAGAAGGCGTCCGCCTAAGTGAGGCATTTTGGAATTTATTTAGTCCTCGCCGCCCAGGGCTGCTAGCTTCCACATCCCATTGGCAGCGTCTGCATCACATGGTGGACAATTACCTCAGGGCCAAAATAGAGATGGAGAGCTTTCCAGCTGAAGATCCACTGACTTACTGGGTCATGAGAATAGACCACTGGCCAGAACTTGCCCAGTATGCTAATAAGTTGTTGGGCTGCCCTGCATCCAGCGTGCTTTCAGAACGGGCATTCAGTGCTGCAGGAGGTTTCGTTACTGATTATAGAACGCGTCTTTCCACTGATGCCGATGTCACGGATTAAGGCTTTTTAGGATGTGGAATCTCTGCAGGACTTTGAGGCTACCTAGCTTTTAGGGTGTTCAATCATTTCATCTGGAAGAACATTTTGGTATAGGTTTCATGGGCACAATTAACACCGAAAGACCAATTTTTCAGCACCTGTTTAACAGGTGCATATCATTGCAATTTTTTTGTCTTCATCTAGAGCACCTCCCAACACATAAAGAGTAATTTTTCTGCACCTGTTTGACAGGTGCATATCATTGCAATTTTTTACAGCAAGACCAATTCTTGCTTTCATCAAGAGTACCTCTATAGAGTTACGGTGGGAAGGCGCCACCAACACACAAAGACCAATTTTTCTGCACGGGTTTAACAGGTGCATATCATTGCAATTTTTTACAGCAAGGCCAAATCTTGCTTTTATCACGATTACCTCTATAGGGTTTAATAAAATAAAAAAATCATTTAAAAATCATGTTTTTCACAAACTTTTGTTTATTGATACTTGTATTTAATCATATTATAACCATCGCATGCTCAATTACTTACATATAAGCCTTCAAAATGGGCACGTTTGGGTCCCATTGACTTTAACTGGGTTCGTTATTCAGGGCCGAACTTTCGCGGTGTTCGAAAGTTCTGGTGCGAGCCGAATAGGGGCCGTTCAGCCCATCCCTAATAGAAAGATGGAAAATGGGGGTATGGCTGGGAAATCCTCAACAGATACGGCACTTCATCCCAGTAGGTAAAAAATGGTAGAAAGAGGTAGAGAGGGACTATAGCAGTACCAATAGTGCCAAAATAGTGCCAAAAGCACCAAAGAGTACTAAAAAAGACAATTACATTTTATGATGTTTACATAAATAGAAAAAAGACAAGCACATAAAATTTACAAACATGCAAAAATATAATTGATACAATACATGTAGTGTAAAGTACAGCAGGTCAGGCCTAGGTGTTGTAGGCCAGTAATACAGGTTATCAATTCCTACATGTTTCGCCAAAGCATTGGCTTTCTTAGGGAAATGATATATGCCTGTGCCAAATTTAGAAGGTTCTAAATAAAAAATTAAATAAAGAAAACATAAGATAACAGTACAGTTTTGTTTACATAAGATACAATATAATAAACATTTAGCCTTGGAAGCATGACTTGGTGACAGACCAACCCATGTGGGGGAAGACCTAGACCGGCCACCCACGTACATACCTGACCATTCACAAGGGAAGCCGAGCAGGGGTGGCACCCTAGAAAGGGTCACCAAGGCTACACCGCATCTATGGCTGTAGGGGGTAGACAGGGACCTTGCAATCAGAGGAAACATAAAAATAATTGGTATAGACCACATGGCAAAGTTTGGGACAGACGTTATCCCAAAACAAGAGAATTAGGGCTAGCATAGCCTCAGTAGACTTACAATTCTGTGATAAAAATGTAAACGCAGGGGCAATATATTTACACAATAGATTGAGGTAGATCAGTTTGAGTAAGAATCTTTGCAGTGTGTATGGCTCTATGGAAAAGAAACCAAAAATTAACTAGGCTTGAGGCATAAATAAATAAATGCCTATAAGAGTGTAAAAGGATAGCTAAGGTAATGATGTGGAGAAAAAACGTACCTAATTTGATTAGTGAAGACAGCGAAGCTGCCAGTATGCCCCTAAGGGGTATATTGAGTTACAAGAACTTGAATAAGGTCATAGCGATTGGCAACAATGTTCACAAAGCCTGTGTTAAAAAAGAAAAAACACAAGGGGTATACAACCAAAGATAAACAACTAAAAATGGAAGAATTAAGCTCACCATATAGAAGGCAATGATTAACATACCCAAATAGTATGCAGCAACGGTATAGGCACCCCTGAAGCCCAACAGAGTGGTGAGTGGACTCACTGGCTCTTATATACCCCCCACATCTGATTGGCGTTGGCCGATCAGTTAGCGGACGAAAAGGCTCCCGTACATGTGCACCGCAGTTTGCACATAAAGCCTACAAAGCCCATAGTGCAGTGCGGGATGGTTCCGAGTCACATGATGTGATACTCAGAGAGTTCAATGGGTAGCCCGTCAGTCAGCACAAAGCTGATATGACAGCTAGCCAAAACGGATGGTACAACAAGTGATAAAGATGGAAGATCACTGCAGGGACAGGAGCAAGGGTGAGCAAGCACTGTGAAAATAGTGCTGCCCTTGGGTGTCCATACAGCCAACAGCAGCGCAGGATAGGTAATCCAGGCAGGGGAACCAAACCACCACCAAGCCCGCAAGGAGCAGGGGATTAGACAGGGGGCACACGGGGGGAACCCCCCACATGTGAAGGGACATCACGGTGAGAGGCCAGACCAAAAGACCCACCCCAAAAGCATCATACCCTAACACCTAGGGAAGATGGGAGTGAGTCTTGAGTATACCCCACTGCTGGTGACCAAGTAATGTATCCATGAACAGAATACATGTAAGATTATTAGACAGTTATACAAAATACAATTGAGAAAAAACAAAAATAAATACACATAATATTACAAAATGGTTGTACAAACAAAGTTATAAAAGTGACAAGGGACGAAGAAAAATGGGACATGGTAAGGATAAGGATAAAGGAGTGTGGAAATATAATATAATAACAACTTTGCCATGTGGTCTATACCAATTATTTTTATGTTTCCTCTGATTTCTAGGTCCCTGTCTATCCCCTACAGCCATAGATGTGGTGTAGCCTTGGTGACCCTTTCTAGGGTGCCTCCCCCTGCTCGGCTCCCCTTGTGAGTGGTTAGGTTTGTATGTGGGTGGCCAGTCTGGGTCTCCCCCCACATGGGTTGGTCTGTCACCAAGTTATGCTTCCAAGACTAAATGCTTATTTTATTGTATTTTATGTAAACAAAACTGCACTGTTATCTTATGTTTTCTTTATTTAATTTTTTATTTAGAACCTTCTAAATTTGGCACAGGCATATATCATTTCCCTAAGAAAGCCAATGCTTTGGCGAAACATGCAGGAATTGATAACCTGTGCTACTGGCCTACAACACCTAGGTCTGACCTGCTGTACTTTACACTACATGTATTGTATCAATTATATTTTTGCATGTGTGTAAATTTTATGTGCTTGTCTTTTTTCTATATATGTAAACATAATAAAATTTAATTTTCTTTTTTAGTACTTTGTTGCTTTCCTTCTATTGGCACCACTATAGTCCCTCTCTACCTTTTTCTACCTAATAGGAAGATGGTTGGACATTTGGGGAGAAATTCCTATTTGTTTCCCTATCTCTCTCCAGGCCAACACCATGTCCCAGATGAGGAGGTTATTTTTCAGATGGGGGGAATTGCTCTGGTCCCACAATGCAGCAATGAGGTGACTTTATATGGACTAGTCATTTGTGAGTCTAGTGCATGGTTGGAGTACCTGGAGGCAAGTGTTGTCCAATCTAACCCCACTCTCAGGAGACAGTAGAGATTTTAAAATCTTATGTTGGGGAGATTGACACCCCCTTCAAGTTTGGGCAGGAATAATTTTTGTAAAGATATGCAAGGTTTGCGGCCTTTCCATAAAAAGATGGATAGAGCTTTGTATTGTTTTGGAGGTCCTTGTGTTTTATCAGTAGGGGGGTCCTTTGAAGGGGTATAGTAATTTGGGGAAACTGACCATCTTGTCAAGTTGGCATCTGCCAAACAGTGAGAGAGGTAGGCTTGACCAGTTTTCCAATTCCATAATGAGTTTGTGGAGGGCAGGAGAATATTAATTTGGTAGAGTGAGGAGGGTGACTTCCCTATTTTTATCCCTAGGTAGGTGATTTGATCTTTTGCTATGGAGAAGATTTAAGACACAGCCCAAAGGGGGGGGGGGGGGGGGCCCAATCAGGCTCGGAAGAGGGGAAGGATTTCACTTTTGGAGGAATTTAGTAGGAGGAGCCGACTCATGGTAAGGTTGTGTGTGTCTAAAATAGAATATAATAACAGAAAACATTAGAAAGAAACTTCAACATTAATACTTTTAAGAGCATAATATTGCTAAGAGAGAGACAATGGCATTATGAGGTTAAGGCCTAGCCCAAAGATCAGTGCATCCTGTTGAAGCCAGATGACTCAGTGAGGCGCAATTTTTTGGGCCGGATATTTCCTCTGGCTATGTTGTATGTTGTTCCCTTGGGTTGACAAAACGGGAGGAGGTAGGGGGCGCCGTATCCATTGGGATATGGACATAGGCTTGAAGGTATTGCATAGCTTCTTCCGGGTGGGAGAACATTTTGGGATCGCCTGACGGGTCTGATAACCGGAGTATTGCCGGGTAAGCCAGAGTAAATTTTATTCCCTTTTGGAAGAGAGCAGCACAAAGGTGGTCGGAATGCCTTGCATCTCCTGGAGACCTCTTGGGAATAGTCTACAAACAATAGTAGTTTGTAGCCATCCAGCTGTAGAGATTTTGAATTCCTGAATGATTTCAGGAAATTAACCCAGTCATCATAGTTCTAAAAATGAGCATTGACAGGTCTCTGTGTGCACATGTCATTAGAAGGTGCCCCTAGTCGGCCATTATGCTCTCTCCACTATGCAGGGGGATGTGATTCCCAAGGCACGTGGTGCAAATGTCGGCTAGTGTATCAGCATTTAAGGATTCAGGGAGGCCAATAACTTGCAGGTTATTCCATCTGGAGCGGTTCTCCAGGTCATCCAGCTTATCAAAAATAAACTGCTGGGCCTGTTTATTTTACTGCTCTGTGGTGAAGGAGTTCTGTACCTCATCTTCTAAATCAGGGATGCGGTGTTCTCAGAGAGCCTTTTGGCATGGTCGCCTAGCTCATTCCTTAGCTGAGCTATCACTGCGGCTATGGCCCTATCGACCACAGCAGTTATCGTGGGGGACAGCAGTGCTGCAACTGCCTGGGCTATGCCCGCATACTGTTCCTCAGATGTGGAGGGCGCCGTAGCTGAGTATTGTGCAGGGCCTGTAGGAGATGCTGTATTGCATGAGGCATCAGCAATGTACACCATGTTGGCTGTGAATAGCCTCTGTTGGGAGAGCTCCAATTTGGAGGTTGTGGTGGCACCAGGGGGCCATGGACCGGGTACTTGTCCATCTAATACTGTCTCCATGCAGGTGAGGTGTGGACCGATTTAAAAAGCAGTACAGCGCTAAAAAATATTAAAATATTAACATCACACTAAGAATAAAAACAAAAACAAAATAAAGCTAATATGAAATACAGAAACAGTCCATATTCTTCATAATAAGATCGGCATAAAGTCAGTATATATCCAGTGACATATTATTATAAAGGTGACTGATGTGACAACTTCCACCACCGAGAGTATTGGCCACTCACCTCAACAGATGGACCCCTGAGTAAATCAGTCAGGTCAAAACAGCAGTTCCCTCTTGGGATATTGTCAACAGGATCACACAGACTGGTAACGGAAGTAATGCAAATAGCTTGCTAACTCACAAGATGTTCACCATCAACACCAGGTACGATAGATACATATAACAAAAGCAAAAGAGATCTAGTGCTCTCTGTATACTAAAAATAGATTTATTTGAAAATATAAAATGTGCACTTACAGACAACGCACTGTGCCCCAGTGCGAAGGATGACTAGCTAAAAATACTGAGTGTCCATGAGGATCAGCATGTAAGACGCGGGTGACGTCACGATCAAGGTCACGTGGTTTCCGTACGTGTTACGTTCCAGTGGGCGGGACGGCATGATGCAAGCCACCCGCTTTGTAGACCCTATCAGCTGACCTGTCTAGCCAATAGATGTGGGTGTGTGCCGATCACCCTGACAACCAATAGACAACAGAACACGGCAGCTACTAATGAGAGGAATGCCTTAATTTCCAAAATAGCAATACATTAAAAGGCCAGAAAAACCAGCGCATTTACATATGGACACAACTGTGGTTATACCAGAACATTGCTTAGACATAATGATTAAAAAATATATATAAAAAAATGTGTAAGTCATCCTCCGTAAATGCTGACTCTCATAGATCACCCATCCTTAAAAAACAGCCATAACAGAATTTCCAACAACAACATATTGGATATTATGAAATAGAAATTAAATTAAATGTTAGAAACATATCTACCGATCAGAAATAAAGCAATTGATATTGAACTAAACGTTCAGGCCTCCCGGCACAAGAACCTTAGTCTCATGAATCCAATGAGATTCCCTACGACTAAGCTGGCATAAGAAATTGCCACCTCTCCAATGTTTTGTGACCCTTTCAATGCCCCAGAATTTAAGACCTCTGGGGTTTTGATCATGGAGGTGTGGACCAAGACTCACTCCCTGTTCACGCGCGAGTGTAACAGGTTTTGTATGTGAGAAGTGCCGGAGCCGCTGTTCCTCGCTCCCTCACATGTGGAGCCTGAACTGGAAGTTGTGTTGAGTTATTTTAAGGGGACAGCCAATTTACACTGTAATACAAGCTGTACACTCACTACTTTACATTGTAGCAAAGTGTCATTTCTTCAGTGTTGTCACATGAAAAGATATAATAAAATATTTACAAAAATGTGAGGGGTGTACTCACATTTGTGAGATACTGTGTGCGTATATATATATATATATATATATATATATATATATATATATATATATATATATTTATCTATTTATTTCAGGGATGCCTGAGAGCCTTCTTGACTCTTAATGTCCACAACCATAACCACTACTGTATTCCTATCATGTATATAGCATGAGATGTATCTGTAATTATAGAGCTTGTAATAAGCAAGTCCATATGTGTTTTAGGGCTTCCTGCACATGTCTATTTAACAACTGGTGTAGCAAAGCACACCACATTTTCCCTTAGGCTGGGTTTACTGTACATTTATGCAAATTGGATGCTGATTTCCCTGCATCCAATTCACATGACAGGAGACTGTGTCCGGCTCTCAATGGAGCCAGTTCTCACAGCTCCGGGGCAGCCGCAATCTGCACTGGAAAAGGGTCCTGTGCATCTTTGGCTCCGTTTCAGGTCAGGCAAAAATTCTGACCTGATTCACACCTGAAGGAGGAGAGGGACGCACCAGACCCCTGCTGCGAGCCACACCCGGCCTTACAGGGGTTCCAGTTAATACAGAAACAAAATCTCATTCTTCCACCTTTCCTTGAAGACAGTTTCTCACCCCTCTCAGATTCCACATACAACCTGAACTAGGGGCCTGTCTGCTTAGGCCAGCAGACCTAAATGCACATCCTCTATGTGTCATGCCCACAAACTCTTCTTCATCTTGTGTCCTTAGCAGCAAGGCCAGACAGCACAGCCCTGGCCTGGGTACAACAGGCCTGCCTTAGGCTCTGAAGAAGAAGGTGTTACCTTCGAAACGCATCAGCCAGCAGCGGTCTGCACGTCTTGTCCATAGGTCTGGAGACTGCTGCCATCATTTGACTATTATGCGTGATTTTTATCTACCCTTGTGAGTAGTACTTTTACGTTTTCTGTTTTAATAAACCTTTTTAAAGATAATGCACAAGGCCGGTGCACCCTCTCTTTTCTGTTTTTTGTCTGTATGTTAGGATTTCCCTATCCTTGAGGGCAGCAAGGCTGAAAGCTACCATCCATCGAGAACTTTGAACTGTAAGGCTTATACATTTATGCGCAAGAGTTTTTGTTTTGTTTTGTTGTACTGCCTTCAACACCCACCCAAAGGATCCATAGATGTCTAATTCACTCCCCAAGCAGCACTGGCTCCTCACGGGTGCCCTGACTGACTAGTCTCTCTTTGTGAAGTTACCATACCTGTCCTAAATTTGAATCTTCTCCTGAGCTAGCTGTTCTGGAGACTCAGGCACCATTTCACTGCCAAAACAATGCCACACTAGGAGTATTTCTATCAGGTACAAGGCAAGGATTTGGTATTAGGTGGTGATACAGTACCTGACCGCGAGATTGTGTTTCCAGCGCGATAGCGTCGCGCTGGTTCTCGGCGACAGGGTACTGTGAATGTCGCGCTGGCTCGCTCATCGGGAAAGGAAAACTTTGTCTTCCTTCCGCGATGAGTGACAGGCAGCGCTGACAGCTGTCTGGTATGAATCCTGAGGCGGGAACACCGCGCCAAATTTTCAATGAGAAAACCGGCGTGGGTTCCCCCCTCGGAGGCATACCAGGCCCTTGGGTCTGGCATGGATTGTAAGGGGAACCCCCTTTGCCGAAAAATCGGCGTGGGGTCCCCCCCAAATCCATACCAGACCCTTATCCGAGCACGCAGCCCGGCCGGCCAGGAAAGGGGGTGGGGACGAGCGAGCGCCCCCCCCCTCCTGAGCCGTACCAGGCCGCATGCCCTCAACATGGGGGGGGTGGGTGCCTTGGGGGAGGGGGGCGCCCTGCGGCCCCCCCACCCCAAAGCACCTTGTCCCCATGTTGATGAGGACAAGGGCCTCTTCCCGACAACCCTGGCCGTTGGTTGTCGGGGTCTGCGGGCGGGGGGCTTATCGGAATCCGGGAGCCCCCCTTAATAAGGGGGCCCCCAGATGCCGGCCCCCCACCCTGTGTGAATGAGTTTGGGGTACATGGTACCCCTACCCATTCACCTAGGGGAAAGTGTCAATAGAAAAAAAAACACACTACACAGGTTTTAAGAGTCATTTATTAGTCAGCTCCGGGGGTCTTCTTCCGACTTCGGGGGGTCTCCTTCCGACTTCTCCCGGTGTTCGGCCTCTTCTCCCGGGCCCCGTCGCTATCTTCTTCCAGCTCTATTGCTAGCGAGGGGCCCGGTCTGCTGCCGCCGTCTCTCCGCCGCTGTCTCTCCGCCGCTGTCTTGTCGCCGCTGTCTCTCCGCCGCTGTCTCTCCGCTTCTTCTCTTCTTTTCTTCTTCCCCGATGTTGACACGACGCTGTCTCCGGCTCGAATGCTGTGTGCGAGCTGCGGAGCCATTTATATAGGCGGTAACCCCACCCCCTTACGACGTCATGGTCCCAGCATGCGCAGGGACTCTGGCGTCATAAGGGGGCGTGGCCCCAGAGTTCCTGCGCATGCTGGGACCATGACGTCGTAAGGGGGTGGGGTTACCGCCTATATAAATGGCTCCGCAGCTCGCACACAGCATTCGAGCCGGAGACAGCGTCGTGTCAACATCGGGGAAGAAGAAAAGAAGAGAAGAAGCGGAGAGACAGCGGCGGAGAGACAGCGGCGACAAGACAGCGGCGGAGAGACAGCGGCGGAGAGACGGCGGCAGCAGACCGGGCCCCTCGCTAGCAATAGAGCTGGAAGAAGATAGCGACGGGGCCCGGGAGAAGAGGCCGAACACCGGGAGAAGAGGCCGAACACCGGGACAGCGGCGGCGAGACAGCGGCAGCAGACCGGGCCCCTCGCTGGCAATAGAGCTGGAAGAAGATAGCGACGGGGCCCGGGAGAAGAGGCCGAACACCGGGAGAAGAGGCCGAACACCGGGACAGCGGCAGCAGACCGGGCCCCTCGCTGGCAATAGAGCTGGAAGAAGATAGCGGCGGGGCCCGGGAGAAGAGGCCGAACACCGGGAGAAGTCGGAAGGAGACCCCCCGAAGTCGGAAGAAGACCCCCGGAGCTGACTAATAAATGACTCTTAAAACCTGTGTAGTGTGTTTTTTTTTTCTATTGACACTTTCCCCTAGGTGAATGGGTAGGGGTACCATGTACCCCAAACTCATTCACACAGGGTGGGGGGCCGGCATCTGGGGGCCCCCTTATTAAGGGGGGCTCCCGGATTCCGATAAGCCCCCCGACAACCAACGGCCAGGGTTGTCGGGAAGAGGCCCTTGTCCTCATCAACATGGGGACAAGGTGCTTTGGGGTGGGGGGGCCGCAGGGCGCCCCCCTCCCCCAAGGCACCCACCCCCCCATGTTGAGGGCATGCGGCCTGGTACGGCTCAGGAGGGGGGGGGGGCCGCTCGCTCGTCCCCACCCCTTTTCCTGGCCGGCCGGGCTGCGTGCTCGGATAAGGGTCTGGTGTGGATTTGGGGGGGACCCCCACGCCGATTTTTCGGCAAAGGGGGTTCCCCTTACAATCCATGCCAGACCCAAGGGCCTGGTATGCCTCCGAGGGGGGAACCCACGCCGGTTTTTTCATTGAAAATTTGGCGCGGTGTTCCCGCCTCAGGATTCATACCAGACAGCTGTCAGCGCTGCCTGTCACTCATCGCGGAAGGAAAACAAAGTTTTCCTTTCCCGATGAGCGAGCCATCTCGGCGCTGGCTCCTGCGACGGGGCTTGTAGGTGTCAAATCTCGCCGAGAAGTGCGGCGAGATTGACACAATATCGCGGTCACCTACTGTATTGCTGCCTGGCTGCTACAGACATTAAAAAAACAGTGCATCAAAGCACAGTCGGGTACGTTTGGTGTGACAGGTGAAAGACTTGCTACACATTATTTTTAGTGAGTTATCCACTTATGTGTGGCCACAGTGACGTAAGACTGGCTGCTGTGGGCATCAGCCTTTCTTTTTTTCCTTTGCTCCAGTTTTCATAAAACAGCCTCAGTGGACAACAATTTATCAACTGGATCATGGAAGTGGGTCATAAACGTAAAACAACTTTGCTAAGCTTAGACAGAATCACTTCTCATTATGATGATTTATAAAAATGAAGATCATCTAATAGCAAGGAATACATTTTTCAGAGAGATTATTCAGACTTTGCAATGTTGCTCGTAAACATTTATATCACACTTCAGCAAACACTAACTACAGAATGGCCAACAAACATGCAACATTAATCACATGAAGACAAATGTTGTGCAATTTTATCCTTTCAGTGTAAAAACATGCCTAATCAATACAAAATAGTATATGCTGGGTTACAGTTGAGCAGACGATGAGCTGGAGGAGCTACTGATTTCAATGCAAATTTTGCATCTGGGCCCTTCCTTAAAGGGCCACAGTGCCCCTTAATCCCCCTACAATGAAACATACAGTATAGTGCTCAACACCAATGTTCTGTCAGATAATCCTTTATGATCTCTCAATGTAAAAATGTGCATGCATTTATATATATATATATATATATTTATATATACAGTGGGGCAAAAAAGTATTTAGTCAGCCACCAATTATGCAAGTTCTCCCACGTAAAAAGATGAGAGAGGCCTGTAATTGTCATCATAGGGATACCTCAACTATGAGAGACAAAATGTGCAAACAAATCTTTTTAAAAGAATTTATTTGCAAATTATGGTGGAAAATAAGTATTTGGTCAATATCAAAAGTTGATCTTAATACTTTGTTATATATCCTTTGTTGGCAATGACAGAGGTCAAACGTTTTTTGTAAGTCTTCACAAGGTTGTCACACACTGTTGCTGGTATGTTGGCCCATTCCTCCATGCAGATCTCCTCTAGAGCAGAAATGTTTTGGGGCTTTCGCTGGGCAACACAGACTTTCAACTCCCTCCAAAAGTTTTCTATGGGGTTGAGATCTGGAGACTGGCTAGGCCACTCCAGGACCTTGAAATGCTTCTTACGAAGCCACTCCTTCGTTGCCCGGGCGGTGTGTTTGGGATCATTGTCATGCTGAAAGACCCAGCCATGTTTCACCTTCAATGCCCTTGCTGATGGGAGGAGGTTTGCACTCAAAATCTCACGATATATGGCCCCATTCATTCTTTCATGTACACGGATCTGTCGCCCTGTTCCCTTTGCAGAGAAACAGCCCAAAGCATGATGTTGCCACCCCCATGCTTCACAGTAGGTATGGTGTTTTTTGGTTGCAACTCAGTATTCTCTCTCCTCCAAACACGACGAGTTGTGTTTCTACCAAATAGATCTACTTTGGTTTCATCTGACCATATGACATTGTCCCAATCCTCTTCTGGATCATCGAAATGCTCTCTAGAAAACCTCAGATGGGCCCGGACATGTACTGGCTTAAGCAGGGGGACACGTCTGACACTGCAGGATCTGAGTCCCTGGCGGCGTAGTGTGTTACTGATGGTAGCCTTTGTTATGTTGGTCCCAGCTCTCTGCAGGTCATTCACTAGGTCCCCCCGTGTGGTTCTGGGATTTTTGCTCACCGTTCTTGTGATCATTTTGACCCCACGGGGTGAGATCTTGCGTGGAGCCCTAGATCGAGGGAGATTATCAGTAGTCTTATATGTCTTCCATTTTCTAATTATTGCTCCCACAGTTGATTTCTTCACACCAAGCTGCTTGCTTATTGCAGACTCAGTCTTCCTAGCCTGGTGCAGGTCTACAATTTTGTTTCTGGTGTCCTTCGACAGCTCTTTGGTCTTCACCATAGTGGAGTTTGGAGTGTGACTGTTTGAGGTTGTGGACAGGTGTCTTTTATACTGATAACAAGTTCAAACAGGTGCCATTAATACAGGTAATGAGTGGAGGACAGAGGAGCCTCTTAAAGAAGAAGATACAGGTCTGTGAGAGACAGAAATCTTGCTGGTTTGTAGGTGACCAAATACTTATTTTCCACCATAATTTGCAAATAAATTCTTTAAAAAATCAGACAATGTGATTGTCTGGATTTGTTTCCACATTTTGTCTCTCATAGTTGAGGTATATCTATGATGACAATTACAGGCCTCTGTCACCTTTTTAGGTGGGAGAACTTGCACAATTGGTGTCTGACTAAATACTTTTTTGCCCCACTGTATATTTTGAACCAGACATTTCTGTAGAGCACCAGCCTCCCCAAATACTTTAGGACACTCTATAATCGAGTGATCCTGGAACACACCTGCTGCTGCTGTTGGTGGAACCCCCTCCTTGCTGTCCCTACATGCAGAAAGATAGGTCTAAAGCAACACATTAAAAAAGGCGAACGACAGACATAACTAGGTAAACAGTGGAGGCAATAAGATATAGGGTTAACATCTGGAATCAAGAGATATGAGGTTACATAGTTACATAGTTACATAGTAGGTGAGGTTGAAAAAAGACACAAGTCCATCAAGTCCAACCTATGTGTGTGATTATGTGTCAGTATTACATTACATATCCCTGTATATTGCGGTCATTCAGGTGATTATCTAATAGTTTCTTGAAGCTATCAATGCTCCCCGCTGAGACCACCGCCTGTGGAAGGGAATTCCACATCCTTACCGCTCTTACAGTAAAGAACCCTCTACGTAGTTTAAGGTTAAACCTCTTTTCTTCTAATTGTAATGAGTGGCCACGAGTCTTATTAAACTCTCTTCTGCGAAAAAGTTTTATCCCTATTGTGGGGTCACCAGTACAGTATTTGTAAATTGAAATCATATCCCCTCTCAAGCGTCTCTTCTCCAGAGAGAATAAGTTCAGTGCTTGCAACCTTTCCTCATAACTAAGATCCTCCAGACCCTTTATTAGCTTTGTTGCCCTTCTTTGTACTCGCTCCATTTCCAGTACGTCCCTCCTGAGGACTGGTGCCCAGAACTGGACAGCATACTCCAGGTGCAGCCGGACCAGAGTCTTGTAGAGCGGGAGAATTATCGTTTTATCTCTGCTGTTGATCCCCCTTTTAATGCATGCCAATATTCTGTTTGCTTTATTAGCAGCAGCTTGGCATTGCATGCCATTGCTGAGCCTATCATCTACTAGGACCCCCAGGTCCTTTTCCATCCTAGATTCCCCCAGAGGTTCTCCCCCCAGTGTATAGATTGCATTCATATTTTTGCCACCCAAATGCATTATTTTACATTTTTCTACATTGAACCTCATTTGCCATGTAGTCGCCCACCCCATTAATTTGTTCAGGTCTTTTTGCAAGATTTCCACATCCTGCAGAGAAGTTATTGCCCTGCTTAACTTAGTATCGTCTGCAAATACAGAGATTGAACTCTTTATCCCATCCTCCAGGTCGTTTATGAACAAATTAAATAGGATTGGTCCCAGCACAGAACCCTGGGGAACCCCACTACCCACCCCTGACCATTCTGAGTACTCCCCATTTATCACCACCCTCTGAACACGCCCTTGTAGCCAGTTTTCAATCCATGTACTCACCCTATGGTCCATGCCAACGCACCTTATTTTGTACAGTAAACGTTTATGGGGAACTGTGTCAAATGCTTTTGCAAAATCCAGATACACCACGTCTACGGGCCTTCCTTTATCTAGATGGCAACTCACCTCCTCATAGAAGGTTAAAAGATTGGTTTGGCAAGAACGATTCTTCATGAATCCATGCTGATTACTGCTAATGAAATCATTCTTATTACTAAAATCTTGTATATAGTCCCTTATCATCCCCTCCAAGAGTTTACATACTATTGATGTTAGGCTAACTGGTCTGTAATTCCCAGGGATGTTTTTTGGGCCCTTTTTAAATATTGGTGCTACATTGGCTTTTCTCCAATCAGCTGGTACCATTCCAGTCAATAGACTGTCTGTAAATATTAGGAACAACGGTCTGGCAATCACCTGACTGAGTTCCCTGAGTACCCTCGGATGCAAGCCATCTGGTCCCGGTGATTTATTAATGTTAAGTTTCTCAAGTCTAATTTTAATTCCATCCTCTGTTAACCATGGAGGTGCTTCCTGTGATGTGTCATGAGGATAAACACTGCAGTTTTGGTTACTGAAGCCCCCCGATTCACTTGTGAAGACTGAGGAGAAGAATAAATGCAATACCTTTGCCATCTCCCCATCCTTTGTAACCAGATGTCCTTCCTCATTCTTTATGGGGCCAATATGGTCTGTCCTCCCTTTTTTACTGTTTACATACTTAAAGAATTTCTTGGGATTTCTTTTGCTCTCCTCCACTATGTGTCTTTCATGTTCTATCTTAGCCATCCTAATTGCACCCTTACATTTCTTATTGCATTCTTTATAAATTCTGAATGCTGAGGATGATCCTTCAACCTTGTATTTTTTGAAGGCCTTCTCCTTTGCTTTTACATGCATTTTTACATCGGAGTTAAGCCATCCAGGATGTTTGTTCGCTCTTTTAAATTTATTACCCAATGGGATACATTGGCTAATGCCCTTATTTAATATGCTCTTGAAGCAAACCCATCTCTCCTCCGTATTCTTTGTTCCTAATATTTTATCCCAATTTATGCCTTTTAGCAAGGTTTGTAGTTTAGGGAAGTTGGCTCTTTTGAAATTCAGTGTCTTTGTGTTCCCTTCATGTTTCCTATTTGTGTGATTTATACTGAAACTAATTGACCTGTGATCGCTGTTACCTAAATTGCCCCGTATTACCACATCTGTTATCAGGTCTGTATTGTTGGTAATCAGTAGATCTAGTAATGTTTTATTTCTAGTTGGTGCGTCTACCATCTGACCCATAAAATTGTCCTGCAAAACACTAAGGAACTGGCGAGCCTTAAATGAATGCGCGGTTCCCTCCGCCCAGTCTATGTCTGGATAATTAAAATCCCCCATTATGATAACACTTCCCATCCTTGCTGCTAATCCAATTTGTGATAGGAGATCCGTCTCCACTTCCTCCCTCAGGTTTGGGGGCCTATAGCATACTCCCAGTATTATTTTCCCCTTAGCTTCATCCCTTTGGAGCTCTACCCATAAAGATTCCACCTCCTCCCTAGCCCCCTCAGTGATGTCATCTCTCACACTCACTTGTACATTATTCTTGATATATAGGCATACCCCTCCCCCTTTTTTTACCTTCTCTATCCTTGCGGTATAGGGTATACCCTTGAATGTTTGCCAGCCAATCATGAGAGCTGTTGAACCAGGTGTCTGAAATTCCCACCAAATCCTCCTTGTACAACAGTATCTCTAGTTCACCCATCTTGTCTGCCATGCTCCTGGCATTGGTGAACATGCCACATAGTTTAGACTGGTCGCATATTGTCCTCATATTGGGTGTTTCAAGATTGCAACTAGGACTTGCTACTATACTCACCTTGTGTTTTTGTGCTTTGGTCAACCTACCACTAATGCCCCCAATACTACCCTCTGGAATATCTTCCGTGCTGGCTATCACTGTCTCTGGACCCTCCCCCCCATCGCCTAGTTTAAAAACCCCTCTAACTTTTTGGCCATCTTCATTCCCAGCAGATCTGCACCCTCCTCATTTAGGTGCAGTCCGTCCCTTCTATAGTACCGGTTACCGACTGAGAAGTCGGCCCAGTCCTCCAGGAACCCAAACCCCTCCTTACTACACCAGCTCTTCAGCCACTTGTTTACTTCCCTAATCTCCCTCTGCCTTTCTGGTGTGGCTCGATGTACCGGTAGTATTCCTGAGAACACTACCTTGGAGGTCCTTTTCCTCAATTTAGCTCCTAAGTCCCTAAAATCTTTCTTTAGGACACTCCATCTGCCTCTGACTTTGTCATTGGTGCCAACGTGCACCATGACAGCCGGGTCTTCCCCAGCCCCTCCCAGTAATCTGTCCACAAGATCCGTGATGTGCCGAACCCGAGCGCCCGGTAGACCACATACTGTTCGGCGCTTCAGGTCTTGGTTACAGATTGCCCTCTCTGTCCTTCTAAGAATTGAGTCCCCTACCACCAGAATCTGTCTTTCCTTTCCCCTTGCTGCCCCCCCACTCTCACTGGAGGAGTGGCACTTCCCCCTCTACCCCTCCTGACTGTCACCCATCTACTCTTTGCTAGTGCCTGCACCTCTTTGTCTCCACCCGCCTCTGTGCTGGCCCCTGCCGGCACCTGCCATGTACGTTCCTGGCTCACCTTTAGTATGGAGGGACTTCTCAGTGCTGACAGTTGCTTCCCTAGATTCAGAACCTGGGCTTCCAGGGAAACAATGTGCTTACATTTTGCACAGCAGTATTCGCCCTCGATCGGATGATCAAGGAACGCATACATGCGGCAAGATGTACAAAGAGCCGCCTCTCCACACCCGCCGGGCATCGTACCTATTAAATTTAGTGAGGATTGGGGATTTTACCCTGTCCAAATTACCTAACAGCTAGCTTCCTGGCACTAATACTCAAGACAATACACAGGTACACAACAAGACAATACACAGGTACACGACAATACACAGGTACACAATACACAGTACTAACGATCCACACACACTACTCAGACAACACTCAGATACTCACACTACACAGGTACTATGACCCCTGTTATAACCTCCTGTTTTAAACTCTTGTGTTTAACTCCCACTTAATCCAGCTCCACTGCTTCAAACTGAGCACGCTCAGACTGAGCCCTGCAAACAGTTAAATAGTCACCTGTGAGCAATTAACCACACCCCTTAATTGATAGACTAATGAAACCACGACAAAAAAAAAAAAAAAAAAAGAGCTATTTAAAAAGTGACAGCAAAAGTCAAAGGAAAAGCCCCCAAAAAGCACCCCAGCAAACAGCAACAGACAGCAGACAGCAACAGACAGCAGACAGCAGACAGCAACCAAACACCAAGACTTGTATACTCTAACTCTTGTGTTACTTACTGAGATTGGGATTGAATGTTTAGGAGGGGCTTCAATGAGGTCAAGGGGTGATGTAGTAAACTTCAAGCAGTGTGAAAACAGCAGACAAAGAAGAAACTTCCCAGCCTCCCACCCAGTGGTCTGGATTGATACTTCTTGATGGCCATAGCGGCCAGGCTGATGAGATCTTTGGAGTTATTCAAAATTAACAGTGATATCACATATTAGGGACTCATCTATGGTATGGTGTCCTCTGTAAAATTTCCAGTTAACGGTGGGTTAACTGAGTAGTTGGGACATGGACATTTCTGCGGAGAGTGTGGATTGTCCCTGAGCCGATGTGTTTTGGCTGGGGACCCAAACTAACTTTAGTGGCGCCAAAGATCGGTAAATTGGTTATTGTTATTACTATGTTTATGTTTGAAGCATTGTTTTACATTGGTTATTTCTTAATAAATGGTCACTATAGCCAATTTTAACTCCAAAATGGTGTTGGTCTGATTATTTAGGTTGATTTGGTAAGGAGGGTATGGGGGCATAGCAGTCTTTAGAATTTGTGGTTGATGGCATCTATTTTTCCCTATTGATGTCTGGTATAAAAAAAAGATAGTATTTTTTTCTTTTACACGGGCAGACCGCTCTGCTGACACGGACCAGCCATCCACCTACTCAGCAGAGATTAGCAGGCAGATTCCCCGCTGAGCAGGTGGGGTCCGCCTCATATGTAAGGAGCTTAATGCCGCGTACACATGAGCGGAATTTCCGCCTGAAAAATCTTGGATGGTTTTTCCGACAGAATTCCGATCAAGCTTGGCTTGCAAACTCACGGTCACACAAAATTTCGCTGAACTTTCGACCGTCAAGAACGCGGTGACGTACAACACTACGAAGACCTGAGAAAATGAAGTTCAATGCTTTCGAGCATGAGTCGAATTGTTTCCGAGCATGTGTAGGAATTTTGCACGTCGGTATTAGTACAGACGATCGGAATTTCAGGTCAGAACTTTTTCCGACCGAAAAATTGAGGACATGCTCCCAATCTTTTGCTGGCTGGAATTCTGCCAGCAAAAGTCCGATGGAGCATACACACGGTCGCATTTTCAGACCAAAAGCTTTCATCTGACTTTTGCTGGTGGAATTTCCGCTCGTGTGTAAGGGGCATTAGAAGTTTTTTACAGACACTAATTTCCATTAACAATTTACTAGGAAGCTTAGTGACGTGAAAGATAGGCAGCGTGGAAAATATTTGTGTTTCAGTAATTCCACTCATATTGCACTCCTAATAATCCTTGTGTAGAGGAGTAAGGATTACACAGAATTCAGATTACAGTAAAACAAATGGGCCTCCTGAATTTAACACAATTTAAGTATTAATTTACTGGAAACTGGAAAGCATAAGTAACTCACTTACTGCTTTCCTTTAATGCCTGCAATGACGTTTTAATAATTTCAGCTGTGGACCGATCTTTGCAGTTGCACCTGAAATGTAAATACATATAGACCACATGTAAAATATTAGATTTTCTCCATAAAGGTTTACATGAAAAGGACACAGGGTAAAAAAAAGAGGAAAAAAGAAAAAGGGAGCACCATCCTAAAAGACAAAGTTGAAGACATGTAGATTAGTTAGTTTGGTTAAAAGCTATTTTTTTTTTAGATATGTTATTTTGGTTAAAAGCTATTTTTTTCTCTAGCTTTGGATAGATTGGAGAAGGATTAGAGCATGTGTCAGGTATTGATGCCCAGTAGCAAGATTCACTCACTCTATTTGTCTTTATTATCATTTTTACCATGGCAGAAAGTGAGGAAAATCCAAACATTCTGAGTTGGTAACTAAATAATAAAAGTGTAGCGCTAAAGTAAAGAAGCAAGTGTAAAGGTATAGGACAGAAAGAAGTCTGTTTAAATTTGAATGAACAAGTGACCTCATCTGATCCCAAACATGAAAGATATGTATCCTAGATAGTGCAGTGAATATGGGTGTAACATCTAGTATCACCACACCTGTAAACAAGTGAGATGCTCTATCTTTTCAGAAAGAGCACAAAACATCACAAGAGAAAAAAATTAATTAATTATCAAAAATTATTAAATAAAATATCCAAACTTATTAGTAGTGAAAAAAGTGTCAACAATGCAAGTGGGGAGATATAACTCCCAAGTGAACAATATAAGCATAATATATTAGTCCATATGGTGTATGACGTGGTTGACCCAAATTGAATCCCAGGTGGGTAGCATCACAGAAAAAATCCAAATCTGAGTAAGGGATGGAGTACTCTTACCGACTTTGGTGGACTCACAGGCCATTGGCGGTGAGTCAATTAGGCTTGTACTGCCTTAAGATGGATGACAGTGTCAGGATGGCTTGTACACCGGAAGGGTTCCTCCTCAGATGGGGGGCCGAGAATCCGCCCAGAAGGTCTGCACAATCACCGTCTTTATCAGCATGCATAGACCATGTATGAAGAAAAAACAAGGAGCCTCCACATGGTGTAAATCCAAAAACTATTTTTCAAATAGCATTTATTAGATCACTCAAGATCATCAAACAGTCCATAAAGGTTAAAATTGGCAGAATCGATTCCAGTATTATAAAGTAGATATAAAAATTAGCAAGCGTGGTAAAAAGTGGCTGGGTACAGCAAAGAAACCCGACCGGTTTCGTCTAAAAAGACTTCAGCCGAAGTCTTCACTTATCCATTCTGAGTTGGTATCAAAGCAAATTATGAGGGAATATCTGTTCCCAGGGGCGGACTGATAACTCATGGGGCCCCTGGGCAATTGGAGATTATGGGGCCCCCAGGCAATCAGAGATTATGGGGCCACACAGTATCCACACACACAGTATACAATCACCTGGTTTTACTGAGGCTGGCAACCCTGATGGGGCCCCCTAGTGGCCCAGGGCCCTCGGGCAGTGCCCGAGTGGCTCAATGGTCAGTCCTCCCCTGTCTGTTCCTATGACAATGTTGAAAAAAGGAGGGGTGTGGAGGCGCCAACTGTGGTAGCTTGTTTATGCAAAAATAAAAGTTAGTGTAACAATTACACTTACTGGTTCGCAGGGTGGAGGTGTTTCTTTGAGATGGAAAAGTGTCCTGGGATGTGCTGTTATCTTGTTTCCGGCTCAGATTTCATTCCTTCAGGCGTCTGGGTGTGGAGTCTGTACACAGGCTGAACTGCTGCATCCAGTGCATGGAAAGCTCCACGCTGACCACTCTGGAGTGCAGAAGAGGAAATTACGTCACTGATGCACGGCAAACGTCCAGGCTGGTGTTGGGGATAATGCAGGGGTAGTACAGGCTACGCACTCGGGGCTCACAGCTCCTTCTACTGGCCTTTTTGCTCCCTGGAGGAGAGCAGCTTGAATATATAGTGGAGGCAATTAAGTTAATTAGGTTAATTAGGTTAAGGTGTATGGGCTGGAGGTCTGTGGCTGTGGAACCACAACAGCCAGCAGACCAAAAATCTTCCAAAAAGCACAAAAAAGTTGAAAGTAAAGTATGAAGAATTAAAAATATGATGAATTGGGAGTAAGTTTAATAAATATAAGGATAATAATAGTAAGTGCAATTAGAGTTAAAACATTTATTTAGAAGATGAAAAAAATGTGGAAAAAAAAATGAAATAAAAATAAATATAAACTAAAAAATAAAATGAAAAATAAAAATAAAAATGGGAAAAAAAACAATGAAAAAAATAAATAAATAAATAAATAAATAAATAATAAAAAAATAAATAAATAAAAAAAATTAAAAAAAAATAAAAATAAGTATAAAAAAATAAATACAAATAAATGTAAAATTAAAATAAAAAATAGGATTAAAAAGCACTGGGACACACATTATGAGGATGAGCTCAGGGGGACATGAGGGAAGGGGGGGCAGGGGGAAAGGGGGTGAAGTTGTTATATAGAACGATGGAGTTGCTATCTGGGTCCATGAGGGGACAGCGGTCCCTCAGGTGACTGGATGATATGACAGCAAAGGACCATGGGGGTATTTTTATGTTGTAAGAAACTTCTACATGGTTTGTATAGTGATGGGCAAGGTGTACATATATATATATATAATAAGAAAGTGAAGAATGAATGTATGATTGGAGAGGGGAAGGGGGGGGAGGAAACTACAACAAAGAATGTGTTTCTAATTCTTCATTGAGTCCCCCTGGCGAGAGAGTACCCAATGAATATATCCAGTAGGCCTCCTGCTGACACAGGCGTTTAAAACGTTCCGCAGCAGGAAAACCTCTGGGCATGGCCTCGATGACCCAGACTCTGAGGCCCATAGTAGATTTTTGGTGTTCCTTCAAAAAATGAAGAGGGACACTGTGTTTGTCCCAGCCCTTTTCTATGAAACGTCTGTGTTCGCCAAAACGTTGGCGTAGGGGGCGTATGGTCCTGCCCACATAAAAGAGACCACATGGGCAGGTCAGGCAGTACACCACGTATTCACTGGAGCAATTATAAAAGTCTTTTATGGTGTATGTTTTGTCTTTAACAGTGAAGTTTTTTTGTCCATTTTTATGTCCACAGACATAAATAAAAAAAACTTGACAGGGCTTTAAGCCTTCATATATTTTATATATATATTATATATATATATATTATTTATTTATACAGTATCTCACAAAAGTGAGTACACCCCTCACATTTTTGTAAATATTTTATTATATATTTTCGTGTCACAAAATTGAATAAATAACACTTTTCTACAATTTAACCACTTAAGGACCAGAAGGATTTGCCCCCTTAACAACCAGGCCCATTCTTGCAAAATGGCACTGCGTTTAGCTGACAATTGTGCGGTCATGCAAAGTTGTACACAAACAAAATTTATATCCTTTTTCTCCCACAAATAGAGCTTTCTTTTGTGTTTTTTAATCCCCTCTGTGGTTTTTATTTTTTGCGCTATAAACAAAAAAAGAGCGGCAATTTAGAAAAAAAATATATATTTTTTACGTTTTGCTATAATAAATATAGTTTAGGCCAATATGTATTCTTCTACATATTTTTGGTAAAAAAAATCACAATAAGCGTATATTGATTGGTTTGCACAAAAGTTATACCGTCTAAAAAATAGGGGATGGATTAATGGCGTTTTTATTATCATTTTCTTTTTTTACTAGTAATGGCAATGATCAGTGATTTTTAACTGGACTGCGACATTGACTTTTGAAATTTTTTTGGGACCATTGACATTTATACAGCAATCAGAGCCAAAAGTAGCCACTGATTACTGTATAAATATCACTGGCAGGGAAAGGGGTTAACACTAGGGGGCGATCAAAGGGTTAAGTTTTCCCTAGGGAGGTGTTTCTGACTGTGATAGGACACAGCGGGAGCCAATCAGCGGGTCCAGCGGACCCAATGTTCGCCGGAACCCGGCGATCGTTCCCGACAGAGGCAGAACAGTGGTCTGCCTATGAAAACATAGCAGATCGCCGTTCTGTGAGGGGGAAGATGGAGATCTTGCGTTTCTGCTAAGCAGGAACATGGATCTCTGTCTTCCCCCAGTCAAAGCATCCCCCACACAGTCAGCAAGCACTCTCAGGAACAGATTGAACCTTTTGCCCCTGATGTTAACCCATTCCTTTGCCCATGTCATTAGTACAATGACAGTGCATATTTTTTTAACACTGATCACGGTATTAGTGTCACTGGTCCCCAAAAAAGTGTCAACAATGTCAGTTACTGTCCGATTTGTCCACCCCAATGTCACAGTCCTGCTATAAGTCACTGATTGACACCATCACTAGTAAAAAAAATAAATAAATAAGAATTCCATAAAAATATTCCGTAGTTTGTATACGCCATAACTTTTGCGCAAACCAATCAATATACGTTTATTGGGATTTTTTTCACCAAAAACATGTAGTAGAATTTTTTTTGGATGTTTTATAGCAGAAAGTAAAAAATATTGTTTTTTTATCAAAATTGTCTGTCTTTTTTTGTTTATAGTGCAAAAAAAAAAAACCCAAAAAAACACAGAGGTGATCAAATACCACCAAAAGAAAGCTTTATGAGTGGGAAAAAAAAGGACTACATTTTATTTAGGTACAGCGTCTCACGCCCGCACAATTATCAGTTAAAGTAATGCAGTGCCGTATTGCAAACAATGGCCTGGTCATGAAGGGGGGTAAACCTTCCAGAGCCAAAGTGGTTAAGGTACAGCCCACTAATCTGGTCATCCTTGCTGGATACCTCCATGTGTTATCCCTGACAAGGGGTTTTCTCAGCTAAGTACACTCTCCTGTATGCATGCTTAAGCTAGAGGCAGATGCATTCCAGGCAGTAAATGCTACATGATTTATTTGCCTTACTCAAGATGGCCATGGCCAAAAATGCTAATGGGTTGTTTTTCAAAGTGATTTCTCTATAACATAAGACGTGGATGGATAAAGAGCTTGGCTTGATATTAAAAATGAATTAAATAGTGTTTTTGGTTTGTGGTACTCTTCATAACAAGGTGAAATTTCTTTCCTGCAACCACAGATAGTGTTGAGCCATTGTGCCATTATGCCATCGAGCCATTGTGTTCTTTCAGTGGGGGAGCAAGGGAAGCGGTCCCCCCCGCTGGGAGAAGACAGTGATTATTGCTAGCAGCTATAACAATTATTATTTAATAATAATAATAATTGCATGTAAATATAGCAGGCTAGCTGGACCCAAGTTGATCAATCGATCAACTTGGATACATTCAGCCTGCCCATAAGTGGTTCAAATCGATGGCCGAATTAAGACTGTCAAACAGCAAATATTACCCATTGTAATCTGCTTCAAAATCAAATTTATACAATGACAATTTTAATCCAATATTTTATTCATTTGGACAATATGTATCTGCTTAAAAAGCAATAGAGAAATGTGCTCTCCAGAGGAAGCTAATGTATCATTGTCAATGACTACAGTGTCTGTGTCACAAGTAAAGAAGCCAATCAGTCAGGAGACGGGTGACACGGCAAAGGTGACGGCCACTCTGATAGTAGTGAAGAGTAGTGAAGGGGATTATGAGTTTAACACTTCATTAATGGCCTGTTCCCCTTTTTTTGGGACTGGATCTGAGAGTGCTTAGGGAACCAGTCTTGAGTCACTGGAAAGAGAGATGCAGAGGGGCTTATCCGAGCATACAGCCCGACAGGTCAGGAAACAGAGGGGACGAGCGAGCGCCCCCCCCTGTTGATGATGGGGGCGTAGCCATCAGATGACGTCGTTCAGAGGCCCAGCCCCCCTTGTGACGTCACCATCCAGGGCATGATGGGTATGTGACATCACAAGGGGTGGGGCATCTGGCTGACATCATCTGATGGCCACGCCCCCATCATTATCTAAGACATGCTTGACATCAGCACAGACAGATCAGTGGGACGCAGCATCAGAGGAGGGTTGTCGGCGGGAGCGGGACTCAGCATCGGAGGAGGGTCGTCGGTGACAGAGGAAGAAGAACACTGGACGAAGAAGACAGGAGAAAGAAGAGAAGAGGAGCGGAAGAAGAAGCAGCGGGAGAAGGAGAAGCATGGAGGAGGAAGATGCGGGAAAAGATGGAGGAAGACCGAAGGAAGAAGCTGGGAAGAAGAAGATATTTTTAATAAAAGACTTGTCAAAAACTGTCTACTGTATTTTTTCACATTACACTACTTTTTTTTGGTGAATGGGTAGAGATACAATATACCCCATACTCATTCATATAGGGGGGGAGGCTAGGATCTGGGGGCCGCATTGTTAAAGGGGGCTTCCAAATTCCAATAAGCCCCCCACTGACCTCCCGACAACCACCCGACAAGGGTTGTTGGGAAGGGGCCCTTGTCTCCATTAACATGGAGGCAAGGTGCTTTGGGGTGGGGGGGCGCAGAGCCCCCCTGCCCCAAAACACCCACCCCCACATGTTGAGAGCATGCGACCTGGTTTGGTTCAGGGGGGCGCTCACTTGCCCCCTCCTTTTCCTGACCTGCGGGGCTGCATGCTCGGATAAGGGTCTGGTATGGATATCAGGGGGGGCCCAGTGCCATTTTTTTTTAATTTGGGCATGGGGGGTTCCCTCCAAATCCATACTAGACCCAAGGGCCTGGTACGGAGCAGGTGGGACCCCACGCAGTTTTTTTTTCATCATTTTTTTTTTTAGCCGGCAATTCTTTTTTTACATTTAGCGGGGAAGCCCACTGACAGTTGATGACTCATCGGTTGTTAAGGACGCAGCGGCTGGCTTCCCGGCCCCCTCCTTAGCAACCAGTTATATACAATGAACGTACAGCTAAAAAAAATCTCGAAAAGCAAATCGCTGCAACATCGCTTCAAAATCGCGGTAAAAAATTTGGTACTGGCGTTTTGGATGCGGGTCCATTGAAGTGTATTACATGCAAAATGCTGCATTTTGCGGGAAAAAAGTCCCCGACCCTTTTCAAAGACGCAGAGGTACAAAAATGCATTGATGTGAACATGTTCCATAGGAACACATGTTGAAAAATTTCATTGCATTTCTGCAAAATACAAAATGAATCAAAAAACGCATTCGTGTGAATCGAGCCCTGTATCCACAACCTGAGGTTGTTAGTATTTGCATATTTTTGTCTCTCCAAGCAGACCTTTAGGCCTGGTTCACACCTATGCATTTTTTTGGTGCGTTTTCAGTTTTGTAGAAACACACTACATTCCATTTAATATGATTTCTTATGGGTCATGTTCATATCTGTGCATTTATGGAAAAGGTCAGGGACCAGCAGGTTGTGTTTTTGTTTCCATAGACTTAAATGGATCAAAAATGTGTATTGAAAAACTTAAAATGTTAATGCATCTGGAATATGCAAACTGCAACCTGCATAGGTGTGAACCAGGCCATATAATTGAGAGGTCAGACTTGATACTGGTTGGGAATTACCATACACTGGGTGAATTGTTCGGTACAAATGGATCCAGAGATTTTAGGCCTTAAAGGAATATGAATAAAGGCAGAAGCACTTATGCAGCCAAGGATTCATCAGATCACCTAAAATTAAGGTATTTTATTTAAAAAGCCATCAATGAATTCTGTTACATTGGGATGACCATCTAATCATATTAGGTATACAGGAAATTGGATGCAAAAAAAAAAAAATCACATAACTATATATACTGTACACAATGTAAATACATACAGTGGGGACGGAAAGTATTCAGACCCCCTTAAATTTTACACTCTTTGTTATATTGCAGCCATTTGCTAAAATCATTTAAGTTCATTTTTTTCCTCATTAATGTACACACAGCACCCCATATTGACAGAAAAACACAGAATTGTTGATATTTTTGCAGATTTATTAAAAAAGAAAAACTGAAATATCACATGGTCCTAAGTATTCAGACCCTTTGCTCAGTATTTAGTAGAAGCACCCTTTTGATCTAATACAGCCATGAGTCTTTTTGGGAAAGATGCAACAAGTTTTTCACACCTCGATTTGGGGATCCTCTGCCATTCCTCCTTGCAGATCCTGTCCAGTTCTGTCAGGTTGGATGGTAAACATTGGTGGACAGCTATTTTTAGGTCTCTCCAGAGATGCTCAATTGGGTTTAAGTCAGGACTCTGGCTAGGCCATTCAAGAACAGTCACGGAGTTGTTGTGAAGCCACTCCTTTGTTATTTTAGCTGTATGCTTAGGGTCATTGTCTTGTTGGAAGGTAAACCTTTGGCCCAGTCTGAGGTCCTGAGCACTCTGGAGAAGGTTTTCATCCAGGATATCCCTGTACTTGGCCGCATTCATCTTTCCCTCAATTGCAACCAGTCGTCCTATCCCTGCAGCTGAAAACACCCCCACAGCATGATGCTACCACCACCATGCTTCACTGTTGGGACTGTAGGTGATGAGCAGTTCCTGGTTTTCTCCACACATACCGCTTAGAATTAAGGTAAAAAAGTTCTATCTTGGTCTCATCAGACCAAATAATCTTATTTATCACCCTCTTGGAGTCCTTCAGGTTTTTTTTTAGCAAACTCCATGCGGGCTTTTATGTGTCTTGCACTGAGGAGAGGCTTCCGTCGGGCCACTCTGTCATACAGCCCCGACTGGTGGAGCGCTGCAGTGATGGTTGACTTTCTACAACTTTCTCCCATCTCCCGACTGCATCTCTGGAGGTCAGCCACAGTGATGTTTGGGCTCTTCTTTACCTCTCTCACCAAGGCTCTTCTCCCCCGATAGCTCAGTTTGGCCAGACGGCCATCTCTACGAAGGGTTCTGGTCGTCCCAAACGTCTTCCATTTAAGGATTATGGAGGCCACTGTGCTCTTAGGAACCTTAAGTGCAGCAGAATTTTTTTGTAACCTTGGCCAGATCTGTGCCTTGCCACAATTCTGTCTCTGAGCTCTTCAGGCAGTTCCTTTGACCTCATGATTCTCATTTGCTCTGACATGCACTGTGAGCTGTAAGGTCTTATATAGACAGGCGTGTGGCTTTCCTAATCAAGTCCAATCAGTATAATCAAACACAGCTGGACTCAAATGAAGGTGTAGAACCATCTCAAGGATGATCAGAAGAAATGGACAGCATCTGAGCTAAATATATGAGTGTCACAGCAAAGGGTCTGAATACTTAGGACCATGTGACATTTCAGTTTTTCTTTTTTAATAAATCTGCAAAATTGTCAACAATTCTGTGTTTTTCTGTCAATATGGGGTGCTGTGTGTACATTAATGAGGAAAAAAATGAACCTAAATTATTTTATCAAATGGCTGCAATATAACAAAGAGTGAAAAATGTAAGGGGGTCTGAATACTTTCCGTCACCCACTGTACATACAGTATAAAAAGTGTGTGAAGAAGTGGACACTTACAGTTTTCAGAGTCAAAAGAAAAGCGCATAGCTCCAACCTTTCAAACACTACCTTCATTTGCTGGAATCAGGTGCTGACCTTGAGTCCATCATGCCTCCACATATAGCTTGGCATAATCCAGAGAAAAAGTCACACATGTTACCTATGATTAAAGTGACAGTAAATCCTGGTTTATAAACAGAAATTCCATTAAATGACGTACTCTTAAAAAAAAAAACATAACTACTGTTGCTCTCAGCCTCCTCTAAATCTACAAATGCCTTTTATTTTGATGCTGTGATCTGACTTCCTGTAGGGTGGCTACATTTGTTCTCCACATTCCCAATGAATGTAGGAATGTAGCCACCCTCTCTTGCTCGCTCCCGAGATGGACTAGAAACTATGGACTATGAGATTTGTAGTGTGCATAGAGCAGTTCACAAGACCATACTTAACATGCACTGCTCGTTCCAAACAGGAGAGGAAGAAAAGGAGAAGTTTGTGAGCTCATGGAGGATGTTTCAAGAAGACAGAAAAACATAGTAAGAAACTATTTCATGAACTATAGATTACAGTGCTGTTAAGCAGTGGATGTGTATAGCTTTTATTTGGAGAATAAGGATATAATTTCAAATGTTGGATGAAATATTGAGTTAAACATGTTGGAGGGGTGGTCCCCAGGACCATGAAGCTTGGCAGCTGATTAAAGTCTTGTCTGTGAAGACATCATTGGCGTATAGATTTTCATGTGTATCCTGTTGAGCTAAAGAAGAGTGCACTTTTAAGATATTACCTAATAGATTAAGTGATGAGATTACTGGTATGGAGTATTGGATTTTAATGGTAAGTTTGATTTTAATTCATAAGTAATATTTTTGCAGATCATTTAAATTCATTTTGTTATAATATTATGATTATTATATGCATTTATGTTTTTTTTTTTTTACTGTAGTTCTATGTTTGTCAGGAAAAAGCCAGAGTATCTAGTAGTCAATGTTAAAATTTGAATGATAACTGTGTAGAACATTAATAATACGTGTCTCTTGTTCCCTGTGGTAGCCCCTCTCCCCCAGCTGCATTTCCAGGCTCCTCGTAACTCCATTGACTGCTGTCATGATAGAGACCTTTTGACCTCTTGTGCACAGGTTGCATGGGTCAAACAATATGAATGGTATGAAAGGTCTCGTTTTTCTTTATCCCTGCCATTAGCTGATTAGGACCATAAAGCGGACTAATAAAAGTTGCATAATAAGAAATTAAGAAATATTTATTTTCCTAACATTCCACAGCTTACATTCCACTCATTGCTAATTTCTACATTTCAATTTTCTTTTTTTCCCCATATTTTCAAAGAAGAACACTTCAAAGCATTCAGTAACTGCTGGCTTAAGCATTTTCCCTTTAAAAAAGTTCAATCAACCTCATCTGCCAGAACATAACATTTTCCTTTTAAGTTTCACAGAACAGAGTTTTAAGAATGCTACATTTTTTTTATTTGCTTTAAATACTAAAGCGCCTGTCTAGCAAATCCTCCCATTGCTCCTGTCAGTCCAGTTGTTTTTTCTTATGATGTTCCTCTGTTCGGGACTTCATAAATTACATAGTATATGCTTAACTACTTACCACATTATCTTTTAAAATCAGTGGTAATGAGGAACAAATATAACACGTATACTTCTAGTAGCCACATTTTCATTTATACAGAGATGGGAGATATTTACACTATCCATAATTCTTTAGAAACATTTACAACATGGAGTGCTTTTCACCCTTGTCCAAGTAATATACCCAAGGTGGACTCATCTATCAAAGCAATAAAAAAGATCTGACTGTTTGGTCATGCCAACTATTCTGCTTCTCCTATTTTCTTCAAATCTTTTCAGGAAAGATGACAGCTGGAATCTGACTTATGGATACATTTTTTGCAGACACTTCAGGTTTAATTCCGGGAGCATTTAAATTCATCTGACTGATGGCTGATTTTTGCAGACATTTCAAGTCAAGTTCCAGGAGCATTTAAAGTGGTTGTAACCCTAATACATGAAATATGAACAAAGCATATGCTTCTATAGTGTGTACTTGTCTCAGTTAAGACTAGGGATGGGCCGAACACCCCCCCCCCCGTTCGGTTCGCACCAGATTATGTGAACAGGCAAAAAATTTGTTCGAACACGCAATCACCGTTAAAGTCTATGGGACATGAACATGAAAAATCAAAAGTGCTAATTTTAAAGGCTTATATGCATGGCATTGTCTTTAAAAGTGTTTGGGGACCCGGGTCCTGCCTCAGGGGACATGTATCAATGCAAAAAAAAGTTTTAAAAACGGCCGTTTTTTCGGGAGCAGTGATTTTAATAATGCTTAAAGTGAAACAATAAAAGTGTAATATTCCTTTAAGTTTCGTACCTGGGGGGTATCTATAGTATGCATGTATGCATGTAAAGTGGCGCATGTTTCCCATGTTTAGAACTGTCTGACAGCAAAATGACATTTCTAAAGGAAAAAAGTAATTTAAAACTACTCGCGGCTATAATGAATTGTCGGTCCGGCAATACACATAACAGTTCATTGATAAAAATGGAATGGGATTCCCCCAAGGGGGAACCCCAAACCAAAATGTAAAAAAAAATGAGTGGGGGTCCCCCTAAATTCCATACCAGGCCCTTCAGGTCTGGTATGGATATTAAGGGGAACCTCGCGGCAAAATTTTTTCAAAAAATGGCTTGGGAGTCCCCCTCAAAATCCATACCAGACCCTTCAGGTCTGGTATGGATTTTAAGGGGAACCCTGCGCCAATTTTTTTTTAAAAAATGGCGTGGGGTCCCCGCAAAAATCCATACCAGACCCTTATCTGAGCACGCAACCTGGCAGGCCGCAGGAAAAGAGGGAGGGACGAGAGAGCGCCCCCCCTCCTGAACCATTCCAGGCCACATGCCCTCAACATTGGGAGGGTGCTTTGGAGTAGCCCCCCCAAAGCACCTTGTCCCAATGTTGATTTGGAGAAGGGCCTCGTCCCCACAACCCTTGCCTGGCGGTTGTGGGGGTCTGCGGGCGGGGGCTTATCAGAATCTGGAAGCCCCCTTTAACAAGGGGACCCCCAGATCCCAGCCCCCATTTGAAATGGTAACGGGTACATTGTACCCGTACAATTTCACAAAAAAGTGTGAAAATGGTAAAAAAAAAACAACACACACCGTGGGAGAAGTCCTTTATTAAAAAATAAAAAAATTAAACTGCCCCACGAATTCCATTCACCTCCGCCGACAGACCGGAAAAAAAAATAAAGAAGATCTGCCTCCATGGGAGGCACACGCCATATGACGCATCCTCGCAGGTGACAGCTCTTTTAAAACTGTGGGCAGGGCCACACTGTGTCATCGCCGGGTGACCCACCCCCTCTGATGCACAGGGACATCCCTATGGCTTCCTCCGTAGCCCCGGTCCACCCCCTCTGATGCTACGGGAAAGCCATAGGGATGTCCCCGTGAGGAGCTGTCACCTGCGAGGATCCATCATATGGCGTGTGCCTCCCATGGAGGCAGATCTTCTTTATTTTTTTTTTCGGCCCTTCGGCGGAGGTAAATGGACTATGTGGGACAGTTTTAATTTTTTATTTTTTAATAAAGGACTTCTCCCATGGTGTGTGTTGTTTTTTTTTACCATTGTCACATTTTTTTTGTGAAATGGTACGGGTACAATGTACCCGTTACCATTTCAAACAGGGGGTGGGATCTGGGGGTCCCATTGTTAAAGGGGACTTCCAGATTCCGATAAGCCCCCCGCCCACAGACCCCCACAACCACCGGACAAGGGTTGTGGGAATGAGGCCCTTCTCCCCATCAATATGGGGACAAGGTGCTTTGGGGGGGCTACCCCAAAGCACCCTCCCAATGTTGAGGGCATATGGCCTGGTACGGTTCAGGAGGGGGGGCACTCTCTCGTCCCCCCCTCTTTTCCTGTGGCCTGCCAGGTTGCGTGCTCGGATAAGGGTCTGGTATGATTTTTTGGGGGACCCCACGCCATTTTTTTTTTATTTTGGCGCGGGGTTCCCCTTTAAATCCATGCCAGACCTGAAGGGCCTGGTATGGAATTTAGGGGGAACCCCACAAATTTTTTTTAAATTTTGGTTCGGGGTTCCTCTGTGGGGGAATCCCATGCCATTTTTATCAATGAACTTTTATGTGTATTGCCGGACCGACAATTCATTATAGCCGCGAGTAGTTTTAAATTACTTTTTTTCCTTTAGAAATGTCATTTTGCTGTCAGACTGTTCTAAACACGGGAAACATGCGCCACTTTACAGGCATACTTTAGACACCCCCCAGGTACGAAATTTAAAGGAATATCACACTTTTATTGTTTCACTTTAAGCATTATTAAAACCACTGCTCCCGAAAAAACGTCAGTTTTTAAAACTTTTTTTTGCATTGATACATGTCCCCTGGGGCAGGACCCAGGTCCCCAAACACTTTTTATGACTATAACTTGCATATTAACCTTTAAAATTAGCACTTTTGATTTCTCCCATAGACTTTTAAAGGGTGTTCCGTGGCTTTCGAATTTGCCGCGAACACACCAAATTGTTCACTATTTGGCGAACGAGCGAACAGCCAATGTTCGAGTCGAACTTATGTTCGACCCGAACATAAAGCCCATCTCTAGTTAAGACCACTAATGTTATTTCTGTCTGCTATCAGCATGAGTTACTTCTGACAAGTTTTCCTGACACCAAGAAAAAAATGATGACAAGGGAGGAATTTCCAGCTGATTGACAGCGTCAGATCTGTTGCTGTGTGCTGTGTGAAGGGGGTGTGTCACTTCTCCCCAATCAGCTCTCAGAGATTTCCTCACTGAGCTCTGCAGAGTGTAACTTCATCTCTCCGCCCCTTTCCTTTTTTCTGACAGCTCAGACAAGCTTTATAAATGATGTACTTAGACCAGATGTAGAGAAGAGACAACTGCAGATAAACAGGTACAAATTATGTACCACTTTGAAAAGTTACAGTTTATAGAAACATAGCAGAGTTCCATGCCATACACACCTATTGTGGTGGCAGGTACCAAGACCAATTAACCTTTGTGGCCTTGACGACGATAATGACAAATTCCACTAAACAATTTTATGGCTCTGCTAGTGACAGAGGACATTCTTGCGCAGATATCATAAGCAAATGTAAAGTTTTTCTTCTATTCCATGTTTACTTAAAAGAGAAGTAAGGATTTATTTTAATTTTTTTTAAGAATCTTACTTTCCTAGGTGGTTGCAGCATTGGTCTGATGCTGCATCTTTCCACTGCTGGCTCTACGACTGAGAACTGAGTGCTCAAACACTGCTGATTGCTCGGTTCTCAGAGCTCTGTGAGCAGAGAGCTGGTGACTGTAAGTCACCGCTGTCTGCTATGCCCCCACCTTGCGCACGTATGGGTCGCTGAGCTGTGGAGGGGCCGGCTCAGCTTCGGCTATACTTCTCCTTTAAAATAGTTTTACAATTTACCATAAAGCATATCTCATAAAACACAGAGTTCTCACAAGACATGGGAGGTATGGGGAGTCTAGGCACAAAACAGCAATCAGCTCCTCACCTGAATGCATTTTTGCATGGCTAAAATAGGCCAAGGTAGTGGGGCTGCCAGAGGTAGCACACATCATGTTGCTGATTGTTACCAACACATATGCATATTTAAAAGCCTTAGTTCACCTACAAAAAAAAAATGCACAATATGTTGCTTACCCTCAGTATGATGATGTGTCTCTTCTGTCTTCTAGTTTAGTAGCAATCTTCCTCCTCAGATGCCCCCCACCCCTGCCGCCATCGTTTTTCAGTGTGGCAGGGGTTAATATAGCTAAGGAGCTGTCACGGGCTCTTATCAAGAGAACCCTAACTATACCGACCCTTTCCGCCTAGCTGCTCCATTCATAGAAGCCATACTACAGCTTCTATAAATGAAACATGATCTATAAATTGAGAATAGGAGAATGTTTGAAAGGTTTAGCTATCTGCTTGAAGCTCAGTTTAAGCCTGGGTTCACACCTATGCGAATTAGATGTGCGTTTCCCCACATCTAATTCGCATAGTAGGAGAATGTGACCGGCTCCCTATGGTGCCGGATCACATATCTCCGGGGCGGCTGCGTAGCGCACTGCACAAAAACGCTGTGCGTCTTTGGCTCCGTTTCAGGGCCGAATTCAGGCATAGAATCGGCCCTGATTCATCCCTGAAATGGGGAACAGGGACGCACAGCGCTCCTGTGCGATCCGCAGCCCGGTATAGTGTGAACCCGGGCTGAAACCCAGCATTATTTATGTTGTTAGTGCAGTCTCTGAATCAGCACCATGGACAAGGCCCTGGGGCAGGAAAAATGCTGCTATGAAGTGAATTAAAGCATATATCCGGGCAATACATTTTCTTTTAGCTTTGGATATAGTTAAAAAGATTAGAGCCCCTGTCAAGTTTTACTGCTCTGTTAATTTACTTTCTGTTCCAGGGACAAACTAGAGTAGGTGATGGCTAGGGAAAAAAAAAAATGTTTTTCTGTCTGTGTTTTTGTTGGAGATTTTCTCTCACTTCCTGTCGGGGAGAACCTTGGTCACTTTGACAGTGAGAGGGATCTTCTCAAAACATACAGAGATTCTAGTCCTTTTCCACTATTCCAAAAACAAAAAAAATAAAATCTGACTGGACTTACCCTTTAACACATTGGGGTTGATTTATGAAAACTGAAGAGTGCAAGATCTGGTGCAGCTGTGCATGGTAGCCAAACAGCTTCTAACGTCAGCTTGTTCAAATAAGCTTTGATAAAAAAAAAAAAAAAAAAAAAAAACTGGAAGCTGATTGGTTTCCTGGGCTTCAGATCTGTCAGGGCTGGGCTCAGCCCTTCCTTCTTTGAGCTGGCCTCTCAGCTGTCGGCTAATTGCAAGCTCCTATCTCTCCACAGGTACTCAGCGTTGATGATATCATGCTCGTCAGTCCTGCCTACTTAAGCCGTCCAGCCCTGAGGATCTCTGCCTTCGCCTTAGTCAACATCACAGAGATGCTCTCCTGCATTCCTGTTTAAAGACTTGCTTAGCTGACATCCCTTCTGGCTCCAAATCCTGCTTGCTGTTTTACTACGCTCATCTCCGGCTCCCTGACGTATGGCTTGTCTGACTATCTGTTCCGGTTCCTAAACTCCCCAGCGATTTGGGGGCGGTCCAGTTCAATGCAGAGGGTTTCTCAACCAAGTTGAGATATACTTTGAGATGCTGCCCCAGGCAATTCCCAAGGACAGAAGCAAAGTAGGTTTTGTGATATCTTTGCTTTCTGAGAGAGCCTTGGCCTGGGCAAACCCTCAATGGGAGACACAAAAACCTGTTGTCTTGAGTTACCCTGAGTTTGTGGCCTCCTTTAAAAAGGTATTTGATGTTCCCGCACGCTCCGCTTCTGCTGCCAAGTGCCTCATGTCCATCAAACAGAGTGCGAGAACTGTTGCCGACTATGCCATTGAATTACGTCCTCTTGCAGCAGAGGTTGCTTGAAACAATGAAGCTCTCGTGGCTGCTTTTTCTCATGGTCTCTCGGATTCCATCAAGGATGAGATAGCAGCCCGAGAAGTTGATCACATTTGCCATCCTCATTGACTCCAGACTCAGAGAAAGACTCTCTTTTAAGGACCGCTTGCAGAAGCCTCCTGTATGTTTGCCTTCAAGCTTTGCAGTCCCACCCATGCCTCCCTCACCTCCCATGCCTCCTGGTACCGAGTCGGTCAGTGAAGATGAACCCATGCACTTGGGCTTCCACGTCTCTCTGCGGATGAGAGAACCTTTAGGAGGAGGTAGAGATTGTGCCTTTATTGTGGCCAGGCAAGTCACTTTTTGAAGTCTTGTCCTACCCGTCCAGAGAACGCCCGAACCTTGAGGTCCCGTCACGGACAGACCTTAGGTGATTTCATTGATTACAGAGTTATTTGACCGCCTCAAGGGAGCAACGGTTTTCACAAAGCTTGATTTGAGTGGGGCATACAATCTCATGAGGATTAAGGAGGGCGACAAGTGGACAATTGCATTTAATACCATAACAGGCCATTATGAGTACTTCGTAATGCTTTTTGGCCTTTGTAGCACCCCGGCAGTTTTCCCAGGAATTCATTAAAGATGTCCTCCGAGATTTGTTACAGTTATGTCTGGTGGTTCATCTCAATGATATTCTCACCACACAGATGTCTGTCATGTGCTTCAGAAACTAAGAGAGAACAATCTCTATTGTAAATTGGAGAAGTGCGAGTTCCATCGTGAGCAGGTTAAATTCCTGGGGTATGCAATTTCCACTGTTGGTTTTTCGATGGACCCAGGGAAACTTTCTGCAGTCCTAAAGTGGCCCCGACCCATGGGTTTACCTCCTCTGCAACGTTTCCTGGGCTTTTCCAACTATTATTGGAAGTTTACCCACAGAGTTGGTCTCCGGAGGCCATTAAGGCCTTTGAGAGTCTCAGGGCTGCCTTTGTTTCTGCTCCTGTGTTGGCACATCCTGATCCTTTGTTACCTTTTTTCCTTGAGCTTGATGCTTCTGAGACTGGAGTTGGCACCCTTCTGTCTCAACGTCCTACTTCTGAGAGCACTTTGCATCCTTGCAATTATGAGATTGGTCACAGAGAGCTGTTGGTGATCATTTTAGCCCTAAAAGAATGGAGACAACCTTGAAGATACCACTGTGCCGGTTCTCATTCTTACTGACCATAAGAATCTCACATTCTTGTCTGAGGCTAAACTCCTCTCTCCCAGAAGGGTGCGATGGGCTCTTTTCTTGTCAAGTTTCAATTACATTGTCTCATTCTTACCCGGTACTAAGAATGTAAGGGCTGACGCCATGTCACCACAATTTTCCTCCACTTCCAAGTTGGAGTTGGTGATTCCTCCTGATCGTGTTCTGACTACGGGTCGCACCAGTCTCACTTCTCCTTTGGGTGACAAAATTCTTGCTGCTCAGGTCCATGCTCCTTATGAGAAACCTTGTGACCGCTGCTTTGTCCCAGAGAGTCTCTGTACTGCCGTGCTCCAGACTTACTATTCTCCCAAGGCTGCTGGCCACCCTGGGAAGAATCAACTCTTTTGGGCTCTTTCCCAACAATTCAGGTGGCCTACGTGCTGATGTAACCGCCTTCCTAGCAGCCTGTTAAATGTGTGCTCAGAGTAAGACTCCACCACATCTTCCAGTGAGCCTTCTACAACCCATACCCCTGGACCCACCTGTCTATGGATTTCATTGTGGAGTTACCCAACTCTCAGGGCAACATAGTAAACCTTATGGTAGTTGACCAGTTCCCAAAAATGTTTAATTGTATGCCTACTTCTAAGGAACTGGCTTCCATTTTTGCTCGGGAGATCTTTCACTTACATGGGCTAACCAAGGGGATTGTCTCGGACAGGGGTAGTCAGTTTGTGTCCTGGTTCTGGTGAGCCTTTTGTGCACAGTTGGGAATTCAGCTTGCTTTTCCTCTGCAAATCACCCACAGTCTAATGGGGCCGCAGAACGAGCCAAACAGTCCTTGGAGCAATTCCTACGTTGCTATATTCCTGACCATCATAACAACTGGTCAGACTGATTACCGTGGGCAGAAATTGCTCACAATAGTGCCTTGAATTATGCTTCCCGATTGTCCTCATTTATAGCGAACTATGGTTTCCAACCTTCCATGTTGCATGACTCATTTGTTCCGCAGAGTATTCCTGCATTAAAGGAGCATCTCCGTGCTCTTCCACTTGGGCACAAGTCCAGGAGGCTTTGCGACATGCTAATGATAGGTACAGACTCCATGCTGACCACAGACGCCTGTGCCTTCCTACCAGGTTGGGGACAGGGTCTGGCTGTCATCTCGCAACCTCTGACTTCGTGTTTTCTCACTGAAGTTCGCACCTCAGTTTATTGGGCCTTTCCGTATTCTTCACAGAATTAACCCAGTGGCACACGCATTAGACCTTCCTTCTAATATGCGTATTTCAAATGTATTTCACGTCTCTTTATTAAAACCTTTGGTCTGCAACCGCTTTACCACCTCGGTGCCATGCCCTCACCCTGTACAGGTTGAGAACCATGAGGAGTATGAAGTACAGTAAATAGCTGACTCCTGTTGGTTCCGTGGGCATATACAGTACCTGGTGCATTGGAAGGGGTACGGTCCGGAGGAATGCTCTTGGGTCTCATCGTCGGATGTACATGCCCCTGTCCTCCTCTGTGATTTCCATAGATGATTTCACCTCAAGCCTGGTGGTCCTCTGAGGGGGAGGGGTCTTTGAGGAGGGGGTACTGTCAGGGCTGGGCTCAGCCCTTCCTTCTCTGAGCTGGCCGCTCAGCTGTGGGCTAATTGCCAGCTCCTATCTCTCCACAGGTACTCAGCTGTTGATGATATCCTGTTCATCAGTACTGCCTACATAAGCCGTCCAGCCCAGGGGATCTCTGCCTTCGCCTTAGTCAACATCACAGAGACGCTGTCCTGCATTCATGTTTAAAGACTTGCTTGGCTGACATCCCTTATGGCTCCAGATCCTGCTTGCTGTTTTACTATGCTCATCTCCGGCTTCCTGACGTTTGGCTTGTCTGACTATCCATTCTGGTTCCTGAACTCTGGCTATGTTTTGACTACGTTTTTTCTATTTACTTTTATTAGTAAACAAGTGTGATTTAACTGTACTTCTGTCTCAGTATGATTTCATGGTTTCTGACAAGATTCTTCTGCAGAATGCTGATATGGGGTGCTCTAAAGCATGAACTGAAAACACCAGGCTTATTCCCCTTGTGGCATTTCCTCTCAGTTTCAAGGCCAGCAATAATTCACTATTGAAAGTAGGGTTGCTACCTCATCCCTTTAAACCCGAACACATATTAATTGCACATAAGCAGATAAGGCACCAAGTCAGTTTAATTACTACCTTAATCAGCCACAGAACTTGTGTAATTGATACTGTATGTGTTCGATTTTAAAGGGATGAGGTGACAACCCTAATTGGAAGAGGTCTATTTCTGCAGAGCTAGATTGGGGGGAACTGGATAAGGTTACCTAGGTTTCTCATTTGCACATGGCGAGGTGCTCCAGAGTTAGTGTCTGATATAGGGGAAACTTTTTTGTACTCAGACCTTAATGAGTTCTAAAAGAAAAATAAAGAAGGACGCCAACGTCTCGTGGATTACCTTATTCACCATAAAGTTTATTAAAAAAACAAAAACATACTCACAAACTTGAGGAAATGACAAGCATCAAAAACACAGCTCAAACATGGTGGATCCAGAGTTGCTGTGTTGGGAAAATTGACACGTTTCAGGAGACAAACCCCCTTCCTCAGAGGGCTCTGAGGAAGGGAGTTTGTCTCCTAAAACGCGTTAGATTTCCCAACACAGCGAACCTGGATACACCATGTTGGAGCTGTGTATTTAATGCTTGTCATTTCCTCAAGTTTGTGAGTATGTTTTTGGCCTTTTAATAAATTGTATAGCGATTAAGGTATTGCACTAGACATTTGTGCCCTCCTTTATTTTTCTTTTAGTGCTTTGGAGTTTCAAGGAGTGCAGCATCACCCGAGACACTACTCTTTTACAGTTGGATGTTTGACAGAGTAAGCGCTGAAGTTTGACTGCTTAATAAGTCCTGGCCTGGATCCTGTGGCCCAAAGGCTTTTTTGAGCTTTGGGTGGGATAAAGCCTCCATTTCTTGGTCTACATGTTAGCTGGTTTACAGATCACCCCATAGGGGTTACTGGGAAAACTACAGCCATTAACATTTTTACAGTTACACTAATTTTTTGTGAGTTAGCAACACTTTTAGACTGAAGGTCATATAACACTTCAGAGCCCCACATACAGAATGACCACTTCTTCTTCTTCAGCTGGCACCACGGTCTGTTCCTATCTGTCTTGGCAATAGACTAGCAATTCTGAGAAAGTAGCACAGAACACTGACTTATCTCCACCAGCTTATTATAACACATCACCCTGTACCGTTAAGCTTGTTCAGCCAGAAGGGACATAGGAAATCCAACGTACTTAGTTCCACAAGGCCTTGCAGAGACATGATTGAAGGTTTAGTCCCTAAGAGGCTTTTGTCCTGCAGCGGGTACTAGTACGGAAACTCCAGTCAGTCAGTGGAGTGTCAAATACCAGGCAACTCCACCTACTGATCCTACGTCACTAGCCACCACTGGTTCCTCACCTCAGCTAGCTGCTTCTCCTTCTTTTTACACTCCAGTCAATACTCTCAAGGGTTATTGTGCTCAAATTCCATCTTTGTGGGAGTTCACAACCAAGTCCTATTAAATGCCACCACTCTGACAGGTAACATAGTACAGAGGGTCCCCACTGCATCACTCCCATTACCAAACTGCACCACAAGGCTAATCCTTTGCCATATACATCACCTCACAAAGGGAAGTGAGCCACACACAGAGGAAGACATGAGCACAAAACCCTCAGCACAAAACCCTTAACTCCTGCAGCACCAGTCAACAGTTAACAGAACAGGCTTAATAATAACCTTAGTTAGGCCTTACCTGGTAGCCAGACCTCATTATTAGTCTGTGCTGACCACAGACCATTTTATGGGTGATCTGACAGATTTTCACCTTATGCTCTTTGCTTTGAGAGCTGGATGAAAAGGTTGAGTGTTGACAGAACACTAAAAAGGTAAATGAGCTTGTGTTTGTGTTTGTTTTGTGGAAGACATTAGAAGGTACCCTATGTTTTGCTGTTTTGCTTTGGACTTGCTGTCAAAGCTCTTCTGCATTGAAACTGCGTTAGTTTGCTGCCTTGCTAAACAAAAGTGCAGGACAAACTATCTCTTGCATGGTTTGATTTATCCCTTCCACTACCAGTACATACAGTATATATATATATATATATATATATATATATATATATACACAGTGGGGACGGAAAGTATTCAGACCCCCTTACATTTTTCACTCTGTTATATTGCAGCCATTTGCTAAAATCATGTAAGTTAATTTTTTTCCTCATTAATGTACACACAGCACCCCATATTGACAGAAAAACACAGAATTGTTGACATTTTTGAAGATTTATTAAAAAAAGAAAAACTGAAATAACGCATGGTCCTAAGTATTCAGACCCTTTGCTGTGACACTCATATATTTAACTCAGGTGTTGTCCATTTCTTCTGATCAACCTTGAGATGGTTCTACACCTTCATTTGAGTCCAGCTGTGTTTGATTATACTGATTGGACTTGATTAGGAAAGCCACAGACCTGTCTATATAAGACCGTACAGCTCACCCTACATGTCAGAGCAAATGAGAATCATGAGGTCAACGGAACTGCCTGAAGAGCTCAGAGACAGAATTGTGGCAAGGCACAGATCTGGCCAAGGTTACAAAAAAATTTCTGCTGCACTTAAGGTTCCTAAGAGCACAGTGGCCTCCATAGTCCTTAAATGGAAGACGTTTGGGACGACCAGAACCCTTCCTAGAGCTGGCTGTCCGGCCAAACGGAGCTACCGGGGGAGAAGAGTCTTGGTGAGAGAGGTAAAGAAAAACCCAAAGATCACTGTGGCTGAGCTCCAGAGATGCAGTCGGGAGATGGGAGAAAGTTGTAGAAAGTCAACCATCACTGCAGCCCTCCACCAGTCGGGGCTCTATGGCAGAGTGGCCCAACGGAAGCCTCTCCTCAGTGCAAGACACAAGAAAGCCCGTATGGAGTTTGCTAAAAAACACCCGAAGGACTCCAAGATGGTGAGAAATAAGATTCTCTGGTCTGATGAGACCAAGATAGAACTTTTTGGCCTTAATTCTAAACGGTATGTGTGGAGAAAACCAGGCACTGATCTTCACCTGTCCAATACAGTCTCAACAGTGAAGCATGGTGGTGGCAGCATCATGCTCATCCGTCCACGACGGATCTGGATTGATGAGCTCGCCGCTCGTAGGATATGTATATGAGGCGCATTTACTCTATGTGAGTACCTGTTTTAAAACTTAATAAAGACACCGCTCTGTTTAAAAATACTACACTATGTTGGCATCCTTATATCCTTTCATATGCTGGCTTTGCTACCACTGATGCTGCTATTGAGAGAGTAAAGTACAGGGACTACCGGCTCCGGTCCAGGGACCCCCAGAGAGGGATCATCTCCTCCATTTACCTTCTATGCGGTTGTCCCATTGCCGCAAGGTAAGGGGCCATTACCCATCTGTGTGTGTGTTCAAGCACGAAGAGGATACACTTTTACCCTCTCTCTTTCGGCACCTCACTGGTCACCGGTTGCACATTTTGGATTGCTAAAGGATCACTGAACATTTTTTTTTTTTTTTTTTTGGCACTTATGTTTGATGCATTTTACAAATTTGGATTTCACGCAAATAATACGTCCTCTGTGGCTGTCTCTTTGTAGCTAGATGCCATACACTTGTTTTTTGCACTAATGCGTTTTTGCACAATATTTATTTTGTATTTGTATACGTTTTCTATATACCATTTTTTTGCAGTCTGCACCCTTTTTTCATATTGTTTACACATGGTATGTTTTGTGATATTGGTTGCAAGTAATTTTATTGGCTTATAGACACAATTTACCTATAAAGGTTGCACAAGGACACTATAGCACCTTAAGGTTTATCTGCACATGCTACACAAGCACTAGGTGTATATGTGGACTATTGGTATTCATTGGGCCGAAGGTTTACCTTCCAACAAGACAATGACCCTAAGCACACAGCTAAAATAACGAAGGAGTGGCTTCACAACAACTCCGTGACTGTTCTTGAATGGCCCAGCCAGAGCCCTGACTTAAACCCAATTGAACATCTCTGGAGAGACCTAAAAATGGCTGTCCACCAACGTTTACCATCCAACCTGACAGAACTGGAGAGGATCTGCAAGGAGGAATGGCAGAGGATCCCCAAATCCAGGTGTGAAAAACTTGTTGCATCTTTCCCAAAAAGACTCATGGCTGTATTAGATCAAAAGGGTGCTTCTACTAAGTACTGAGCAAAGCATCTGAATACTTAGGACCATGTGATATTTCAGTTTTTCTTTTTTAATAAATCTGCAAAAATGTCAACAATTCTGTGTTTTTTCTGTCAATATGGGTGCTATGTATGCATTAATGGGGAAAAAAAATTAACTAAAATGATTTTAGCAAATGGCTGCAATATAACAAAGAGTGAAAAATTTAAGGGGGTCTGAATACTTTCCGTCCCCACTGTGTATATATATATATATATATTTTTTTTTAAAGTGAGTCCATGTCAAGGGAGCTAAAGTTAACGGCTCGGCAGCCCACTTTTCTTAACTTAAAGCAAAGTTCACAAACACGGATTTTGCATGCACAGGTCTTCTCCAACAAACAACAATGAAAAATGCTAGCCCATCTGGATACATTTCAGCAGCAATGCCATTGTTAGCATTGGTTTTCCTGACCACAAGCTCCTCAGGCTCCCTTAGCCTTGGTTGCAGCACCTCACTACATGGGTCCTCTCTTGGCCCTCCTGGGTTGTTCAGTCCCTTGAACTTGCTCCCTCCACACAATTACAGATTCCCTCTAGCCCCCTGGACCCGCTATCCACCTCAAATTTCTCAGCCTCCAAGATTTGCATAGCTGTCCCAACTTTCCCAGTCCTTGGGCAAGGAATCCCCCACATAAGGGATGCAGTCTCCAACAGTAACTCCCAGCTCTCCTGAATTGGCTCTATCTCCACATGGCAGCAACTGCACTGAGCTATGCTCGGATTTGGCTTTTAATGATCCTGCCCAGCTGTGCATTCACACAGGCCGTAGGCATCTATCAAAACCTGGATACAGGACTGAAAGCTCCATCCCACCCAAGACTCCTTGGAATCTTCAAGCTCCAGGCCCCGATCTGGAATCCACTACCAAATCCAGAGAAAACTTACTGTAAGACACAGTTTTCTCTGCTCACAAACCACCTACCGGAGCTCCTGAATTTGGACCTTGAAGTCCTATGTTATCTCTATACCAATTTACACATTGTCACAATATATATGTGTGTGTGCGCGCGCGCGCGTGTGTGTGTGTATATGTATATATATATATATATATATATATATATATATATATCAAATATATAATTCAGTTCAAGTTAAAAAAATCCCTCCCAGATTAATACCAGGGCACCAGCAATTTTGTTTACTGATATGGATGACATTTGCATTTACCGCATGCATGTCAAGCTCACACGTAAGCAAACCTAATGTCATTCAGGATTTGGGTGATTGAAAACATGTGAAAATGTCATTGTCGTGCTAATTTGTGTTAATGCCAACCTGAATCGATCTTATCTTAATGTTTCATGCTAACATTTTATGCGAAAAAAATATTTTCCAGCATGTGTTGCAATGAAGCATTAAAAACTGTAAAGTTCTCCTAAAGTAACACATTAACATTCACTTTGACCTTTACCATTCCCTAACAAACATAAAAATTGCACATATGTGATATCTTCTTAATCACTAGACTTTGGCAGATATAATATAGAGGTAAATAGCTGGGGCTGCACAAATTGCAAATGACATAAGTGTGCATGTACATGTTAGGTGAAAAGAGAATTATTTTAAATTGTTATCTTTTGATTTTATCGCTTCAGATACCCACAATTGTATGGAATTTTTTTTTTAACTTGAATATTTAAGCATGCAAAGATGCTCCTTTTTACTGCTATAATTGCATTCTTATGTAACTAGCACTGGCATGTGAAGGGTTACACAGCCATTTGTTAGTACTGTAGTCTATGTAACATATAGGGTTAGTAGCCAGGTTTCATGAGCCAGTGCATTTGTAATCAGACAGTGAAAATGGTAATGTAAATGCTTATTTGTGTCACTAACATCTTCGATCGCTCAACCATTAAAAGGTCACAGAGCTTCTTTATTAATCTCAAAACTGGAGCCAGCCTGTACGTGACATTTCACTGGGCTGGCAGACTTGAACCCCAGTTCCTAACATGAGCCAAGGGCAGGTGGCCGGAGATGGACAACTGTTAGGATATGTGTTGTTCTTGGACACATCAAGCAGAGCTGTTGACTGGCTGTCTTCTTAAGCGTATGAATCATGTTGCCAGTAGGCCAATGTTTTATTGGCACAGATGGCATGTTTAGCTGCAGGCTAATTCCTGGGTATTTTTAACATTGACTTTGAATTGTTGCTTTATGTCTCCGAATCCACAAGGGCTGCTGCTTCCGACTTTGAAGAAACCCTGCAACCAAATGACTTTAGCAGGAAAAATGAATGACACATTTGCAGTTTCTTGTTCTATAACGCCAGTAGGAGACAGGAATTTGTGAAATAGCTTTCAACATAATTCTATTTTTATTTTGCTTTGCAGCAATCCTGAAGAATTTGCAGATTGCATTACCTTCACTAAATAATGGAACTTGTAACTATTAAGAGCAATTCTCCTGATTAGCACATTTGTAATAAGCCTTGGGGATAATATCAGATAAATACAGTATCTCACAAAAGTGAGTACAACCCTCACAATTTTGTAAATATTTTATTATATCTTTTTATGTAACACCACTGAAGAAATTACACTTTGCTACAATGTAAAGTAGTGAGTGAGTTGCCAACCTACCAGTTTGAAATTTACTGACACGACACCCAAAATTCACTAGCACGGCCAAGTTTTTACTGGCATTTCCAAATGTTGCAAAGTTACAGTTTTAAGTGCAAATTTCAGTATTTAGGCTACAAACTAGTATAATATGCAATTAGCAATGTGATTTAAGGTAGATATTAAAGCAAAAAATATATTTCTTATTTTATTTTTGATATAGTAAGCTCAGGGACAGGACTCAGGAGGGCAAGAAATTAGAATGGGCAGGCATAAACACGTGAAATTGACTCTCACAGTGACCCTGATAGCAGTGTGCAGCAGCACAGATGATGATGACACCTCAGCGACAGGACACATCCCCTCCTGAGTCACAGTGACAGTCGCTTCCCACGCCAGGTGGTTGCTTCAGTCCACTCCAATTCAAACAGCACTGACAGTCCAGCTCCCGGCTTGCCTTGTTCCCGTCCCGCAGACCGACACACAAGGCTCTGGCCGACCGGCTCAGCTTCTTTGCACCATACCATCACATGACATGCCCAGGCACCACCTCCACCAGACCCGCCCAAACACACTGTAGCAGGCACTTGGATGGTTTCTGCCGGCTCCAAACCAGAGCTGTGCATGCGCAGTTCCGTGCCTAGCGTCACAGCCATATTTTTTACTGGCAATCTTTTCCTGTCACTGTCATTTACTGGCAGGAGAAAGTTGCCTGTTTTTTACTGGATGCCAGTAAAAATACTGGCGGTTGGCAACACTGGTGTACAGCTTGTATAACAATGTAAATTTGCTGTCCCCTCAATATAACTCAACACACAGCCATTAATGTCTAGACTGCTGGCAACAAAAGTGAGCACATCCTTCAGTGAAAATTTCCAAATTGGCCCAAAGTGTCAATATTTTGTGTGGCCACCATTATTTTATAGCACTGCCTTAACCCTCTTTGGCATGGAGTTCACCAGAGCTTCACAGGTTGCCACTGGAGTCCTCTTCCAATCCTCCATGATGTTAGAGACCTTGTGCTCCTCCACCTTTTGCTTGAGGATGCCCCACAGATGCTCAATAGGGTTTAGGTCTGGAGACATGCTTGGTCAGTACATCACCTTTACACTCTGCTTCTTTAGCAAGGCAGTGGTCGTCTTGGAGGTGTGTTTGGGGTTGTTATCATGTTGGAATACTGCCCTGTGGCCCAGTCTCTGAAGGGAGGGGATCATGCTCTGCTTCAGTATGTCACAGTATATGTTGGCATTCAAGGTTACCTCAATGAACTATAGCTCCCCAGTGCTGGCAGCACTCATGCAGCTTCAGACCATGACCCTCCCACCACCATGCTTGACTGTAGGCAAGACACACTTGTCTTTGTACTCATCCCCTGGCTGCTGCCACACACGCTTGACACCATCTGAACCAAAAAAGTTTATCTTGGTCTCATCAGACCGCAGGACATGGTTCCAGTAATCCATGTCCTTAGTCTGCTTGTATTCAGCAAACTGTTTGCGGGCTTTCTTGTACATCATCTTTATAAGAGGCTTCCTTCTGGGATGACAGCCATGCAGACCATTTTGATGCAGTGTGTGGCGTATGGTCTAAGCACTGAGGGGCTGACCCCCCACCCCTTCAACCTCTGCAGCAATGCTGGCAGCACTCATACATCTATTTCCCAAAGACAACCTCTGGATATGATGCTGAGCATGTGAACTCAACTTTTTTGGTTGACCATGGCGAGGACTGTTCTGAGTGGAACCTGTCCTGTTAAACTGCTGTATGGTCTTGGCCACCGTGCTGCAGCTCAGTTTTAGGGTCTTGGCAATCTTCTTATAGCCTAGGCCATCTTTATGTAGAGCAAAAATTATTTTTTTTCAGATCCTCAGAGAGTTCATTGCCATGAGGTGCCATGTTGAACATTCAGTGACCACTATGAGAGAGTGAGTGTGATAACACCAAATTTAACACACCTGCTCCCCATTCACACCTGAGACCTTGTAACACTAACCAGTCACATGATACTAGGGAGTGAAAATGGCTAATTGGGCCCAATTTGGACATTTTCACTTAAGGGTGTACTCACTTGTCAGCGGTTTAGACATTAATGGCTGTGTGTTGAGTTATTTTGAGGGGAAAGCAAATTTACACTGTTATACAGGCTGTATACTTACTACTTTACATTGTAGCAAAGTGTCATTTCTTCAGTGTTGTCACATGAAAAGATATAATAAAATATTTACAAAAATGTGAGGGGTGTACTCACTTTTGTGAGATACTGTACATCAGTTTTCTAGTTTAACTAAATTAATGCTGGTCACACACGTTATGTTTTGATTTGAAGAAAATATCTCCATAGCAAAATATTTTCATACTCAGATGATTAGACATAAGGAACAATCTAATGCTGGTTGTAAGACAAAGACTGTTACCTTAACCCCAAAGATATCCTAATACTCAACATGGGCAATATACAGCCATACCACACACACATTACAGTCTCCTAAGATCAAATAGAATAATTATACCTCCCCTACACACTGTTTCCTGCAGCCCCATTCAATTTTTATGATTTACTTGGATCTTATCTGAATGCCTGTGTCAAAATACCTTACAATTCAATACAATTTTTTTAGAAAATACAACATAGCTATAATTGTTGTGGTTATGTTTAAAGTGACTCTGTCATAAAAAAAATAATTGTCATGTACTTTTATGATGAGCCTGAAATGATGAAGGTAGTCTCTTGCACAGCTTCCATCTGCGCACCCCTGGAATTTGAGACAGGGTCTGCAGAGGTGATGGAAAAGCATAAGTGCCAGCGGGCCAATACTGTGGAATGGAAGTTGAGAGTACTGGTATCGGGTCAGCAGAAGTACAGCTGGTAGTACCCTGAGAATGTGCCAAGTTCAGTTAAAGGTGGAGTTGGGTTCCAAGCAGGGTCATCTTTAATATTTACTGGACCCTGGGCAAACATTTTCTTGCCCCCCCTTCCATGCTATTTCACTCTCCACATGCTTTGAGACATACAATAAATAACAGCTAGACTCAAAATCAGTTTACTGATTCAGATCAGGCAGTGATTGTGATTGGTTGCCAAAGGTTGCAGTGTATCATTACCGCTCACTGACTGGCTGCTAGAGGTTACAGCAAACATTATGGCTCACTGTTTATTTTCTAGAGGTTACAGCACATGACTTCTGCTTGTTGATTGGTTGCTAGAGATTACTGTACATCGATACTGCTTACTGATTGATTGCTAGAGGTTACTGGACATCTATACCACTCACAAATTGGTTACTATAGGTTACTGCACATTATTACTGCTCATTGATTGGTTCCTAGAGGTAACTGCATATCCTTACAACTCAATGATTGCTTGAAAAAGGTTAGTACACAGCATTACTCCTCACTGTAATTCGATCAAAAAGGTAAGTCATTTTCTATGCCACATCCCTAAGCATGGTGCATCAAAACTGTAATTATAGTAAAAAGTGTGGGACTTTTGAGGCACAGCATTTTAGTAAAAAATATAAAACTTTATTTAATTTCCTTAAAAGTAAACATATAATAACAGACTTATAATAGAAATCTAATTATAAAACAGTCAATTCTAACCACTGCAGTGATTTATACAACATAGTCTTTCCGCTCCACGCATTTCTTGGACGTGGTCCTCTTCATCAGGAATAAAAAACTTTTATTGCTATGTTCTAAATAGAGTGACAAGATTTGTTTTAAATGAATAATCATATCAATAGAACATAATTTCACATATCATGCCATAACCCTTCCCCGGGGACTGTGACATGCACTCAGGTATTTCCCTCATGGTTCAACTGTATACAGCATAGGGGTCCCAAAGGGGAGCCCTCTCCCCCTTCTCCTCCTCCTCCAACCTCCAACCTCCAGCATGGTTTATCCATTTATCTATTTACTAATTTCATTAGTTTCATTAAATTTTTGTGTAATTTAAATAATATCTAGAAGTTTTATCATCATTATTATTATTAATTTATATTGGCTTGACTCTTGACTGGCAGATTTTATCAGGCTAATTGACATTAAAGGGTACTATTTCCTATGTGTAAAAGTAAATTACTGCTCACTGATTGGTTGTCAAAGGTTACAGCACATTATCTCCTCATTGCCTGCACACCATGGTCTGGGGAGGTGAGGGGACCCATTAACAGACAGAAAACTCCTAGGAATCCTAGGACTCCTGGGATTAGTGGCAATGCTGGGGGGGGGGTGTGATCAGTGGAAATGCTGGAGGGTTGATGGGATCAGTAATAGTGGTGGGGGGATTGGATTAGTTAGGAGGCAGTACAGTACACTGTGGCAAATTCTGAATCATGTAGAGCAGGGGTCTCCAAAGTACGGCCCGCATGCCACATTTGGCCCGCTAGGATGTTTCTTCTGTCACACAGTCATCAGACTCACTGCAGGGATGGTCTCTGCTCGGGTTGCGGGGCTTGCTCTGCATACTTACAGGCAGTGGGGGCTGTGCAGCACAAGTCCCGCTACTTGAGAAACCCGAGATAGTTCAGATTCATTTAGTGCAGACAGGCAGCACCTCCCGCCGCAGGTAAATTCAGTGCCCCTAATGCTGTCATGTTACATACAGCGTGCCCGTGTAACAGCCGGGCGGGAGCCGGGAGGTGCAGTAGATCTGCAATACAGCCAGCCCTTCAGAGGAGTACCACAGCGGTAACATACACAGATCTACAGAGGAAATATAGGATGGTACAGGGAGACTGATGGAGAAAGAAATGTGCTCTGGTGGGGACGCAAGAGAAGGGGGGGACTCTGATGGGGGACAAAAGTGTGGAGGGAGGAGGCTGTAATGGAGGACACAAGTGTGAAAGGGGGGCTCTGATGAGGACACATATTCAGGGGGGATTATGATAGGGACACAATTGTTCAGGGGGTCTCTAATGGGGGCACAAGTGTGGGGGGGCTCTGATGGGGACACATATTCAGGGGGGATTATGATGGGGACACAATTGTTCAGGGGGTCTCTGATGTGAACACAAATGTGGGAGGGGGACTCTAATAGGGGACACAAGTGTTTGGGGGGCTCTGATGGGGACACAAATTCAGGGGCATTATGATCGAGACACAGTTGTTCAGAGAGTCTCTGGTGGGGACACAAATGTGAGAGGGGGACTCTGATAGAGGACACAAGGATGGGGGGCGCTGCTGGGGACAGAAATGGGCAGGGAGTCTCTGATGGGAACACAGATGTACTGTATGGGGAAAGCCTAATGCGTGCACACGATCGGACATTCCGACAACAAATTCGATAGGAGCTTGTTGACGGAAATTCCAACCGTGTGTAGGCTCCTTCGGACATTTTTTATCGAAATTTCCGACAACAAAATCCATTGTCAGAAATTCCGATCATGTGTACACAGTTTAAACGCACAAAATTCCACGCATGCTCGGAATCAAGCAGAAGAGCCACACTGGCTATTGAACTTCATTTTTCTCGGCTCGTCGTACGTGTTGTACGTCACTGTGTTCTTGACGTTCGGAATTTCCGACAACATTTGTGCGACCGTGTGTATGCAAGACAAGTTTGAGCCAACATCCATCGGAAATAAATCACAGGATTTCGTTATCGGAATGTCCGATCGCGTGTACGCGGCATTAGTGTTTAGCCCTGGTGCACGAGGCTCCGGTCTCTGATGGCAGCCTTTCAAATGCTATTTTATTTCATGGCTGAGGATTCATTTCTAAATAACTTTTTTTTTTGGCCTGCGAATATCTGTGAAATACATGATGTGGCCCTTGAAGTAAAAAGTTTAGAGAGCCCTGATCTAGAGCAAAGCTGGAAATCTTTGGCAAGTATATAGTGTGGGATTCTACCAATGTAATGGGGAATTTACAAATCTACACCCACCACTAATTTAAGGGGGGCTTCTACATGGACCACCAATGAAAGGGAGGATTTGTAACTGATCACAAATGTAAGTTTTGATTTTTTTTTTAACGATTACCAATATAAAGACGAGTTTCTACACTGGCTACCAATGTAATGGGGATTTACACTGACCACTAGGGATGAGCCGAACATCCCGCAGTTCGGTTTGCACCAGAATTTGCAAATGGACCAAAACTTTGCACGAACGTTAGAACCCCATTGAAGTCTATGGGACTCGAACGTTCAAAATCAAAAGTGCTAATTTTAAAGGCTAATTTGCATGGTATAGTCCTAAAAAGGGTTTGGGAACCCGGGTCCCACCCCAGGGGACATGTATCAATGCAAAAAAAAACTGCTGTTTTTTTGGGAGCAGTGATTTTAATGATGTTTAAATGAACAAAAAAAGTGAATTATTCCTTTAAATATCGTACCTGGGGGGTGTCTATAGTATGCCTGTAAAGTGGCACGTGTTTCCCGTGCTTAGATCAGTCCCTGCACAAAATTTAATTTTTAAAGGAATAAAAGTCATTTAAAACTGCTTGCGGCTTTAATGTAATGTCGGGTCCTGGCAATATGGATGAAAATCAGTGAGACAAACAGCAGGGGTACCCCCCACCCCTCAGTCCATTACCAGGCCCTTTGGGTCTTGTATGGATATTAACCACCGCATGACGATGTACGTCCAAACTTTGAAGGGATATATCGTTATGGCAGCAGCTAGCTGCCATAACCCCGGTATCCCAGTTTTCATGCAGCCGTTGGTAGCGGTGGAGGCGATCGCATCTGTCTCCGTCCTGTGCCTGGAGAAGAGTGAGGCTAAGATGGCGCCCACTCGTCTCCATGACACTGCTGGGCGGAAGCGACGTCAAAACGTCACTTCCGCCCACGCCTCTTAAAGACATATTTTTTTAAATGTCATTTTTTTAATGACTTTTTTTTTGCATTCTAGTGTAAATATGAGATCTGAGGTCTTTTTGACCCCAGATCTCATATTTAGGAGGTCCTGTCATGCTTTTTTCTATTACAAGGGATGTTTACATTACTTGTAATAGGAATAAAAGTAACACAATTTTTTTTTTAAAACAGTGTAAAAAAAAAAAAATATAATGTAAAATAAATAATAAAAATAAAAAAAATGTTATAAAACCCCCCGTCCCAACGACCTTGTGCGCAGAAGTGAACGCATATGCGAGTAGCGCCCGCATATGAAAACGATGGTCAAACCAAACATGTGAATTATTGCCGCGACCGGTAGAGCAAGAGCAATAATTCTAGCCCTAGACTTCATCTGTAACGCAAAACATGCAACCTGTAGAATTTTTTTAAATGTCGCCTATGGAGATTTTTGAGGGTAAAAGTTTGACGCCATTCCACGAGCGGGCGCAATTTTGAAGCGTCACATGTTGGGTATCAATTTACTTGGCGTAACATTATATTTCACAATATAAAAACAAAATTGGCTAACTTTACTGTTGTCTTATTTTTTTATTCAAAAAAGTGAATTTTTTCCACAAAAAGTGCACTTATAAGACCTCTGAGCAAATACGGTGCAAAAAAAAGTATTGCAACGACCGCCATTTTATGCTCTAGGGTGTTAGAAAAAAAAAAAATATATATATATATATATATATATATATAATGTTTGGGCGTTCTAAGTAATTTTCTAGCAAAAAAACCTGTTTTAAACATGTAAACACCTACAATCCAAAACGAGGCTGGTCCTTAAGTGGTTAAGGGGAACCCCGCACCCAAGTTAAAAAAAGGAAAGGCGTGGGGCCCCCAGGCCCTATATACTCTGAACAGCAGTATACAGGCGGTGCAAACAAGACAGGGACGGTAGGTTTGTTGTTAGGTAGAATCTGTTTGTAATTTTGAACTGGTACATTTTTAAAATGTAGCTTCAGCGAATAAATCTATTCTAAGCTTTTTGGAAAACATAGGGAAGGGTTATCAACCTTGTAACATTTGTTTTGCTGTCTGTGCACCTTTTCAGAAGATTTCACCTCACTTTCTGTCCCAATGACAAATGTTTTTTGACAATTTGGGGTTTTTAGTGAAACAAGGATTGGGGATAAAGCATCAGTGGAGAGGAGAAACGCTTTCCCCATATTAACTCTTACAGGAGAGAATTTCCCTTCCTAGGGGTAGATTTCATCTCACTTCCTGTTGTCACCTTCCGTTTGCAAGTAGGAGTCATTTGTAAGTTGGATGTTGGAAAGTAGGGGCCTGCCCTATATATTCTGCAGAAATTGGGGCCTTAGGTGTTGGTGTTGCCACAACACTGTGAGCCCTCACAGGGCCTTGCTGTGAAATATTAGATCAAGAATTGTAATTACATGCCCCTGTTGAACAGGGTCAGAAAAATTGGGCCTTTGGTGATGGTGGTGGTGGTGCTGGTGCCACAACACTGTCAGTCCTCACAGTTACTCTTGGTGGGCGCAGAAACGGCCCTGCTGTGAAATATTAGATCAAGAATTGTAATTACATGTCCCTGTTGAACAGGGGCAGAATAATTGGGCCTTAGGCACTGGTGCCACAACACTGCAACCAATCACAGATACTCTAGTTGGAGAGCAGGAATGAGCCCTGCTGCAAAGTATTGCATCAAAAATTGTAATTACACGCCCCTGTTAAACAGGGACAGAAAAATTGGGCCTTAGCCACTGGTGGCGGTGCCCAGAGCCAAAAATATTCTTACAAGCTATCAGCATGATAATTGAGGAGGAAGAGGATAGTCACTCAGCATAACATGATAGTCACTCAGCATCAGCATAGGGAGTCTTGAAGGAATCTGACATGTCAAATAAAATAATTCGATTACATCAGCATCAGGTGCTTGGCATCTGGTGGTGATCCAAGACTGATTCGTTTTTATGAAGGTCAGCCGATCGACCGAGTCGGTGGGCAGGCGCACCCTGTGAGCGGTTACAAAGCCTCCAGCAGCACTGAATATGCGTTCTGAAAGAATGCTGGATGCAGGACAGGCCAGTAGCTCAATTGCATACTGTGCAAGCTCTGGCCAGTGGTCCATCCTCAGGACCCAGTAACCCAGAGAAATTTCGGTGGGAAAGGTGTCCAAGTCAGATCTTGCCCCTATGTATTCCTGCACCATGTAAAACAGACGCTGGCGATAGTTGCTTGAACCGATCATACCTTGGGGCTGTGGACTAAAAAAATGTCTGAACGCATCGGTCAGGTGGCCACCTTCTCCACCGCTCCTTCTTTGACTGACTGAAGCCTCAGCAACACGTTGTCCAGGAACAGGAGTTTGTAACCTCCCAGTCTCTGGGAACGCGTTGCACAGACCTTTCTGCAAGGCCTCCCGAAGATGTTTTATCCTCTGCTCCCTCTGCGATAGCAAGATAAGGTCCACAACCTTACCCTTGTAACGTGAATTACGGAGGGTTGCCAGCCAGTAACGATCCCTCTCCTTGATACCAGGAATACGAGGATCCTTCCGCAGGCTTTGCAGGATCAGGGAGGCCATGCAGCGTAGGTTTGCTGAGGCATTTGGTCCAGAGTCCTCTGGGTCACTAAGGACGACATAAAAGAAAAGAAAAAAAAGAAAGAAAATAAAAGAAAAAACGTGCGCTCATAATGAACATAATCTGTGTAAAAAATACATAATCTAAATCCCTGTAAGAAAATCAGAAATGTGCATCAAAAAAATATTGATAATTAATAAATGGTAAAAAGCTGTGAAAAAATATGCTTAAAAAGTGTCATAACATTTCAAGAAAAGTTTTCACACCCCAAATGGATAAGGAACAGTCCTTAGATGAAATACTCCAAGGAGCGAAAGTTCTTATGATGAACAGTAGGAGAGGGAGTCCCATACATAAACAGTTACTTCACAGAAGCAGGAGGAAGCATCCACCTTTCGACCAGTCGGACACTGCACATATATATGGAGAGGGAGGGAAATGAGGATAAGAGCTCTCATATAGTCCCACAGTATTAAAAGGTGGACCCTTACCCTCAATGATGGACCTCCTCTCTGGCAAGGTCTCACATGCAGGCAGAATTTGCCCTCTGCAGGGACTGTGGATGGATGGTGTCCGAATCCAGCTCATACAGTGTGCGTCACCAGCTTGGCTTCTACCAACTCGTCCACCTGGGGGGGAAGGAGTGACAAGCACACTTGTCCCAAAGAGAGGTGGATAAAAAACAAAGGAGGGGCTCCGATGGTGTAATAAAGTTTTGGAACTTTTTGCTAGTTAAAACAATGGAGTCACAACAAGTGAGCTCCGTGAATACAATATAAAAAAGCCGGCATAAAAATAGCAAACACCCGTGCAAATCATGGGGCGGACTGAGTGATGGCTTACGATGCGTAGCCATGCCCTACTAGATTGTTGTCCTTCTTGGGCACCCCTCTGTCTGGGCTCACATTACTGCCTTCCTCTAGCTGAGTACCATCATCAGAGCCTTCAAAACGCTGGGCATCCTCCTGGAGCATGTACCCAACACTGTGGTCAAACAGTTCGGGGGACTCCTCAGGAGGACATAGTGGGGCTAGGAAAGAAGTGACTGATGCCATTGAGTCGAGGGAAGAGGCCGCGTTGGCAGCTGCTTTGCCAGACAAAGTACCCTGAGCCTGGGTGAGAGAGGATGAGGAGGATGAGGACGGCTTGGTCATCCACTCGACCAAGTCTTCTGCATGTTGCGGCTCAACATGGCCAGCTGCCGAAAAAAAGGCCAAGCGTGTCCATGACCAGCACTGTTGCCTCTGGACACAGAGCCTGCTTGCCCTCTTTTATTGGCTTGTGACTGTCTGCCTCTCCTTGTTGGCCTTCCAGACGTGGGTATATATAGTGTAGCGCTAATGTTAGATTACAAAAGAATTTAATTTTGCAAAGAACAAATATATCCAACTTTTAACTTGAACCACCATAAATTCAAAAATGGTACCACAAAGGATCTCAATAGATATCCATTAGCCTAAAGAAATCTAAAAACCAATGAATAATCACAATCAGGTGGTAGTGTCTGTATATCTCATAAATGAATTTAAAGAGACAATACACACTAGAGGGGTCAGGAGAAATAAATACATCCAACCATTTTGTTCATAGTGCCACATGTACGAAGTAATGCTGGAAAGGATTTCTGTTTGTATAAAGGTTCAAACATGTAATAGAAAGTCCCAAATAGATGGTGATATCTATACGCCACATAGATAGGTTGAAAGGAGGTGGTATATAATGATAAAGTCCCCCATGTGGAAGCAAATACAGGCTTACCGGAACCGTTGGACTCACGGAGACATATATCCCCTGAGTCAGAAAGGCTTGTGTTGCCACCGGGCAATGAGGTGAAGTATCTCGATGGACCAATATGGAATCCGGATGCTGTTTCCAAGGCTCCCAAAAAAGGTTTTCTTATGTAACCAGATTTGTAGTGGCTCATAAAAGATAAAAAAGGGGCCACATAGTATAATACCGTTTTTGTAAGGTTGAATTTATTGTGATAAAAAACTTACATGTTCCATAGTAAAAAGCGCTTAAGGTAAAATTGATGGCAGGCAGTGGAGTCTCCCGACGCGTTTCGTCTCATTAGACTTCCCCATATGAAGGCTAATGAGACGAGACGCGTCGGGAGACTCCACTGCCTGCCATCAATTTTACCTTAAGCGCTTTTTACTATGGAACATGTAAGTTTTTTATCACAATAAATTCTACCTTACAAAAACGGTATTATACTATGTGGCCCCTTTTTTATCTTTTATGAGCCACTACAAATCTGGTTACATAAGAAAACCTTTTTTGGGAGCCTTGGAAACAGCATCCGGATTCCATATTGGTCCATCGAGATACTTCACCTCATTGCCCGGTGGCAACACAAGCCTTTCTGACTCAGGGGATATATGTCTCCGTGAGTCCAACGGTTCCGGTAAGCCTGTATTTGCTTCCACATGGGGGACTTTATCATTATATACCACCTCCTTTCAACCTATCTATGTGGCGTATAGATATCACCATCTATTTGGGACTTTCTATTACATGTTTGAACCTTTATACAAACAGAAATCCTTTCCAGCATTACTTCGTACATGTGGCACTATGAACAAAATGGTTGGATGTATTTATTTCTCCTGACCCCTCTAGTGTGTATTGTCTCTTTAAATTCATTTATGAGATATACAGACACTACCACCTGATTGTGATTATTCATTGGTTTTTAGATTTCTTTAGGCTAATGGATATCTATTGAGATCCTTTGTGGTACCATTTTTGAATTTATGGTGGTTCAAGTTAAAAGTTGGATATATTTGTTCTTTGCAAAATTAAATTCTTTTGTAATCTAACATTAGCGCTACACTATATATACCCATACTGTTTACAAATTTCCTTATTTTGTGTGTGAGCTGCTTTGACAGAGTAAGCGCTGTGTTTTTGATTAATTTTTTTCACTGGCCTTCCAGACGTACTATTGGCCTGCAGTGAGATGTAGCTGCACAAAACTAGGATGTATATATATACCGATTGTACTGCATCTAGCAGAATCAACTGCCTGCCTGTAGTATTATTAGTATGAGAACACCTGCACTTGTCTTCAGGTACCTATACTGTAGGTGCAACTGTGCAGGGTTACACAGTACACTAACTGGAAATACTTCAAGAGCCTGCCTGTGCTATTAATAGTATAAGAAGAAGCACACAAGCACCTGGCTTCAGGTAGCTATACTGTAGGTGCACTGTGCAGGGTACACAGTACACTAACTGGAAATACTTCAAGAGCCTGCCTGTGCTATTAATAGTATCAGAAGAAGCACACAATCACCTGTCTTCAGGTACCTATACTGTAGGTGCAACTGTGCAGGGTACACAGTACACTAACTGGAAATACTTCAAGAGCCTGCCTTTGCTATTAATAGTATCAGAAGAAGCACACAAGCACCTGGCTTCAGGTAGCTATACTGTAGGTGCAACTGTGCAGGGTTACACAGTACACTAACTGGAAATACTTCAAGAGCCTGCCTGTGCTGTTAATAGTATCAGAAGAAGCACACAAGCACCTGGCTTCAGGTAGCTATACTGTAGGTGCAACTGTGCAGGGTTACACAGTACACTAACTGGAAATACTTCAAGAGCCTGCCTGTGCTGTTAATAGTATCAGAAGAAGCACACAAGCACCTGGCTTCAGGTAGCTATACTATAGGTGCAACTGTGCAGGGTACATAGTACACTGGAAATACTGTAAAAATACCTGCCTGCCTGTCAGTATATTAAGAAGAGAATAACAGGAACGGATCTAGCTAAACTGAATACAGTGTCTATATATACAACACCTGGGATGCAAATATATACACAATACACTGCAAGTGCAGCTAACTGACTCGACCTGCCTACTCTATCTAACTTAAATCAAATGACACTGTCTCTTTGTCTATCTATCTCTCTCCACCACAACACACCATATAGTGTGGGGCGTGTACTAAACCCCCTGAGCCATAATTGGCCAAAGCCCCCCTGGCTTTGGCCAATTACAGCTCTCTGCACGCACGGTGCTGTGATTGGCCAAGCATGCGGGTCATAGTGTATGCTTGGCCAATCATCAGCCAGCAATGCACTGCTATGCCGCAGTGAATTATGGGCCGTGACGCGTCACTCGAATTTGGTGCGAATGGCCCATAATGTTCGGAATTCGGCGAACGACCGAACACATGATGTTCGAGTTGAAGCTCATCCCTACTGACCAGTAATGTAGGGGCAGTGACAGCAGTGACATTCATTGTTAATGACACCCTCATGCATCGGCTGAAATGTGCGTATTCACATGCACCGAAATTCAGGGTGCTGTGGCAACATGTTATTTTGAAGAATGGTTCCACCTCCAATTTGCCCACCTTTGCAGAACAGGCTGATGTTAGGCTTAATGGCTATAGTTGTAGGCAGGACTTTCAAGCATGATCCTTTACCTCCCCAGTGGGCAGCATTCAGCAGAAGTGATGGTGGATATGACCTCAGGGGGACCTGATATACATATGAATGCCGCCTCTATTTACATATCAATGTTGCGGTCCGTGACTACTTACATTTAAATGCCGCCGCTATTTACATATCAGTGCAGGTTATTTATATGTAAACACAGGGGCTGCAGGTGAGTCATCTGTACATGGCAAAAGGGCAGAGCTGGGTAACAGCAAAAGAACTTTACACTGAGATCCCTTCCAGGGATAAGGGAATTTAAAATGGGATAGTTGGCAAGTATGAGGCAGATGCTTTGGGCCCCACAACAAAGATGGGGCCCAGGGCAGCTGCCCCTTTTGCCCTGCCTTAAAAACGGTTCTGGTCCCAAGCCTGGTCTAGTAGCAGCCGAGCAGGAAAGCACCAAATTGTAGGCACAATCAGAGTCTGAGACCAGTAAAGGTTGGTAACAAGCAGGCAGTGAGGTATGAACTTGCCAGACAGGAGCATAGTCAGTAATCCAGGTAGAAGTAGGTAGATAGAGAACAAGCAGACAAGGGTAATCCGAGAATGAGCCAGGTCAATCACAAACTCAGAATAAGTATCTGGATCAAGAACACAGGACCAAGACTTGAGACTATTCAGAAAAGAGCTTGTGCAGATTTCAAGTTTAAATAGGCCACTTGGCAATAGCGAACATGAGTGTAGGTCCACCCATGCGTATGTTCATACGTGCTGACAATGATGCATGTGCACTTAGACTTCTATGCCCGCAAATATGTGCACACATATTAGCCTGATGGTATGGTGTTCCTGGCAGTCATGCTGAGTCTCTGACCTTGAACAAATAAAGAGGTAAGGGACTCTGACACTTTTTTGAAACTCATTTATAGCATGTTCATTCCATTAATGTGACTCAAAAGTATTGAAGCCACACAGCAAGCATTTTCAAAAAGGGGCTGCAATGGGCAGCTCCATGACTTTTCTCATGGCAGTATTTCACTGAACTGAAAGAGGAAGTAAACCCTGGTGGGTTTTACTTCCTCTTTATTTTCCTGCAAAGGTAAAGCATAATGGGCTACTATGCACCACATAGTAGCCCATTACATGTCACTTACTTGAAAACGAAGCCTGCAATGTCACCACTGTCCCCACTAGCAGCGAGCGACCATCTTCACCCCTCTTCCTTCCGGGGCTGCGAACTCCAGCTCTGTGACTGGCCGGAGTCGTGTGACATCACTCCCATGCCCAAGCTGCCAGTCACAGCATGACCCCTTTTAGAAATATCACGATCTGCCCTTTCTAAAGTGCGCATTCACCGTAGACACCGGCACACAGCTTTATTGTAAATATCTCCTAAACCATGGAGGTTTAGGAGATATTTACAGCACCTACAGGTAAGCCTTAATATAGGCTTACCTGTAGGTAAAAGTTGTTGTACAGGGTGTACAACCACTTTAAAGAAGACCTTCAGTCTATTTTTAAACTTCCTTCTAATAGCTTTCTCTCCCTCTGCTTTTACACTTAAAAATGGCAGATTAAAGTTATCGATATTTTTACACAATGCATGTTGTTTTTTTTCTACAACTTTTAAACTCTGACTGAGGTTCCTCTTTAAAGTGGAAGTAAAGCACCATTTTTTTTCTGACCTGCAAAAGTAAAGGCATAATCCGTTATGCCCCGTACACACAATAGGATTTTCTGACGGAAAATGTTTGATAAGAGCTTGTTGTCGGAAATTCCAACCGTGTGTAGGCTCCATCGGACATTTTCCATCGGAATTTCCCTCACACAAAATTTGAGAGCTGGTTCTCAAATTTTCCGACAACAAAATTCGTTGTCGGAAATTAAGATTGTGTGCACAATTCTGACACACAAATTTCCACGCATGCGCGGAATCAAGCAGAAGAGCAGCACTGGTTTTTGAACTTCATTTTTCTCGCCTCATCGTACGTGTTGTACGTCACCGCATTCTTGAAATTCGTGTATGCAAGACAAGTTTGAGCCAACATCCGTCGGAAAAAAAACATGGATTTTGTTGTCGGAAAATCCTATTGTGTGTACAGGGCATTAGTGTGCACCACATACTAGCACATTATGTAAAACGTACCTGCAAACGAAGCCCTTGTTGTCACTGCTGGAGGCCACATCCATCTTCGGCCATCTTCTTTCTTGGTCCAAAGACTCCTTCTATGTGACTGGCCGGAGCCACGTAACATCACTCCTGTGCATGCGTGCTTGAGCCACCGGTCACGGCACAGGGTTCTGACAAAACGACCCGGTCAGCCGCTTCTTCAGAGTGCATGCCCCGATGACGTAATTGGCTGCATATACAGTAAATATCTCTTAAACAGTGCACGTTTAGGAGATATTTACAGTACTTATAGGTAAGCCTTATTATAGGCCTACCTGTAGGTACAAACAATAAATGGGACTTTACTTCCTCTTTAAACTGCAGATGTTACCTGATCTATCATTTCATAGTGAGTTCCACTTCCAGTAGTGCCTGAATTTTAAATTTTTTGGTAGTTATGGCATGCCCTCCACATTCACCAATGTATAGGCCATGTAGCAGTTAGGGTGAGGGACAGATGTGCTTATGGATATCCAAAAAGCAACTTTGATAAGGTCACTGTTTGTGTAGGCACTACAGCTAGTCGTAAGAGATGCTAATCGGCGTGCCACTACTAGTTGAAAGTTATCACTTTTCCATCACTAATTGCATTGAATAAACTATATAAAGCCAGTGCCAGTTCCCTTCTTTGCATGCTAGATGGGATTCATTACCTTTTTGATGCATTTGACGTGGATTTACAATGCATTTTACATGTGTTATCATTGGAATCTATGTAACATGCATTTTTAAGAGACCACATTAAGGATGAACAGTACCTAAGGTTTGTTGCAGAGAGCAGGGAGCTTTGTTAGGATTTATGAGGATATTAGAGAGAAGACAGATGTGGAACAGAGACATGCAGAAGGTGTGTCCTCAAATGGATGATATAAGCCTCCTGTCTCAGCAAAGTCTCAGGGTGCTAGCTCTGAAAATTACCATTTTGGGCAAATAAAAATTACAGAAAACTGTAAATAAAACAATACGAAAATTGCATAGTGAGCAGTAAAATAATTTATAGGAATGCACCAATACAACTTTTTTAGGGCCAAGTATGAGTACCGATATTTTTTCTCAAGTACTCACCGATACCAATTACCGATACCTATATTAAGTGTTATGTGACAATTTATTGTCATTTATTGACCTGTGCGATTTCAGTCCAGTTCAGGAGCGATTTCTAATCTCATATACTACAATTCGCATTAAATTTACACCTGAACCAGTAAACGAAATTGCACTGGATTGAGTGTGAAGGTATCAGTTTCATTATTGGAACATCTGCATGAGTACAAGTACTCGTGAAAATGCTTAGTATGGGCACCGATACCAGTATCAGTGCAACGCTAATAATTGCTGAAGAAAATTTTAAAAAGAACAAGTCCTCTTTAAGTGGCATAGGCATAATCTGTTCCTCTAAACCAGGGGCCTCCAAATATTCTAAACAAAGGGTCGGTTTATTGTCCTCTAGACTCTAAGAGGGCCGGATTATGGCCAGCTGGAGTGGAAATTTTCCTGGCATCAGTGGGAGTAAGCATTGCCACATTTGGTATTAGGGGGAGGAATAGTGCCCAGTCCTTGGTATCATAGGGAGGAATAGTACCCCATTTTTGGTGTCAGTGGGAAAAATGGTGCCCCATTGTTGGTGTCAGGTGGCAGAATAGTGTCTCGTATCAATGGGAGGAATAGTGCCCCAAGGGCCGGAAAAAAGGCAAGCGGAGGGCCACATCCGGCCCTCGGTCCACAGTTTGGAGACCACTGCTCTAAACGAAAAATTAGTGCGGGTGAACTAAAACGCCCATGCAGAATTTTACGTGGATATTAGGAACACAATATAATCCAGTTATGTATCCATTAATTAATAACTGCAATATTACATACAACTAGCATGCAACATACAACATTTGGGATGTTCAACAAAAATTTCTAAGCAATTGCTACAGATAAAGTGGCGGCACTGACTTCCTTCCGCTTTCTCCACCAATTACAGAGCTTGTATTACTACACTCCCACAAAGCATTGCATTCTGTGAATAGAGAATTGAATCTTGTCATTCAACTGCTTCGTCCCCCCATTTACAAAATGTGATGCATTGTTGGGTTCTGCGGGAGAGGCCAGAAGGGGGCAGGCAAGTGGCACAACTTTCCTTTGTAACAGTGGCTGCAGTTAACTCTCACAGCGTCAGAAGACAACTGCTCAGGAAAAGATTTGGGGGTTTTGAGGAAGCACAGCAGGGAAGATTCTTAGCAGAAGCCACCTCCTGAAGGTAGTGGTATACACATCATTACACATTATTAAATATAAAGATAAAAATACTGTATACTAAACTTCAGCTTTAAACTGCAGTTTTGTCTTCGTAAATGTCAGCTGTTCTAGTAGGTTGTATGCATTCTACAGAGCTGTCACTTCATAGTTGTGTTCAGGGCATCCCCAAGCGTGTTATTTGAAGGAATTTTGCATATTTATTTTGTTTCACTTTAAGCAGTATTTAAATAAAAAAAAGTTTGGTACATGTTCCCCAGGGCGGTGCTCAGTTCCCAACATCCTTTTGTTTGACAATCTCTTACCTATAAGTCTAGAAAAAAGTTATTACTGATTTTAAGATTTGATTAATATTAATTTCAATGGGGTCAAGCTCAGCATCAGTAAACTTTGGCAAATCCACCCTGAACTGGACCCAGGTATGTGTAGCGGTGCCCTCGTGGGGCCGCTGCGCGTTTCAACATCCACATATCACCCTGCTTGGTGAGACATGCATTTTAGGCACACTTTCTCCAGTCAATGAACAGTCTCTTGCTTGTTTTTGTTGTTTTTATTAGGGGATTAAACTTGGATGGGAAAAAGGGACATGGGATGCCCAAATGATGGATACTTCTAGTTGAAATAAAGGTGATTGAATCAATACTGACAATTTCTTCTACTGCACATCTCCTCCTGCACACTACTTGAGATCACTTGCTTTCCTTCACTGTCCAATTCTAGATTCCTGTCACCGTTAGCACATGGCTAGGCCTTACTTTGAATAAGTTCTAACATTTTCCTAGTACTGCTCTTTGGTAGACTACTGCTCCCAGCATATCCGATGCAAACCCTGCCAATCTTCCTGATTGCAGCGACTTGAAGTCAACAACACCATAGACTCTCCCTCTGGCTCCACATCCAATCCTGACATGTCTCTCCCAGATGTAAAAAAGATTAGGCTGCGTTAGAGTGTGTTAGACATGCTACTAAATTATAGCATGATAGAACAACTGCGTCTAAATAAACGCATGTGGATGAGGGAAACAAAATACCTCTAAAAGGTAAATGGACCTAATAATAGATGAATACTAATAAATATGAATACAAATGTGAAATATGACAAATACATATAAACGCATCAAAGTAATAAATGCAAATTCAAATGTGAAATATGACAGATAAACGCATCAAAGTGCACAAGTACCAATAAGCATAACTGAATCACAGCATTATAAATGAATATAAATGCATCAAAGTGTAAATGCGCCAATATGCATAACTAAATAACAATATTACTCAAATGTGCAAAATATAAAACACATAAAGTGCAAATAAACATACTTATTACAATACAAATATATATATATATATATATATATATATATATATATATATATATATATATATATATATATATATGAGCATTTAAAAAGTGCTAAGTGCAAAAAACAAAACAAAAAGTAACTTGGTGTCACACAGTTCATGTGTAAAAAAGTCCTCAATGGAACCAAAAAATATAGTTCACTATAAAGTCCTACAAAAGGTATAAAGGTGCCTAAACGTGATGTCCACTGGTGATACAATCAAACTTGCTAGCAACTCTCAAAGTGCCACAGACCATGCAATGGTGTGATTCGGTGACCCCAAAGGTAATGTGCTCACCTCAGAGCGTGTGAACAAATCGCTAGACAAGGTTAAACCACACTTGTGAACCACCCCGGGTTCTAAGTAGATCACAGGATCCCAGGCTCCAATGCAGTAAAGAGTATATAGATGGGAAGAAAAAACTACATAGTATAATACCATTTTAAAATTTATTAAAAGATATAAATACTCTCCCCAAAAGGGGTACTCACAATATATTGGTGCGTCAGTGCACCACTCTAAACATGGCAAGTATGATACTTTTCGTGACAGTATGGTGTGCGTCTCCTCAATAGGCAGCTCAGCTGTCTCTCGCTCCATCCTGGCCCCTCCCCTACGCGTGTTCGACACAGGTATCAAGTGTCATCATCAGGGGGATACTGATTGGACGGCCAATCTATCGTTTTAAATACAATCCCTGCGGCCATTTTGCTGTGGTCCGCAGACATTCTAGTGTTAGGCTACAGGATATATGAGCTAAGTGAAACTCAGGCACAGCTGATAACCAACTAATGTATTAATCAGTAAGCACAATGTAATGAGCGCTAATCGCCAGTATTGATTCGAGAAAAAGATCATCTAATATTAAATAAAGTTGCAATGCTATTGTCTAGGTCAGAGGTTGACGGACATCACACCATACCAACTCATATCAGATACAAACCAATCACCTAGATGTAGATTATCACGGAGAATATACTAAAATAAGTTGTTAAATAAATAAATAAATAAATAAATATAAATCTAGAATAGTATTCCAAAACACATGAGTAAAAAACAGTATGTGATTATAATTAGTCACTACCTAAACGTCATGCGATGTCCCATAACACACCTCCCAGGGGAATGTTTAAAAGTGCTCAATCTTTATTCACATTAAGATATGTGTGCTAAATAATGTTAAAAAAGGGGGGTTATAGCCACCTTTACAAATAACTAACTAAACAACCCACATAAAATCATATAAAACCAAATTAAATTAAAATAAATAATACAGTTAAGCATATATACACATTTTGATTGCTTAAAAAAACATCCGAGGTCGAACTCTTTGTTCAAACCACCAGGTGATAATGAGCCAAGCTGGTGTATCCACCAAGATTCTCACTTACTTATTTCTCTGGTATAGTTAGAACCCCTCCAGTGACGCTTGGGTGCCTCTATACCCCAGAATCGCATCCCAACCATGCTCTGATTATAAACATCTCTAAAATGTATGGATAAATAATGCTTATCGAAACCTTTATGTATGTTTCTAACATGTTCTTCCATACGATCTTTAAGAGCTCTTATAGTGCAGCCAACATACAATAAATTGCAGGGGCATTTGACCACATATACAACTCCCATAGTATCACATGATATAAAATCCCTAATGCTATAAGTTTGACTAGTCAGAGGATTGCAGAATTCCTTTACTTTCCTTATTTTAGTCGGAACTCGTATGCAGCTATAGCATCTACCACATCCATGAAAGCCTTTTAAATCCCAAAACATCATGGGTTTCGGAGGGGGTGGTTCTACAACATTATGCACCAACCTATCTCGTAGAGTGGGTGCTCGTTTGTAAACAATCTTTGGTTTTTCTGATAGACAACCTTTAAGATGGATACCTTGTTTCAACACGTTCCAGTATTTATGTATAATCCTTTCCACCTCCTTATATTGTAGGTTATAATCCAGCACTATGCACAAACCCGTATCATTATCAGTATCTCTATTAGCAGCTTTTTCCTTTAGCAAGTCTTCCCTGTTCAGATGCCTGACCTTAGTTCTTTCGCTGGTGAGAAATTCTTTATGATATCCTTTATTTGTAAACATCTCGTTCAACATGTCAGATTGAGTTTCAAAATCTTCATCCAGTGTGCAATTTTTCTTTATTCTTTTAAATTGACCTCGAGGTATGTTATCTAGCCATGGCCTAAAATGGCAACTTGTAGTCGGAATCTACGAGTTGCGGTCAGTGGCCTTAAAGAAGGTTTTAGTTACAATTCCTTGGGACATCAGCAAAAACAAAAGTACACTTCCTAGATTTGGAAATATGTAACATCACACAAGGAATTGTAACTAAAACCTTCTTTAAGGCCACTGACCACAACTCGTACATTACAACTACGAGTTGCCATTTTAGGCCATGACTGGATAACATACCTTGAGGTCAATTTATAAGAATAAAGAAAAATTGCATACTGGATGAAGATTTTGAAACTCAATCCGACATGTTGAACGAGATGTTTACAAATAAAGGATATCATAAAGAATTTCTCACCAAGGAAAGAACTAAGGTCAGGCATCTGAACAGGGAAGACTTGCTAAAGGAAAAAGCTGCTAATAGAGATACTAATGATGATACGGGTTTGTGCATAGTGCAGGATCACAACCTACAAAATAAGGGGGTGGAAAGGATTACACATAAATACTGGAACGTGTTGAAACAAGATATTCATCTTAAAGGTTGTCTATCAGAAAAACCAAAGATCGTTTACAAACGAGCACCCAATCTATGAGATTTGTTGGTGCATAATGTTGTAGAACCACCCCCTCCGAAACCCATGATGTTTTGGGATTTAAAAGGCTTTCATGGATGTGGTAGATGCTATAGCTGCATAAGATTTCAGACTAATATAAGGAAAGTAAAGGAATTCTGCAATCCTCTGACTAGTCAAACTTATAGCATTAGGGATTTTATATCATGTGATACTGTGGGAGTTGTATATGTGGTTAAATGCCCCTGCAATTTATTGTATATTGGCCGCACTGTAAGAGCTCTTAAAGATCGTATGGAAGAACATGTTAGAAACATACATAAAGGTTTCGACAAGCATTATTTATCCATACATTTTAGAGATGTTTATAATCAGAGCACGATTGGGATGCGATTCTGGGGTATAGAGACGCCCAAGCGTCACTGGAGGGGTTCTAACTATACCAGAGAAATAAGTAAGCAAGAATCTTGGTGGATACACCAGCTTGGCTCATTATCACCTGGTGGTTTGAACAAAGAGTTCGACCTGGGATGTTTTTTAAGCAGTCACTAATAGTCAGTCAGTATACCATTGTTATTTAGTTCTTTGATTTCTACTTGTGATCTATTCATGTTTTAGGGGTGTTCCATAGATCTCATAATATAGTAGCAAACGCGATAAGGGCACTACATACATATACATTTTTTATGACTAGCGCCCATGGTCTATGTTTACCACCCATATACACCTTATGAGCATGTTGGTTGGCTCTACGTGTATTATGTACCCATGTCTTTTTTACCATATATGCTGTATGGGTGTGATACAGTTTAGCATGTGTGTGTATATATATATATATATATATATATATATATATATATATATATATATATATATATATATATATATATATATATATATATATATATATATATATATATATATATATATATATATATATATATATATATATATATATATATATGTGTGTGTGTATATATGCTTAACTGTATTATTTACATTTATTTTAATTTAATTTGGTTTTATATGATTTTATGTGGGTTGTTTAGTTATGAGTTATTTGTAAAGATGGCTATAACCCCCCTTTTTAACATTATTTAGCACACATATCTTAATGTGAATAAAGATTGAGCAATTTTTAACGTTCCCCTGGGCGGTGCGTTATGGGGCATCACATGACGTTTAGGTAGTGACTAATTATAATCACATACTGTTTTTTACTCATGTATTTTGGAATACTATTCTAGATTTATATTTATTTATTTATTTAACAACTTATTTAAGTATATTCTCTGTGATATTATACATCTAGGTGATTGGTTTTGTATCTGATATGAGTTGGTATTGTGTGATGTCTGTCAACTTCCGACCTGGACAATAGCATTGCAACTTTATTTAATGTTAGATGATCTTTTTCTCTAAGGAATACTGGTGATTAGCGCTCATTGCATTGTGCTTACTGATTAATACATTGAGACCAGTTGGTTATCAGCTGTGCCTGAGTTTCACTTAGCTCATATATCTTGTAGCCTAACACTAGAATGTCTGCAGACCACAGCAAAATGGCCGCAGGGATTGTATTTAAAACGATAGATCGGCCGTCCAATCAGTATCCCCCTGATGATGACATCAGCAAAAACAAAAGTACACTTCCTAGATTTGGAAATATGTAACATCACACAAGGAATTGTAACTAAAACCTTCTTTAAGGCCACTGACCACAACTCGTACATTACAACTACGAGTTGCCATTTTAGGCCATGACTGGATAACATACCTTGAGGTCAATTTATAAGAATAAAGAAAAATTGCATACTGGATGAAGATTTTGAAACTCAATCCGACATGTTGAACGAGATGTTTACAAATAAAGGATATCATAAAGAATTTCTCACCAAGGAAAGAACTAAGGTCAGGCATCTGAACAGGGAAGACTTGCTAAAGGAAAAAGCTGCTAATAGAGATACTAATGATGATACGGGTTTGTGCATAGTGCAGGATCACAACCTACAAAATAAGGGGGTGGAAAGGATTACACATAAATACTGGAACGTGTTGAAACAAGATATTCATCTTAAAGGTTGTCTATCAGAAAAACCAAAGATCGTTTACAAACGAGCACCCAATCTATGAGATTTGTTGGTGCATAATGTTGTAGAACCACCCCCTCCGAAACCCATGATGTTTTGGGATTTAGAAGGCTTTCATGGATGTGGTAGATGCTATAGCTGCATAAGAGTTCAGACTAATATAAGGAAAGTAAAGGAATTCTGCAATCCTCTGACTAGTCAAACTTATAGCATTAGGGATTTTATATCATGTGATACTGTGGGAGTTGTATATGTGGTTAAATGCCCCTGCAATTTATTGTATGTTGGCCGCACTGTAAGAGCTCTTAAAGATCGTATGGAAGAACATGTTAGAAACATACATAAAGGTTTCGACAAGCATTATTTATCCATACATTTTAGAGATGTTTATAATCAGAGCACGATTGGGATGCGATTCTGGGGTATAGAGACGCCCAAGCGTCACTGGAGGGGTTCTAACTATACCAGAGAAATAAGTAAGCAAGAATCTTGGTGGATACACCAGCTTGGCTCATTATCACCTGGTGGTTTGAACAAAGAGTTCGACCTGGGATGTTTTTTAAGCAGTCACTAATAGTCAGTCAGTATACCATTGTTATTTAGTTCTTTGATTTCTACTTGTGATCTATTCATGTTTTAGGGGTGTTCCATAGATCTCATAATATAGTAGCAAACGCGATAAGGGCACTACATACATATACATTTTTTATGACTAGCGCCCATGGTCTATGTTTACCACCCATATACACCTTATGAGCATGTTGGTTGGCTCTACGTGTATTATGTACCCATGTCTTTTTTACCATATATGCTGTATGGGTGTGATACAGTTTAGCATGTGTGTATATATATATATATATATATATATATATATATATATATATGTGTGTATATATGCTTAACTGTATTATTTACATTTATTTTAATTTAATTTGGTTTTATATGATTTTATGTGGGTTGTTTAGTTATGAGTTATTTGTAAAGATGGCTATAACCCCCCTTTTTAACATTATTTAGCACACATATCTTAATGTGAATAAAGATTGAGCAATTTTTAACGTTCCCCTGGGCGGTGCGTTATGGGGCATCACATGACGTTTAGGTAGTGACTAATTATAATCACATACTGTTTTTTACTCATGTATTTTGGAATACTATTCTAGATTTATATTTATTTATTTATTTAACAACTTATTTAAGTATATTCTCTGTGATATTATACATCTAGGTGATTGGTTTTGTATCTGATATGAGTTGGTATTGTGTGATGTCTGTCAACTTCCGACCTGGACAATAGCATTGCAACTTTATTTAATGTTAGATGATCTTTTTCTCTAAGGAATACTGGTGATTAGCGCTCATTGCATTGTGCTTACTGATTAATACATTGAGACCAGTTGGTTATCAGCTGTGCCTGAGTTTCACTTAGCTCATATATCTTGTAGCCTAACACTAGAATGTCTGCAGACCACAGCAAAATGGCCGCAGGGATTGTATTTAAAACGATAGATCGGCCGTCCAATCAGTATCCCCCTGATGATGACACGTGATCCCTGTGTCGAACGCGCGTAGGGGAGGGGCCAGGATGGAGCGAGAGACAGCTGAGCTGCCTATTGAGGAGACGCACACCATACCCTCACGAAAAGTATCATACTTGCCATGTTTAGAGCGGTGCACTGACGCACCTATATATTGTGAGTACCCCTTTTGGGGAGAGTATCTATATCTTTTAATACATTTTAAAACGGTATTATACTATGTAGTTTTTTCTTCCCATCTATATACTCTTTACTGCATTGGAGCCCGGGTTCCTGTGATCTACTTAGAACCCGGGGTGGTTCACAAGCGTGGTTTGACTTTGTCTAGCGACTTGGTCACATACTCTGAAGTAAGCGCATTACCTTTGGGGTCACCGAATCGCACCATTGCATGGTCTGTGGCACTTTGAGAGTTACTAGTAGCAAGTTTGATTGTATCACCAGTGGACATCACGTTTAGGCACCTTTATACCTTTTGTAGGACTTCATAGTGAACTATATTTTTTGGTTTCATTGAGGACTTTTTTACACATGAACTGTGTGACACCAAAATTACTTTTTGTTTTGTTTTTTGCACTTAGCACTTTTCACATGCTCATATATATATTTATATTGTAATAAGTATGTTTATCTTCACATTTTCACTTTATGCATTTATATTTTGCACATTTGAGTAATATTGTTATTTAGTTATGCATATTGGCACATTTGCACCTTGATTTGCTAATATTCATTTATTCATTGCACTAGTAATGCTGTGATTCAGTTATGCTTATTGGTACTTGTGCACTTTGATGCGTTTATCTGTCATATTTCACATTTGAATTTGCATTTATTACTTTGATGCATTTATATGTATTTGTCATATTTCACATTTGTATTCATATTTATTAGTATTCATCTATTATTAGGTTCGCTTACCTTGTAGAGGTATTTTGTTTCCCTCATCCACATGCGTTTATTTAGACGCAGTTGTTCTATCATGCTATAATTTAGTAGTATGTCTAACACACTCTAGCGCAGAGTAATCTTTTTTACATTTGTCATTTGCACGCGCATGAGACATGTTTAACGCATGCAGCTGAGTAGTGTTTTACTAAGTTTTGTGTGGCTTGCAGGATCTTTCCCATCGATATCTCTCCCAGAGCTTCTCACTGTGCTTCTCACTCACTGACTCCGGCATGAATTCCACTTGAATGACTTTCCTGGCCATGCTCCCCGCTGTCTTCCTCCTGCTCCTGTTCCAGGACACCTCTCAGTGTAAAAAGAGGCTCCCTCCCAGCTCCCGAGCTCCAGGCCTGAGGTCACCCCCCCCAAAAGGGGGTCCCTCAAGGGCCACCACAGCCTAACACGCCATCATCTCAGTTCAGTTCAACTCCTCCCACAACAGACTGACCATGGGTATATATAGGAGGCCTGCCCCCTACCAATCCTAGTTGGGAATTAGTTAGGGCTCCCAAATACACCCCATGTCATTCCAGCAATCTACCCTGCCTCTTTTCCTTATCTTTCTCACAGGAAACAAAGGAGGCGCCAGAGAGCTGAAGCACATGTCAGTCACCTGCTACTACACTAAACCACTCCCCTGCCTGCAGATCAAAAACAAACAGGCCTAGCTCACAGCAGCTAGGCCTGCCTAAATTTATCTGCACTAGCAGTAAAACCACAAACACTACTCTAGCACCTACCTACCTAAAGTAGAGGGTGCTATACATGTTCAACTAATCACTAATTACAGCTTTTGATTATTCGATGCCCACGAATAGCAAGCAAAGATTGGTCTTTTCACATAAAGCCAACAGGAGCTGAAAGCCTCTCCACTTGTTGGTAAAATCCCTTGATTAATTTAACATTCTTTAGAAGTACCAATTCCACCTTCTGAAGGTGTCCTTGGTGGGAATAATTTCATTAAGCGGCTTAATGCTGTCTTTTTCTTGCTGAAGGACAATTTGGAAACACTAAGCTGCATTGTTCCTCCTGATCAAATCATTTAGGCAATATCACTGCTCTATGTTGCTTAATAGGGAAAATAAATATAGGTAATACGCAACACACACATTATTGTAATTAGACAGTTAGACAGGGAACGCCGCTCAGGTTTCTGTGTTAAAGCACTGCCATATTGTCTCTGTCTTTTACAGTCCACCTAATTACCCAAACCTTCTCTCAGATTGGGTCTCATTTACATAGGGGGGAATGAGCACAGGAAGATGCTGAAGACTCCTGCACAATATAGGTCACCTCATTAAACATTGGTACCTGGAATTATTTATGAGATTTTATAGTTATGTAAATTTGCATTACTCTGAGGCCTTTCATAAGTATTTATGAGTAGCCTAAAGGCTTGAGCATCATTATGTGAGGTACCAACGGAAAACAGCAAACTGCATGGATGCTGAGTATGGATTTCCTCCCCTTTTCCTGCGTTTCCTGATTGTTTTCACTCGTTTCATACTCTTCTCTAATAAAAGATCTAATAAAAGACAGACTGATACAGTCTCAAATAAGCTTTATAAAGACAAAAAATCGAATGTGAATGGGAATTTTCAGCATCTAGCAAATAACGGATAGAAGGAGTACACACTAGAGTCATGGTATTTTTACCTGTCACATGGATACATTGGATTCTGCTTGTCTCATAGTAACTCAAGTTTACAAAGACAGTCTAACTATGTTATGACAAAACAAGAATGAATAGGAGGTTTGTTTTTTACTATCAAAAAGACTTACATATGGTGTGGGCTTAGTTAAAAATAAGCAAAATGCTAAGTGCAAAGTACAATAGCTGTAGAAAATGGCCGGAACAATTTTGTACAAAAGAATCCTGGTTGGTGGTTATTACGAGTTACTGTGAATTGAGCTTATTGAATAAATACAAGTGTTCTGTCTATTTTACAAAAATCACATGTACAGGTAGGATTTTGGCCTGCATTGTGTTGTCACACCTCTCCACTATTCAAAGTGGCATTCCTAATAGGATTTTTCTCAGTCTATGAACCATATGAAAAACCAGTGCCTGCCTCATGTGTCACATGCAATATATGGGCAGCCACTAGCTATATTAGGACCGAGTTCGGCTGCAGGTGGCACTGTGGTACTCTAGGCTGATTGCTGCAGTTCCAGCGTCCACCAGCAGATGTCTCCTAGACATCTAGGAGACATCTTTTTTCCTCAGAGAATAGGTGCAGGAACTCCCCCTTCTAAGTCACTTCATGTCTCCACCCCCTACCCACCTCCGAGCACTGACCCTTGGTTCCGACCCTACCCACCTCTGAGCACTGACCCTTGGTTCCACCCCATACCCAGCTCCCAGTACAGGCCCTTTTAGAGAATATACAGCCAAGTATCATTTTGTAGTGCTAAGTAGTTAGTATGGAATTTGGTAATGATAACAAGAAAAGCAATAAAATAGATCCCTGCAGTCAACAGCAATAGCCCCCCCCCCCCCCCCCAGCAACAATAGACAGCCAGCAGCAACAGCAGATCTCCCAGCAGCCAGCATCAATAGAATTCCTCCCTCAACAATAGATCCCTTCCAGCAACAATTGACCCCCCAGAAACAAAAGATCCTCCACCAGCAACAATAGATTGTTATGCAAAAATAGATCCACTCCAGCAACAATAGATACCCCAGCATCCAACATCAGTAGACCCTCCATCGCACCCCAGCAGTGCACCCCTTGCTTGTATACATTCAGTGCTGGAGGTGTCGGCACTACGCTCCCCCACATTCCCACTGAAAAAACAGCCCTGCCCTTAAAGGCCAGCAGGCCCAAGTAATCAGTTCTAAATGGTCTCAGCTGCTAGCAGGACATATAATGCTGCTCCCAGGGCCGGCACCAGCATAAGGCAGCCAAGGCAGCCGCCTGAGAGTGCCAGGAGAGGGGGGGCGCCAAAGCCAGGGGTTCCCCACTCAGTCCTTATCATAGCACCAGTGGCCGGCCCTGCTCGCACCTGTACACAGTTTAGTAGATACTGACACTCAGGCGGGGCAGCATAGCCCTGGCCAGGCGCTGTTAAAGTGACACTAAAGTTTTGATTTTTATTTTTTAAAAATGTCATTTTTTTTTAATGTCATTCTTACCTCCACTGTGCAGCTTGTTTTGCACAAAGTGGCCCCGAATGGCATTTTCTGGGGTCCCCCGGTGGCTCTCCTAGCCCCTCCCCATCTCAGATAACCCCCTGTGAGAAGCATTCTCCCGGGGGGTTACCTTGCGGGCGTGGTCCCGAGTTCTGCATTCGGCGTCCATAGCCGCCGAGTGCAGGACTCGGCCCCACCCCCCAGAACCAATGGCTGCGCTGCTATCAATCTATCCAATAAAGAGCCAAGAAGAGCCGAGAAGCCCAGGCAACGATCGAGCGCGGGATCGAGCGCGGGACTTCCGAGGGCTCAGGTAAGTAAACCGGGGGCTGGGGGGCCGGTAATCATCAGATGTTTTTTCACCTTAATGCATAGGATGCATCGGGGTGAAAAAACATGAACTTTTACAACCCCTTTAACTTTAGCTGTTCATCTCTCCTGACTCTAGTCCCGGTGCTACTACCGCACTCCTCCTCCTCTGCAGAGAGAGACACTCTTGGCTCAAAGACCACAGTTTCTGATAGTCTCTTGTGCTATGTCCGCAGTCTCTGACCGTCTCTTGTGCCATGTCCGCAGCCTCTGACAGTCTCTTGAGCCATGTCCACAGTCTCTGATAGTCTCTTGTGCCATGTCTGGAGTCTCTGATAGTCTCTTGTGCCATGTCCGCAGTCTCTGATAGTCTTTTGTGCCATGTATGCAGTCTCTGGTGGTTTTGGAGAAACCAAAATGCACCCTTGCCTAAGTAGACAAAAATCCTTGCACTGGCCCTGGCTTCTTCTCCCACTAGCACACGGCACCTCGGTGTTTTGGCTACTCCTGCCCTGTACTCTGGTTCCCGCGCTGCTCGACCTTGTTCCCGCCCTGCACCCAGTACCCTGCTGCCTTGCTCGCTGCTTCTCCAATTTTCCCCTACCTTGTCTGTATCTCACTTGTGTATATAGTGTATATTATTCGTTTTGTTTTTGGTTGCTGGTTAGGCATTTTGTAATTTAGTTTTGATTCTCATGTTTGTTTTTTGCTGGTGTGTAATAGCCTTTTGTTTCACTGTAAATAAATCTCACTTTAAAGATACATACATATGGGCTGGTCCAAATTTCTTGGTGTAGCTACATATATTTGGTCTCCCAGCTGCTGATTCCTGATAAGGTAGTGGTGTAGGACAGGAGAAAACATCAGGAGACAGATGATGTAGTCAAGCTTCCAAAAGAATACAAGGTCACCCCAAAATATCTTTTGACTCCAAAGTTTTCTGGGTGACCTGACAGATCTGTGTTTCGAATCTTTACAATGTGTTGGTACTCATTCACTTGAATATAATGCCACAAAAAAGTGGTTATCTATCTCCTACTCAAATTGGCTTTCTGAAAAAAACCAATGTCACCTCCTTTGTTAAGAAGCATGTTTTAACAGGAAGCCTATACTAAGAGACATATGTAGACTGCCTTTGCTGACCTCTCCTTCTGAAGATCTGAGGTCACTGCTTGTCATTCTGATCTATTGGTTTTGTGAGCTATTGGCCTGGATCAGGTGACTTCCCTCTGATTTACCTGAAAAGCATACTTGTTCTAGTAAACGACACCGCTAAAGCTAGAGACAGCCAGCTAAACATTTTCAGATGCAGGTCAGCAATGATGGTCTATGCATTTGTCTTTTAGCATGCTTCCTTTTAAATAAAGACCTGTAATTGAATGTTTCACCCACTCCACCAGCTGCTTTTACTTCATTCTAACTAGAAATGCAGTTGCTCTCTATAGAAAAACATGTATTTTGGCACCCCAAATAAGAGCAAGACAGCAGCCCTGACATCACTTTCAACAGGGCTCTAAAGAAGTGGGTATACCTTTATATTATTATTCTGCCCCAATCATTTAGGATTTTTTTCAGTCTTATTAGGAAAGCCTCATGTACAGAGGGCTTACAATAAAGAATGATGTGATTTACACAGCAGAAAACAAAAATAAATAAATTAAACAGATAGACATGACTGTAGATATACATTTGTGCCAATCACTCCTGAATTAATTCTCCTCTCATTTTTAAAGCCCAACTCCAGGCAAATAAAAAATATTCCTTTGCAATAGTTCTGTGCCTGCACTGCAAGGGTTCAAAGCTCATTTTGTCTAGGGGAAAGAGAAACAGTATTTACCTGATCCTCCACTCCCTAAGCAGGTGGCGCTCCCCCACAATCCAGGAATGGACTGTCCCTTGGTGTCATCATGTACAGTGTAGGGCTTTGGACTCTACTCTGGTCTTGATGATGTCAGGACTCTAAACCGGTGGAGCATGGGGTTGCAGACCCTGTGGGGACCAGTCTAGCTAGGTAGGGGGAGCAAGGTGGGAGCAGAGGGTCAGGTAAGCAAATTTCTCTTTATTGTTTCCCTAGACCAGTGTTTCTCAACCTTTTTTCAGTCAAGGCACCATTTAGAATTCTGCACAATGTCGGAGCACCCCATTATAAAATGTGAAAAACTAAACTAATAGTTTGATATATTGCATAAACATCCACACACGTAGGGCACCAAACGTTAGAGGTGATTTCTGCACACAGGTACTGACTAGTATTCCAATGTTTCTCTTCCTCACTCAGCTAATGTGACCCAAGTGCTGACAGTGAGGGACAGGGGAGGAGCAAACAAGGATGCTATGCAGGCTCCTGATGTCCTCCTTATCAACCATTGATGTCATTGGTTGTTAGGAGGCCAGCAATTAGAAGGTTGTAATGGTGCACAATGAAAACAGGTGGCTTTCTCTAACTAAAAGGCAGGCTTGATCCACCCTCTGGTTTGTATACAATTTGTGGGCAATTGTTAGGAATTTTGAGAAATAAACCCTTGAACAGCCCCACTGAAAAAGGTTGCTTTTTATTTGGCCAGAATTGTACGTTAAATGGTCAGTACAGTGACTACAGCTTTGAGCCTAATTTAAAATTAATCTCAGCATCCTTGGGTCAATGGAAATTCAATATAAAGCAGGATTACAATACAAGTTTAAAAATTACCTTGACAATCTGCAATGTGCTTTTTTTCTAGAAAAAAAACAATGAAATTGTGCTCTCTCAGGGGGGTTTTGAAATAACTCAGACTTGAAGTGTCATTCTACATAAACTTCCAGAAACAAGTAAATGCTTGCACCTTTAGCTGCTCCCTTCCACAGGTTGTAATTGCGTATTTTTATTTTATACCATCTTTTTTTCAGAACCTCATGACTGAAATGTTCTTACAATGGAATAAAAAAAAATGATCGTGGCTAAGAAAAAAATGGAATCAGCTTCATGATAAAATTAAAACTGACTTAAAAATGTCATAATAAAACCTTTCATTAGTTTCTATGCACACAGCATAACAAACAGTCAACAGATAAAGTAATGTATCTGAGCTGGAATTATTTATGGAGTATGCATCATTACTGCATGCTGCTAGTAACTGATCTTGGCTTATGTGCTCTTATTGAAAAATCCCTCCAAGTACAAGGAAGCCTGGGAAAGTCATGCCCAGTGAACTATACTATTTGGACTTTCAACTTTCTCCGCTTCCCCCTAGGGAGATGATATACTTGGCTGAACCAGCAAAGCTATCTATCCACCCTAATTACTAGCTTGTCTGACAGCTCAAGAGTTAAACATATTCCTCTCGTTATGCCAGGCCAAAAATCCCTAAGAATTTTAACGCTCAAAGTAAAATAGATAAAATATATAGATATTAATGTAGCAAGGTCATAGGAGTGATAAATAATAATGAGTTTAGCTTTCCTTAAAATTCTACTTGGCTTGCTAACACTCTATGCTATTCCCTTTCATCTCAGGAGGGTGGGAGAAAATCCTAATCTTTTTAAGCCTCGGAGTCCTGTAGGCAAAAAAGTTTGTGATTAGAGTACTGAGGTGGAGAGTAACTTTAGTACAAAGAAAACCAATTAAAGGTGCAAGAAGTGTTGATTTGAGCGACTTATATAAAAAAAAAAAAAAAAAAAAAAAAAAACTGTATTGTTTGCTGGTATGTAATAAAGAAGATAAAAAGAAAAAAAAAAAAACTAAGACTGGTTATATGCACAGGCAGATTTCTCATAGTGAGAGATTTATCTATCCTAACGTAAATCTTTGCAGTAGCGTGACCCAGCGCTCTACTGACATTACATTGCAGCACAAAGCTAAAGGGATTTTCATTTCTCTGCGGAGGAAAGGTAACATTCAGATCCCTGTTGGAAAGAATTTCCAACATGTAGAAAATCTCTGCATGCAATAAAGAGCGTTATTTCACTGAGAAGTGCTCATGTTCATTCTCAAATTAACCCATACATGGCCCGATTGTTGCAAGCGCCCAAGGGTGAAGGAATTGAAGGGATTCCCTGGTTCGCCCTAACTCTCAGAAAATAATAGCAATTGTGGTTTTCATGACTCACAGGAGAGTTGGTGCCAGGAAAACAATACAGTAGCAATTGGCTAGAAAAATCAAAGCCATCCAACATATTTTTTTCTCTTTTTTGTTTTCATTTGAATAGCTGATTTGGCAGGGCTCCAGGCAGAGACAATTTTTTATTTTTTTTTATTCATATTGTTAGGTCTTTCACTGAACTGTTACTTTAGTACAGTTATGATCAGCCCATGGGTTCATCCCATTGACACCATCTGAAATTTCAGAGAGAAATTTTAGAGTTCCTATGGAAAGACCTAGTGAAACCTCAGATTAGACAGCCCTGACCTTCAGATGTAAGCAATTTGTTAAAAGTATGCTGTGGAAGATGGCCATTATAACTGAGTAAAAATACTGTCATTGATGACTGCAATTCTTTTAAAAAAAATATGTGGGAAATGTCTCCTCAGTGTAACTTCTGAAAATATAATGAACAAAAAGAAGATCAAGAGAAGAGGTTTAATGCTGCCATGGTAATGTGTGAACTATACATTTAAATGTTGAGGATTTATATTTTCTTTTCAAAGTCAGGGTCTTTAAATTAAATTCCTTGCTAGTTTCAACTGAACTGGAGGGTTACAGTTTAGTTTTCTCCATTATTCTGAAAAGTTGTTAAAGTGTATATCAAGGTAAAATAAGCATAAAAAGAAGTACAATCTGCAATACATATACAAAACAATACATATACAATACATTATATTTCCCATGTTTTATCCCCGCAAGTAAAAAAAAAAACTGTTCATCTGGTATCAACCCTCCCAGTTGTCTTTGCTAAACTACGCAACTACTTCCACTCTTGGATCTCTACAACATAAATGCTAATCATTCTGTAGTCCACGATAAAATTTAGGAGGACTACAGGAAGTATACAAAGGACACAGGACAGTTCTTAAAGCTGAACTCCAGGATCCCTTTTGACTTTTGACCTTGCACGTCTTAACACATTTTAAATTTTCTTAAGGCCTTACTTTTTGTTTGATTGATCCTTTTGTTTTGTGAGATGTCATCAGCTTCATTTTAAACAATCTACATTTCCCAAGCCCTTGCGGGAGATTCTGTGCAGGTGCTGAATCATGGGAGTGCTTTTTAGTTTGCTCAGTTTCAAGCTATTTCAAAGACAATTGTGGGTTCTCTTTTTTTTTGTGGAAGGGTACCAACAAATCAGATCTGTGGAAATATTGCAGTTGTGACCACTGTCCTTTCTTCCTGCACTGTCAGACAGTTTTAGACCCCTTTCACACTGGGGCGGTTTGCAGGCGTTATTGCGCTAAAAATACCGCCTGCAAACCGCCCAAAAACAGCCTCCGCTGTTTGTTCAGTGTGAAAGCCCCGAGGGCTTTCACACTGAGGCGGTGCGCTGGCAGGAGAAGAAAAAATCTCCTGCAAGCTGCATCTTTGGAGCGGTATATTCACCGCTCCTAAACCGCTCCTGCCTATTGAAATCAATGGGACAGCGCGGCTATACCGCGGCGATACCGTGGCTATAGCCACGCTATATGAGTGGTTTTAACCCTTTTTCGGCCGCCGGCGGGGGGATTAAAACTGCACCGCTAGCGGCTAAATACCGCGGTAAAACAGCGCTAAAATAGCGCTGTTTTACCGCCGACGCCCCCTACCGCCCCAGTGTGAAAGCAGCCTTAAGGAAGCCCAGTAGGTATTTGGAATTTGCTGGAGGCTGCCGCTTTATTGAAGCAGTCACTTCCTTATTGGAAATTCGTCTTCTCTCCCTAACTGCTTGCTGACCACCGTACACAGATGTACGTTGGCACAATGGCACAGGCAGGCAAATGGGTCGTACAGGTACGTCCCTTTAAATTTTCCGCCTTTCGGGAGTGCGTGCCGGCAGGTCCCGGGAACTTGATGCGGTGTGGAGAGGTAGAATGGGGAAGTGCCTATGTAAACAAGGCATTTCCCCATTCTGCCTTGTGTCATGACAGAGATCCACTGCTTCCTGTGATCGGGAGCGGTGATTGCTGTCATGTCCTAGGTAGCCCCCCCACAGTTAGAATCACTCCCTAGGACACACTTAACCCCTTAATCGCCCCCTTGTGCTTAACCCCTTCCCTGCCAGTGTCATTTACACAGTAATCAGTGCATTTTTATAGCACTGATCGCTGTAGAAATGACAAAATAGTGTCAAAAGTGTCCAATGTGTCCGCCATAATGTCGCACTCATGATAAAAATCGCAGATCCCTGCCATTACTAATAAATAAAAAAAATAATAATAAAAATGCCATAAAACTATCCCCTATTTTGTAGACGCTTTTGTGCAAACCAAAAAAAATACGCTTATTGCAATTTTTTTACCAAAAATATGCAGAAGAATACATATCAGCCTAAACTGAGGAAAAAATTAGTTTTTTTATATATTTTGGGGGATATTTATTATAGCAAAAAGGTAAAAAAATTGCGTTTTCCTCAAAATTGTCACAGTTTTTTTGTTTATAGCGCAAAAAATAAAAACCGCAGAGGTGATAAAATACCACCAAATGAAAGCTCTATTTGTGGGGAAAAAGGGACTTCAATTTTGTTTGGGTACAACATCGCACGACCGCACAATTGTCAGTTAAATCGACGCAGTGCCGAATCGCAAAAAGTGCTCTGGTCAGAAAGGGGTAAAATCTTCCGGGGCTGAAGTGGTTAAAAACTATATGTCGCTTTCTGTAATTAAACTATGTGCATTCCCAGCCTTGATTAGATGTCTTCAGCTAGAGAGGAAGGCTGACAGCAGCTTTACAGTGCTGTTGTTCACAGGCTGTTGCTGTGAGGGAGAAAGGAGAGAATATCATGTAGAGAAGATAAGACTATCATTGTAAGTGTAGCACTACCCCCGTAAGAGTCGCTAATGTACCAGGTCCCAACTGCTGCACAGCCAGTTACATAGCATTTCCTTCACACATTCCAATGCAGAAAACAGTCCTTGGCTTATTTTTGATGTTTTATTAGGGGTTGATAACTTGGATGGGGTAGGGAATTAAGGGATGCCTAACTTGAGAATGTCCAAAACTCAGAAATAGGAACAACTTCCTCCCTATTTACAAAAATTCTTCTTCCTTCCACCTACACAAACTTGGTTTTCAATGCACAGCACCTGCTGCTTACTCCTGTGGGAACTAGCAGAGTATTGCTAGTTCAGGAAAGGCCCATTACAGGCAGGAACTCTCAATTCCTTGCAAAAATAGTTCAATGTGAGTCAACAGCATGACATTCTTCCTTCTGTTTCCCTGTGGCTGCTGATCCCAGCTCCACTTGCTTGCATAGAAATGCTAGCCCACCTGGCTGCCACCAGCCACACCTGGCTGATCTTCCTCCTAGTCCTCCTGACTGAATTTCTGCCAAGTCCTGCCCGACTGACAAACACATGGAGACCTCTGCAAGGTTAGATGAAGACTTGGCACTATGTGGTCTTCAAGAGAAATGGCAGTCTCTCCCCCTGTCTATCCCTGCACCGTGCTGATCTACTCCCTGTCCCTCCTTGCTCCTTTCTGCTGCCTCTCTGGCATGAATCCTTCCAGGCCAGATTTCTTGAGCACCTGTCCTGAGGCAAACCCCCCTCCCCCAGTAAGGGATCCCTCAAGGGCCACCGACAGCCTCTCCTCAGCACTGCTCCTCCATCTTTCACCCGACTCCCCTGCTGGAATGGCCCATGTCTGTTTATGGGGTTGTCTTAGTCTCCTGCCAGCCCACATATGGAGATTGGCTGAGGCCCCAAAGAAATTCATGGCAGCTCCTCCTAGCCGCTGCCCTCTAGTTCTAGAAGGTTGCCCAATCTTCCAGACACCAGGGGGAGGCACCAGAGAGCTGCCAGGAGGAGTCATTTAGCCCTGGCCTCTAGTAACCCTGACCCAATTCAGTAACTCAGGTTATTCCTGGCCAGAAGTATGTTCTACCTACTCTAAACTCTAGTAGCACACACTAGAGGGTGCTACACCAGTTTAACTCTTTTGTGTCTCGCTGGCAAAAGAGTTTTCCTTGTCACCTCTCCTTGTCTCCTTTGTATTGTCACCCCTCCTTTGTTTTTCTTTTCTCTCTCCCTAATCTCTCCTTCCTCGGCACATTCTGTGTCATACTTGTTTTACGTCATTCATTTGCAAAGTACTAAAGCAGTGGTTCTCAGCTCCTGTCCTCAGGACCCACTAACAGGCCAGGTTTCAAATATTACCTTGGGGAGATGCAGACTAGAATACTGCAATCACTGAGCAGCAAATGATATCACCTGTGATGTATTTCAGTTATCATGCAAACCTGGCCTGTTAGTGGGTCCTGAGGACAGGGGTTGAGAACCACTGTACTAAAGGGTCAGTATGACAGCCAGACAGTTAGTATTTTCAGGAGAGGTAATTGACCTCCCTTACTACTGCTTACCTTTACATGGCTCTCAATACCTGTTCTTTCAGAATATGTGTTATAATAAACATGTTTCTTTTTCAAGTGCAGTGTGGGTTCGCTGACAACTGCTCTTGTAGGAGGTACATTTCCTTCAACACGCCTGGCATCATTGGCAATAGCTCATCGCGATCCTCAAATGAACATTGCCATTTTATGAGTATGAAACTTCTGTTCTCATGCTGTGTCCTTTATTAAACAGATAGGCATATAAGAAATAAAACCTTATTTGCTTTAATTTGCTTTAATTTTAGAGTTAGCTTTGCAGTACATGTAACTACACATTTGTTTTAATGTATGTGAATATTGCATACAACAGAGGTGCTGTTACATTTAACGATACAGATAATTAAGGTGGTTAAATTAAAACGTGAGTCTTTTTATTCTTTATCTTATATTCTACAACAACAATTTTAAATATAAATCTACAGAAAATGTTGTTGTTGGTCAGTATGGAAACCAAAGGATCACGCAACGAATATTTTCGGGAAGAAGTTAGCAACGGCAGCCGCATCTCACTCATGACAGATTTGCTTGACAAGTACATCTAAATCCAAAACGTTTTTCTTTTGCTTTGGATAGAGTAGGTTATGGTTAAAATTCCAGTCATTTTTTTGTCTGATCCTGTAACTCTGGATCAGGGATCGCTCGACAGCGGCTGGTAATTCCGGGGTCGTGACGGCACTCATGGGCTCCCATGGCCCAGCCATTATCGGCCTTTATTCCTCAGCACTGTAGCAAAACCATTTTTTTAAAAGGTAAGATCCTTTTTTTATATAGGGTAGGTACTTCAGGAATTATTTGTATTGCATACTTACATTGATCCAGCTTTGATGCATATCTCATACCTGATGGGCAGCTGGGGAAGCTGAAAATCACTGTAGTAATCAACGCTACTACATTGATAGATTTTCAAGTTTCCCCTCTGCACACTGACCACAAGGGGTCACTATTTCAGCACTGCAGACATTCATAGAACGCCTTGTACTTTTTGCAAAGAATATAAGGTGATCTCTAATTAGACGAGGTGAAGAGGAGAGGTGGTGACATCACAATCTCTACCTTGTCCACCCAGAGAATGCCTTGTATTCACTAACAAAAATACAAGGTGTTCTATGAACGACAGCAGTGCTGAATGACCCTGTAGTCAGTGTGCGGAGGGGAAGCCACAGGACTTGTGTAGGACTTTGAATATTGCTGTTGTTACTGTAATAGCGCAAACTACTTCACTGATTGTTAGCTTCCCCAGTGGCTCATCAGGTATGCATACTTTCAGTGCCAAGCTTGATCAATATAAGTATGCAACAATGACAATACCTGGAGTTCTGCTTTAAATATATATCTGATGCTAGGCTCACTTTAATAAGTGTATGGTTTAGGTGTATGGACAGGCATGCATATGCAATTACTGTAGGCACTACAAATAAACTGAATACAACAAAAAAGCAGAGTGGTCATAAAACAACACCCATACCTGATTACTTCAATGTTGGTACAAAAAACAAGCTAACATCTGTACTGGTATTTGTAAACCTAATGTGTTCATTCAGTGAATATATAAATGAACAGATGACAGCTGACACTCAGCCCAGCGAATCCTAAGAATTCTGCATTAAATACATATTACAGTATTTTATTTGTGGTAGTCAATTGACCTCAGTGAGACGCCAACAGCAAAAACATCAGTGATACCTCTTGTGATGTGACAGCTTTATAAAGAAAATTCACACCAGGGATTTCTTTCCAATCTATCCTGCATATAATTAAATAGCTGCACAATGATGGTCCTCCACTTGGCAGGTGTGGGGGGAGGGGGCTGGGTGTCATTTCTGTACATAAATTACCTTTAGAATGTCATTTTCCCTGATGGGCTAAACGTGATTAAATTAATTGGATTATGATATGGGAAAAGCGAGCCTTGCTTTCATTCTGATGGTAATCCAAGGATTTGATACAGAAAAACTGCTTGGGAAAGTCGCTGGGGGAAGAAAATCGAATGGATTTACGGTAGATGGAGTTACATTTCATTGCCACAAATACAGTAACTGGTGAGTAGTCTATAAGCCTTAGTTTTCTGGTTCGCCTGTGGTTTGAGAACAGAGAAATGTACCTTGGCTGATCCCATTTAGAATTAATCAGAACTGTGTCATCAGCTTGGATTTAGCTGGAATGCAATTACACCAGTGCGTCAGTATTCGTTCTTTGTAGCTTGGTGGAGTGTAATATATCTAGGCTGTGTTCCTGTACAGTTATATTACAGTAAACATTGTGTGGAATAAGGAGCCTAGCAGGTTGCCAGTGTAACTAATGGGGTTCCTAACCCCAACCAACAAAGACTAAATACATTTTGTGTTGGTGAAAAATTCTAAAGGACAATAGTACCAGAAAAGTTGCATTAAGGACTTACTTTAAAGAACCTCCAAATACAACTCAAATCATTCCTACTTGGACATCACCTGACATGTTTTAATATTGGTATAACAAAAATATGTAGCCTAATGCTTTACAAAGATGCCATTGTAAGGAAAAGACAATCAAAAGGACAAAAAATTAAAGAACAGTAGGCAATTCTCAATTTTGTGATTAAAGAGATAGTAAAAGGAAGCATGGAGCGAAAAAAAAAATCCAGTTGGTGGTCAACGGACAGAGAAGGAACTTTCCAACCACCCTCCCTGTTCTCAGATCGGTTATAATTTTAAAAGTCAAAGCTGCTTGGTGCTGTGGTCTTTGGAGACAGTAAAAATCAGGACAGTGACCCAAACTAAAATGACAGGTGCTGCTCAAGGCTCCACCTGGTCCTCTTATGTAGCAACCACGGACAGAGCTTATCCCAGCTCTAGACATCTAATGGAATAGGGAGAAGTCCTGGAAGTCGCACATCTCTGCAAAACCCTGTAAGAAGGTGTTTGACAGCCTCAGCTCTGGCTCCAACCAGGCCATGCCCCCAACAAGTTTCACTCCGCCAATGGAGCTAGGTCATGGGGAACCATTGGTGATATGCTGTCCTCAGGCACTGCCCCTAACGGTGGGTTAACTGGGAATTTGAGACATGAAGGTCTCTGTGGATAGAGATATTGTCTCCAAGCCGATGTGTTGCATCGGGGGCCTATTATAATTAAGTAAAGTAGTTCTGCAGATACAATATTGGAGATGTGTTTATTACCTTCAAAGATCAGCAACCTATTTGACTGTTTCTGTTTAAAGGAATGCTGTGATGTTCTTGTTATATGTTAATAAAAAGCTTCAATAGCCAATTTGACTATAAATGTTGGTGTGGTGTGTTTATTGATGGGTATATTAGGAGGTTTTGATGTAGGATGGCCTAGCAGGTAATTGTTACAGGTTGGGGACATCTAGTCTAACTTTGTCATGTCACCCACTAATAACAAATCCCACTGTACGGCTCTTTAAGTTGTTTTATATCAACTAGTTTATCAACTATAATATATTTGTCTTATATGTACTAGGCCAATTCTTTGGGCAGCAAAATAAGGGAAGAAAGCAGCAGAGGACCGCATTCACATTTTTTGTTGATTATTTTGGTAAATGGTTTCTTATCTGGCCAGCTAAAAATAGTCCTCGTCAAAATCCGTTAAGAGAATAAAGTGGTAATGTGGCACAGGAAATGGTGAGAGAAGTCACAGGATTCTGTGGTACTCAATCAGTATTCAACCTTCTCTTGCTCTGCATCATGGATGTGTAGCGCAAACCTTCAACTTGGTCCCACTGTTTGCCCAGGTTCTGTTCCCAATTTAGTGCAAATCAAACAGTCACAATGTATTTCAGCCAGGAGCACAGAATTTCACAGACTTTTACACAGTAAGCAGGCAGATCGTGTCTTATATGTGTTTTTTTTTGTAGAAGATACCCAAAACTAGCAAAAAGAAAATGCAAACAATTTAACACAGAGGGAATCCCACAGTGGAAAAAACCCTGAAAAGCAGGTCTGGAACAGTTCCTTCATCAAAAAGGGAGCTCAATGGCAACAGTCTATCTTCCAGGATTTCTCTCAGGCCTACTCACTGTGCCACTGGCTACTTCGATGCCTCCTTCCAGTATCTGCTGACACTGCATCATGAGTCTACAGACCAAATCCTCCCTGGACATTGCCCCAGCTGTTCCTGTGACTTGTGGATGATCTTTAAGGTCCCTCCTGAGCCAGAATCACCTGAGTCTCTTGCAGACTCTCAAAGGCCTGGGAAGGTTTAACAGCACATCCAGGCTATTTTACTCTCCAGTAGGCAAAGGACCAGGCTATTTCATGTTCCAGACTCTCCCAACCAAGGATTGGTTGTCTGTATACATGATCAGCCCAGGCTCTACCTCCTCCACCCACTATGTTCCAGTACTTTCTGCAAAGCCAGGGGGAGACAAGCAAGCCTGCAGCTGCCGAGCCCAGATCAGACCAAAGCAATCAAACCCAGCTCCACTGATGACAGCAAAGCCCAAATATAACTAAATTTACCTATAACCTACCTGACTCTTAGCACCTAACTAGAAGGGTGCTACAGATGCAAGTGTCACCAGCAGACAGCCAGGAAGTTCTCACTGAGGCACAGACTAAGATTAAACACAGTACGGTCTTCAACAGGGACATAGTGATACAGATGTTGTACCCCATTGGAGTGCTTAGTATCAGGGCTTCTTCCACGCTGCAGGGGTTAAAGTGGTTGTAAAGGCACAAGGTTTTTTGCCTTCATGCATTCAATGCATGAAGGTAAAAAACCTTCTGTGTGCAGCACCCCCCCATACTCACCTGAGCTCCCTCTCAATCAAGCGATGTCCACAACAGCCTTGCCTCTCTTGGGACTCGCACTCTTGGTGGGCTTTTGGCAGCTGCTGTCAATCACAGCCAGTGAGCCAATCAGGAGATGGAGGAGGCAGTTCTGATCTGCAGCTCCTTATGTGAATGGACACACAGAGCCACGGATTTGGGAGACCCCAGAACAAGCTGCTTGCTGTGCTGGCACTTGGCAGGATGGAGGAGCCAGGGGCGATGGCGTGAGACCCGAGATCAGGAGGATCTAAGCTGGTCTGTGCAAAACCATTGCACAGCACAGGTATTGTCACTAAAACCTCACGGGAACTTTCCCCTACCCCGGCACCCCTGACGGGATCTAGCTGTGCCAGGTGGGGAGAAAAAGAGCCCTTTTACACTCACAGCGTGGCCGCATTAGCGGTAAAGCAGCGTTAGTTTTAGCGATGCTTTGCCGTCATTTTAGCAGCACTTTTTGGCCGCTAGCAGGGTGGTTTTAACCCCTGCCAGTGGCTAACATATTTGTTATTTAAAAAAAAACGAAAAAAAAACAAGGCTTTAATATCTCTTTAAATGCTTGTTTTTGTCAAGGGCATCTTAAAAAAAAACACTTTTAGTTACCTTATCCCTTGTTCCTTTGGCAGTCAGTACTTTTCTCTTCCCTGCTCCAGTTTGTGGGCAGGCCTTCAGCATCCTCACCTACAGTGCAGGATTGTATACCTCCCAACAGTCCCGGACTGGATGGAACTTTCTCGCATTCACACTTCTGTCATTTTAGCAGCACTTTTTGGCCGCTAGCAGGGTGGTTTTAACCCCCGCCAGCGGCTAACATATTTGTTATTTTAAAAAAAACGAAAAAAAAACAAGGCTTTAATATCTCTTTAAATGCTTGTTTTTGTCAAGGGCATCTTAAAAAAAACACTTTTAGTTACCTTATCCCTTGTTCCTTTGGCAGTCAGTACTTTTCTCTTCCCTGCTCCAGTTTGTGGGCAGGCCTTCAGCATCCTCACTTACAGTGCAGGATTGTATACCTCCCAACAGTCCCGGACTGGATGGAACTTTCTCGCATTCACCCTTCTGTCCCACAGTCCCGCAATCCTGCTTGCAGGGGCCTTGTCCCGCATAACTCCAGTTGTAACTTCCAACCCAATAGTACCCTACAGTAAACCATTGCTACTGAACATACAGGAACATACAGGATACTGAACGTACAGTCAGGGATTGGCGAGCAAGCCAGCTGGGTGTTCACTGTACAACCACCATGAGAGACTGCACCTGTCAGATCCAAGCTGAGATGTTGGGTATGGTCGGGACTGCTACCCAAACCCGCCCCCTTTGTCAAGTAAAGAGGTGGCATCCAAGCCAGGGAAAAGTTGCCAAGAGTCCATTCACATATTAAGGATTTTTTTTTCCTGTGTTCACAGCTCGCCACTTTCACTTTAAAACACAGAAGCCTGTGCATAACATACTCTAGAACCCTGCACCCTATAAGTAACACACTCCAGAACCCTACCTTCCTGTACATAACACACTCCAGAACATATCTTCCTGTATATAATGCACTCCAGAACCCTGCACTCTGTGCATAACTCCAAAACTCTGCACTCTGTACATAACGCACTCCAGAACCCCGCACTTTGTGCATAATATACTCCAGAACCCTGAACTCTGTACATAACGCACTCCAGAACCTACCATTCTGTGCATAACGCACTCCAGAACCCTGCACTCTGTACATAACTCCAGAACCCTGCACCCTGTGCATAACCTACTCCAGAACCCTGCACTCTGTACATAACGCACTCCAGAACCTACCTTATTGTACATAACGCAATCTAAAACCATGCAGTCTGTACAAGACTCCAGAAGCCTGCACCTTGTGCATAACACACTCCAGAACGCTGTACTCTGTACATAACACACTCCAGAACCTACCTTCCTGTACATAACGCACTCCAGAACCCTGCACTCTGTACGTAACTCAAGAACCCTGCACCTTGTACATAACACACTCCAGAACCCTGCACTCTGTATCTAACACTCTCCTGAACCCTGCACCCTGTGTATAACGCACTCCAGGACCCTGCACCCTGTATCTAGCACTCTCCTGAACCCTGTACTCTGTACATAGCGGACTCCTGAACCCTGCACTCTGTACATAGCGCACTCCTGAACCCTGCACTCTGTACATAGAGCATTCCTGAACCCTGCACTCTGTACATAGAGTATTCCTGAACCCTGCACTCTGTGTGTAATGCACTCCTGAATCCTTCTACAGTTTGTGTAATGCACATTTCCATAGTTTTGTTTAGCCATGCATATTAAGCTACTCCTACTGTTAAGAGTTTGACCACACCCACTTTTGCCACAATGCACATAGTGTGCCCTCGATTGCTTCCTCCCTCAAGTGTCCCTCATTCTGAAGTTCAAGAGTTGGGAGGTATGGGCTTGTAACATTTTTTTTTTAAATCAGCGCAAAGGAAGGTACTTAAATTTATTGTGAAGTGTCCCTTGTCCTGCTGGCTGGTCTTTTAGTTGAAATCCAAAGTCCCCTGCCCCCCTCATACCCCTGCAGTACTGAAAGAATATGGCTGCATGAGGGACAGAAGACTGGATTTCAACTAAAATAATAGCCAGCAGGACAAGGGACACTCAGCATTGATTTTAAATACTGTCCTTTGTGCTGATTTATATAAAAAAAAGGTTACTATGAGCACTTGACCAGTGACAGGCAGTGACAGCAATCTATGAATGGAGAACAGGTAGATGAATGAAAGGTCCACCTCCTCCATTCATAGATTGTGTTTCATTCATGGCAGTTATAGTACATCTTCTATGAATGGGGGTGGGGAAAGGGCAGACATAGTGTGGGCATAGTCAGCGCACTTGATAAGTGCTTGTCACAGGTCCAGCACTCACATTAACATTTAAAAAAAGAAAATCAGCACAAGGGGCGGTACATAAATCCCATGCAAAAGGCCTGTTGTGCTGCTGGTTGGTCTTTTAGTTAAAATCTGAAGTCTTCTGCCCCCCCCCCTCACCCCCCCAGCCATAATCTTGTGGTGCTGTGGGGGTATGAGGGGGTAGGGGACTTTTGATTTCAGCTAAAAGACCAGTCAGCAGCACAAAGGGCACTTTAAACCGTCCCTTGTGCTGAGTTTGAAAATATCCTTCCCCATTTTAGGGAAGATTTAAAACTCGAAAAAATAAAACTTTGAACCTCGAAGTTTGGTTAGTTTGGTAAAATGAAGCAGCCGCAAAAAAAAAAACCTCTTTTAATTATCTATTAATATTAGGAAATGTAGTTAAGAATGGCAGCATGAGCAATATTACACTGGGATGCACCAGTTCAGCTACAGGGTGTACCTGGGAATTATTTTCAAACTTCTACAACTAGGTCTGCCTTCAATTCCCTCTTCTTAACGCGATCACTACGGGACAAAATGAATGTGAATATCAGTTACAGATGTTGGCCTCTCAATGTTTCAAAAAATGAAGCCAGAAGTAGCATCTCATTTATTAGCGCAGAAATGTAAATGTATTTTTTTCGAGAGATTTAGAGAAGTCTTTCTGTTACTGATTTTAATCTGGGAAAGAGACTGTCCTTTTAGAATAAATATATGACGGTTTTGCTTCGAACAGGTGGTATTAATAAAATACAATTTTTCTTGGCCTGAATTTTGTCCTTCATCTGAAATCAATATTTTGTGAATCCTAAACTAGACCTAATGGAGCTGAACCCTTCTGCTCAGGAGAATAGATTTAGCATTCCAGCACAGTCCCTGCCTTAAATGGGATTTCCACTAGAGGGCACTCTGCAACTTTCCTTTGTAGCATTCACACGTGGAGATCACAATGTCATCAGTGGCATGAGATCCTGAAGCTTATGTTTATCACACTATCATCATTTGTTGGAAAGGACTGAGATTTGCTATCATCTGCACAGTGAACAAGCCCCCAAACTCTGCCACATGCCCACCTCATGTATTCTGCCCTCTTAGTAATGTCACGTTATTCTGATTTCACAGATAACCTTTAGTTATGAATAGAAAAAAGAATCAGTTTTTTTTTTAATACAGTTAACTGTTGAGCTGCTTGTAATAATGCTTGTCTGTATAACATTATGCCTGTTAAAATACATGTATTGTTTTTAAAAGGTAAGTTCCCTTAAAAGTGATATGTCATGTATAGGGTTTTTTTAATGACTTGTCATTTGTAGGCTTGTTGTACCTCTTGGGGGTAGGAGTTTCCTGGGCTACTTCTGTCACCTTGTCCTCCTGTCACCTCTAAGGTGCTCCAGCCAGGGAAATAGAGGTACTTTATTTGCTGCACCAGATGCAGACCTTAAAGTTTGCTGCACCAAATGCCGCCTTTTCTTCCAGTCAAACCCAAACACTTTAGTCGCACACGGCAAAATTGTATTTTTAAGGGAGAACGCTGTGGTGTAAAGGGGAACTCTGATGTAAGGGGGTTTCTTCTCACCAAACCTCCCACTTACATCAGAGTTCCCAGCATTCACCCTTAAATTAGGGTTCCCGAAACCCCCCTTACATCAGAGTCCACAGGGCACCCCTTAAATCTGGGTCTTAGTGTACTCACTCGCTTGGAGGCATGAGAGAGAAGGGAGGGAGCGGGGAGACTTCAGTCACAGACATTGGATGGTGAGCTTACTCACCTGAGGATAGAGACTCAGGCATCGACACCTTTCATCCATGATGTATCTGCCGGTTTCAAACTTTCAGCCCACACATCCCTTTCCTGAGGCACAGAACGCCGGGGATTGGAGTGGGGGTGGGCAGACAGAGGAGTAAGGGTGGGAGAAGGAGGAGCAGATCAAGCCCTCTCTCCTCTCCTGTCTGAGTATAGGGCCCATGTGCACACCTATGTGCACTCAGCAGTTAAGGTACTTGGTTACTTGGGGAGTCACAGTCCATTCTGAATATTGTGTCCGGGTTTCAGGTGGTCCACGATTCAAAACCCGGACTGTTTAGGTGAATACCAGAGCGGTGGCAACCCTATTTAGACCCCTTTCACACTGAGGCGCTTTTCAGGCACTTTCACGCAAAAAAAAAGCACCTGAAAAGCTCACCAAAACCTATTTCGATTAAAATCAATGAATGCTTTCACACTGGGGCAGTGCGCTGGCAGGGTGGTGAAAAAACGCCCCTCTCCATTGAAATGAATGGACAGCTCTTCAAAAGCGCCTGAAAAGCTCTTCAAAAGTGCTTAGTGTTTTACTGGCAGTTTAGAAGCGCCTCAGTGTGAAAGTGCCCTTAAAGTCCTCGAAACTTGCCCATACTCACCTTTTCTTGCCACAACACACTCTATTGGTTCATCACTATGTTGGGCTGCCTCATTAGCCAATATGAATGTTTGGAATGAGAGATTAAGTTGGGCAAACTCATTCACTACCAGGGAGCGCTAAAACTTTTCCATTTCTGAGTACTCCAGCATTTGGGCATAGCATGAACCAGGAGAGCGACTGCAGACTTTTTTGAGTGCATACACTTTAAACCTGCTGGTGACTTTATAAATCTGTTGTTTACAAAGTTCAGTAGGTCAAGCTTACATTTATTCATACAAGTGAATGATTCAGAGGAGTGACATCCTTAACCACTTGACCTCTGCGTTACTTTAACTGACAATTGTGCGGTCATGCGACACTGTACCCAAATAAAATGTATGGTTTTTTTTTCCCCACAAATAGAGCTTTTATTTGATCACCACTGCGTTTTTTGCTTTTTACGCTATAAACAATAAAATTCTAAAAATTTTGAAAAAAAAAACACCTTTTTAACTTTCTGATATAAAACATATCCAATAAAAAAAAATGTAAAAAATCAAATTTCTTCATAATTTTAGGCCAATATGTATTCTTCTACATGTTTTTGGTAAAAAAAAATCCCAATAAGCATATATTGATTTGGTTTATGTGAACGTTATAGTGTCTACAAACTATGGTATATATTTATGGATTTTTTTTTATATACAGATAATAGTGGCGATCAACGGCTTATAGTGGGACTGCGATACTGCGGTGGACAATCGGACACTAATGCCACGTACACACGATCGGAATTTTCGTCTGAAAAAACTTGTTTTTTCCAACGGAATTCCGCTCAAACTTGCCTTGCATACACACGGTCACACAAAAGTTCTCTGAACTTTTGACCATTAAGAACGCGGTGACGTACAACACTACGACAGGCCGAGAAAATGAAGTTCAATGCTTCAGAGCATGTGTCAAATTGTTTCCGAACATGCGTGATTTTTTGCACGTCCGAATTACATACAGATGAACGCATTTTCAGATAGGAACTTTTTCCGACCGAAAAATTGAGAACATGCTCTCAATCTTTTGCTGGCAGGAATTCCGCCAGCTAAAGTCCGATGGAGCATACATGCGGTCGCATTTTCCAACCAAAAGCTCTCATTGGTCTTTTGCTGGCTGAATTTCTGATCGTGTGTACGCAGCATTACTGACACTTGTCATGTCGTGCATTCGGTCAATTTTGATGCACCGTTTTTTTTTTTAGATGGTTTTATTTCATCCACTCCCAAGCTACCCCACCATGTTGCTTTTCAAGCGATTCTTTACTATGGACAATTGTCTGATACCTCAATAAGCCATCTCCAAGTTGTTATGATTGTCTTTATGAATATCTGGTCAATAATATGTGATTGTTATGCTTATTTACTATGTATGTACTCATATTGCCATGTCATGTTTTTTAATGAATAAAACATGTCTTGTTAATATGACTGATCTTTTAGCCATGCTAGATCTACCTAATTTAAAATCCCAAACCCTCTTTTTCTTGCATATAGATAGGGATGGAGCTGTGTGATCCCACACACCTCATTTAAAGTCCCAAACCCCCCTCTTTTTGTTTCATATGATTAGGGATAGAGGTATGCTAGCGGATATCATGGAGTCTGTGATCAGTTGCAGTATGCAGTTCAAGGTAAACTTTTGTGTCCATCATGTGTTTTTTATTAAAACCTATGTTAATACTGATTTAATACTCGTATCGCACGTGGCAACTTTTTATATATGGTCATTTCTGTCTGACCTTTGTGGTTTCTTTCTGGTGGGCTGGTCTGTGTTCATTACCCGGGAGCTGCGAGGTGCATTGTGGGTCCTCCCACTTCCCTCCCATCCACCTTTGGTTGATGAGGGGGATTTGGCGGTCCAGCCCACTGCACATCGGAGCCATGCCTCCCCGCGCCATGCACACGGCGCTCTCTCTGGGCATCCAGTTGCTGGCGTAAATGAGATTTCAATCGTGGTCAGCACATGGAGAGATGTGTCTAACTGTTATAGGTTGCTTTGGTCTCTCCGGCAGGAGGGTCTCCCCCCTTACTATGTATGTACTCATATTGCCATGTCATGTTTTTTAATGAATAAAACATGTCTTGTTACATTGACTCATCTTTTAGCCATGCTAGATCTACCTCATTTAAAGTCCCAAACCCTCTTTTTCTTGCTAACTGACACGTTTGACACTTTGCAGGAACCACTGAAACTAATACAGTGAACAGTGCTAAAAATATGCTCTGTCACTGTACTAATGACACTGGCTGGGAAGGGATTAGGCATCTAGGACAATCAAAGGGTTAAATGTGTGCCTAGCCAGTGTTTATGTGTACTGTATGTGCTGCTTTTACTAGGGGAAAAGAGGGATTCTTTTTTTTTAACAGAAAAGCTTTTATTAACAAATCAGCATTACAGTAGGTTCATCATTTGAGATTCAAATGATTCTCAGTACATCGGCAGTCTAGAATATTAATTTCAGATATAACCTCTTGCAAGTCCATTATGGCCTCTTCCCACCACTGCTCAATCGGTGGAGTTTAAGCATGCTCCCCTCCCACACCCACTCTCAAAATACAAAAGGGTGTTCCACCACTTCCCCATAAGAGACTGTCTGGCGCTTAGCCAGTGTATTAGTTGCATATAACCAAATTAACTCACTCTTCCTTCTGTGCGATCAAGCGGAGTCCGGCGCGGAGGGAGGGGGCGGCAGCCCCCAGGCCGAGCAGGGGGGGAATCCGTCACTTGGTCCCCCTCCTCCCTGGCACCTCATCCGCGCAGGTCCACCCATGCCGACCAAACCTTATCAAATTTAGCGGGGCACTGCCTGGTCTCGTAGGTGAGTTTATATAAGGGTAGCACTAGGTCCACCGCTTTTTCCAGGATGCAAGGGTGGAAGGTTCAGCCGACTTCCAGCACAGCATTATTTCCCTCCCGGCATGAAACAGCTAGAATTTAATGCAAAGCTTGGTATATCTCTTCCCTTCCACCTCCCCTAAGTAACTCAGTAGGAGCACCAAGGGGTCTATTGGGACCCTGGTTCCGCCCATGTCACCAAACACCTCCGCCACCCCTTCCCAGTATGGTCTGAGTCTGGGGCATGCCAGAATGTTCCCACCTCAGTTCCACACCTGGGACAGCTTGGGTCTAAATGTGGATACATTCTGACCAGTCTGTGCGGGGTAAAATAGGCCCTATGTATGAAGTTGAGTTGGATAAACCTGTCCTTGGCTGCTATCATGGCTGGAATGTAGGTGGAGATGCAGTCCTCCCATTTTTCCTCCCCCAGAGCTGGGATGTCCTCCCTCCATTTTTTCATTGAGCAGGTGGGTTTGACGTCGTGGGCTACCATCAGTTATAAGCAGGGCTTTTTTTCAGCAGGAACTAGGGGGAACTCAGTTCCACCACCTCTGGCTCGGGTCTTCTGCTTCCTGCTCACCACTAACATTTGGTAACAGTGGAGTCCAGCTTCTGCGTTTACAAGTGGTAGCTTATCTCAGGTGCCCAGGGTTCAGTGCAGTCATGGGCAGGAGAGGGTGCATGGTAGGCTGCACCCTCTGTGGTCTCCATTTTTTCCCTGGTGACCAGTTGTTGATGCTCCTACTGCATGATCAACCTTGCAAGTGACTGTAGTATAGTATAGTATGCTGGGAGGTACTACAGCTGGTAGAGCTTTTAAGGAGGGGGGAGAAAATGAGGGCAGTGGAGGGAGGGGGTTGTATGCAGAGTGAAGAGCTACTATTTGATGCCATTTGGCAGGTATGTATGTGTGATGGGCATGGTTGAGTTCCTGCACCTATTCTCTGAGAAAAAAAGCCCTGGGTATAAGTATAGAGTGGAGAGGGGTTTCCCCATCGCGCTCGAGGTCAGCAGTCGTTCAATTGAGTCAGGTTCCAGAGTCAACTTGTCCGGGAATTGAGCCCTCATTGCATGTCTCAGCTGCCAGTAGTTAAATTCAAAGGACCTGGGCAAAGAATACAGTCCTTTCATATCGCAAAGGGGCATAATCGTACAGTTTTCTATTACATGTTTAAGGGTGGTGATCCCCGTTTGGCCAATTGTGAGGGGTCCAGTATACTCCAGAGAAGGGACAGGGTGGGATTACCCCACAACAGGGTGTGCAGAGATACCTGATTCGGTGTGGTGTAAATGGCCCTAGCCTCCCGCCACACTTTGATGGTTATCTTCATAAGGGCTGTCAAGGGATGGGGTGCTTTAGGTCCCCTATACACCAGGTTAGTCAGGGCCGCATATGACCCCAGGATGGCTGCCTCAAGTCTCACCGCTGGGTTCTGTCTGGGCTGTGAGAACCACCAGCGTACCGTAACCAGGACTGCTGCCCAGTAGTACAGTAAGAAGTTTGGAAGAGCCAAACCTCCTCCCAATAGGGAAAGATATAATATCTTTTTTGCCACCCTGGGTGGCCTCCCAGCCCAGATAAATATGGTTAGTACCCCCTCTAAATGCCTAAAGAAGGATCTATCTTTGTGGAAGGGGGTGTTGCGAAAGAAGTAGAGAAATTTAGGTGCCCACCGGTGTGAGCGGGAGGGAACGCCATGCTGTGCACTTGACTACGAGGTGGGAGAGAAGGGGTTGCATGTTCTTTTCTACGTATTCGTGTGTGGTGTTACTGATTTTAATGCCCAGATAGGTGAATTCTCCAACCCACTGGAGCAGGGTTCCAGTGTCTGTTCTGGGGAGTGAGGGATGTAGTGGAAACAGGACTGACTTGCTCCAGTTGATGCGGATGCCAGAGAATCCGTCAAAGTCTTCAAATAGTTCTAGTGCTTTTTGCAAGGATTGTGAGGCATCTGCAAGGTAGACTGTCCTCAGCATATAGGGGTACTTTCTCTTCTATCTCCACGACCATTATGCCCCTCACCCCTAACTCAGCCCTCAAAGCAATGGCAAGAGGTTCCACCGCCAGGGCGAATAATCAAGGCAATAGAGGGCAGCCCTGACGGGTGCCCCTAGCCAAAGGAAAGGTGTTGGAGAGAGTGCCGTTTGTGCGGACCCTCGCTGTTGGTCTGGCATAGAGCATCCTCAGCCATGACATGAATTTCGGCCCAAATCCGAACTTCGAAAGTACTCCCCACAAGAACTTCCACTCCACTGAGTTAAAGACCTTTTGGGCCTCAAGTGATGCCACTACTCCCGCTGACTCCAGCTGTGCCCTGTCCATATGCGTGAAAAGCCTTCTTATGTTGATGTCTGTTCCCCTCCCCGACATAAATCCCTTTCGGTCTGTATGTACCAGAGCAGTTATGACCGTGTTAAGTCGCATGGCTAGCACTTTAGCTAAGAGTTTTGTATCAACATTAATCAATGAAATGGGACAATATGAGGAACACAGGGATGGATCCTTGCCGGGCTTGGGGATCACCACCACCGCCTCACTCAGGGAGTTTGGGAGCTCCTCCCGCTTCTGTGCTTCAGATAACATGGCATGCAGTTTGCCCATCAGTTCTTCAGCATATTGTTTATAGAATTCCACTGGTATGCCATTGGGGCCCAGGGACTTACCCGATTGGAGAGTTTTAAGGGCTTTTAATATTTCATCTGTGGTTATAGGGGCATCCAGCGTCTCTCTGTATTTTGCTGTCAGGAACGGAATTTCGATTGGGTCTAGGTAAGAGGTTAGTTTGTCAGGGGTGAATGTAGTCCTGGAGCTGTATAGGTTACTATAGAAGGAGGCAAAGCAGTCATTTATGTCGTCAGGGGCATACAGTAGGTCTCCATTTGGGCCCTGTATACAGGGCACACACATCCCTCCAGCTTGCTCCCGTGGCAGCAAGGCCAACAGCTTCCCTGACCTTTCCCCTTGCTCAAATATACGTTGTGTTTGGGCTAATAGTCTTTTCTGAGTGAGGGAGGTGCGAATTTGCATAATCTCTCCAGTCAAAGACTGAAGTGCGTTGTAATCTCTGGGGTCCCTGGATCTGACAAATTGTGCTTCCTGCAGGTCAGCCTCCCTCTCTGCTCTAACCAAGTCAGCTCCCTATGGACCTTCGCTATAATAGACTGGTATCTTCCCCTAGTATAGGCTTTAAAAGCATCCCATACTGTCAGTGCATTAGCCGTTCCAGGGTTAACTCCCCAGTACTCCTGCAGTGTCCTTTGGAAATGTCCATCTACTGCCTCATCAGACACCCAGAACCTAGACAGTCTCCACAGGAAATTTTCTGGAGCCGGAGAGAGTTCCAGTGTCAGGAGATGTGACGCGTGATCAGACACATCCCTGGGGAGTATCCTGATGTCCGCCACCCTAGACAGAGCCAGGCCGCTCAAATATGGTAAATCTATGCTCAAGAAGGATCTATGAGATGCGGAGTGACAGGTGTATGCCCTGGAGTGAGGGTTCCTCCAGTGCCACACATCTGCCAGGCCATACAACTCAGCCCATTCCACAAGACCTGAGTGGGAATATCCGCTTGCGGACATCCTGTCTACATTCATGTCGGGGACCATATTGAAGTCTCCCAATATGGCCATATTATCATTGGCCAGTGCCGCTATTTTAGAGGTGATCTGGTGTAAAAGGGATAGTGATGCTGGAGGGAGCAGATAAACACCCGCTATTACCCACTTCATGGAACGAATCTGTGCATGAATTATTACATACCGGCCCTCTAAGTCCAACAACAAGTCTAGTAGTCTGAAGAGGAAGGATTTGAGCACCAGGATACTAACACACCTTGTGAAGTTTGAGTAAGTGGAATGGTAGTGATACCCGATCCATGGTTTTTTAAGGGCTAATGTTTTGCTACCCACCAGGTGGGTTTCCTGGATAATAAAAATATTCAAGAAAGACCGCGCTAAGGCAATAACATGTGATATGACTAATCAGAACATATACAAATGTTTACAAATGAATTACTTCAAAATTAATATTTGTGAATAAAAAACACCAGAGCTCTATTGAAAAAGTGACTGAAAAATATAAGTCCCAAAAGGAAATAACAAAAGTCCCAAATGAAGGTAAGAAAAGTGACTGGCGTCACAAAAACACACAGTCCCTGGAGCCAAGGCAAATGCAAACAGTGATCATGGACATGTAACGCAGTCCTTGGAGCCAAGGTAGATGTATTCAGTGTACATAGACGTAAGACACCCAGTGAAAAATCCTCCACCTATTAAGATGTCCGCTTACCAGAGGTAAGCTGTGAATCAGCTTAGTAAAAAACCTCTACACGGGGAAGATCAGCTTCTCAGGTCTCCAACCAAGGAAGGGGGTGGGCAGGATCTTACGATGTATTGAGCTCAATCCACACAGTATGAGGACCCAAAAGGACAAAACAAATTCTCCATAGTGTAAAACTGTATTACAATTTATTGAGGTAAAAAATGGTCACACTTACATTTAAAATCACGATATAAAGGCACATATGATAAGATACAGCCGGCCGGCTTGCATGCACCCGTTCAGGCGAAAAACGATGACGTCAGCGCGTCAACCTTCCGACGTACGTTTCGTCCTATTGGACGTCGTCATGGGAACGGGCGACGCACTGACTCATCGCTATATATAGACCAGAAACGAAAACCAAACCTCGCTTTGAAGCTCAGATGGCGTCACCACACCATCCTATACGGAAACAGGAAGTGTGTGACCTATAATTTTTTCGATGGGCAAACGGCAATTCCGCCCATACACTGGAACCATTCGAGAACTGGCAAAACTAAATTAGTGAAATGGCCACATCAATTGTGATCGAGACCAGAGTAACTGGTATTAATATTGGAGTATTTCCTAATATTAGTATGGAGGGATGGAAAAAGGAAACGAACAAAACAGATGTATGTGTGAAACTCTCCTCCATTTAAAAGAGGGGCGAATGGGGATTGCACTAAGAATGTTCAAACCACAATACAGACCTAACTATAATAGGTGGACAGAATAAGGGTACCACTCCAAAGGAGGTTAAAGATGTTATTATAACAACCTCCACTAGAGATTCAAAGCGAGTGAACAAAATATAGTATATATCACATAAATATCAGCTAATATTAGGAACATAAATATACATTGGAAAATAATATGGTTAAACCACACTACACTAATACTATGAAAGTAAAAAGTAATTAAAATTAGAAATAAAAATTGAAATATGAAATGACAAAAGATAAAAAATGAAAAATAAAAATATATTAAGGAGATACCATGGAACAACTATTACATTTGTCATGATAATACAGATGTGTGGATTGTGTGCCTTGATGAATTGGAACACCAGTGACCTCTTAACTGTGGAGTTCAGGCCACTGCTGTTCCATGACAGTATGTTAAGTGACGCGAAACGTGCGTCTTGTAAGTGTAATAAATGGATTGGAGGGAAGTCCTCCCCCTAAGACCACCAGACTGACCTGTATAGGGCTATAAGAGCAAATGCATAGTACTGACATTTGTAATGCTATTACAGAACATGTTAACAACTTCATTTTTTTAAACCAAAAAATAGCCAAAAACTACAAACCAGTCCCTGTGGGGCAACCCCTCCCACCACCCCACCCAACCCCTTAGAACTGAGGCAGGTTTCCATCCCCCAAAAAAAAGGAATATGTAGCCATTAGGTTCCCTTAAGATCCCCAGGAGAGGGAGTACACAGCCATTAGGCCTTGAGGGTCTCCTGGTTCTCCTGTCCAGGGGCACTATCTTATCAAACCTTCATGGAGTATTCCTGGGTGCCCTGTGCTGGCAGTCTTTGCATGAACAGGCACAACGGGTGCAACATACGCCATCAGACATCAAGGATTGAACTAGTCAGTCTAAAGTTCACCGTGATAAGTGACCTCCCAGGGCCCCATGTGTTACAGTCATTAATAGAGGGTAGTCACTTATCAGGCTCTCAGTTGTCATTCATGGGGCAGGGAGTCCAGCAATGCAGATGCCTCCCTAGGGGTGGTGAAGAAGCGAACTGTCTCTCCATCTTGGACTCTAAGGCAAGCTGGAAACAGAACACTATATCAGATGTTGCGTGCCCTCATTGCAGCCTTCACATTATCAAATGATTTCCTCAGTTTTTGCGTTTCTACCAAGTAATCGGGAAATATCATTAATTTGTTGTTTTGGTGTCTCAATTCCCCCACTGATCTGGAAGCACAGAGGATCTCATCCCTGTCCCGAAAGTTAAGGAGCCGTAGAATGAGTGTGTGGGGGGGGCACCCAGGGGGCCAGGCTTAGGCGGGATCCTATGTGCCCATTCCACCTCATAGTGAGGAGACAGGCGGGCATCAGGTAGAAGGTTGCACAGCATGTCCTCCACGTAGCCCGTGGGATTGTTGCCCTCTATTCCCTCCACCATGCCGACTATGCGCAGGTTGTTGCGTCTGTTTCCATTCTCAGCATCTTCTGCTCTATACTCCAGGGCTTTACCTTTGTCTGAAGTGTGTGAAGAGCTGCACTGTGTTCAGCAACTGTGTCCTCTGTGTTACTGACCCTCTGCTCTGTTTCTGCTACCCTGGATCTGAGTTTGTCCATATCCTGTCTCAGGAGCCCTACATCCATCTGCACAGCATCTATCTTAGCAGTGAGTGTGGACTGACATGTGGCTATGGCCACCATGACCTCTGCTAGCCAGGCAGGCCTTGCTTCCTCGGCTGACATTGGGCCTGTCTGTGATGCCCTGTGCATGCTGCGGATGACCCGGGGGTCTGGTGGTGGATGGGGGATTTCTGAGGGGGAAGGGAACTTGCATTTTTTCCCCTTACCGGCCGTTGCACCCGACTGAAGGCGCCTCATCCAGGTAATTCTGTGGCCTCTCTGAAGGTTTGTTGCTTCCCAGGGTCCGGGAGCTGTGCCTCATAGAGAGGATATCGGGACAGGAGGAGTTGTGGTGGCCGCACCTGTTGGGCAGCCTGAGCAGAGTCTGCTGTGTGATGTCCCGGATCTGCTGATTCCAGGGCTCTCTCTCCCTGGTGTGCAGGCAGGGATCGCGGTGCCGCCGAATGTGTTGACCCTGTCAGCCTCTCAGGGTCTCTGGGGAAGTTGGATGGTGCAGACGTGACTGGCAGCCGCTTAGATCCCGAGCAGTGTCCTCCGGGAGTCATCCAGGCCTTCAGTGCCCTATAGCCCTGCACCACATGCTGGCGCCTCATGGAGTGAGTCAGGCGGGAGAAGAAGGGGGTAATACTGGCCGTTCCCAAGTGAGTTCAGGCTTGCCACCGGGGTCCCCGAATCGTCTGTGTTCTGGGCTACCTCCGGAAGCAGTTTAGTGCGGATTCTGGTATCGATTGGTCAGATGGCTGCTTAGAGTCCGGCGGAGCTCAGAAGAAAGCGTCCGCTCACAGCGCCATCTTGGACACGCCCCCAAAAAGATGGATTCTAGTCCCTGCTTTGCAAGAACACAGAATCCACCCCCCCTGTCAGTATGGTGATCTGCCCTGTTTACATAGGCAGATACCCATTCTGTGTTGTTCGCCGATAATCGGCGGGTGCCAGAGGACATCGAGTGCCCAGCACCCATAGATCTGCTTCTGCTGTGAAGGCGCATCCCCCTGCAGGTGGAAATGCAGAATCATATATGTATATATATGATCCTGCACAGAGATGCTGCCCTGTAGCAGTAAAACTGCTATATGGCGGTTAGAAAGTGGTTAAACAGATTTATGTTGGGGGTTTCAATTATGAGGCAAATCATTCCTCCTACCACCCTCTGCATCAATACTGTGCCCTGTAGTGATGAAGGCATCAGTGGGTTGAACTAGATGGACCTGTGTCTTTCTTTTACCTAACTATGTAACCACAGGGTGCAGTAGCTGACATGGAAATCAACACTTCCAGAATTGCGGGATTCTGAAGAATGTTCAGGTGGTGATTTCTCTTTATTACAGCAGCATTTACCTACGTGAACAGCTGGGAAAGTGAGTATGTATAACCTTCTTTGCAGTATCTACATTGGCCATGACCAATTTTTGCTAGACTATTCAAAAATTGCTAGAACATTATCACTTGCAGAATGTGGTCTTGTGTAACAAAACTGTATGGAGGCAATTGATCTTTAGGAAATGCTTGATGTCCAGTTCATATGATGACCTGCTGGCTTTAAGTGTTAATAATCTTTCTGGTTCAATCATTTTTATTTTGAGGCAATTGCAATGTGTACATGACAAAAAATAGCGTTGAAAGCGCAGTTAACAACAGAAGGTTCACAATGTGTGCAAACAACAACGCAGGTATAGAAAAAGCAAAAACAAAGATATAGACTAAAACAAATAGTGCAATACTGTGGTGCAAAAGCACAAATATTACTTGGTAAAAGGAGAACAGAGGGTCAGGCCCTCGTAGAACACACGTTGTATAAGTCCATTTAACTGGAAACATAATGAAGTGTTGATAATCTTAAACAATTATAAATACAAGGACTTCTGATTTTTTTTTTCTCAGACTTCCTTACAGTGACATTAAACTCTGGTTTAAAAAAAATATATATATATTTAAGTATGTATTCTTACTTAAAAAAATGCATTCTATTGCACTCAGCTGTCTCCAAATCTCCAAATGCCTTTTTATTTCCAAAATATTGAAAACATACCAGTTTATCCTGCCTATTACTTTGACTTCCTAGTTTAAACACCTAAAAAAGATTATTTAGAAAAAGTATTTAGTGGGTAAATTAATTTTGAACCTTAAAGTATAACTGAAGACATTTGTGATAACGTGGAGAGGAATTAGAACACCTGTCATATTTTATTGCCATCAACACAATATGTCCCAATGGGGATACTCGTTCTGGTGACCCTGGTGACTACCAGGAATTTTCCTCACTTCCTGTTGTTGGTATGGGACAGGAAGTGAAGGGAAATCTCCCACAGATGGTGAAAAAAATTTACAGGGCTTATAACCCTCCCTCACAATGATGATGGTTCAGGGTTTGAGGAGAGACTCATCGAAACCAGGAGGTAGAAAGTGGCCAGATTTTGAGATGCTTGGGTCTTCTGTCTTGAATGGTAGCTTCAATTTTACTATGGATCAGGGCCTGAGTTATTCTACGTTTGGTTTCAGTAGTGCAAAGTGCAGGGTTCGTTTGGCTGCTGTCATGACCTGCAGGATAAGACGGAACTGGGCTCTGGTACAGTCCAGAGTATTATGGTTCAGCAGCGCAGGAGGCGGGTCTGGTTCTGTTTCTAGTGTGGCGTTAATCAGGGTGGAGGCCATTCTGAAAACTTTAGCCCAAAATAGGGCAGGTCCACCTGATTTGGGCATGAGTGCCTTCTTGGCCACAGGCACAAAAACATACAGGAGGGTATTCTGGTAGAAATTTAGAGATCTTTACCGGGACCAAATACCACCGTATCATAACTTCATAATTGGTCTCAAGTTCAACAATGTTTTGAGAGATTTAGTATTCGCCTAGATATCTTCCCAATCCTCCTGGTCAATCTCTAGGTCTCCAGACCATCAAAAATGCCTTTTTTTCTCTTTTAATGTCCTGGTACCTGAAATTCTGTCTATTAGATTATAAGTTTGACAGGAATAGATGGAACAAAATGGCCTCCAAAATGGATAATGACTGTAATGGAAGGTATCAGAAGCCAGGAACACATGGACTTCTAGGATTGGACCCTGTTTTCCCTTTATGGAAATTATCATAGAGTAAGCACCATGTCATAAAATAAAGTGTGTTATTTACAGTAATTCGGAAACATGAATTAATAATGTGTCATAAAGTGGTGTATTACATAGCGTCACACAAAGAGTGTATACTAATTAAAAAGTCAGCCAGCAAACAACAGGATGCCAAGACCAGTAACATTTGGACTATTTATAGGAGGCATCTCCGAATCCTGAATGATGACTATCTGACATCTGTCTATCCATGAACACGGTTTTAACTTTGCAAATTGGAAAGCTGCTGTGTACAGTACATAGCTGATCCGAATTTGTGGCAATTGTCAGATATTTATGGATGAAAATACAGTGGCTGTGATTGGGATTACTGCACCTGGTAAGCTTTAGGAAGTCATCATCATATGCCTGGCATACATTCTGGGAAACAGTTACTGTTACAGAAAGTTACTCAGAGACACAGTGAGCACGCTTTTATAATATTTATATGTGCCCGTAAGGTTGCTGCTTTATGAAGACATGAACAAATGCAGGAACATGAAAGAATTAACGTAGCTGTAAAACACAGTCTGGGCAACACAGACCTAATTATATGCTAGAACAGCAGGGAAAGAAGTGACAGTCACTCTCATTCTGGGATTTTTTTATATTATATACAGGTGTCCACTTCAACATCATTCCATCCAAAATTATTATTTCAGAACTCTAACGAGATATACCTTTTATTTGTTATGTTCTTTAATGTTCTGAATTGTATTTAGGCTTCCTGTATAGCCTAGTGTAGTGATTCTCAACCTTATTGAGACCAAATCCTGTTAAATTCTTCTAAATCCTTCCATATACCCCTGTATTAAAAAAAGAAAAGTTTACACTCACACAATAACAGTGGGAATGCAAAATATGTATTGAAATGCTGGATGATTCTGGATGGGGCTGACTGTATGTCACTGTAGGGGAATGGGATTTATGAAGAAAGTTAGAGAACTCTGTAGCACACTTGGTGGCCCTGTAGGTGATGAGATTTCTGGAGGGAGCTTTAGGCAACTGTGGGGTGTGGGGTCTCTCTGGGAGCATTGGGGGGTTTTGCAGGAGCAATGTGGGAGACTGTAGGGCAGTGGTGGTGCATCCATAAGGACGCACAGGCGCCGCTCCCTCTCTCCTGCCACCCGCCTCTAGCACCGATAGATAAATTCATGCATTGCATGAATCTATCTATGGCCGCTGCCGCCTTTCGAGGCACCCGGCCCCCTTTTGGGCACAGGGTGCCTGAATTACAGCGGCGGGGAGTGGTTTTGAAGCACCTGATTAGAGCCAAAGGCTCTAATAGGCGTCAAAAAAAGGTGACCATGCTGGGCACTCACAGGTCACTTAGCTGTGTTAGAAAAGCGAATGAATATTCACTTTTCTAACACTAAACTGCCTCTCTGCCAATCAGGTGCTCGGATCTGTTATCCGTCAACTGATTGGCTGAAACGACAGGCACTGTGATTGGACGCCAGGCGTCCAATAATAGCAGAGGATGGGAAGAGAGGACGGGAGAAGACATCGAGGAGCTACCCCATCGAGACAGGCAAGTGCAGACGGCGGGCCGGCAGGGGGCACACTGGCAGCATTTGATATGGCACAGTGGCTGCGTTTGATGGGGCACAGTAGGAGCAATTGATGGGCACAGTGGGAGCAAATGATGGGCACAGTGGGAGCAATTGATGGGCACAGTGGCGGCAATTGATGGGCACAGTGGGAGCAATTGATGGGCACAGTGGCAGCAATTGATGGGCACAGTGGCGGCAATTTTTGGGCACAGTGGCTGTGTTTGATGGCACAGTGGCGGCAATTGATGGGCACAGTGGCTGCATTTTATGGGGCACAGTGGCTGCCTTTTATGGGGCACAGTGGCTGCCTTTTATGGGGCACAGTGGCTGCATTTGATGGCACAGTGGCTGCGTTTAATGGCACAGTGGTGGCAGTTGATGGGCACAGTGGCTGCGTTTAATGGCACAGTGGCTGCGTTTGATGGGCACAGTGGCTGCGTTTAATGGCACAGTGGCTGCATTTGATGGCACAGTGGCTGCGCTTGATGGCACAGTGGCGGCAATTGATGGGCACAGTGGCTGCGATTGATGGTACAGTAAGGCTGCAATTGATGGGTTTTTTTTCAGAATTGGATATTGGAGGCACTATGGGAGCTGGAAGGCATTGTGGGAAGTTAGGAGATCTGCAGCTGTCCAGTAGGAGCCTGACAGCGGACCGTGGACCAGTGGTTGAGAACCACTGGTCTAGTGTAAATCACTCTGGAATTTGGTAGTACTATGACCACCATACCTGACATTTTCTACTTCCAGAAACAGACTGCTAAGATCTGGCAAAGAGGAGTTTTGCTAAATTCTAAAGTTGTACTGACAGGGTTGGTTCAGTATGTTTGTGTAGTGTGAGCACTGCTTGGGAACAGTGGGCCTTTTACTCTCTCTACTGTGTAAAGGTGCCTCCCGGTCCAACAATATCTACACCTGCTGGGGACATTTTGAAAGCGACGCCAAATTGCAGTATTCCATTCCACCAGTCCTGCTGGACTCCACCAGTGACAGAGCGGGTCCCGCCGGCCAACATGTGGACCCCATGCATGTACATATTTAACTCTTCCATACTATACAGTTAGGTCCCTAGGGTCTCCGCCATGTGAGTTTGTTCCTGGCTGCTAGGGCACCGACCGTTCGGGAGGTAGGTCATGAAATGCTCCCACCACTGTACTTGAGACCCATCACCTCTGCCAGTGCCACTGTCCTGCTCTGTGTCATATCATTCTCTTCTTGTGCTTGTTGCCCCTAGCAAAGGCTTTATACCACTTCACCACTTGTGTGCATTGTAGCCCTGTTCTTCTATACACTATTACCACCATGCACCCCTTTAAACAACTTCAGACCAGGCATGGACAAAGTTTCAAATGTTTTACTTGAATAATGCAAGAAAATAGTTCATCAAGTGCAGTCTAACATCAAGTGCAGTCTTTCCCCAACATCTCTGGTCCTTAAAAACTGGCCTGTGTGCTGACCCAGCATACCTGCTTAGGAAATAATCCATGGCTGGTCTCTTCTGAGAGGACTGGAAGTCCCAGCAATCCCCCTACATGTGGAAGGCTCCAGGAAACGGGAACAGAAGCACTTTCCCATCTTGCTGGCTGACTGTGTCTTTCCTTCTCATGCAGAAGGCTGTGTATTGTGTGACTACAGGTCTCAGCAGCCCCAGGCATATTGGCAGGCTCCTCAGGCAGGCAACCTGCCTGAGGTAGCTGAAGTCAGAGAGGAATAGAGCCCTCGGGTGGTTGCTGGAGGATCTGCTTACATCTTATCTGTCAGCCTGTCTTCTCCCCTGTGGCTGAACTCAGACTCATCTGGGCAGCACTCCCTCCTGATTTTATGTACAGGGAGGGGGGAGGGGGGGGGCAGAGCCCAGCAGCAGCCCACCCAAAGCAGAGACCCAGGAAATAAGTTAACCCTTTCCCTCCCTGCTTAGCAGCAGCTCACTACTGTAGCTCTTTCCAACCTGCTTACAAGTGTTCCCTGGCACAGTTCGGTTTGTGGTCTCACACAGTTCACATTAGTGAGATCATAATACATCCACAGAACTATCCACAGATCGCTGAGCATGGAAGCGTGGCTCACTGTGGTCTGGTTCGCCAAGTTGATGATGTACTGGAATGCCCCGTACACACGGTCGGATTATCCGACGGAAAATGTTCAATGGTAGCTTGTTGTCGGAAATTCCGACCATGTGTAGGCTCCATCGGACATTTTCCATCGGGATTTTCGACACACAAAATTTGAGATCTGGATCTCAAATTTTCCGACAACAAAATCCGTTGTCGGAAATTCCAAACGTGTGTACACAATTCCGAAGCACAAAATTCCACGCATGCTCTGAATCAAGCAGAAGAGCCACACTGGCTATTGAACTTCATTTTTCTCGGCTTGTTGTACGTGTTGTACATCACCGCGCTCTTGTCGATCAGAATTTCCAACAAGATTTGTGTGACCGTGTGTATGCAAGACAAGTTTGAGCCAACATCCGTCGGAAAAAAAACATGGATTTTGTTGTCGGAAAATCCGATCGTGTGTACAGAGCATAAGCGTGCCAAAGAATGCACAATTTGAGCACAGACCAGTGGGACAGGGAGGACAGTTGAACTCAAGACTGGTTTGGTTCAGTGGTGCCCAATGTGAGTGCACCCTAAGTTAATTGCTTAGAAATCGCATTTCTGATGTTTATGTTGTATATTGTTCTTTCACACATTAACTTCAGTAATCCACTGGAGTTCATATTTGGTTTCCTGTGTCATCATTAGCACCCACTATGTAACACCTTGTCTCTTTACCTTTCCAGCAGGTGCTAGACATAGCGATTTATGCAGTTGGGAGGGGGGGGTTAGGGAAAAAAAGTTGTGGAGAAGTTTAAAGCAGGGTTAGGTTATAAAAAAATATCCCAAGCTTTGAACATCTCATGGAGGCCTGTTCAAGCCATAATCTGAAAATGGAAAGAGTATGGCAAACCTACCAAGACATGGTCAGACACCTAAACTGACAGGCCGGGCAAGCAGAGAATTATTCAGAGAAGCAGCCAAGAGGCCCATGGTCAGGCTCGATTCAAACCTATGCATGTTGCTTTTGAGCGTTTCTGCAGTGCTTTTTGCGGTGCTTGCTGCATTTTTGAACATGCGTTTTTGTCGCATTTTTGCTGTGTTTTGCGTTTTTTTTACATTGTTTTTTTTTATACTGTATACAGTGTAAAAAAAAATGAAAGGAAAAAAAAAAGCAAAACATGGTAAAAACGCGGTACTTGCATTTTTGGATGCGGGTACATTGAATTCTATTACATGCAAAATGCTGCATTTTGCCTGAAAAAAAAGTCCCTGACCCTTTCCAAAAACGCAGAGGAACAAAAATGCATTGATGTGAACATGTTCCATAGGAACCCATGTTAAAAAATTCCCATGCATTTCTGCAAAATGCAAAATGCATCAAAAAACACATTAGTGTGAATAGAGCCTAAGTCTGGAGGAGCTGCAGAGATCCACAGCTCAGGTGTGAGAATCTGTTCACAGGACAACTATTAGTCGTGCACTCTACAAATCTGGTCTTCATAGAAGTGTGGCAAGAAGAAAACCATTGTTGAAAGAAAGCCATTGTTGAAAGAAAGCCATAAGAATTCTCGTTTGCAGTTTGCGAGAAGCCATGTGGGGGGCACAGCAAACATGTGGTGCTCTGGTCAGATGAGACCAAAATTGAACCTTTTTGGCCTAAAAGCAAAACGCTATGTGTGGCAGAAAACTAACACTGCACATCATCCTGAACACACCATCCCCACCGTGAAACAATGCTTTTCTTCAGCAGGGACAAGGAAGCTGGTCAGAGTGATGGGAGAATGGGTGGAGCCAAATACAGGGCAATCATAGAAGAAAACCTGATAGAGTCTGCAAAATACTTCAGGCTGGGGTGGAGATTCACCTTCCAGCAGGACAACGACCCTAAACATACAGCCAGAGCTACAATGGAATGGTTTAGATCAAAGCATATTCATGTGTTAGAATGACTAAGTCCAGACTGAAATCCAATTGATAATCTGTGGCAAGACTTGAAAATTGCTGTTCACAGATGCTCTCCATCCAATCTGACAGAGCTTGAGCTATTTTACAAAGAAGAATGGGCAAAAAGTTCACTATCTAGGTGTGCAAAGCTGGTAGAGACACACTCAAAAAGACTTGCAGCTGTAATTGCAGTCAAAGGTGGTTCTCCAAAGTATTGACACAGGGGGGCTAAATACAAATGTACGCCGCACTTTTCACATATTTATTTATTTGTAAAAAAAAAATGAAAACCATTTAACATTTTCCTTCCACTTCACAATTATGTGCCACTTTGTGTTGGTCTATCACATAAAATCCCAATAAAATACACTTATGTTTTTGGTTGTAACGTGACAAAATGTGGAAACTTTCAAGGGGTATGAATAGTTTATCAAGGCACTGTACCAGTGGCGGCCCGTCCATAGGGGGCGCCTGGGCGCCGCCCCCCCTCCAGGCAGTCAAAAAAAAAAAAAAGTTAAAAAAAAAAAGTTAAAAAAAAAAAAAATTTTAATACTGGCCCTTTAAATATAAAAAAAATGACAAAGAAAAAGTCCTTAAGTGCACTGTGTTCGGACGCCGGATACAGTGCGACGCCGGACACAGTGCACTTATGGGAAGCGCCACGTCTCTGCAATCACGAGATTGCAGACGTGGCGCTGCATTTGCGGACGTTTAGCCCGCCTTGGGGCGCTTCCCGAATCACCAAGTAGCATCCGCCCGGTGTCTTGCCGAATAAGTTCCTTCGGCGGATAGGTTCCCCCCTGTACTGCGCAGGCGCAGCGCCTGCGCAGTACGTACTACTGTTGGCCGCCGGAGATAGCCGAAGCTCAAACGCTTCGATCAGCTGTACACGGCGCCTGCGCTCTGGGTCCAGATTCCTTCCCCACTATCCAAGTGGACCTAGAGGGGGAATCTAAAAGTGCCGAGCGCAGCGAGGCCGTGCCCGAAGCGTGGCGAGCGAAGCGAGCCCGCGAGGGGCCCTCTTACAGGCGCCGTGTACAGCTGATTTTCAGCTGTTCCGCTTCGGCTATTTCCGCCGGCTTCTACTGCGCATGCGCAGTAGAGGGGGGAACTAATCCGCCGAGCGGAACTTTCTCGGCAGAACACCGGCGCTTGTACTACGGCCGGGCGGTTTGATTGACATCTCTGTTTGATGTCACTTCCTGTTTTCTCTGGCTCATTGCGCCCAAGAGACAGAGGAAACAGGAAGTATGAGGACTGCAGACTGACTCTCCGGGCACTGGAATCTGGCTGGTGATCCCTCCATCCACACCAGCAGCATGACAGAGGAGAGGACACAGAGAATGATGAGGATGGCCGGCCGGGGAAGGTAAGAAGTTTTTTTCAGCTGCTCTCCCTTCCCTCCCCCACCCACCCCACTCAAATTAAAGCCTCCATTCAGTGACTGGTCACCTAATGAGAATCCATCCCCATCCCATAATGACAGCAACAAGTGCTTACAATCTGAGGTGTTGTCTCTGGCCAGGAGTGGGTGTCTGCAGCATGATGTCCTACACATGACTACACATATGTTTGGGCTGCTTTATGTGTATGTCATGTGGGGGGCATGTCATGTGTGTGTCATGTGGGGGGCATGTCATGTGTGTGTCATGTGGGGGGCATGTCATGTGTATGTCATGTGTGTGTCATGTGGGGGGCATGTCATGTGTGTGTCATGTGGAGGGCATGTCATGTGTGTGTCATGTGGGGGGCATGTCATGTGTGTGTCATGTGGGGGGCATGTCATGTGTGTGTCATGTGGGGGGCATGTCATGTGTGTGTCATGTGGGGGGCATGTCATGTGTGTGTCATGTGGGGGGCATGTCATGTGTGTGTCATGTGGGGGGCATGTCATGTGTGTGTCATGTGGGGGGCATGTCATGTGTGTGTCATGTGGGGGGCATGTCATGTGTGTGTCATGTGGGGGGCATGTCATGTGTGTGTCATGTGGGGGGCATGTCATGTGGAGGGCACGTCATGTGTATGTCATGTGGAGGGCACGTCATGTGTATATCATGTGGAGGGCACGTCATGTGTATGTCATGTGGAGGGCATGTCATGTGGAGGGCATGTCATGTGTGTGTCATGTGGAGGGCATGTCATGTGTATGTCATGTGGGGGGCATGTCATGTGGGGGGCATGTCATGTGTATGTCATGTGGGGGGCATGTCATGTGTATGTCATGTGGGGGGCATGTCATGTGTATGTCATGTGGAGGGCATGTCATGTGTATGTCATGTGGAGGGCATGTCATGTGTATGTCATGTGGAGGGCATGTCATGTGTATGTCATGTGGAGGGCATGTCATGTGTATGTCATGTGGAGGGCATGTCATGTGTATGTCATGTGGAGGGCATGTCATGTGTATGTCATGTGGAGGGCATGTCATGTGTATGTCATGTGGAGGGCATGTCATGTGTATGTCATGTGGAGGGCATGTCATGTGGAGGGCATGTCATGTGTATGTCATGTGGGGGGCATGTCATGTGTATGTCATGTGGGGGGCATGTCATGTGTATGTCATGTGGGGGGCATGTCATGTGTATGTCATGTGGGGGGCATGTCATGTGTATGTCATGTGGGGGGCATGCCATGTGTATGTCATGTGGGGGGCATGTCATGTGGGGGGTATGTTATGTGGGGGGCATGTCATGTGTATGTCATGTGGGGGGTATGTCATGTGGGGGGCATGTCATGTGTATGTCATGTGGGGGGCATGTCATGTGTATGTCATGTGGGGGGCATGTCATGTGTATGTCATGTGGGGGGCATGTCATGTGTGTGTCATGTGGGGGGCATGTCATGTGTGTGTCATGTGGAGGGCATGTCATGTGTATGTCATGTGGAGGGCATGTCATGTGGAGGGCATGTCATGTGTATGTCATGTGGGGGGCATGTCATGTGTAGGGCATGTCATGTGTATGTCATGTGGGGGGCATGTCATGTGTATGTCATGTGGGGGGCATGTCATGTGTATGTCATGTGGGGGGCATGTCATGTGTATGTCATGTGGGGGGCATGTCATGTGGGGGGCATGTCATGTGGAGGGCATGTCATGTGTATGTCATGTGGAGGGGATGTCATGTGTATGTCATGTTATGCGTATGTCATGTTATGTGTAGAAGAACATGCTGTGTACAAAATGTAATAAATGGCATGTCCTACATAAGATGTTCTACACACAGCTGGTTGCTTTCTGTGTGACACAGGCTGCATGTAAGGAGCGACTCCGCTGGGGACACCTGATGGCATCTGGTGGCAGGCGACACGCTCGGGGCTCCCACTGATTCTGCATTTTGGTGAGTTGAATGATTTCATTTTATATTACAATGTAATAATAGTAATAATGCGCTTCAATCATCCTGACCCCATAACAACCATGGTGCCAGTCTGATTGAAGTGCTAACACCAGGTGTTTGGAGTATCTTTATCTGCTGATTGTTAAACATTCTAGAATACACATTTTTATTGTTGTGTAGGATCTGGGGCTGCTGTCCCTTCATTCCTCTCTCCCACTCCCTCCATCCCTCGTTCATCTCAGACGCTAACTACACCACCTTAGAGCCACGCCCACTACTTCGCTGAAACCACGCCCATTTTCACCAAGTGGGAGTGGTCAAAAAGGAAGGGCGGGGTCCAGCGCCCCCCCATCCTAAAACTTCACCAGCCGCCACTGCACTGTACATTAACATAATGGCAAGCGGGAAGAATCCTCCTGATATTTGTGGTCAGTGGCAAGAAACCATGCCCCCTGCTTACTTATAATAACTAAAAAGATCATTGGTGTCAATGGTTCCTTATCTGAGAGGCAAAAGTGGCTTGTTGCTTAATCCCCTGGCAGCCTCTTGATCAACCCTGGTTGAAAAAGGCTGACCTAACAATCAAATGTTGTGACCATTTTGTGTTTAGGAATCTTAAGCAAACACATTACATCTGTTGCACCTTGACAATGGGGCTGATCTATGGCTCTGAATTGTGGGATGTTTCTCTGTGACAAGTAAAAGGCTCGTTATGATCAAAAAGACATGCTGGTGGCACTTTTGGTTTTTGGATGTTTTGACAACGGCACCACCCGTTGTGAGGCACCTCAACAATCACCTATAAGAATGTCATGAAACTGGAGTGCATGATGCTTCCTGCATAGCATTTGTAATTAGTGACCCATCATTCACTAAATGCTAATAAAAGTCAGTTGAGGTGAAGTGACCCTTTAAAGCTTTTTGGATTCTGGATCATGTCTATAAAATAAATAAAAAAGAGTTTTGGCAGTATTACATCAGTCAGCCATGAAAAAGTGTGCTCATTAATGTTACATCATTAAAATGCATTTCTGCAGCACCTACATATCTGGCACTGATCTCAGGGTTGTGATTACTATTACTGTAATCTTGCCATCATCAGAAAAAAGAGTGACTCCTGAGGAGCTGATCTCAGTGTGATCTCATACAGAGGATCCCACCAGTGAGTGGGAAGCCCACATTCAGCGAATGCTCATGTTTCTTAGCAGAAAACGATATGATGTTATTTTTTTTTCATCATACTGTAAGATCACTCAGAAATCATCAATTGTGAGCAAGATTAAAAAAAAAATATATGTTAGGACAGATTTTCAAAAAATGCCTCTTACACTGATGATCAGTGGTAAGAATGCCCCTTACATTGGTGGTCAGTGGAAAAGATGCCTCTTACATGGGTGGTCATTGGGGAGCATTATTCTTACATTGGTGGTTAATGGGAATAATGCCCCTTGCATTGGTGATCAGTGGGAAGAATGTCTCTTACAATGGGTGTCAGTGGGAAAAATGCCCCTTATATAGACAGTCAGTGGGAATAATGCCCCATACATTGGTGGTCAGTGGGAAGAATGTCCCTCACATTGGTCGTGAGAAGGAAGACTGCTCCTTACAGTGATGGTGAGTAGGAAGAATGCCCATTACATTGATGGCCAGTGGGAGAAATGTCACCCTCACAGGCAGCTAAAAAGATCATTGTTGTCATGCAGCTGGTTCTGCCAAGTGGTGTTGAACCCAGAACTATGCAGGCACCATCAGATGTGAGGTCAATTATCAGCCACAGCTCAAAGAACCCCTAGTAGCCATTGAAGGAAGCCCAGGGTTCCATGGAACACTGGTTGAAAATGGCTGTGTTAGAGCCACGTGTTAAAGCAAGAAAGTAAACAACTCCATTCACATATAATGTATATACATATAAGCAAATATGTATCTGTTCATGAACAAGGTAGTTTTGGAAGTGATTGCAGGTTGCTTATTGCTATAATTTTCTGTTTGTAGAATGTAACATGTAAGATTTAATTTTTACAGTGATTTAAAATAAATGTAATATTTTATGGCAGCATTATTATAACAAAAGTGGTCAGTAGAAGGAATAGGGGCCATTAAATCCCTGACACATGTGAAATAGAATCGGTATGACAAAAAATGTGTAGGATATGCCACGCTCCCTTGTAGGTATTGATATATTGCTTGTCTTGTGATGGGTGGCAGCATACAACTTAATTGTACTCCCACAATGTGAATCAAATCATGACATGAGTATGTTGTTGCGCCAAGTGCTCTTAGTAGTGTCAACAAAAAAACTGTGTTAAATTATAAAGTACAAACAAAATCTGAAATCTTCCTCCTTAGTGTCCTTTGTAAATAATATTAGTGAATACACAAATATAAGTGAAAATGTGAAACAAAATGTGTAAATGTGAAACAATGTCATTTTGTTGCGATTTTTTTTCAAAGTACACATTTTGTTTCACATTTTCACTTATATTTGTGTATTCACTAATATTATTTACCAAGGACACTAAGGAGAAAGGTTTCAGATTTTGTTTGCACTTTATCATTTAACACAATTTTTTTATTGACAATAATAAGGGCACTAGGTGCAACAACATATTCTCATTATAACATGTGAAATAGAATATCACTGTAGAGACCACTGTAAAGTCCGCAATATTGGAGTACTGGTCAAGAATTGCAGTTCATTAGCATCCTACTACAGATCACCGCTATATTGTTATGCTGCTTAGTCTTTGATTTGTAACAAAAAAAAATTTGTTTCAATAAAGCAATGTCCTGTGTTATAAACACAGTAGGCATCATGACTGGAGACGGTTCCTTAGGAACAGTACATTTACGTAAAAAGGGTTAAGCAATGGCTAAGCGGTGGTTGGGGAGGTGGCATAAACTTGGTGGCAGGTTATTGATGGGGAAAAAGTAAAAAGGAGGAGACTTCTACAATTCTCACAAAGGAACAGATCTTAACAGTGAAGAGTTAAAGTGGATGTAAACCCACTCTCGTCATTTCTAAATTACTTCCATAGTACTGATCTATAAGGCTATACATGCCTCCTGCATGTATCCTTACCTGTCAAATATCTCCCCTTTAGCTGTTTGGAGCCCTGCAATACTCCGGATTCTGTGGGCAGGTCTGTTGTCCAGGGCTCGATGAGTGGAGTCGTGATGTCAGTAGACTCCCCGCCCACCTCCACACTTCCCTTGGCCAGGCATCCATATTTCTTACACGGAACTTCTGCTGGTCTGGTGGATTATGTCCCATGATCACTAACATCCAGTCAAAACCCAGGAAAGTCACCACATGACTTCAGCATGCCTAATCGTGCTGAGGTGTGGAGCAGCCAATCCTGGGAGAGCTGGAGAAGAAAGGAGGGAATGTGAAGTACACAGAATGCCTCTCACCTGTTACTCACAGTAAGGGGAAAGAAACAGACACCTATTTCTCTGTGTGTCAGTTTTTATTTTACTGAAGAAAGATAAGAGGATTACTCAGAGCTGGATTAACTCTTTGTGGCAAGACTGGGCACAGATGGAATTACATCCTCTGCTGTAACAGATATGAGTCTTAATAAAAAAAAATGGGGGTTTACATCCACTTTAACAGTGGACAGTGCAGTCTCCAGCACCTCTGTTCTCTTGGAGAAGGGAGGGGAGGGGAAGGGAGGAGCAGAGGAGTGCTTTGCCATCCTAGGCTACAGGGCTGTGTGTTTGCATTTATGAACACAATGCAGGAAGTCCCTTCATGCAAGGGTAGTTTCATAAGAGGCTGCAAGAGAAGAAAGTCACCCTGAAACAGGAACCCTGGGGCAACAGTCATGGCACCAGCTTAAGCTGGAACATAGGCAGGGATTAAATAAGAAAAAGCTTATCTGCAAGGAGAAGAGGCAGAAGGTCTCTCTCACTTCTCTATACAGCAACTCCCATGCACCACCCAGCCACTGCCAGGCTACAAGATAGGAGCTGTCATGGGCTGCAATGACAGACTGAGGAGTGAAAAGCACTCCCCTGTGCGGAGGAAGTGGAAGTGCATACTGGAGATAGTAATCCCCAGGGAATCAGTCTGATCAGGAGAGAGCCTGTGTGGGACTACAATTTCCAAGAGAACTCTGCAGGGGAAGGGGAGAGGAGGATTAGAAATCCTGTAATTCTGCAGTCCTTCTCAAGTGGTGAGGGAGAGGAGGAAGCTGTGCTTCCTGAAGCTCCTAGTGGTTGCTGAGAGACCCTGGTGCTTTGCTGTGTTGCTGTAAGGAAACTGAACAGCTACAACTGCCCAGAGATTGCTGCTTTAATGGTGACTGCTGTGTGTGTGCAGTGGAATGTGCCCTGGAACAGAGAGACACACAAGGCTTCTGGTGGAGGATTGTGTACCATGGTTGGTGAGAGACTGCTTCCATGTCTGTGTGGAATCCTCCTGAAGTAGTGGTGTTTAGGTCAGCATTGCTGTAGAACCACAAGACTCCATGAGCTGCATGAGAGAGAACGTCTGTACCTAGGACATCTGCTGATTCATCATTCTAGACTGCTGCCCTCACTCTCAGAGAGGGCAAGAGACAGCCTGCCTCGTGTATCCAGTGACTCTGTTCTAGATGCCCAAGAAGAGGGAAGAACCTTCATGACAGAGTCCAGAATAGTGAGAGGCCTTTCACCACCATCTTTGTTACATTCCCACTTAAAGATGCATCACTACCCACTTTCTGGGACCCAAGGGATTTGTTCTAAGGAGTTTTTCCCTTTTTTGTTGGGATTACTAAAATTTCCTTTTAAAGTTTCCAACCCAATGCTGACTGTAGACAGCGGTTTACCACTAACCAATGGGAGCATAATAAGGAGGAACTGTGTCTTTATAGCCCCGTGTGTATCTCTCCTAATTAGGGCACCCTCTTAAGCCAGGGCCTAGAAGGTTTAAACGTTGCTCTTTAACCAGGTTGTTGGGTACCCACCATAGGCAATTCTTATATTATCTTGTTTATAAGTTGTTTTATTGTATGCACTGTTTATTGCCTCCCATTTGCCACTGTTTATTGGTATTGTTGTTGTCTTAATTTTACTGGGTGTGTTGCCCAAATAAACAACCCTTCTTTTATCCTCGGTGTGACAGAGAGTGTAGTACTGCCTGGCAGGTCACCAACACTAGGAACCAGGGAGCCCAAATACAAGGGGTTCATTTGGGGGTAAATTCTACAAGGGTATTATGGGATATATTTAAATGAAAATTGTTGGAATTAAGCTTTATGCCGCGTACACACGAGCGGACTTTCCGGCATACTTGGTCCGACGTTCTTCCCGCCGGACTTTCCGAGGGACTACCGCCGGACTTTTTGAACGGGCGGACTTGCCTATACACGACCGGACTTTCCGGCAGGCTAGGTCCACCCATCTTTCCGACGGACTTTCGCCGGAGTTACGGCGGACTTTCAGAATGAACGGACTTGCCCACACACGGACAAGTCCATTCATTTTGAACGTGACTCGGGTACGACGGGACTAGAAAAGGAAGTGAATCTCGCCGCTTTTATCGGCGAGATTGACACCTTGCGAGCCCCGTCGCACGGCATACCAGGCCCTTGGGTCTGGCATGGATTTCAAGGGGAACCCCCTACGCCGAAAAATCGGCGTGGGGTCCCCCCCAAAATCCATGCTAGACCCAGATCCGAGCACGCAGCCCGGCCGGTCAGGAAAGGGGGTGGGGACGAGCGCCCCCCCCTCATGAAGAGTACCAGGCCGCATGCCCTCAACATGGGGGGGTGGGTGCTTTGGGGGAGGGGGCACCCTGCGGGCCTCTTCCCGACAACCCTGGCCATTGGTTGTCAGGGTCTGCGGGCGGGGGGCTTATCGGAATCTGGGAGCCCCCTATAATAAGAGGGCCCCCAGGTCCCGGCCCCCCACCCTATGTGAATGAGTATGGGGTACATGGTATCCCTACCCATTCACCTAGGGAAAAAAGTGTCAATAATAAAACACACTACACAGGTTTTTGAAGTAATTTATTAGACAGCTCTGGGGTCTTCTTCCGGCTTCGGGGGTCCCTCCGGTTCCTCTTCTCCCGGTTTGTTCTTCTCCGCTCTCTCTGTCCTCTTCTCCCGGTGTTCCAATTCTTCGGCCGTCTCCTCCGCTATCTTCATGCCGCTCTCTTGCCAGCGGAGGTCCAGACTTCTGGCCTCTGGCCTCTGGCTTCTGGGCTAGCGGAGGAGCCGGCCGAAGAACAGGAAAACCCCGGGAGAAGAGGACAGAGAGAGCGGATAAGAACAAACCGGATACTGGGAGAAGAGGAACCGGAGGGACCCCCGAAGCCGGAAGAAGACCCCGGAGCTGTCTAATAAATTACTTAAAAAAACTGTGTAGTGTGTTTTATTATTGACAATTTTTCCCTAGGTAAATGGGTAGGGGTACCATGTACCCCATACTCATTCACATAGGGTGGGGGGCCGGGATCTGGGGGCCCTCTTATTAAAGGGGGGCCCGGATTCCGATGAGCCCCCTGCCCGCAGACCCCGACAACCAACGGCCAGGGTTGTCGGGAAGAGGCCCTTGTCCTCATCAACATGGGGACAAGGTGCTTTGGGGTGGGGGGGCCCCGCAGGGCGCCCCCCCTCCCCCAAAGCACCCACCCCCCATGTTGAGGGCATGCGGCCTGGTACGGTTCAAGAGGGGGGGGTGCTCGCTCGTCCCCACCCCCTTTCCTGACCGGCTGGGCTGCGTACTCGGATCGGGGTCTGGTATGGATTTTGGGGGGGACCCCACGCCGATTTTTCGGCGTAGGGGGTTCCCCTTAAGATCCATACCAGACCTAAAGGCCTGGGATGCCCCGCACTCGCCGCAATAGGAAAATTGTTTTTTCCTATTGCAGCGAGTGCGAGATGTAGTACTCTGCCCTTGCGTCGTATCTGGTCCGTCGGACCAGCATACAGACGCATGCAGACGAACAGGCTTTCCGTCAGGAACTGAGTCCGGCGGACTAAGATTTGAAGCATGTTTTAAATCTAGGTACACACGAAACACACAAAACTAGCCTACACACGGTCGGATTGTGCGGCGGACTCTGGTCCGCCGGACCAAGTATGCCGGAAAGTCCGACCGTGTGTATGCGGCATTATTGTTTTTACAGTTCTGTCATTGACAGGGCAGGATTTGGCACTAGGTCACTTAGGCCATAGCATAGGGTGTCATTACCGTTGAGGGTGGCACCAAGTTCATACTTAGTAAGTCTCCTGAATCCAGGCTGCCTTACAGGATCCAGGACTCTGCAGAATGGCAGTGAATGCTCTATGCTGGAAAGTTGTGCAAGCAATGGGGGGGGAAGCGAACTTAGGACTTTGAATGGGACGCAAGGGAAATTTTGCGCCCCCATCCTTATTATCATGAAAAAGAGGGGGGAAGGTTGGGACTTTGAATGAGGTGCGCATGATGCAGCCCAATCACACTTACAGAGGTGCAAACATATGTATGTTTATTAAAGACCAATGATCAACATGGCATAAAAACGCATTGTATACATTAAACATAAAAAATCGCATATAGACAATAAATCTATGTATATACAACCATAGGACATGGGTAGGTACAATTATGCATCTTAATCCCCCAAGCAAGATAAAAGTCATGTGACGTAAAAAACATCTGAAAATTGGTCAATGTGTGTTGGATGCATCGAAGGTAGGCCCGACGCTGCATTTCATGGACTTCAATCCACTCTTCAGGAGCCAGATGCATCTAAATTCTATAAAAAATGTATGAAAAGCAATATAGTTTTAGGGTTTAACAAGATCAGCAGAAAAGGAGGAAATTTGGGCATAATGGGCCATGCCAAAAAAGGTTATTCACATGATAGCCAAAACTGGGACCGTGCGACAAAACAAAGCCAGGGGTGAGCCATGGAGCCTGGCCCGGGAGCTGAGAGGGGGACCTCAACGAGGAACACCGGACTGCGCACACCAACACCCTGCAGTGGAGGGGACTTCTATAATGTAGGAAATATATAAAATGTATCTATGATGATACAAGTAACAAAACAAAAAAAACGAGATGATATAAGCTGCAGATATCACCAAGGTGATTGAAAAAAGCACCTGGAAGATTACCTTGAAAAATGCATGTGATGTTTGAAGCCACATAGATGGGAGAGGATCAGGGTTGCATAGGTTGTATCAGTACCATCTCTGAATACCATGAAGCAGGGAGTGAGATGCAGCCCCAGCATTGAACGTCAGCTCCCCCTCAGCGTCACGCAGGCACGACACAGTTGAGCCCCCGGCACTGTGCATGTGACCTCCTTGGTTGGGCGTCGCACACACAGATGTCAGTATATCAGCTGGGCTGACATGTGGTGAGCTTCTCTGGCGTTCGCCAAGGTTTTGCTCCACTGTGTCGTGCCTGCGTGGCACTGAGGGGGAGCTGACGTTCAATGCTGGGGCTGCATCTCACTCCCTGCTTCATGGTATTCAGAGATGGTACTGATACAACCTATGCAACCCTGATCCTCTCCCATCTATGTGGCTTCAAACATCACATGCATTTTTCAAGGTAATCTTCCAGGTGCTTTTTTCAATCACCTTGGTGATATCTGCAGCTTATATCATCTCGTTTTTTGTTACTTGTATCATCATAGATACATTTTATATATTTCCTACATTATAGAAGTCCCCTCCACTGCAGGGTGTTGGTGTGCGCAGTCCAGTGTTCCTCATTGAGGTCCCCCTCTCAGCTCCCGGGCCAGGCTCCATGGCTCACCCCTGGCTTTGTTTTGTCGCACGGTCCCAGTTTTGGCTATCATGTGAGTAACCCTTTTTGGCATGGCCCATTATGCCCAAATTTCCCCTTTTTCTGCTGATCTTGTTAGACCCTGAAACTATATTGCTTTTCATACATTTTTTATAGAATTTTAGATGCATCTGGCTCCTGAAGAGTGGATTGAAGTCCATGAAACGCAGCGTCGGGCCTTCCTTCGATGCATCCAACACACATTGACCAATTTTCAGATGTTTTTTACTTCACATGACTTTTATCTTGCTTGGGGGATTAAGATGCATAATTGTACCTACTCATGTCCTATGGTTGTATATACATAGATTTATTGTCTATATGCGATTTTTTTATGTTTAATGTATGCAATGCGTTTTTATGCCATGTTGATCATTGGTCCTTAATAAACATACATATGTTTGCACCTCTGTGAGTGTGATTGGGCTGCATCATGCGCACCCCATTCAAAGTCCCAACCTTCCCCCCTCTTTTTTATGCTGGAAAGTTGAGCATCCCAGGCCCCTCCAGTGCCCCTCTTTTTTTACCTTTCTTTTGTGCAACTAACAATCGATGCTGTTTTTTAATCCTCTTAGGCCCTGTTCACACAGCGCTTTAGAATCAAAGGCAGAATTGGCGCAACTCTGCCTGCGATTCCACATCATGTTAAAATTACAGCAAAACACACAGCATGCATTTATGTGCCATTCATTCTTAATGGCACCCCAAACGTATTGCAATTTTTTCACAAAATGTGCAAGCTCATTTGGCTGTACTTCTCCTGTGGATCAAAGGAGTTCGTTCTGCACTCCTCTGACACATTTTAAGCAGACAGCTGGCTGTCACAGAGCAGGTCCAGGCTCGGGACTGATCGCAACCGTGTGATTGGGATCCACCCACATTCCTGGACCAGCACCTGGCTTAGCCTCCCAGCGAGCCCCTGAGAGCCTGAGCTTGCTGCTTCTGCCCCCACCACAGTTCAGCACTCCAGTAAATGCTGGAGGGGCAGAGCAGACAGCGGTGATTGAAAGTCATCAGCTCTGCTCAGGGAGCTCAAAGAACCAAGCAATTGGCGGTGTTTGATCGCTCAGTTCTCAGCCTTTGAACCGGCGGGGGACAGTGTGAATATAGTGTGTCAGTGTAGTGTAAGTATAATGTAGTGTTAGTGTAGTGTGAGTGTAGGGTGAGTGTAGTGCAGTCAGTTTAACAGCATTACATTACATTTAGTGCTGTATTAATTTTTTTTTTAGTTTCTGAGGCTTTTCTTTTGTCCCCTACCTAGTTTTTCCATTTCTGTCAGCAGCAGTCCTCAATTTAAAGTGCACCAAACACCACTTTTCATTCAATAAAGTGCAACCAATCACCCATTTACTAGTATCTATTAAATTTAGGTAATAAGCCCCCCATAATGTCTGGGAGGCCAACAAGGAGAGGCAAATGTTCCCGTGCCACTATGAGGGGGCCAGCAGTGTCTGTGTCCACAGGCAAAGGTAGACATGGTCCGTTCTCAGGCAGGGTACGTTTGTCTCTGTTTAGTCATCTTGCCCATGTTATTCAGCCACAGTATGTAGAGGAGGTGATGGACTGGCTTACTAAACCATCCTCATCCTCTATCAGCCAAGCTGACACTAGTTTGCAGTCCATCACAGTTGCCAAAGCAGTCTATTCTTCCTCCTTGTCCACAGCTACTTCTACCTTAGCCCCACCATCATGCACAAAGGAGTGATCTGAATTATTTGAGTACAGTGTCAGCCACTTGCTTCTTGAGGATACACAGGCATTACTTGATTGTGATGTTGGTTCTGAGGTTGAGGAAGGGAGTAACATGAGCCTACAAAGAGGGGAGGACACTGATAAACAACAAAATGGCAATCATTTTCCTACAGCCACAGTATATTGCCAAGTTGGCTCCAGTGATGATGAGGATGGAGGGGATAATGATGATGAGGTCACTGACTCAGCTCGGGTGCCTGATAGAGCAGAAGAGCAAAGTGAGAGGGAGGCACAACTCCAACAAGGCAGGATGTTCTCCAGAGGCAGCCATCATGGGACAGTAGGGAGCAGCCACTCTATTTCATCAGATTGTATAGTTCTTATCTCCCGGCCCACTTCCCACAGCTCAGCTGTGTGGACCTTTTTTAGCACATATGCAGTCGACCTCACTGTTGCAATTTGCAATCTCTGCCACAAGCAGATCAGGCATGGCAAAAACACCAGTCATTTGAGTATCACATGCTTACAAAGGCATTTAACCTCCCACCACTCAGCCCGTTGGCAAGAGCACCCGAAAGCCACACAAAAGGTACACACTTCTCACTCACCTTTCATCTCTACCCCTGCTATATCTTATGATGATTACCTCTCAGCAGCCTCCACTGACATGGATGATGGTATAGCAAAGGCTGTCACAAGTCCTTGCAACAAGTCTGCTAGCAGCACACCACCAGCTGTAGAGTATAGCAGGCAAATTTCTCTGCCCCAGCTGCTGCAGCAAGAAAACAAAAATACTCCCCCTGCCAGCCACATGGCCAGCATCTAAATTCCAGCTTGTCCAAATTGCTGGCTTTACAACTCCTGCCTTTTCCTCTGGTGGATTCTGCCCCTTCCGTTAATTTGCAGAATGTGCTATAGTTGCTATTTCTTTGCACGTAAGACATTTCCAGCTCTGTACCATCACATGGAAGGCAAAGATTTGGCATCGCTGGGCAATCCAGTCAGCACCAAGCAAGGTCAGCAGCAAGGTCCACTATACTGCTGACACGTGGTCCAGTAAGCATGGTAAGGGATGATATATTTAATTCACAGCACGCTAGGTAACTCTGCTTGCAACTAGGAAGCATGCAGGACAGGGCTCAATGCTGGAGCTTGTTTTACCGCCACGTCTCCATACAGCTGGTGGCGATGATGCAAGATCTGTCAGCTCCACCCCCTCCCCCTCTTCCTTAATGAACTCTTCTGCTAAATTGTCCTATGAACCACCAGTAACCCCTAAGGGATTATTCAAAAAGTCAGGCTAAAAGATGCCATACAGTGCTTCAGCTGGTCTGTCTAGGGGACACGAGCCACACCGGAGCAGAGATTCTTTCAGCTCTGCAGGTGCAGGCCCAGAGGTGGTTAACGCCATGGCAGCTTAAGCCAGGAATGGTGGTGTGCGATAATGGCACTGACCTTTTGTCCACCCTTTGACAGGGCAAGTTGACACGTGCCATGCCTGGTTGATGTCCTCAATTTGGTGGTACAGCATTTCTTAAACAGGTACCCAGGGTTGCAAGATCTTCTAAGGCAGGCCATAAGAGTCTGTAGCCCATTCAGGCAGTCATACACAGCCAGTGTTCGGTTGGCTGTAATTCAGTGGGAATTCCACCTACTCGCCTGATTTGTGACATGTCCACCAGATGGAACTCGACTTTGTCAATGCTGCAGTGGCTGTACATGCAGCAGAGGGCCATCAACGAGTACCTATGGACAGGAATAAATAGGAAGTGGTTCTGGACAGCCACACTCTGAAAAAATTGCCTTTTTATTCAAAAAATCAAATCAAAATAAAAAATACATGCCACAGCAGACAGGGGAACTGACGCATTTCGCACTAACGGTAGTGCTTACTCATAGCTATGGACAGGCTCAGCTTTTTTTCCCCACACCAATGGCTGCTGATAAAGGAGGCATGTACTGTACTGTCACCTTTTGAGTAGGCGACAAGGACGGTGAGCGGTGACAATGCATGCATCAGTGACACAATCCCTGCTGGAGCATATTCTGCGTGGCATTATGAACAGAGCACTCAAGGTAGATCAGCAGGAGGAAGAGGAGGACTTCCTTTGCTCTCAAGGCCCACTTTATGCAGACACCATTCTTGCGACATTACAGAACACACAAGAGGAGAGGGAGAAGTAGTTAGCGGAGAATTCTGGCAGTTTTGGAGGCATTAAAGCAGAGGATGACATCTTTAAGAGATGGTTTTCAGTCCCCAGAAACCTTGGGAGTAGTACGTGGCTGGGAGGAGGCAGTTCCAGATAATGTAATCCTCAGTGACCCCGAGGACTCTGCTTCTCATGCCTCTGCAAACTTGTAATGCATGGGCTCCCTTATTCTTCAAAGCCTGCGAAAGGACCCAAGAACTTTTGGCATCAAGGAGAAGGCTCATTATTGGTTGGCAACCCTCCTTGACCACCGCTAAAAGGGTAAAGTCTCAGAAATCATCCTGCCCTCGCAGAGGGAGCACAGCATTAAATAGCTTGAGGAGACCTTAAAAAGAAGTTTATGTAACACCTTCCCAGGCTCTGGTAGGTTACAGTCTCCTGGAAAAGGAATTTTTCAGGCTTCAGTTGGTCAAAGGAGGAGCGGTGGAGAAGTGGGGCGCCTGAGTGATGCATATAAAAAATTTAGTCTGTGGCACCCAGGGCTGTCAGTTTCAACATCCCATCGACAACGTCTGCATCATATGGTGAAAGATTTTCTAGGGGTAAAAACAGACATGGAGAGCTTACTAGTAAAAGATCCACTGGGTTACTGGGTCATGAGAATACACCACTGGCCAAAACTTGCCCAGTATACAATTGAGCTTCTGGGCAGCCCTGCATCCAGCGTGCTTTCTTAATGGGCATTCAGTGCTGCCAGAGGTTTTGTGACAGATAAAAGAGGGTGTCTGACCGTTGACCGGCTGACATTCCTCAAAATGAATCCGTCCTGGATTAGCAGCAGCTATCAAGCCCCTGACGCAGATGTCGCTGATTAAGTGTTATTGGGATCTGGAAACTGTGTCAGACTATCTAGGCTGCCTAGCTTTGTGAGTGTTGATTTTATCTTGAATTTTTTTTTGGCATAGGTTTCATGGCCACAATAAACACCCAAGGACCAATTTTTCTGCACCTGTTCCACAGGTGCATATAATTTAGGATTTTTTTACAGCAAGGCCAATTTTTGCTTTCATTAAGACTACCTCTATAGGGTTACGGTGTTAAGGGACCACCAACACCCAAAGCCTAATTTTCCCGCACCTGTTACTTCTATTCAAAGTCTGCGAAACAGACAACAGAATTTATCCAAAAAATCTCAAATCTTGTTCTGAGTGCACTAAAATGTGGCCTCATCATACCGGCTGCCCAAGCCGTTGTTTACAAAATAACGAAAACTTGCAGGGAAAATCAATTTAAAGCGGTTGTATACTTATTTTTTAAACTTTTACCTACAGGTAAGCCTATAATAAGGCTTACCTGTAGGTAAAAAAATATCTCCTAAACCTGTACTGTTTAGGAGATATTCCCCTCGCAATGAGCCGCTGACTGCAGCGGCGCATGCGCACAGGGGATTCTCAGCTGAAAGTCTGGCAGACGCCGGACCTTGCCGGAAAGAAGTCTACCGCGCGCATGCGCGGGAGTAATGACATCACGGCTCCGGCCACTCACAGCGACAGAGCCGCGATACCCGGAAGACACACTGAGGGGAAATGTCAGCTCCCTCGGCGTGGACCGGGTGAGATGCCGGCACCTCGTTCTAAGGTATGTATCTCATAATGAGCTAGTATGCGGTGCATACTAGCTCATTATGCCTTTTCCCTTACAGGTGTAGGGTAAAAAAAAAGTCAGCCGGTTTACTACCGCTTTAAATGTCATTTTTTTGTTTTCTTATATATGCCAGTTTTGCTGGAGCAGGTTCTATACATGGTACAGATGCACCACTTTACTGGCAGACTAAAGGAACCCCCAGGCAATATATTTAAAGGAATTTTTCATTGCTATTGTTTCACTTTAGGAATCATTGAAATCACTGCTCCCTTAAAAATCCTTTTTTTTTTTTTTTTTTTTAATATATATTCGCATTGATACATGTCCCATAGGGCAGTACCTGGGCCCCCATACCCTTTTTATGTCCAATAAATTGCATATAAGCCTTCAAAATGGGGACTTTTGATTTTTCACTTTCAGGTCCCATAGACTGCAATAGGGTTTGTGGTTCGGGGGTTAACTTTTTCCATGTTCTGGTGTTTTGGTGTGAAACGAGCCAGGGGGTGTCCAGCCCATCACTATTGACAAATAGTATTTGCATAGACATATGTATACTGTATACAGTATACATATGTATACTGTATGTAATCCAGAAACATTGTTATATTAATAGTATAAGTAATAAACCAAAACTGTACATATGGTTCTAGTATAGGCAATGTTAGGCATAAAGCTCAATTTCAGCATTGGGGCTGTCAAGTGTCAACTAGATATTATATGCAATGCAAAGAGATAAACTTACCTTCCAAGAACAATTGGAAACTTAAGGCTTGTGTACTTGTGTATTTGTTTGCAAATAAACAGCTTTACTACCTTCACAAACCAACAGGAAAGCCAAGTAGATCAAAGCAGGTCAGAAGCAGATAAAAAAAAGAACTTACAACTCAAAGGCAAAAAGAATGCACTTGAATAGCTGCTACATTGCTTGTCTACACAACCCCTAGCTTGATCCTAAAGCGGAGTTCCATCCACTTTTGAAAGGTGGTCCTAAACTAAAGACCACCCCTCATTTTTGGATATTTAATTTTTTTTCTTTAGTACCTTCTTTAAAGTACTAAGTGTACTTGTGGCAAACCCCCAACCCCCCCCCCCCCCACTGTCTTCTGGGACCTGTGTGTGTCCCAGAAGACATGCTGACCATTCACAAAGCACCTCGCGACTTGTGCATGCACAGTAGTAAATCGGCAGTGAAACCACAAGGCTCCACTGCCGGTTTCCCTTAGTTACAATGGCGGTGCCTGCACCCGATCCAGTGAACAGATCGGCCTCGGGGGGTGACATCGCGGGCTCCCTGGACAGGTAAGTGTCCTTATTAAAAGTCAGCAGCTACATGTCATGGTTATGCAATAGAGTTTTCTCTGTCAGCTTACCTGTCTCCATGTGTTCATCTCTAAAGACCAGCTGCCTCTCACCTGACTGGTTTTATAACCTCTCCTCTAAGCATGGCCGCACCCCAGGCCCTATCAGGGAACCCTATATTAACTTGTGCACTGCAAGCCAGCAGTGCTGATCAACCATTGTGTGTTAGCCTCCGTGTGTACTTGCTGTGTTTCCTACGTCTGATTCCTGTTACCAACTTTGGCCTGTTCTCGACTCTCCCTGTTTGCCTGTGACCCTGACTTTTGGCGTGTTTTGTTTATCCTTGTCTGCTAGTCGCCCTGACCTTTGGCTTACCCCTTCTTCCCTGTCGTTCCAGCCTGCTGCCTCCTTCCTCTTCTCCTGTAGTCTACGGTGAGCGTGAGCTGTGAGACCCTGGAGCCAGACTGCAGCGCAGTCTATCCTCACCACTAGAGGCTCTGGTGAACACCCGCTGGCTCTTAGACTCCGTGCCCTGGTGAATCTATGCTCTAGCTACCACTGGGATCCATGTTAGTTATCCTGTAGACATGCTTCCTGAACCTTCCAGGGTTCAATCCGCAGCAGTCAGTCCTAGGGTCCACTACCTTAGAGGTGCACTTCTGACTCTTACAGAGTGCATCTGTCACCTGGTTCCAGGTGACCTGACAGTTTGATCAGCCATGGACCCGGCTGATGTGCCGCTACCCGCAGATGATTCATTGCAGGGCTTAGTTCGCAGACTTGAGACCCAGGAATCGCACCAGACCCAAGTGATGCGATTACTTCAGGATTTTGCATCCCGTTTTGAACAGGTTCAGGCCTCATTAGGACCCCCGGTTCAACAACCTCAACCGCGATCTGCTGCTGCACCTATTGCACCAGTCGCAGCCACACATTCATTACAACTGCCAGCTCCGGCCCGTTTCTCTGTGGACTCCAAGGCTTGCAGGGGGTTCCTTAGCCAGTGCACGATTCATTTTGAACTTCAGCCCCAAAACTTCCTGTCCGATCAGGCGAAAGTAGCCTATATTATATCCCTCCTGTCCGGCGAGGTGCTAGCTTGGGCTGCCCCTCTGTGGGAACTGAATGATCCAGTGGTTTCTAGCCTGTCTGATTTCTTGAAACTTTTTCGGAATATCTTTGAGGAACCGGGTCGTGTCTCCTCAGCGGCCAGCACTCTTTTACGTCTCTGTCAAGAGTCTGCTTCTGTGGGACAGTATGCTCTTCAGTTCCGTATCCTCACAGCTGAATTGAGCTGGAATAATGAGGCCCTAGTTGCAACCTTTTTACATGGCCTCTCTGATAGAGTGAAAGATCCCTTCCTGCTGATCTGGACGGTGTCATCACCTTGTGTAACCAGATCGATATTCACTTTCAGGAGAGGGCCCTGGAAAAAAGACGCCAGCACTCCCCATTCCTTAGGCAGCTTGAGCTCCCAGTCCCTTCTCTTCTATCCAAGGAGCACCCCCTGCCCGCTGAGGAACCTATGTAACTGGGCTGGACCAAGTTGTCTCCTGAAGAACGCGCTAGGCACAGAACTCTGGGCCTGTGCCTCTATTGTGGGGCCAAAGGTCATTTTCGTGACACTTGTTTTCTTCGTCCGGAAAAACGATCGGGGCTAATACATCTGGAAGGTGGAGTGTTAGACCCTGAAGTATCACCTTCACCTTCTCGTCTTCTTCTTTCTGTGTTCCTTCATGTTGGCGCTTCCTCTCGTTCGGTCTCGGCACATCTGGATTCTGGAGCCGCTGGATATTTCATGGATTGGGAAACTGCATCTTCCATGAGACTTACCCTTTTGCCCCTTTCAACACCATTGGTGGTCTTGGCGATTGATGGAACTGTTCTCCCAGGGGGTCATATCCGCTTCAAGACCCTTCCTGTTAAGATGTCGGTAGGGACACTCCACCAGGAGTGGATATCCTTCCTTGTCTTGCCTAAAGCTTCATCTCCTATCATATTAGGTCTTCCTTGGTTATGGTTCCATTCTCCACACATTGACTGGACTGCTGGACGGATCCTGGCTTGGGGTTCCTCCTGTTCCTCTTCCTGCCTACTCAAGGTTACCCCAAAAGAGAAACTTCCTGTTGCCACCATCCCAGTATCTTCTGCTCTTTCCGCTGCATATAGCGATTTCTGGAATGTCTCCTGCAATAGTCGGGCTGAGGCACTCTCTGGGTCATGTGGCACTCTGGATGAGGAGCCCACCTGTGAACTTGAGCCGATCATTCACTCCAGTTTGCATGGTCATTTACCTTTGCCTGTTCCTGGACCCCTTGGACGCACACCCAGGCTGACTCGTCTACCAGTTCCACAGTCGCTATGCCCTGTGATGCGATTCTGGTGGTCGCTGCACCTGGCAATGCTGTTTAGTTGGCCTCTGCACCAGTTCAGCCTATGCCCAGTGAAGCTATCCAGCTTGACTTCTGTGACACATCACTTTCTAACCAACCTGGTCTCAGGGATCCACTGACTTCTGCCCAGTCTGATGATCCTGTGTTGGATGTCCAGCTCATCTTTAAGGATCTGAGGGACCCTGCTCAGACTCCTGATGGTCTTCTTATGCCTTTACCCATTCCTAAGAAGCCTTTAGCCCTCAATAAGTCCTCTCGTCCTCTCCTTACCTCGGTTTCGCTCTCTGAGGATAATCTTAAGTACGAGGTTAGTCAAGTTCTCGATTCCCGGCGCCGTAGAGGCCTTCTTCAATACCTCGTACATTGGGAAAGGTTTGGTCCTGAGAAAAGGTTTTGGATCACTGCATCTGAGATCTTTGCGCCTCGTCTGTTGAGGAGGTTTCATCTGGAGTTTCCCTTTAAGCCAGGGCCCAGGCGGGGGAGGGGGAGGCCTCATAAGAGGGGGGTACTGTCATGTTTATGCAATAGAGTTTTCTATGTCAGCTTACCTGTCTCCATGTGTTCAGCTCTAAAGACCAGCTGCCTCTCACCTGACTGGTTTTATAACCTCTCCTCTAAGCATGGCCCCACCCCAGGTCCTATCAGGGAACCCTATATTAACCTGTGCACTGCAAGCCAGCAGTGCTGATCAACCATTGTGTGTTAGCCTCCGTGTGTACTTGCTGTGTTTCCTGTTACCGACTTTGGCCTGTTCTCGACTCTCCCTTTTTGCCTGTGACCCTGACTTTTGGCGTGTTTTTGTTTATCCTTGTCTGCTAGTTGCCCTGACCTTTGGCTTACCCCTTACTTCCCTGTCAGTCCAGCCTGCTGCCTCCTTCCTCTTCTTCTGTAGTCTACGGTGTGCGTGAGCTGTGAGACCCTGGGGGCCGCGACCTGGAGCCAGACTGCAGCGCAGTCCATCCTCACCACTAGAGGCTCTGGTGAACACCCGCTGGCTCTTAGACTCCGCGCCCTGGGGAATCTATGCTCTAGCTACCACTGGGATCCATGTTAGTTATCCTGTAGACCTGCTTCCTGAACCTTCCAGGGTTAAATCTGCAGCAGTCAGTCCTAGGGTCCACTACCTTAGCGGTGCACTTCTGACTCCTACAGAGTGCATCTGTCACCTGGTCCCAGGTGACCTGACACTACAGTGTTTGTAGCTGCTGACTTTTAAAAATAAAATGTTTGTGGCTGCAACTCTGCTTTAAGAAGTTGACTGTACATTGTAACCTTCATTGTGCATATCCTACACCTACCCATAACTTGGATTTTTGTACCTTCTCTAGTAATTTTTCTCCTAATATGTCTCTTGTTTTACAGGAAATAGATTTTCTGGCTATACTGCTTTCTAATTTTCCCCTTTGTCTCCCACATTTGATCATTGTTTACCACTTATGATTCCTTCTCATCCCTTTGTTCTTCCTTCGCCTTCTTTCAGGATGTCTTTGTGTACGTCCTTGTTTAATAACACCCCATTACAGAGCTGCAGTCAGTCCTCCCCCAAAGCACTCCATAAATTCAGCCTGGACTATTTCCAGACGCAAAAATAAATAAAAGAAAATGCAGGTTGTGCTGCCCACAGTCTAAATATTAATATCAACAATCTCCTAAGCTTATTTCTATAACTAACCCATTTACTGCTTTTCAATTCAATCCGTTTAAATACATTTCACTGATTTTTTTTCTTTTAAGCATAATATAAGGCTGTGAACTCACCTTGCACAGGCTGTATATCTCTGCCCACAGAATCATTCTAAGCTGGGGAACTGGTGTTCTGTATTTATATTCAGTACATTGTTAAAGAAAAAAACGAATGTACGCCTGGACTCAAGCATTGATATTAATACAGGTGAACATCAAATCAGTTATATTAAACCCTCAGTATTTTAGGCACTTTCTGCAGCTGATGTAATCACTTACTGAGTATTAGGGATGAGCACGCGGTTCGAATCAAACGTAAGTTTGACTCGAACATTGGGTGTTTGTTAGTTCTAAAACGAACCGAACATATGGGGCGTTTGCTGGAAATTTGAGCGCCGCGGAACGCCCCATAATGCACTGCGAGATCGCAATGCATTGCTGTATGAGGATTGATGACCTGACCTGCATGCTTTGGCCAATCTATACCTAATCTGCTGAGAGAGCCATAATTGGCCAAAGGTAATCATGGCTCAGGGGGACTAAGTCCATAACCCATACTATATGATGCTGCTTACATAGCGGCCGTGTATAGTGTGTGGCCGGAGATAGATTGAGCTAGATTAGGCAGGCAGGGTAGTTAGTTGCAGTATATATATATATGTAATATATATATATATATATATATATATATATATATATATATATATATATATATATATATATATATATATATATATATATATATATATATACCATCTAGTGTGTGTGTGTGTGTGTGTGTGTATATATGGCTCAAAATTTCAAGTCCTGAGCTAATAGCCAGGCCTCAAGGGTTACTCGCTACCAGTTTACCCACCCAACCCCTACCCTAATTCTGCCCCTAATCGCCTCCTCATAAATTATCTCATGAAATGTTACTTAAATATTTTATGCAGAATTAAGTTACAAAAATAAAAATTAACAACAACTTTATTAGTTCCCCTCAGCACAGCCTCACCTGTGCCCATCAATGCAGGCTCACCTGTGCCCATCAATGCAGCGTGACCTGTGTCCATTATTGCAGCCTCACCGTGCCCATCATTGCAGCCTCACCGTGCCTATCATTGCAGCCTCACTGTGCCCCCATTGCAGCCTCACCGTGCCCCCATTGCAGCCTCACCGTGCCCCCATTGCAGCCTCACCGTGCCCCCATTGCAGCCTCACCGTGCCCAACATTGCAGACTCACTGTGCCCATCATTGCAGCCTCACCGTGCCCCCATTGCAGCCTCACCGTGCCCCCATAGCAGCCTCACCGTGCCCCCATAGCAGCCTCACTATGCCCCCATTACAGCCTCACCGTGCCCCACATTGCAGACTCACCGTGCCCCACATTGCAGACTCACTGTGCCCACATTGCAGACTCACTGTGCCCCCACATTGCAAACTCACTTTGCCCCCATTGCAGGCTCACTGTGCCCCCATTGCAGCTTCACTGTGCCCCATTGAAGACTCACTGTGCCCAACATTGCAGCCTCGCCAGGGCAAAGGAAGAGAAGAGCCACGGGGTCACCAAGCAGTATAGCAAACTTACATTGAAATTGCCTCCACTCTGCTCACTGTCACACACAGCCCCACCTCCTCCTAATATTGGACCCACATTCTGTCTATCACTGGCGTGGGGTCTCAAGGGTTACTCGCTACCAGTTAATGGGGACATGGGCCTCATCCCTACAACCCTTGCCCGGTGGTTGTGGGCATCTGTGGGCGGAGGGCTTATCGGAATATGGAAGCCCTCTTTAACAAGGGGGCCCCCAGATCCCCCCACTATGTGAATGGGGTACATTGTACCCCTACCCTTTCACCAAAAAAGTGTCAAAAAAGTAAAAATTACAGCAGACAGTTTTTGACAACTTCTTTATTAAAAAAAAAAAAGAAAGTGTCCCGCAATGTAAATCCATCTTCAATCACGGCGCAGATGGTCCAGAGGAAAAACAATGGAAAAACACCACCTCCATGGGAGGCATCCCGCCGACTGCAGCCTTTTTGCAGTGACAGCTGTTATATAGCCAAGGGCGGGGCCACCCAGTGACGTAACCAGCTGACCCCCCTCTTCTGACATCATGTGAAGCTCAATGTAAATAGAATTTTCTGTATTGAAAACTGAAATGAAAACAGTGTGGGGTCCCCCCCCAATCTATACCAGGCCCTTCAGGTCTGGTATGGCTTTTAAGAGAAACTCCATGCCATTTTTTTTTTAAATTGCATGGGGTTTCCCCAAAATCCATACCAGACCCTTATCCAAGCATGCAGCCAACATGAGGGGTGCTTTGGGGCAGGGGGGCTCTGCCAACTCCAAAGCACTTTGTCCCCATGTTAATGGAGGCCTCTTCCCCACAACCCTGGCCTATAGGTTGTGGGTGTGTGGGGGGAAATATCGGAATATGGAAGTCCATTTCAGAAGGGGCCCCAGATCCCCGCCCTCCTCCTATGTGAATGAGCAGGGGTATATTGTACCCCTACTCATTGACCAAAAAAGTGTAGAAAGTAAATAAAAAACACAACAATCATTTTTGACAAGTCCTTAATTAAAAAAAACCAAAAAATAAATGTCCCCCGAAGTAGATCAAACAGCAATCACGATGCCCGTCGGTTCCAACGACCTGGAAAAAAAAGAGTTCTGCACTCGACAAAAACTCCTGCCATCTGACAGCTCCACCGTCTGACAGTTCTTAAATAACTATAGGGGCGGGGCCACCTAAAGACATCATCAGGTGAATCCACTCCCTTGTTACATCATCGACCCAGCATGCCCCTTGGTCGAAGGCATCACAAGGGGGCAGGGTCACGCGGTGATGTCATCGGGTGGCACTGCCCCTTGGTTATTTAAGAACTATCAGACGGCGGAGCTGTCAGATGGTGGGAGCCTTTGTCGGGTGCAAAATTCTTTTTTTCCTTTTGGGTCGGCAGTAGCAGCGAGCATCATGATTGACATTGGATCTACTTCAGGGGGACATTTAAAAAAAATAATAAAGGACTTGTCAAAAACTGTGTTTTTATTTACTTTTAACTTTTTTATGTTTTTGGTGAATGGGTAGGGGTATGTACCCCATACTCATTCACATGAGGAGGGGGTCAGGTACTGGGGGCACACTTGTTAAAGGGAGCTTCCAGATTCACTCCCTGCTTCATGCACCATATTGAGAACATGTGGCCTGGTATGGTTCAGGAGGGGGAGTGCTTGCTTGCCCTCCCTTTCCTGGCTGCCGGGCTGCCTGCTCGGATAAGGGTCTGGTATGGATTTTGTGGAGACCCCATGTCCTTTTTTTTTATTTTGCCATGGGGTTCCCTTAAAATCCATACCAGACCTGAAGAGCCTGGTATGGAATGCAAGCAATTTTTCATTGCTTGCATTCTTTTGTTTACATTTTATCTGTCAGCAGGGAACTGACAGCTGATGAGTCATTGGTCAAGGACGCGCTGGCCGGCTTCCCGAGTAGCCCCTTAATAACCAGCTATTCTTCACACAAAGTTTTAATTGGTTGATCATTTTTTAACTGATCCAAATTTTAATTGTTTCGTAAATTTGGAATTTGTTAGAAATTAATAAACAAAACTAAACAGAACGAATTCCGAAACGAATCAAGGAAACAAAATTAGTGACGAATCCATTCGAAAGTAAACAAATGTTTCCATTCTGCACATGTCTAGCATGCATGCACCTTTCACAGCATCTGTTGTTGTGGATATGGGGGGGGGGGCTGTCAGTGTAGCTGGAAGTGCTCTGGGGTCTCAGCACAGTCTACAATGATCACTAAATATCGTGCCTGAGGGCTGTCTATAGTATGCCTGTAAAGTGGCGCATTTTTCCAGTGTTTAGAACAGTACCAAAGCAAAATGACATTTCTAAAGGAAAAATTGTCATTTAAAACTGATTGCGGCTGTAATGAATTGTCGGATCTTGGCAATATAGATAAAACTCATTGAAAAAAAAAGGGCATGGGTTCCCCCTTAGTCCATTACCAGACCTTTGGGTCTGGTATAAATATTAAGGGGAACCCCAACCAAAAATTTTTTAAAAAATGGCGTAGGGGTCCCCCCCAAATCCATACCAGACCCTTATCCGAGCACGCAACCTGGCAGGCCGCAGGAAAAGAGGGGGTACGAGAGAGCGCCCTCCCCTCCTGAATCGTACCAGGCCACATGCCCTCAACATGGGGAGGGTCCTTTGGTCCTATGTGTCCAAAGTCGCACGACCAGTCACAGCCCATTGATTTTAATGGTACCCATTCCCATCTATGCAACGTCGAAAATCAGCAACTTTGAAAAGGTGCCTGCACTACTTTGATGCAACTTTTGATGCAACTTTTATCTAGAGAGTGTAAAGTTGCATCAAAGCCGCACTCTAGTCTTAGGCTATGTTTCCACTAGTGCGACTCCAAAGCTGTGCGAATTAGAGTGTGACTTTGTGCAGCTTTGATCCATCCTTACACTCTGAATCAAAGTCACATCAAAAGTGGCATCAAAGTAGTACAGGCACCTTTTCAAATTTGCTGATTTTCAAAGTTCCATTGATGGGAACGTTTGCCATTGAAATCAATGGGCTGCGACTTGTCATGCAACTTTGTGTCCAAAGTCACATGACAAGTTGCACTAATGGAAATGGCCTTAAACTCAACAGAAATCAATCTGTATCCTTCCAAACTTTCAAAAATGTTCCTTTGTACCTTATTTCTTTCATATTTCTTCCCCAGCTCCCTTCGCCATTTACAGCAGCTGGGCATGTGCCACATCATGCACACAGTGCCATCAGTGCCATCACAGTGCCCATCAGTGCCATCACAGTGCCACACCATGCACTCAGTGCCATCACAGTGCCCATCAGTGCCATCACAGTGACATGCAGAAAAACACACGTGGTTCTACACGTGTAGAAAATCTGCAGCATGTTGCATTGTAATCTTACAGTTTCTAACAAACATAACATACTTTCAAAGCTTGCCCTCCCCCCTCTTTCTCTCTCAGGAGAAGCTGCTACTCAAAATGAGGCTATGAAGACAGGTGGAGATCATGTTCTGTGAAGGATAGAAGGGTTGGGGTGGGGCTGGGTGGGGCTGGGCAGGTCTAGGCATGCCTGTCTAAGAACAACCGACAACTTTTTCAGGAAGTGAAAGACAGCTTAGCAAATTCAGATAAAGGGAGATAGCATTGTCGGAGAAGAACAGGAACAAGCTGATTGGCTTAGATAAGACTTTCTAAGCTAAATAATCAGCTAGCCAGAAAATAAATAATATCAAAGTTAACAATATTTACCATATTATAATAGGAAAAAAAAATTTGACTGTACTTCCACTTTAAAAATGTCTTAATGAAAAGGAAATAAATTAGAATAAGACATAAGCAACAGTAAAAATAAAAGCATTTTAAAGTAAAAAATACCTAATTAATGTCTACCGGGTTTCAGCACAGTGCAGCATTCTGATCATGTGAAGATTAGGTTGAAGCTGATGTTGAAGTGTTATGGCTCTCATAAATGATTCTTACATTTTATGTCATAGTTCTGATGGTAAAACTAGAACTGTCAGATTCAGCTACCTTTTCTTGTACACTGGACAGGGTGATGTAAAGCTGCCCAGTGAACACACCCTTAATGCCATCTATCCTGGGTCAGTCTATATTTTCATAAGACAATACTCCATAAAATATGCATACCATTTACCAGAATGAAATTAGGCATTGTTAGATATCAAACATGATATATATCTGATTTATATTTCTTACAGGAAGTCTAATCGGTCTTAAAAGACTTGCAATTAGGGATGAGCCGAACTACCCCCCCCCCCCCCGCTCCCGTTTCGGTTCGCAGCAAAACATGCGAACAGGCAAAACATTTGTGTGAACACTATTAAAGTCTATGGGCCGCGAACCTGAAAAATCAAAAGTGCTAATTTTAAAGGCTTATATGCAAGTTATTGCCATAAAAAGTGTTTGGGGACCTGGGTTCTGCCCCAGGGGACATGCATCAATGCAAAAAAAAGTTTTAAAAAGTTTTAAAACAGCCGTTTTTTCAGGAGCAGTAATTTTAATAATGTTTAAAGTGAAACAATAAAAATGGCGCAAGAACACTGTAAGCCCTCACAGTTACTCTTGTTGGGTGCAGGAACGGGCCCTGTGTTGAAATATTATATCAAAAATTGTAATTACATAGCCCTGTTAAACAGGGGCAGAAAAACTGGGCCTTGGGTGGTGGTGCCACAAGACTGTAACCCCTCACAGATACTCTTGTTGGGTTCAAGAATGGGCCCTGCTGTGAAATATTAGATCGAAAATTGTAATTACTTGCCCCTGTTAAACAGGGGCAGAAAAATTGGGCCTTGGGTGGTGGTGGTGCCCTAAACCAAAAATATTGATTGAGGAGGAATAGGATAGTCAGCATAGGCATAGCAAATTCAATCAGTTACAACAGCATCAGGTGCTTGATAGCTGCTGATCCAAGACTGATTCATTTTTATGAATGTGAGCCTATCAACGGAGTCTGTGAACAGGCGCACTCTTTGATCCATTACAAACCCTCCAGCAGCACTGAATGTGCGTTCAGAAAGCGCGCTGGATGCAGGACAGGCCAGTAGCTCGATTGCATATTGAGCAAGTTCTGGTTCATCCTCAAGACCCAGTAACCCAGTGGATGCTCTGTTGGAAAGGTCTCCAAGTCTGCTTTGCCCCTAGATATTCCTGCACCATATAATGCAGATGCTGGCGATGGTTGCTTGAACCGATCAGACCTTGACGCTGAGAACTGAAAAATAGTTAAAAGGCATCGGTCAGCCGGCCACCTTCTCCACCGCTCTTCCTCTGACTGAACGAAGCCTCAGCAACACATTGTCCAGCACTAGGAGATAGTAACCTCTCAGGGTCTGGAAATGCTTTGCGCAAACCTTTCTTCAAGGCCTCCTGAAGATGTTTCATCCTCTGCTCCCTCTTCAAAGGCAGGGTGAGTTCTTCAACCTTACCCTTGTAACGTGGATCAAGAAGGGTTGCCAGCCAGTAATGATCCCTCTCCTTGATACCACAAATCCTAGGGTGCTTTCGCAGGCTTTGCAGAGTCAGGGAGGCTATGCAGTGTAAGTTGCAGAGGCATTCAATTCTGAGTCCTCTGGGTCACTAAGGATCACATTATCTGTAACTACCTCCTCCACATAAAACTCCTTGGGTTTCTGGGAACTGAAAACCATCCCTTGAAGACTGCTGCTGAGTGTTATCCTCTACATCCATGCTGACACAATCCTCCTCTTCCTCCTTCTCCTCTTCTTCTTCTTGTGTGTTTGACGGGCCCGCAGCAAAGCTATCTGTAAAAAGGGGGCCTTGAGAGGAAAGGAAGTCCTCCTCTTCCTCCCGCTGTTCTGCCTCAAGTGCCCTGTCCATGATTCCCCAAAGCATGTGCTCCAGCAGGAAGACTAGAGAGACAGTGTCACTGATGCATGCATTGTCACTGCTCACCATCCTTGTGTCCTCCTCAAATGGTGGCAGGACAATGCATGCATCCTTGACCAGTAGCCACTGGCGTGGCGAAAAGAAGCCAAGTTCCCCTTACCCTGTCCTGGTGCCATAGTCACACAGGTACTCATTGATGACCCTCTGCTGTGTGTGCAGCTGCTGCAGCATTGCCAACGTTGAGTCCCACCTGGTGGGCATGTCACAAATGAGACGGTTGGTGGGAAGGTTGCATTCCCTTTAAATGTCAGCCAGCCAAGCACTGGCATTGTATGACCATTAGAAATGACCACAAACTTTTCTGGCCTGCCTCAGGAGATCTTGTAAGCCTGGGTACCTGCTCAAGAACCGCTGCACCGCCAAATTCAGGACGTGTGCCAAACATGGAACAGGGGTCAAGTGTCCCTGTCAGAGGGCGGTGAGAAGGTTGATGCCATCGTCGCATACAACCATTCCTGGCTGAAGCTGTTGTGGCGTCAACCACCTCTGAGCCTGCCCCTGCAGAGCTGACAGAATCTCTGCGCCAGTGTGGCTCCTGTCCCCTAGGCCAGTGTCATCAACCCTTTCCTCAGGGCTCACTAACAGGCCAGGTTTTGGGTATTACCATGGGGAGATGCAGACTAGCATACTAAAATCACTGAGCAGCAAACGATATCACCTGTGATGTATTTCAGTTATCTTGCAAACCTGGCCTGTTAGTGAGCCCTGAGGACAGGGTTGATGACCACTGCCCTAGGCAGACCAACTCAAACACCGCATGGAATCTTTTAGCTTAACTGCTTGCGTAGCCCCTTGAACGCTTACGAAGCACTGCTGGTTCAGAGGACAAATCTGCAGAAGAGGCCATAGAGGAAGAAGAAGAGGAGGGGGTGGAGGAGAGAGCTGTGGCAGAATCACCACTAGCATTTTGGAGGCGTGGTGGCGGAACAAGCTCCAACAACACTGAACCCTGTCCTGCATCCTTCCCAGCTACCAGCAGAGTTACCCAGTGTGCCGTGAAGGAAAGGCAACGTCCCTGACCATGCATGCTGGACCATGAGTCAGCAGTAATAGGAACCTTACTGCTGACTGCCCTGCCCAAGGCCAGAACATTGCCTTCCACATGGCGGTTATGGCCAGAATGGCGTTTTGGAACCTACCACTGAGGTACAGCACATTCCACAAATTCACGACAGGGGGCCGAGTCTACCAGCTGAAAAGGCAGCAGTTGCAGTGCTAGCAATTTGGCCAAGCTAGCATTTAGATGCTGAGCATGTGGATGGCTGGGACCAAATTTCTTTTTACGGTTCAGCAACTGGGATAGGGAAATTTGCCTGCTAAAATCAATTGGTGGTGTACTGCTAGCAGATTGCCTGCAAGTACTTGGGACACCGATTGCTATACCTTCATTCCTCTCAGTGCAGGTTTTTGAGAGGACTGGAGGTATAGCAGGGTTGGAGATCCCAGATGAGGAGCAAGGAGAAGTCAGCCTTTTAATTTAATGTAGGTCTTTCAAGTGCTGGTGCCAAAGGACTGCATGGCAGGTCATCCCATGTCTGCTTAAGCATGTGGTGCCCAAGCAGCTGCTGTTCTGGCCATGCTTGATCCGCTTCAGACATTGGTTGCAAACAGCAAAGGTGCGATCTGCTGCACACGTGTTGAAAAAGGCCCACACCAAGGAACTTTCAAAAGTCACCGGGGAGTCAGCAGCGCACTGCACCTGCGGAGCTCTGCGGTGTGTTGCAATAGGGTGGCTGCTCTTAAGCTGCCCCCTAGAGGACATCTTGCCTCATTGGGGTTGTGCCTCCTCCTTCTCCTCACTTTCCTCCTCTCTTCTCTCAGGCAACAAAGTACAGTCAGTGACCTCATCATCCCCTTACTCCCCGTCATTGGAGCAAACTTGGCAGTATGCTGCAGCTGGGGGAACATGACTGCCAGTTTCTTGTCCTTCTGTGGCACCCCCTCTCTCGAGGCTCATGTTACTCCCTTCCTCAACCTGTGAACCAACATCGGAGCCTTCAAATCGATGCGCATCCTCCAGCAGCATATAACTGACAACGTGGTCGAATAATTCTGGGAACTCCTCCGTGCATGATGATGGGGCTATGGAAGGAGTGACTGTGGACAAGGAGCCAGTGGAATAGGCCACTTTGGCAGTTGCGTTGGAAGGCAAACTACTCTGAGCCTGGGTGACAGATGATGAGGATGAGGACGGCTTTGTTATCCACTCCACCAACTCTTCTGCATGTTGTGGCTAAATAACATGGCCAGCAGCAGCAAAAAAGGACAAGTGTGCCCCACGGTCACCTGCAGAGGATGCACCATGTCCACGAGCACCACTGTTGACTGTAGACACAGAGGCTGCTTGCCCTCTTTTAGTGGCCTGTTAGCGCCTGCCTTTCCTTGGTGACCTTCCGGACATGATGTATTTTTTGTTTTGCAACACCACACTACACTTTATTAGAGACTGTGTACACTGCCTTAAGTGTATTAGAACGTGTACAATGGCTGCACTGTATTGTATACTGTGTACACCACCAGAAGTGTAGTAGAAACTGTACACACTGTATTAGATACTGTGTACACCGCATTCACTGTATTAGCAACTGTACAGCGGCTGCACTGTATTATATACTGTGTACACCACCAGAAGTGTATTAGAAACTGTACACAGTATTAGAAACTGTGTACACCGCCTGAAGTGTATTACAAACAGTACACCACGGAATGCATTGTAGATATAGGCTACACTGAATGCAGAGTATATATACAGTATCTCACAAAAGTGAGTACACCCCTCACATTTTGGTAAATATTTTATTATATCTTTTCATGTGACAACCCTGAAAAAATTACATATTGGTACAATGTAAAGTTGTGGGTGTACACCTTGTATAACAGTGTAAATTTGCTGTCCCCTCAAAATAACTCAACACAGCCATGAATGTCTAAACCTCTGGCAACAAATGTGAGTACACCCTCTAAGTGAAAATGTCCAAATTGGGCCCAATTAGCCATTTTCCCTCCCCGATGTCATGTCACTCATTAGTGTTACAAGATCTCAGGTGTGAATGAGGAGCAGGTGTATTAAATTTGGTATTATCACTTTCACTCTCTCATACTGGTCACTGGAAGTTCAACATGGCACTTCATGGCAAAAAACTCTCTGAGGATCTGAAAAAAAGAATTGTTGCTCTACATAAAGATGGCTTAGGCTATATGAAGATTGCTAAGACCCTGAAACTGAGCTGCAGCACGGTGGCAAAGACCATACAGCGGTTTAAAAGGACAGATTCCACTCAGAACAGGCCTCGCCATGGTGGACCAAAGAAGTTGAGTGCATGTGATCAGCGTCATATACAGAGGTTGTCTTTTAGAAAAAGACGTATGAGTGCTGCCAGCATTGCTGCAGAGGTTGAAGGGCTGGAGGGTCAGCCTGTCAGTGCTCAGACCATACGCTGCACACTGCATCAAATTGGTCTGCATGGCTGTCATCCCAAAAGGAAGCCTCTTCTAAAGATGATGCACAAGAGAGCCTGCAAACAGTCTGCTGAAGACAAGCAGACTAAGAACATGGATTACTTGACCCATGTCCTGTGGTCTGATGAGACCAAGATAAACTTAGTTGGTTCAGATGGTGTCAATCGTGTGTAGCGGCTACCAGGTGAGGAGTACAAAGACAAGTATGTCTTGCCTACAGTCAAGCATGGTGGTGGGTGTGTCGTGGTCTGGGCCTGCATGAGTCCTGTCGGCACTGGGAAGCTACAGTTCATTGAGGGAACCATGAATGCCAACATGTTCTGTGACATAATGAAGCAGAGCATGATCCCCTCCCTTCGGGGACTGGGCCGCAGGGCAGTATTCCAACATGATAACGACCCCAAACACACCTCCAAGATGACCACTGCCTTCCTAAAGAAGCTGAGGGTAAAGGTGATGGACTGGCCAAGCATGTCTCCAGACCTAAACCCTATTGAGCATCTGTGGGGCATCCACAAACAGAAGGTGGAGGAGTACAAGGTCTCTAACATCCACCAGCTCCGTGATGTCATCATGGAGGTGTGGAAGAGGACTCCCGTGGCAACCTGTGAAGCTCTGGTGAACTCCATACCCAAAAGGGTAAGACAGTGCTGGAAAATAATGGTGGCCACACAAAATATTAACACTTTGGGCCCAATTTGGACATTTCCACTTAGGGGTGTACTCACTTTTGTTGCCATTGGTTTAGACATCAATGGCTGTGTTGAGTTATTTTGAGGGGACAGCGAACTTACACTGTTATACAAGGTGTACACTCACTACTTTACATTGTAACAAAATGTAATTTCTTTAGTGTTGTCACATGAAAAGATATAATAAAATATTTACAAAAATGTGAGAGGTGTATTCACTTTTGTGAGATACTGTATATATACTCTGCATTCAGTGCAGCCTATATCTACAATGCATTCCGTGGTGTACTGTTTGTAATACACTTCAGGTGGTGTACGCAGTATCTAATACTGTGTACAGTTTCTAATACACTTCTGGTGGTGTACACAATATATAATACAGTGCAGCCGTTGTACAGTTGCTAATACAGTGCATGCGGTGTACACAGTATCTAATACAATGTGTACAGTTTCTACTACACTTCTGGTGGTGTACACAGTATACAATACAGTACAGTACAATGAGGGGACAGAAAATTTACACTGTTACACAAGTTGTACACTACTTTACATTGTAGCAAAATGTAATTTCTTCAGTGTTGACACATGAAAAGATATAATAAGTGAGGTGTGTAATCACTTTTGTGAGATACTGTATATACTTGACTGTATATATATATATATATATATATATATATATATATATATATATATATATATATATATACTGTATTTATTGGCGTATAACACTCACTTTTTCACCATGAAAATCGGGTGCAAATAGCGTGTGCGTGTTATACGCCGATACTACAATTTTAGCTGCCTCGAAGGGGACAGGGAGGGGGGCGGGACGAGCGCCATCAGATTACATACAGTGAGAATCTCCTGTTTACTTGGTGGCCTCTGTAATAGGAAGCCCCCTCTCCTGGGCCACCATTGGATCACTGTTCTGTCTATCATAGGAGATTCTCACTGTATGTAATCTGTTGGCGCTCGTCTCGCCCGCTCCCTGTCCCCTCTAAACTGCAGAAGGGCATAGATCAGGCTGCAGTGATGGCAATGGTGAGGCTGCTGCATTGATGGCAATGGTGAGGCTGCTGCATTGATGTGGACTGATGAGGCTGTATTGATGGCACTTGTGAGGCTGCAGATGGGCATTGATCAGGCTGCATTGATGGCAATGGAGAGGCTGCAGATGGGCACTAAACTAAAGTTCCTTAAAATTAAAGTTTTTTTCCTGAAACTTTCTTCTTAAAATGAATGTGTTATAGGCCTGTGCGTGTTATACGCTGATAAATACGGTATATATATATACACTACCGTTCAAAAGTTTGGGGTCACATTGAAATGTCCTTATTTTTGAAGGAAAAGCACTGTACTTTTAAATGAAGCTAACTTTAAACTAGTCCTAACTTTAAACAAATATACTCTATACATTGCTAATGTGGTAAATGACTATTCTAACTGCAAATGTCTAGTTTTTGGTGCAATATCTACATAGGTGTATAGAGGCCCATTTCCAGCAACTATCACTCCAGTGTTCTAATGGTACAATGTGTTTGCTCATTGGCTCAGAAGGCTAATTGATGATTAGCAAACCCTTGTGCAATCATGTTCACACATCTAAAAACAGTCTAGCTCCTTCCAGAAGCTACAAAACTGACCTTCCTGTGAGCAGATTGAGTTTCTCGAGCATCACATTTGTGGGGTCAATTAAACGCTCAAAATGGCCAGAAAAAGAGAACTTTCATCTGAAACTCGACAGTCTATTCTTGTTCTTAGAAATGAAGGCTATTCCATGCGAGAAATTGCAAAGAAATTGAAGATTTCCTACAACGGTGTGTACTACTCCCTTCAGAGGACAGCACAAACAGGCTCTAACCAGAGTAGAAAAAGAAGTGGGAGGCCGCGTTGCACAACTAAGCAAGAAGATAAGCACATTAGAGTCTCTAGTTTGAGAAACAGACGCCTCACAGGTCCCCAACTGGCATCTTCATTAAATAGTACCCGCAAAACACCAGTGTCAACATCTACAGTAAAGAGGCAGCTGCGGGATTTTGGGCTTCAGGGCAGAGTGGCAAAGAAAAAGCCATATCTGAGACTGGCCAATAAAAGAAAAAGATTAAGATGGGCAAAAGAACACAGACATTGGACAGAGGAAGACTGGAAAAAAGTGTTGTGGACGGATGCCAAAGGTGTGCAATGCTGTAATTGCTGCAAAAGGAGGATTCTTTGATGAAAGCAAAGTTTGATGTAAAAACAATGTTATTTCAAATACAAATCATTATTTCTAACCTTGTCAATGTCTTGTCTCTATTTTCTATTTATTTCACAACGTATGGTGGTGAATAAGTGTGACTTTTCATGGAAAACACAAAATTGTTTGGGTGACCCCAAACTTTTGAACGGTAGTGTATATTAATGCACTGACTGAATATAGAGTAAACACTGAATATAGAGTGTATATTTATATATACTAGACTGACTGTGTATATATATATATATATATATAATAGTGGGGACGGAAAGTATTCAGACCCCCTTAAATTTTTCACTCTTTATTATATTGCAGCCATTTGCTAAAATCATTTAAGTTCATCTTTTTTCCTCATTAATGTACACACAGCACCCCATATTGACAGAAAAACACAGGATTGTTGACATTTTTGCAGATTTATTAAAAAAGAAAAACGGAAATATCACATGGTCCTAAGTGTTCAGACCCTTTGCTCGGTATTTAGTAGAAGCAACCTTTTGATCTAATACAACTATGAGTCTTTTTAGGAAAGATGCAACAAGTTTTTCACACCTGGATTTGGGGATCCTCTGCCATTCCTCCGTGCAGATCCTCTCCAGTTCTGTCAGGTTGAATGGTAAACGTTGGTGGACAGCCATTTTTAGGTCTCTCCAGAGATGCTCCATTGGGTTTGTCAGGGCTCTGGCTGGGCCATTCAAGAACAGTCACTGAGTTGTGAAGCCACTCCTTCATTTTTTTAGCTGTGTGCTTAGGGTCATTGTCTTGTTAGAAGGTAAACCTTCGACCCAGTCTGAGGTTCTGAGCACTCTGGAGAAGGTGTTCATCCAGGAGATCCCTTTACTTGGCCGCATTCATCTTTCCCTCGATTGCAACCAGTCGTCCTGTCCCTGCAGCTAAAAAACACCCCCACAGCATGATGCTGCCACCACCATGCTTCACTGTTGGGACTGTATTGGACAGGTGATGAGCAGTGCCTGGTTTTCTACACACATACCGCTTAGAATTAAGGCCAAAAAGTTCTATCTTGGTCTCATCAGACCAGAGAATCTTATTTCTCACCATCTTGGAGTCCTTCAGGTGTTTTTTTTAGCAAACTCCATACGGGCTTTCATGTGTCTTGCACTGAGGAGAGGCTTCTGTCACGCCACTCTGCCATAAAGCCCCGACTGGTGGAGGGCTGCAGTGATGGTTGACTATCTACAAGTTTCTCCCATCTCCCGACTGCATCTCTGGAGCTCAGCCACAGTGATTTTTGGGTTCTTCTTTACCTCTTTCACCAAGGCTCTTCTCCCCCCTGATAGCTCAGTTTGGCCAGACAGACAGCTCTAGGAAGGGTTCTGGTCATCCCAAACGTCTTCCATTTAAGGATTATGGAGGCCAGTGTGCTCTTAGGAACCTTAAGTGCAGCAGAATTTTTTTTGTAACCTTGGTCAGATCTGTGCCTTGCCACAATTCTGTCTCTGAGCTCTTCAGGCAGTTCCTTTTGACCTCATTATTCTCATTTGCACTGACATGCATTGTGAGCTGTAAGGTCTTATATAGACAGGTGTGTGGCTTTCCTAATCAAGTCCAATCAGTATAATCAAACACAGCTGGACTCAAATGAAAGTGTAGAACAGTGGTTCTCCACCTGGGGGTCGGGACCCCCTCGGGGGTCGAATGACGATTTGCCAGGGGTCACCGAATTCTGGGCTGTTCCTGAAGCCTGCACCTCTCTCCCAGCCTCTTCGGAGCCACTCAGCAGGGCTGTCCCTGGAGCCTGTGGCCGCCAAGCTGGGCTGTTCCTGGAGTCCGCGGCCACCCACTCAGCCTCTTCGCAGCCGCCCATTCAGTTTACGGCATGGCTGGGGGGGCAGAGACTAGAGGTCAGATGACTGGTAAGGAATGTGAAGTGGGGGGGGCTGGAGGAGACCCTATCTCCTGATTTCGGCATAGGTGTCACTGCTCCGAGACACCACGGAGCTGGAGACACAGTGAAGCCAGAGTCACAGTGAGTAACACTACCTGTGATTAAAGTTGCCATTAAAAGTCCCCACTACAGTTCTCAGATCAGCAAATGACCTTGATCAAGAGCACCTAAGTTGGCTGATCAGAACTTCTCCCAGCACTGCCACTCATCCCACCCCCCGCCAGCACCTCCACTCATCTCATAAATCCCACCCCCCCACCAAGGAGTAAGAGAAGGAAAAAAATAAAAATAGAGAATACATGGAAGGGAGAGGAAAAGAGGTAGAGGAACAAAGAAAAGGGGAGAGAAAGAATAAGAGAAAGAACAAGAAAGATGGCTAGAGAGAGCGATGGGGAAAAAAAAACAAGAAATTAGGATAGAGAGAGATAAAAGAAAGGAGAACAAAGAGAGTGTGGTACATCCTAAAATGTACCATAATACTGTACGAATGGAAGATACTCGGGGAGCGCTAAATGTCCGTGGGTTAGGGACGCAAATTACTTGTCTTGCCTTGGGTGCTGAAAATGAAAATTTTACTGCTAGGGGTCCCCACAACCTGGGACATTTTATCAAGGCGTCATGGCACTAGGAAGGTTAAAAACCACTAATGTAGAACCATCTCAAGGATGATCAGAAGAAATGGACAGCACCTGAGTTAAATATATGAGTGTCACAGCAAAGGGTCTGAATACTTAGGACCATGTGATATTTCAGTTTTTCTTTTTTAATAAATCTGCAAAAATGTCCACAATTCTGTGTTTTTCTGTCAATATGGGGTGCTGTGTGTACATTAACCACTTGCCAACCGCCTCACGCAGATATACTGCAGCAGAATGGCACGGGCAGGCAAAATCATGTACCTGGTACTTGATTGCCTTTCCACGGGCGGGGGTTTCGATTGGACCCCCCCCCGGTGCCAGAGGCGGCTGGCATTTGTTTGCGGGTGATCAGAGGTGAGGGGGAGGCCATCCATTTGTGGCCACCCCTTCACGATCGCTCCCGGTGAATGAAATCCTTCCTCTGCCTCTGTAATGTAAACAGAGGCAGAGGAAGTGATGTCATCTTTCCTCGAGCTGGTCTTTTCGTTCCGGCGCTGAGGAGAGAAGACATCTAAGTAAGTTTGCACAACACTTCACTAACAGTAGAACACGCAGGCACACTTTTCACCCCCCGATCACCCCCCTGTACCCCCTGTCACAGTGACACCAATAGCAGTTTTTTTTTTTGCATTGGTGTCAGTTTGTGACAGTTATAAGTGTTAGGGCAGTTAGGGTTAGCCCCCTTTAGGTCTGGGGTACCCCCCTTTAGGTCTAGGGTACCCCCCTAACCCCCACTAATAAAGGTTAACCCCTTGATCACCCCCCGTCACCAGTGTCACTAAGCGATCATTTTTCTGATCGCTGTATTAGTGACACTGGTGACGCTAGTTAGGGAGGTAAGTATATAGGTTTGCTGTCAGTGTTTTATAGCGACAGGGACCCCCATATACTACCTACTAAAGGTTTTAACCCCCTGATTGCCCCCTAGTTAACCCTTTCACCAGCGATCACCGTATAAGTGTTACAGGTGACGCTGGTTAGTTAGTTTGATTTTTATAGTTTATTATAGTTTCAGGGCACCCGTCATTTATTACCTTATAAAGGTTTAACCCCCTAATTGCCCGGTGGTGATATAAGTTACGTTTTTAGGGTCAGATAAGGTCCGCGTCACCCCAGGCAGCGTCAGGTTAGCGCCAGTACCGTTAACACCCACGCACGCAGCATACACCTCCCTTAGTGCTATAGTATCTGAACGGATCGATATCTGATCTGATCAGATCTATACTAGCATCCCCAGCAGTTTAGGGTTCCCAAAAACACAGTGTTAGCGGGATCAGCCCAGATACCTGCTAGCACCTGCGTTTTGCCCCTCGGCCCAGCCCAGCCCAGCCCACCCAAGTGCAGTATCGATCAATCACTGACACTTACAAAACACTAAGCACACATAACTGCAGCATTCGCAGAGTCAGGCCTGATCCCTGCGATTGCTAACAGTTTTTTGGTAGCGTTTTGAATCAGTCGCTAACAGTCAGGAGCTTTTTTGCCTGTGAGTCTCACTAGTGTACCCTTTAAATTTAGAGCCCAAAATGGCAAATCAAAGGTACACTAGTGAAGAGGCCTACACGTTTCTGAGCTTGACAGATAGTGAAGAGGAAGTCACTCATCTGTTCAGATTCAGGCTCAGAATACGATCCTGTAGACGACAGCGGCTCCATGACAGATAGCTCTGACCACGGAGTTGTGGTCCCTGCCAAGGTCAGGCATACCAGACCCCAATCTTCTTTTTCTGTCCTTGAAGTGCAAGAACCGCAGGGCTCTCGTATGGAACAGAGAAGTACTAGTGCCGCTATTCCTTCTGGTGAACTGGCAAGCACCAGCGGCCTAGTACACCCTGGTCGTACATCCAGCACTGCAGTAACACTTGGTGACGTGGCGAGTCCCATAAGTGCAGTTCAAGCTGGCGAGGTGGCGAGCACAAGTAGTGTCCCGCTGCCACCAAGAAGACGAACAAAGGCCCGTCGTGCCCATAGTGCCCTTCCTGCTGCATTCGCCAATCCGAATTTGGTACCCACCACTTCTGCAGCACCCGTACTTCCCCCATTCACTGGCCAACCCGGAATTCAGGTGGAAACAGTTGATTTTACGCCACTGGATTTTTATTCGCTGTTTTTCACCGAAGATCTCTATAGATCTATTGTGGACCAAAGAATTTATACGCTGGTCAACACATCGCCACTATTCCCCAGTCCTCCCCTGCCAGAGATCGGTCTCCGAATTTAAGATCTTTCTGGGCCTTTCCCTCAACATGGGCATAAATAAAAAGAGTGAGTTGCGGTCATATTGGTCCACTGACCCAATTTACCATATGCCCGTGTTCTCTGCCTCCATGACCAGGGCACGATACGAGCAGATTTTGCGGTTCATGCACTTCAATGACAATGAACTCTGTCGTCCTCGTAGAGACCCTGAATACGATCGGCTCTACAAAATTCGGCCCCTCGTAAACCACTTCAACCAACGTTTTGCAGACTTGTTTACTCCCCATCAAGTTGTCTGCATTGATGAGTCCCTGATTAAATTTTCTAAGTTTGAATTGTCATTCAAACAGTACCTTCCCAGCAAGCATGCCAGATATGGGGTCAAGATGTATAAGCTCTGTGACAGGGCCACAGGCTATACATGTAGTCTTATGGTTTACGAGGGCAAAGATAGTCACGTAGAGCCGACAAACTGCCCTGACTACATAGGAAGTGCTGGCAAGATAGTGTGGGACTTGGTGTCACCCTTATTTGGAAAGGGGTACCACTTGTACGTGGACAATTATTACATGAGCGTGCCACTTTTTAGTCACCTTTTTGATCATCAGATTGGAGCATGTGGCACCGTTCGACCTAATCGCCGGGGCTTTCCCGAGCGGCTTGTAGATTCCCGTCTTAGGCTGGGGGAGAGAGCCTGCTTGCAGTGTAATAATTTGCTCGCTATGAAGTGGAGGGACAATAAGAATGTTTTCGTTCTTACCTCCCTTCATGCAGACACGACGGTTCAAATTACTACGGCGACTGGCGTTGTGGAGTAACCCCTCTGTGTCCACGAATATAACCAAAATATGGGAGGGGTGGACCTCAACGACCAGTTGTTGGCGCCGTACCTAGTTGCCCGTAAGGCCAGATGCTGGTACAAAAACGTGTCTGTTTATTTATTTCAATTGGCTTTGCTGAATGCTTATGTGCTATACAGAGCTTCAGGACGGACTGGATCCTTCCTTAAATTCCAGGAAGAGATCGTCAGAGCCCTTCTGTTTCCAGACGGTGCTCCACCTCACCATCCCCAACCAAATGCAGTAAGTCGGCTGCATGAGAGGCATTTTCTTTATGTCCTCCCGAGTACCCCTACCCAACGAGCCCCCCAAAAAAGATGTCGTGTCTGCAGCAAGCGCGGATTTAGGCGTGACACCAGGTATTATTGTCCCTTCTGTCCTGACAATCCTGGTCTTTGCATTGGTGAATGTTTTGAACGCTACCATACACTAGTTGAGTATTAGCGTAGGGTACAGCACTGCACAGACTAGGACACACTTTCACAGGGTCTCCCAAGATGCCATCGCATTTTGAGAGACCCAAACCTGGTACCAGTTACAAAAGTTAAAGTTACAAAAAAAAGTTAAAAAAAAACAAAAAAAAGTAAAAAAAAAAACACAAAAAAAATATAAAATAATAAAAACCAAAAATAGTTGTCGTTTTATTGTTCTCTCTCTCTTTTCTCTCTCTATTGTTCTGCTCTTTTTTACTGTATTCTATTCTGCAATGTTTTACTGTTGTTATGTTTTTATCATGTTTGGTAACCATTTTTTTGTTTTCAGGTACGCCATTCAGCTGCAGAGCGGATTTATTTATCTTGACAGCAACAGTGTTTGCTCCCACGATACATAAAGCTGTGACTCCAGCGCTGTCGGAGGTGATTTCACCACCACAGTTACAAACGTCAGCATATATGCCGAAGCGTGGGGGCAGCATTGGGTGGAGGAGCGATTTGCTCCTGCCTTTTGCAGGAGGATGCCCCCATGCTTCGGCATATATATATTTTAGGCACAGGTTGCGTTTAAATGTTTTATTCTTTACTATTTTTTTGTATTTGCTTTGCAGGTATGGTAAGTCTAATGCCCCGTACACACGGTTGGATTTTCCAACGAAAAATGTGTGATAGGACCTTGTTGTCGGAAATTCCGACCGTGTGTGGGCTCCATCACACATTTTTCATCGGATTTTCCGACACACAAAGTTTGAGAGCAGGCTATAAAATTTTCCGACAACAAAATCTGTTGTCGGAATTTCTGATCGTGTGTACACAAATCCGACGCACAAAGTGCCACGCATGCTCAGAATAAATAAAGAGATGAAAGCTATTGGCTACTGCCCCGTTTATAGTCCTGAAGTACGTGTTTTACGTCACCGCGTTCATAATGATCAGATTTTCCGACAACTTTGTGTGACCGTGTGTATGCAAGACAAGTTTGAGCCAACATCCGTCGGAAAAAATCCTAGGATTTTGTTGTCGGAATGTCCGATCAATGTCCGACCGTGTGTACGGGGCATTACTGTTATACTGTAATGTTACTTTGTTTTATTGTTAACCATCATTTGCTTAGCAGGTACGCCATTCAGCTGCAGCGCAGATTTATTTATCTAGACAGCAACAGCGTTTGCTCCCACGATACATAAAGCCGTTACTCCAGCGCTGTCGGAGGTGATTTCACCACCACAGTTACATACTTCAGCATATATGCCGAAGCGTGGGGACAGCAGTGGGTGGAGGAGCGATTTGCTCCAGCCTTTTGCAGGAGGATGCCCCCATGCTTCAGCATATATATATTTTAAGCACAGGTTGCGTTTAAATGTTTTATTTTTTACTATTTTGTTTGTATTTGCTTTGCAGGTATGGTAAGTCTTACTGTTATACTGTAATGTTACTTTTATTTTATTGTTAACCATCATTTGCTTAGCAGGTACGCCATTCAGCTGCAGAGCGGATTTATTTATCTTGACAGCAACAGCGTTTGCTCCCATGATACATAAAGCCGTGACTTCAGCACTATCGGAGGTGATTTCACCACCACAGTTACATACTTCAGCATATATGCCGAAGCGTGAGGGCAGCAGTGGGTGGAAGAGCGATTTGCTCCTGCCTTTTGTGGGAGGATGCCCCCATGCTTCGGCATATATAAACAGTGCATGTATGCCCATCATTAGAAGTGGGTGGATGAAGGGAGGTATTCTAATGGTGGGCATACCCACCGCTCAATAAATTTTTTTCGTTCAGCCCACAGGCTGCATGAAAAAAAAGTTTACAATATATGCCCAACAAGGACCAGCAACGTACTGGTATGTTGCTGGACTTTGAGTGGTTATACCAGAATGATGCCTGCAGGTTTAGGTATCATCTTGGTATCATTCTTTTCAACCAGCAGTCGGCTTTCATGTAAAAGCAATCCTAGCGGCTAATTAGCCTCTAGACTGCTTTTACAAGCAGTGGGAGGGAATGCCCCCCCCACCGTCTTCCATGTTTTTCTCTGGCTCTCCTGTCCCAACAGGGAACCTGAGAATGCAGCCGGTGATTCGGCCAGCTGACCAAAGAGCTGATCAGAGACCAGAATGGCTCCAGTCATCTCTATGGCCTAAGAAACCGGAAGCTATGAGCATTTCATGACTTAGATTTCACCGGATGTAAACAGCGCCATTGGGAAATTGGGAAAGCATTTTATCACACTGATCTTGGTGTGATCACATGCTTTGAAGGCAGAGGAGAGATCTAGGTTCTAATAGACCCCAATTTTTTCAAAAAAGAGTACCTGTCACTACCTATTGCTATCATAGGGGATATTTACATTCCCTGAGATAACAATAAAAATGATTAAAAAAATTAAAAAATGAACGGAACAGTTTAAAAATAAGATAAAAAAGCAAAAAAATAATAAAGAAAAAAAAAAGCACCCCTGTCCCCCCCTGCTCTCACGCAAAGGCGAACGCTAGCATCGGTCTGGCGTCAAATGTAAACATCAATTGCACCATGCATGTGAGGTATCACTGCGAAGGTCAGATCGAGGGCAGTAATCTTAGCAGTAGACCTCCTCTGTAAATCTAGAGTGGTAATCTGTAAAGGCTTTTAAAAATGTCGCCACTGCATGTTTGCGCGCAACTTTAAACCATGTCATGTTTTGTATCCATGTACTCGGCCTAAGATCATCTTTTTTATTTCATCAAACATTTGGGCAATATAGTGTGTTTTAGTGCATTAAAATTTAAAAAAATGTTTTTTTTCCCCAAAAAATGCGTTTGAAAAATCGCTGCGCAAATACTATGTGAAAAAAAAAATGAAACACCCACCATTTTAATCTGTAGGGCATTTGCTTTGAAAAAATATATAATGTTTGGGGGATCAAAGCAATTTTCTTGCAAAAAAAAAATTTTTTTCATGTAAACAAAAAGTGTCAAAAAGGGCTTTGTCTTCAAGTGGTTAGAAGAGTGGGTGATGTGTGACATAAGCTTCTACATGTTGTGCATAAAATGCCAGGACAGTTCAAACCCCCCCCCCCAAATGACCCCATTTTGGAAAGTAGACACCCCAAGCTATTTGCTGAGAGGCATGTCGAGTCCATGGAATATTTTATATTGTGACACAAGTTGCGGGAAAAAGACACATTTTTTTTTTTGAACAAAGTTGTCACTAAATGATATATTGCTCAAACATGCCATGGGAATATGTGCAATTACACCCCAAAATACATTCTGTTGCTTCTCCTGAGTACGGGGATACCACATGTGTGAGCCTGTTTGGGAGCCTAGCCGCGTACGGGACCCCAAAAACCAAGCACCCCCTTCAGGTTTTCTAAGGGCGTAAATTTTTGATATCACTCTTCACTGCCTATCACAGTTTTGGAGGCCATGGAATGCCCAGGTGGCACAACCCCCCCAAATGACCCTATTTTGGAAAGTAGACACCCAAGCTATTTGCTGAGACCTATAGTGAGTATTTTGCAGACCTCACTTTTTGTCACAAAGTTTTGAAAATTAAAAAAAGAAAAAAAAATATTTCTTGTCTTTCTTCATTTTCAAAAACAAATGAGAGCTGCAAAATACTCATCATACCTCTCAGCAAATAGCTTGGGGTGTCTACTTTCCAAAATGGGGTCATTTGGGGAGGGGGGTTGTGCTATCTTGGCATTTTATGGCCTTCAAAACTGTGATAGGAAGTGAGGAGTGAAATCAAAAATTTACGCCCTTAGAAATCCTGAAGGCGGTGCTTGGTTTTCGGGGCCCCGTACGCGGCTAGGCTCCCAAAAAGTCCCACACATGTGGTATCCCCGTACTCAGGAGAATCAGTAGAATGTATTTTGGGGTGTAATTCCACATATGCCCATGGCATGTTTGAGCAATATATCATTTAGTAAAAACTTTGTGCAAAAAAAAAAAAATTGTCACTTTCCCGCAACTTGTGTCAAAATATAAAATATTCCATGGACTCAACATGCCTCTCAGCAAATAGATTGGGGTGTCTACTTTCCAAAATGGGGTCATTTGGGGGGGTTTTGTGCCATCTGGGCATTTTATGGCCTTCAAAACTGTGATAGGTAGTGAGGAGTGAAATCACAAATTTACGCCCTTACAAATCCTGAAGGCAGTGATTGGTTTTCGGGGCCCCGTACGCGGCTAGGCTCCCAAAAAGTCCCACACATGTGGTATCCCCATACTCAGGAGAAGCAGCTGAATGTATTTTGGGGTGCAATTCCACATATGCCCATGGCCTGTGTGAGCAATATATCATTTAGTGACAACTTTTTGTAATTTTTTTTTTTTTTTGTTATTATTCAATCACTTGGGACAAAAAAAAATATTCAATGGGCTCAACATGCCTCTCAGCAATTTCCTTGGGGTGTCTACTTTCCAAAATGGGGTCATTTGGGGGGTTTTGTACTGCCCTGCCATTTTAGCACCCCAAGAAATGACATAGGCAGTCATAAACTAAAAGCTGTGTAAATTCCAGAAAATGTACCCTAGTTTGTAGACGCTATAACTTTTGCGCAAACCAATAAATATACGCTTATTGACATTTTTTTTACCAAAGACATGTGGCCGAATACATTTTGGTCTAAATGTATGACTAAAATTGAGTTTATTTGGTTTTTTTAATAAAAAAAAGTAGAAAATATCATTTTTTTCAAAATTTTCGGTCTTTTTCCGTTTATAGCGTAAAAAATAAAAACCGCAGAGGTGATCAAATACCATTAAAAGAAAGCTCTATTTGTGGGAAGAAAAGGACCCCAATTTTGTTTGGGTACGGTATTGCATGACCGCGCAATTAGCAGTTAAAGTGACGCAGTGCCAAATTGTAAAAAGTGCTCTGGTCAGGAAGGGGGTAAATCCTTCATGGGCTGAAGTGTGGTAATGAGGAAAAAAATGAACTTAAATGATTTTAGCAAATGGCTACAATATAACAAAGAGTGAAAAATTTAAGGGGGTCTGAATACTTTCCGTCCCCACTGTATATATCAAATACACTGCCACTAACTGAATAACCTGCCTGCTTAATCTAACTCAAGCTATCTCTCTGTCCACACCAACAACACTACACACGGCCACTCTGTAAGCAGCCTTATATAGTGTGGGGCGTGGACTTAGTCCCCCTGAGCCTTGATTGGCCAAAGGCACCCTGCCTTTGGCCAATTATGGCTCTCTCAGCAGAGTGCACGTTGATTGGCCAAAGCATGCAGGTCAGGTGGCCAATTTGGCCGAACTTGCAGTGCATTATGGGACGTTCCACAACGCTCAAATTTTCCGCGAATGCCCCATAGTGTTCGCTGTTTGGCGAACAGGCAAACACCTGATGTTCGAGTCAAACTAATGTTCTACCCAACATGGAGCTCATCCCTACTTGCATTACAAGACATTTTAGCCTTCCCCTACTCCACTTAATAAAGCACTTGTATTTCTGTCAGTGCTGCTGTTGGAGATTTCCACTCACTTCCTGTCTGGTGGGAACTGTTGTCAGTGGAACAGTGACAACAGTGGAAGTGTCAGTGGAATTGAGAGTTAATCTTTCTAATGGAGCACCAGATAGCAAAAAAAACCACAACAGATGTTCCAGCCCCTTTTTGCTCTATCCAAAACTGGAAAACAAAGTTTTGGTTTACATACACCGTGACCTTAAGAGTTCCATACCTTTTAGTAGATACTCTTAATTCTCCTCTTACTGTACCCAGGCCCGGATTTACTCCCTTTGCCGCCCCAAGGCCGGGTCCTTCAATGCCGCCCCCCCCCCCACACACACACACACATACCACGTCCTTTATCGATGACTTCTACAATAGATCAATTAAAAACATATCTCCATACACGAGAACACTGAAAATAACTGGCTTTAATTGTACAGACTAAAAATACTTCAGGGTAAGCGCGCGAGGGGTAAGGATTTTTCGCAGGCAAATTTTCAAGGCAATGGCTGGTGTTAGTGCTTCAATCATCCCCGGCACCATGGTTGTTATGGTGTCAGGATGATTGAAACACATTATTCCTATCATTACATTGTAATGTAAAATGAAATAGTTCAACTCACCATAATGCAGAATCATTGGGAGCCCTGAGCGTGTCACTTGCCACCATCTCTTGTCACTTGCCACGCTGCCTGCCACCAGATGGGGATGTCACTTGCCACGCTGCCTGCCACCAGATGGAGATGTCACTTGCCACGCTGCCTGCCACCAGATGGGGATGTCACTTGCCACCATGCCTGCCACCAGATGGGGATGTCACTTGCCACGCTGCCTGCCACCAGATGGAGATGTCACTTGCCACGCTGCCTGCCACCAGATGGGGATGTCACTTGCCACCATGCCTGCCACCAGATGGGGATGTCACTTGCCACGCTGCCTGCCACCAGATGGGGATGTCACTTGCCACCATGCCTGCCACCAGATGGGGATGTCACTTGCCACCATGCCTGCCACCAGATGGGGATGTCACTTGCCACGCTGCCTGCCACCAGATGGGGATGTCACTTGCCACGCTGCCTGCCACCAGATGGGAATGTCACTTGCCACGCTGCCTGCCACCACATGGGGATGTCACTTGCCACCAGATGGGGATGTCACTTGCCACGCTGCCTGCCACCAGATGGGGATGTCACTTGCCACCATGCCTGCCACCAGATGGGGATGTCACTTGCCACCATGCCTGCCACCAGATGGGGATGTCACTTGCCACGCTGCCTGCCACCAGATGGGGATGTCACTTGCCACGCTGCCTGCCACCACATGGGGATGTCACTTGCCACCAGATGGGGATGTCACTTGCCACGCTGCCTGCCACCAGATGGGGATGTCACTTGCCACCATGCCTGCCACCAGATGGGGATGTCACTTGCCACCATGCCTGCCACCAGATGGGGATGTCACTTGCCACGCTGCCTGCCACCAGATGGGGATGTCACTTGCCACGCTGCCTGCCACCAGATGGGGATGTCACTTGCCACGCTGCCTGCCACCAGATGGGGATGTCACTTGCCACGCTGCCTGCCACCACATGGGGATGTCACTTGCCACCATGCCTGCCACCACATGGGGATGTCACTTGCCACCACATGGGGATGTCACTTGCCACCAGATGGGGATGTCACTTGCCACCAGATGGGGATGTCCCTTGCCACCACATGGGGATGTCACTTGCCACCACATGGGGATGTCCCTTGCCATCACATGGGGATGTCACTTGCCACCACATGGGGATGTCCCTTGTCATGCTGCCTGCCATCAGAAGGAGGAGGGCGGAACAGCGGTGCGGGCAATGAGAGATGTCATCTCTCTCCCACGCCGCCGCACCGCTGACACTACAAGCTACTCTCAAAATTTTAAAAAATGGCGCCGAGCGGCGCAATCACGCTACTGCGCATGCGCCGCCCGGCCGAGCGCTTACGAGTTTTCCCGAGCCCGGCCGGCTTCGGAACGGCGCATGCGCAGTTGCGTGGTCGGCTCGCGGCCATCTTTTCTATGGGCACTGGTGCCCATAATAGACATTAATGGCCAGCACGAAAGGGGGGGCGGCCGCGAAGTCGCTGCAGGAGCGGCGCCGCCCCTACACCACTGCCGCCCCGAGGCCTGGCCTCGATGGCCTTGTGGTAAATCCGGCCCTGACTGTACCAAGGAATCTTAATGCTACCCCTGCTTTCAATAACTGAATAATCCACCAGAGAGGCCCTTATCATGACTTTTGCAGGTAGGCAAAGCTGGAAACTTATGTATAGTGATCTTGATAACAAGTGTGTGGGGATATTGAAAGCTAGGTGAGGATTTGGCATGCTACTACAGTATATATTCAAAACTGAAAATATACCTCTGGGCAGACTAGCCATTTAGCAACCCTGTGGATAAATGAAAAGTCAACAGCTAAAATCCTGAGGAAAACATGTATAGCATAATCTTTCATCACACATACCATATTTGATCAACCTGGTAGGCAACCCAACAGCCAACTGAAGGAGTTCATGCAGCAGAATGACAACACTGTTGCCAATTGCGAGGCTGTGGCTTTGTGTTATCAGCCTGTAATAAAAAGTGAGTTGTTGGCAGAATACTGGACAGAATACTGACAGGATTGGTACCAGTTGATTGGCGAAAGGCCCACATGGTACCAATATTCAAAAAAGGGCAAAAATCTATTCCTGGGAACTATAGGCCTGTCAGCCCAATGCCGGTAGTTTGTAAACTATTTGAGGGGATGATAAGGGATCATATCCAAGAATTTGCAGACGCAAACAGTATCAGCAGTTATCAGCATAGGTTTACGAAAGGTCGCTCTTGCCAAACCAATCTATAAACATTCTATGAGGAAGTGAGCTGCCATCTAGATAAAGGAAGGCCAGTGGATGTGGTGTATTTGGATTTTGCAAAAGCATTTGATACAGTCCCCCACAAATGCTTAAAGGGTAACTCTACTTTCGTGGGGAAAAAAATAGCAAATAAAAAAAAAATAATATAGCACATATAATTGCAACACTAATCATAGTGTAATGGAATGTTATTAAAAAACACCTTTCATTTTCAATCTGCAGCCAATGTAATTTTCTGAGAATACATTGCAATATGGCTACCTGGAGGTTTTCTGTACACAGAGTGTGTACTGACCGCTGCCCAGAAACATAATTTCCTGCTTGTGTGATTGGCTCGTCAAAGATACAAATCAGATTTCAGGCATCCCTTGCAACAAAAATGTCATTTTTTGAGAGATTCTTTGAGTAGGAACACATCTAAAGGGATGCAGGCCCAGCATATTTTCTAATTAGTGTTGTGCAACTCCACACCTGACAGTTATTTATGAAACCACTCAGAATAACAAAAGGTAGGAATCTGCAACAAAGGTTGTTACAATCCTTGCAATGTACATAGATCACCCAGAGGGGAATGTTTTTTTCTCAACAAAAGGGGGGTTACGCTTTAATCTACAAGCCTAAGTCTGTAGGCATGGACCATAAGGTTTGTTCTTGGATAGAAAACTGGCTAAGGGGTTGAGTCAAAAGGGTGGTGATTAGGGATGAGCCGAACACCCCCCGGTTCGGTTCACACCAGAACCTGCGAACGGACTGAAAATTCGCACGAACGTTAGAACCCCATTGACGTCTATGGCACTCGAACGTTCAAAATCTAAAGTGCTCATTTTAAAGGCTAATTTGCATGGTATTGTCCTAAAAAGGGTTTGGGGACCCGGGTCCTGCCCCAGGGGACATGTATCAATGCAAAAAAAACTTTTAAAAACGGCCGTTTTTTCGGGAGCAGTGATTTTAATGATGCTTAAAGTAAAAAAAAAAAAAAAGTGAAATATTCCTTTAAATATCGTACCTGGGGGGTGTCTATAGTATGCCTGTAAAGTGGCATGTGTTTCCCGTGCTTAGAACAGTCCCTGCACAAAATGTCATTTTTAAAGGAAAAAAAGTCATTTAAAACTGCTTGCGGCTTTAATGTAATGTCGGGTCCTGGCAATAGGGATGAAAATCAGTGAGACAAACAGCATGGGTACCCCCCAGTCCATTACCAGGCCTTTGGGTCTTGTATGGATTTTAAGGGGAACCCCGCACCCAAATTAAAAAAGGAAACAGCAGTATACAGGCTCTGTACTCTGAACAGCAGTATACAGGCGGTGCAAACAAGACAGGGACTGTAGGTTTGTTGTTAAGTAGAATCTTTTTGTAATTTTGAACTGGTACATTTTTAACGTGTTTAGCTCCAGCCAAAAAAATCTATTTTAAGCTTTTTGGAAAACATAGGGAAGGGTTATCACCCCTGTGACATTTGTTTTGCTGTCTGTGCTCCTCTTCAGAAGATTTCACCTCACTTTTTGTCCCAATGACAAATGTTTTTTGAAAATTTGTTTTTTTTGTGAAACAAGGATTGGTGATAAAACATCAGTGGAAAGGAGAAATGTTTTTCCCATATTAACTCTTACAGGAGAGAATTTCCCTTCCTAGGGGTAGATTTCATCTCACTTCTTGTTGTCTCCTTCCGTTTGCAAGTAGGAGTCGTTTGTAAGTTGGAGGTTTGAAAGTAGGGGCCTGCCCTATATACTCAGCAGAAATTTGGGCCTTAGGTGTTGTTGTGGCCACAACACTGTAAGCCCTCACAGGGCCCTGCTGTGAAATATTAGATCAAGAATTGTAATTACATGCCCCTGTTGAACAAGGGCAGAAAAATTGGGCCTTTAGTGGTGGTGGTGGTGCTGGTGCCACAACACTGTAAGTCCTCACTCGCTCTTGGTGGGTGCAGAACTTAGCCCTGCTGTGAAATATTAGATCAAGAATTGTAATTACATGCCCCTGTTAAACAGGGGCTGAAAAATTGGGCCTTAGGCACAGGTGCTGGTGCCACAACACTGCAACCCCTCACAGATACTCTAGTTGGAACACAGAAACGAGCCCTGCTGCAAAATATTGCATCAAAAATTGTAATTACATGCCCCTGTTAAACAGGGGCTGAAAAATTGGGCCTTAGGCACTAGTGGCAGGGCCCAGAACCAACAATGTTCTTACAAGCTATCAGCGTGATCATTGAGGAGGAAGAGGATAATTACTCAGGATAGTCACTCAGCATCAGCATAGGCAGTCTTTGAAGGGATCTGAGATTTCAAAAAAAATTATTCGGTTACATCAGCATCAGGTGCTTGGTAGGTGGTGATGATCTAAGACTGATTCATTTTTATGAAGGTCAGTCGATCGTTGCTGGAACCGATCATACCTTGGGGCTGTGGACTAAAAAATTGCGACGGCAAGATAAGGGCCACAACCTTACCCTTGTAACGTGGATCAAGGAGGGTTGCCAGCCAGTATTGGTCCTTCTCCTTGATACCACGAATACGAGGATCCTTACGCAGGCTTTGCAGGATCAGGGAGGCCATGCAGCGTAGGTTTGCTGAAGCATTCTGTCCGGAGTCCTCTGGGTCACTAAGGACAACATGGTCAGCAGCCACCTCCTCCCAGCCATGTACAAGTCCATGTGTTTCTTGGGACTGATCCCTTAAAGACTGCTGCTGATGCTGAGTGCCAGGCTCCACCTCCATACTGACACAATCCTCCTCCTCCTCTTCCTGTGTGATCGGCGGGCACGCAGGAACACTGTCTGGATAAAGGGGGCCTTGAGAGCTAAGGAAGTCTTCCTCTTCCTGCCTCTGTTCTGCCTCAAGTGCCCTGTCCATTATTCCATGCAGCGTGTACTCCAACAGGTGGACAAGGGGGACAGTGTCACTGATGCATGCACTGTCACTGCTCACTATCCTCGTGGCCTCCTCAAATGGTGACAGGACAGTGCATGCATCTCTGATTATGGCCCACTGGCGTGGGAAAAAAAACAAGCTCCCCTGACCCTGTCCTGGTGCCATAATCGCACAGGTACTCATTGATGGCCCTCTGCTGCGTGTGCAGCCGTTACAGCATGGCCAATGTTGAGTTCCACCTGGTGGGCATGTCACAGATTAGGCAGTTCTTGGACAGGTTAAACTCCTTTTGGAGGTCTGCCAGCCGAGCACTGGCATTATATGACTGGCGGAAATGCACACAGACTTTCCTGGCCTGCCTCAGGACATCCTGTAAGGCCGTGTACCTGCCCAAGAACCGCTGCACCACCAAGTTAAGGACGTGAGCCAAACAGGGCACATGGGTCATTTGTCCCTGTCGGAGGGCAGAGAGGAGGTTGGTGCCATTGTCGCAAACCACCATTCCTGCCTTAAGTTGGCGTAGCGTCAACCACCTCTGAACCTGCCCCTGCAGAGCTGACAGAACCTTTGCCCCAGTGTGGCTCCTGTCCCCCAAGCACACCAGCTCAAGCACCGCATGGCATCTTTTGGCCTGCATACTTGCGTAGGCTACAGAGCACCGCTGGTTCCGAGGACAAAGCACAGGAAGAGGCCATGGAGGAAGAAGAAGAGGAGGGGGTGGAGGAGAGAGGTGTGTCACAATCATCAGTAGTGGCATTTTGGGGGCGTGGTGGCGGAACAACCTCCAACACTACTGCACTTTGTCCTGCATCCTTCCCAGCTGCCAGCAGAGCCACCCAATGCGCGGTGAAACTTAGGTAACGTCCCTGTCCATGCCTGCTGGTCCATGAGTCAGCGGTAATATGCACCTTACCGCTGACCGCCCTGTCCAGCGAGGCATGGACATTACCTTCCACATGCCGGTAGAGAGCCGGAATCGCCTTCCGTGAGAAAAAGTGGCGTTTGGGTACCTGCCACTGAGGAACCGCACATTCCACAAACTCACGGAAGGGGCAGAATCTACCAACTGAAAAGGCAGCAGTTGAAGTGCTAGCAATTTTGCCAAGCTACCATTCAACCGCTAGGCATGTGGATGGCTGGGAGCAAACTTCTTTGCAGCAGCTGGGGCAGGGAAATTTGCCTGCTACAATCTGACATCGGTGTGCCGAAAGCAGATTGCCCACAAGTACTTGGCTGTGACACACCTAATTCTACACCTTCATTCCTCTCAGTGCAGGTCTCAGAGAGGACTGAAGGTATAGTGGGGTTGGAGATCTCAGCTGATGAGGAGCAAGGAGAGGTCCTCTTTGTTCTTTGGTGTGAGTCTTTTAGATACACTTGCCTATGAACTGCATGGCAGGTCAACATATGTCTGGTCAAGCATGTGGTGCCCAAGTGGGAGATGTTTTGGCCACGCGAGATACGCTTGAGACATATGTTGTAAATAGCAGAGGTGCGATCTGATGCACTTGTCTCAAAAAAGGCCCATACCAAAGAACTTTTGGAATAACGTGCAGAGACAGCAGCGCCCTGCACATGCGGAGCTTTGGGGTGTGATGTAGTCAGTGTGCTGCCCTTAGGCTGGCCCCTGGAGGGCATCCTGCCTCTTTGGTGATGTGCCTCCTCCTCCTCTCTCCTATCAGGCACCCATGTTGAGTCAGTGACCTCATCATCCCCTCCCTCCTCATCACTGGAGCAAACCTGGCAGTATGCTGCAGCAGGGGGAGCACGACTGCCAGATTGCTGTCCTTCTTGGGCACCCCCTTTGTCCGTGCTCACGTTACTGCCTTCATCTAGCTCAGTATCATCATCAGAGCCTTCTAAACGCTGGGCATCCTCCTGGAGCATGTACCCAACACTGTGGTCAAACAGTTCGAGGGACTCCTCAGGAGGACATTCTGGGGCTAGGGAAGGAGTCACTGATGCCATTGAGCTGAGGGAAGAGGCCGCGTTGGCAGCTGCTTTGCCAGACAAAGTACCCTAAGCATGGGTGAGATAGGATGAGGAGGATGAGGACAGCTTGGTCATCCACTCGACCAAGTCTTCTGCATGTTGCGGCTCAACACGGCCAGCTGCCAAAAAAAAGGCCAAGCGTGTCCCACGGCCACGTGCTGATGAGGATGCACCGTCTCCACGACCAGCACTGTTGCCTCTAGACACAGAGCCTGCTTGCCCTCTTTTATTGGCTTGTGGCTGTCTGCCTCTCCTTGTTGGCCTTCCAGACATACTAATGGCCTGTAGCTGCACTAAGCTGGGATATATATATATATATATACTGATACTGCAGCTAGCAAAATCAACTGCCTGCCTGTAGTATGAGAACACCACCAACCTTCTACAGGTAGCTTTAGGTGAACACTGTGCAAAGCTCGCAAAAAACTAACTTGTAGCTTATTTAGCTGCCTGCGGTAGTGATAGGATCAGGAAAACACCACCAACCTTCTACAGGTAGCTTTAGCTGAACACTGTGCAGAGCTCGCAAGGAACTAACTTGTAGCTTATTTAGCTGCCTGCGGTAGTGATAGGATCAAGAAAACACCACCAACCTTCTACAGGTAGCTTTAGCTGAACACTCTGCAGAGCTTGCAAAAAACTAACTTGTAGCTTAGTTAGCTGCCTGTGGTAGTGATAAGATCAGGAAAACACCACCAACCTTCTACAGGTAGCTTTAGCTGAACACTGTGCAGAGCTCGCACTACACTAACTTGTAGTTTTAGCTGAACACTGAGCAGAGCTCGCAAAAAACTAACTTGTAGCTTATTTAGCTGCCTGCGGTAGTGATAGGATCAGGAAAACATCACCAACCTTCTACAGGTAGGTTTAGGTGAACACTGTGCAGAGCTCGCACTACACTAACTTGTAGTTTTAGCTGAACACTGTGAGGAGGACGCACTACACTAACTTGTAGTTTTAGCTGAACACTGTGCAGAGGTCACACTAAACTAACTTGTAGCTTTAACTGAACACTGTGAGGAGGACGCACTACACTAACTGTAAATAGTCTAGCTGCCTGCCTGTGGTACTAATAGGATCAAAAGAACACCAGCAATTTTCTTCAGGTAGCTGTAAATACTGTAACAAGACAAGCCTGCCTGTCAGTAGGAAGATAACAGGAACGAATCTAGCTAAACTGAATACAGTGTGTGTATATATATATATATATATATATATATATATATATATATATATATATATATATATATATATATATATATATATATATATATATATATATATATATATATATATATATATATATACAACACCTGGGATGCATATATATACACAATGCACTGTAAGTGCAGCTAACTCACTGACTGTCCTGCCTAATCTATCTAACTTAAATCAAATGACACTGTCTCTCTGTCTATCTCTTTCAATGCCGGAACACACACTACACAGGGCCGCTGTACAGGCAGCCTTATATAGTGTGGGGCGTGTACTAAATCCCCTGAGCCATAATTGGCCAAAGCCTCCTTGGCTTTGGCCAATTACGGCTCTCTGTTCAGACGGCGCTGTGATTGGCCAAGCATGCGGGTCATAGTGCATGCTTGGCCAATCATCAGCCAGCAATGCACTGCGATGTGGCAGTGAATTATGGGCCATGGCGCGCCACACAAATTTAGCGTGAACGGCCCATATCGTTCGCAATTCGGCGAACAGGCGAACAGAGGATGTTCGAGTCGAACATGGGTTTGACTCGAACACGAAGCTCATCCCTAGTGGTGATTACTAAAGTGTACTCAGAATTGTCTAGAGGGGTTAGTGGTGTACCCCAAGGCTCTGTCCTGGGACCAATTCTGTTTAATTTATTTATAAATGATATAGAGGGTGGGATAAATAGCTCAATCTCAGTGTTTGCTGATGACACAAAAATATGCAGGGAAATAACAACACAGCAGGATATAGAAACTTTACAAGAGGACATGAATAAATTAATGGAGTGGGTTACTGCATGGCAAATGAAGTTAAACGTTGAAAAATGTAAGGTAATGCACTTGGGGCGTAAAAATATAAATGTAAATTACTCATTAGGGAGAGAACCCCTAAGGGCTTCCACCATGGAGAAGGATCTAGGGGTCCTAGTAGAATACAGACTGAGCAATATCATGCAGTGTCAAGCTATGGCTACCAAAGTCAGCAGAATATTAGCATGCATTAAAAAGGGAATTTACTCCAGAAATAAAATGATTATTCTACCACTTTATAAAACTCTGGTTCAGCCGCATCTAGACTATTCCATCCAGTTCTCATCACCAATCCTCAAAGGATGTGTTGGAGCCAGAGAGACTCCATAGAAGAGCAACTAAATTAATATGGGGACTGGAGGACCTCAATAATGAGAAACGACTACAAGTGCTAAATTTATTCTCCCTGGAGAAGAGACGCTTGAGAGGAGATATGATAGTGATTTACAAATATCTCAACAGTGATTCAAGCATAAGTATGAAACCTTTCAGTTCCAGGGAGTGTAAGAGGACATGGGGCCACACAATGAGACTGGAAGAGAAGCTGTTAAACCTTAAGCTGCGTAGGGGGTTTTTCACTGTCAGAGAGGTAAGGATGTGGAACTCTCTTCCTCAATCAGTGGTGTCAGCAGGATGTATGGATAGTTTTAAAAAACTCTTGGATGGGCATCTTAGCAAAAACAATATACAGGGATATGGGAAATTATTTTTCTACACACACACCTACACAGGTTGAACTGGATGGACCGTTGTCTTTATTCAACCTTACCAACTACCCTGTTTCCCCGAAAATAAGACCTAGTGTGATTGTCATTGATGGCTGCAATATAAGCCCTACCCCCCAAATAAGCCCTAGTTAAAGTCCTTGTAGGCCTATTTTCAGGGTAGGGCTTATTTTCGGGGAAACAGGGTAGGGCTTATTTGGGGGGTAGGGCTTATATTGCAGCCTTCACCGACAATCACGCTAGGTCTTATTTTCGGGGAAACAGGGTATGTAACTATGTAAAGTTTACAATAGATACACAAAACAAAATACCAACCCAAGCAGTGAATTTCTCTTATTTGCTTTTGTTATATCTGTTTAATAAGTTCAAAAAATATCTGTCAATCCTGCAAGAAATCTAGTGAGCTGACCCATTCTCCCCTTTCATTAGTTAGCATTGTTCCCAGCTCACCTTGTCAGCTACAGTACACCTCCTTTCTAGGTTATTGAGATGAAGGGAGAGGTAGGTGTCTTGTAATCATAACACATTTACTTTCTGAGGGTGATAACACTCCTCCTCCATAGATAATGAATGTTAGTGTTTTCATCCGAGGACAGGAAGTGTGTTGCCAGAAGATCCACCAGATGAAAATAAAGGGAAAAGGCTGCAAAAAAGAATTAATGGACCCACCAATTTTAAGCACTGGTAAGCTGCAGTGTATTCAGTTTTTGGCACAGGATCACTTGGGCTTCATGTACACATAGCATTTTTTAACTGATGGCTGTGGGAAAACGTAAAATGCGCTGTGATTTTTCCGCGATTTGCGTTTTCTGCCTGCCGGCGGTCAAAATGCTTCTATACTGAATACAATTCTTCTGGGATCAGGAGAGGCAGGTTGAAACTCCCTTAACCGCAACAGCTCCTAAACTCTGATAAAAGCCTACTGTATGTGTACTTTGACACATAGGTTTTATGGAGTTGAGTTTAGGAGCTTTGGCAAAAAAAAACTCCAAAAGCTCCTTATCTCAAGTTCAGGAGATGTAGTGTACATGAATCCTTAAAGTGAACCTTTTATTCGTAAGATTGTGGGTTAGGTGCAACATTGTGTGGTAGGCAGTGAGCATACAGAGACCAAGTTTGGCAGTAGTAATATATTGTAAAAACGTTCAGCAAGTACAAACAGGCTCAGTAGGAAGGCAACCTGTCCTGAACCACTTACAACTGTAACAGCAGTGAAGCAGTAGTCTGAAGACCTGGAGATGCTAACAGCTGTCAGAGAAGCAGAATGTTTCCTGGCCAGTCCAAACTCAATAGGGAGGCTTTCTAGGAGAGGATGGCATAGTCTTTTCACTTTCCCTACTCCTCCAGAACTTTTCTCTGGCTCTAAGTACTGTCCTTGACAGACGAGTGTCCTGTCCCTATGCTAGCTGCTCACAAAATGTATGCCTATCCTAGGATCCAAGGCTTCAAATAGGCTCTGCCCTCATCTAAGATGGTCACATGGAGCATCAGCATCCAATTGTCTCCCTGTGACCGAAGAAATCATGAAGGAACCAAGTTCTTCACAACTTCCTCCCACATCAGCATTGTCGCTATGGTCAAGCAGTGCCTGCAGTGGAGAACATAGAATGCACCTGCCTACAAGATAAATAAAGCAGTGATCACATTCTAATAATGCAGGTACAAAACTACACCAACACATAATGGATAATATTCAAAGATTTATTTCACCCAAAAGGAGACTCGTACATATTGACTGTTTTCCTTGGGTCAATCCCTCTTTGCATCAAGCCATTTTTAAAAATCACTGAAATGTTCACTTTAAAAACTTGATATCCTGAAAATTCGAATACAAGGCCGTGTAGTGACATAACCAGCTTTGTAAATTGTTTATTACCTCTCTTGCTTTCATTCGCTTACAGGATTCCAGAGGTAAATGTTGCAGTTTTGCTTGTTGCCATGGAAGTATTGCAGACAGTCACATCTTTGCTCGTGGACTGTAACTGTGTGATCTTAGTAAATCAGAACAAAATACCACAAACAGAATTCATCATTATCCATTTGTTAAGGGAAGTTTTGTTCAGCAGATACCATTTATTTTGGCACTGACAAATAGGCTAATAAAAAAAAAGGTATAGGTCTTTTCAGACTTTTGAAAACATTGGCAATTTTGGTTCATAGGGAGTGAAGTAACTCAGAGTAACCATGTCTTATTTCAATAATGGATCCAATAAATTCAGTCATATATGTGGTTCGTATCAGTTACTGCAGTTTGCACATAATCACTACTCTTGCTAGAGAAATTCAGCCAATGACAAAATAGGTGAATTTTATTCAAGTAAGATTAGACAAGATTCAACCAGCATTTTCTAACAAGATTATGAATCATACAGAATGCATGGGGCAATTGTTGTATGATTGAATTTTGCCAAAGCGAACCTTGATAGTACAGGGGCAGCTAGTTTTCACAGTTGGATGAATCTTTGTGAGAATCGTGTTGTGGGTGACACTTATTAAATAACATGAAATAACATCCATTCATTTATACGCAGAAAATAGTTTAACCATGATGTACGTGTAAAACACAAATGTTTTATCACGATGTATAGCAAATGCAGCATGGAAATTTTGTTTTTATTTTTATTCGTTCCACCTTAGAAGCCATCGGCTTTGGACCACATATGCGTAAATGGGTAAATTCGCTTTATTTTTTCCCTATGGCACACATCAGAGCTAATAATTTTCTTTCCACTCTCTTTCCTACATGAAACGGAAAACATCAGGGATACCTACTTTCCCCATTCATTTCTATTTTAATGCTTGAGCCTTTCCTTCCTCATGCTCAGGCAAACCCTAATATTGACAGAATCAAGAATGGATATTGCACACATAAAATCTCTGCTTATGCTGATGACATTCTATTCTTCTTAAACAACCCAGAAACCTTGAATCTTGTAGCTGAATTCTACACATTCAATGAGCTATCAAACCTCCACATTAATTTCCAAAAGTCAGAAACCCCAAATGTAACCCTCTCCCCAAACACTGTCCAACTTCTGCAATCTGTTTTTTGGGCAATAGGTCACGCTCAAATACTTATCAGGATTCACAATCTTTCTTCTCCAGACCTAAGAAACCACCCCACTGTAGGTCTGATGTGGTGGATCTGCACTACAGTATTACTGGATTTAAATCTCTCCCCATGATCCTCCCTTCTTTTCCCTATTCTTGGCAACCTGGTGTTCCACCCAGGGGTTGGAGACAAATATTTTCCTCAACTATGTGGCAGGAATAGTTTCCTTGAAATGTACTTCCATGTCAATTGTCTAGGATCACTTAAATGGCCCAGGATCCACACTTTTTTTTTCTCTTTTCGTACCCACAGAATCCTACAATTAATGCACTTTTTGCATTCCTTACCAGACCCAGGGAACTTTGTCCTTGACCAAACCCCAATCAGCTACCCCACAACGTCATGCTCTCTCTTGGTCCTATCAACTCCTTCTCCTAGAAAACTTCCAAGCACCTGCCCTGATTTCTTGAACAATGGGAGACAGACTTGGGAATCACGCTCACCCCAAAAGAATGTAACAAAATTCAATCCATGTCATACAAATCTTAAGTTAGCAACCAATACCAAGAAGCAGTGTACAAGTTTGTTACCTGCTGGTACCGCACCCCAATGTTAATTCATGCAATGTATCCCTCCTTCCCAAACAGCCAAAAGGCGCTGTAGACAAGACCCAGAAAACATACTTCATATCTTCTAGAGTTGACTGCTTTTGGTCTCAAGTACCTAATATTGTTTAATCTTTCACAGATAGGCCAATTAAATATACTGCATTTTATCTCCTGCATTACAATTCTTTTCCAAAAATGACTTACTCTGCATCTGGTCTTCAACATCAGATAAATGTGTCTCATTTCTGCATTCTGGCTTTATGGAAATACCCCTCTTCACCAACCATCCAACAGTGTATTACCACCATCAGCCTACACCGACCTTCCATACGATGATTCAGGAGACATTGAGAGGGGATTACATCATCTTCCCCCAACAACTCTCCTCAACTTTCCCCGGTCTCCCAGAGCCCAGCAAAAGCACGGATGCGGATGGATCCTTCACATCAGGCTGAGACCACAGTGAGTAATGATCTGCATAATGAACATGCAATATCCTCCCTGCAATCATCCATAGCTGCCTTTCCTACCTCAGGGCAGCCTGTACTTGATACTACAATGAAGGACATGCTTATGTCATTACAATCCTCTCTCATGACTAATCTATCCTCTCCGATTCACAAATTCTCTACAGATATGAGGCATATGGGAGATAGAGTGCAGTACATGGAAAATAAAATGGAGGATTGCACTGACACGGTGAATGACTTGGTGGATGCATATATGGTACAAAAAGATGATACTGTGTGGATCAAGGCAAAGTTGGCGGATCTCAAGGACTGCTCTCACCGCAATAACATTCAAATATGTGGCATGCCTGAATCCACCCCCCCCCCCCCCCCCCGCAGAGCTGCACAAATATGCTAGCACTATGTTCTCCATGCTGCCACCTGAGCTGTCCCCAATTGAGTTTACTATTGACCGTATACACAGGATTCCAAAACCACGCCACCTGGAAGAACCGTACTGCTGTGGATCCACTTCTACCAGGCCAAGGAACAAATCCAGAGCAAGAGCAATAACCACTCTGCCAGCGCCATATGCAGATATTTGCTGAACTCTCACAATTTACATTACAAATGAGAAGGCAATTAAAATTCATAAACCAAACCAATCATAAGCTAACCTATAAATGGCATCACCCAGCCACTAACTTGGTCACTTACAATGAAGTACCTCGCAATATATGTATAATCGAAGGAGGAATGAAGCTCCTCCATTCATGGGGCATAATTCCGGAACTCCTACGTAATGCACTTGACGCCACAAGAAAACCCAACTCTTCTCAACAGGGGAATAACCACGGGAACCACAAATCAAAATTCAAGCGAGTGACCTTGCCCTTTACACGATATGCTTTCCCCCAAGTTTAATGAAGGCCTGAAACACCCAGCTAAACATTCTTCCATGTGGAAAACAGCTTTATCGCTAAATAGGGATGTACTTTGCGTACAAGAAATGCACTTTGCTCAAGATTCATCCCCTCAGTGCCAACAAAAACATTTTCCCCATATATTCAAGTCATGCTTTTCACAGAAACAAAGGGGAGTGTTAATTGCCACACAAAACACTGTTTCCTACCAACTCCAAAAGTGCATTAATGATCCTGAAGGTCGCTATATTATCTTGCTCTGCATAATAATTAACACTGAGTACACTTTGGTCTCTCTCTATGCTCTAAATCAACGTCAAATGTCCTTTTTCAAAAGAACCCTAAACACAGCAAAAAACCTCCAACAGGGCCCCCTGCTGATATGTGGAAACTTTAATCTTGTTCCAGACTACAAAATGGACTCAATAGCGCGTCCTAAGAGACATGAATCCCCATTAAACAAATTCATAAAGTCCAATGATTTATTTGTTGTATGAAAATGTTGTCAACCGAGTGAACGCGATTAAACTTATCTATCACCACGCCACAACACCTTCTCGCAAATTGATCTCTTCCTTTCTGATAAATGGTTGCTTCAAAATGTCTCGGCCTCTGTGATTCACACTACTACCTGGCCAGATCATGCACCCATCAGTATCACCATAGCTGCCAAATCCTCTCAGCCTAACACATACTTATGGAGAACTAATAATTCCCTTCTCCAAACCTCATGCTACTCAGCCTCCCTCAAATAGCATTTAGAAGAATTATTTTCTATCAACTCGGAATCAGTAACTGACCCGATAGTAGTGTGGAATACCCAGAAAGCCATTATTAGAGGTGTATTTTTCCAACTAGGGGCTAGGGCAAAGAAAAAGAGGATCCAGCAGTTATGCCGCGTACACACAGTCGGACTTTCCAGCATACTTGGTCCGGCGGACCAGAGTCCGCCGCACAATCCGACCATGTGTAGGCTCCGGCGGACTTTTTTTTCCAAAAGTCCGCCGTACCTAGATTTAAAGCACGCTTTAAATCTTAGTCCGCCGGACTCAGTTCCTGACGGAAAGCCCGTTCATCTGCATGCGTCTGCATGGGTCAACATCACTCGTTGACCACGCCCCCTAAAACGCCACAGTCCCAGCATGCCCAGGGACTGTGACGGCAGAAGGGGGCGGGGTCTCTGCCTATATAAGTCACATCGGAGCGTTCAGAGACCAGTCCAGCCAGGGAGACCATCGTGTCAACATCTGGAGAAGAGAAGAGGGAAGAAGCCAAGAAGACAAGAAGACAAGAAGCCAGAAGTCCGGACCTCCGCTGGCAAGAGAGCGGCATGAAGATAGCGGAGGGGCTGGCCGAAGAACTGGAACACCGGGAGAAGAAGAATCAGAGGGACCCCTGAAGCCGGAAGAAGATCCCCCCGGAGCTGTCTAATAAATTACTTCAAAAACCTGTGTAGTGTGTTTAATTATTGACACTTTTTCCCTAGGTGAATGGGTAGGGGTACCATGTACCCCATACTCATTCACATAGGGTGGGGGGCTGGGATCTGGGGGCCCTCTTATTATAGGGGGCTCCTGGATTCCGATAAGCCCCCCCGCCCGCAGTCCCCGACAACCAACGGCCAAGGTTGTCGGGAAGAGGCCCTTGTCCTCATAAACATGGGGACAAGGTGCTTTGGGGTGGGGGGGCCCCGCAGGGTGCCCCCCTCCCCCAAAGCACCTACCCCCCCATGTTGAGGGCATGCGGTGTGGTACGGTTCAGGGGGGGGGCGCTCGCTCGTCCCCACCCCCTTTCCTGACCGGCAGGCTGCGTGCTTTGATCGGGGTCTGGTATGCATTTTGGGGGGGACCCCACGACGATTTTTCAGCGTAGGAGGTTCCCCTTAAAACCCATGTCAGACCTAAGGGCCTGGTATGCCCCATGATGGGGCCTGCAAGGTGTCAATCTCGCCGATAAAAGCGGCGAGATTGATTTCCTTTTCTAGTCCCGTCGTACCCGAGTCACGTTAAAAATGAACGGACTTGTGTGGGCAAGTCCGTTCATTCTGAAAGTCCGCCGTAACTCCAGCGAAAGTCCGTCGGAAAGACGGGCGGACCTAGCCTGCCGGAAAGTCCGGTCGTGTGTAGGCAAATCTGTCCGTTCAGAAAGTCCGGCGGGAAGAACGTCGGACCAAGTATGCCAGAAAGTCCGCTCATGTGTACACGGCATTAGATGACATTGAATCTACTGAATCCCAGAACAAAACCAACCCTTCCCCCCTACTCCAATCAAAAATCTTTTCACTACTCCATGAATTACGCTCACTACTCCTAGAGTCATTTGAAAAAGCCTCTAGCAAAGTTAGGGCAAATAACTATACTACAGGTAATAATGCAGGCAAATTGATGGCATTACGAATTAAAGGACATAGAACCAAATTCAAAATTCCATACCTACAACATCCTCATACAAATGAGAAACTACTCAAATGACATTGCTAACGCATTCAGTGCATATTACAAAAGATCTTTACAATATCAGAGAGGATAAAAACATTTTTCAACCATCCCAAGAGGAAATCTTAGATTTTCTCGCACAAGTCGACCTCTCTTCCATTTCACCAACACAACTATCTTCCCTCAATACCCCCTTCACCATCCCCAAAATTATACAAGCAATTAACAATCTTTCAAACTCTAAATCCCCAGGTCCAGATGGGTTCACTGGGGAGTATTACACAAAGTTCCAACAACTCTTAGCCCCCATGTTGTGCAAGATCTAAAATTCTGCTGCCTCCTCTTCTACATTTCCTTTAGAAATGTTAAACGCACTAGTAGTGACCCTCCCACAACCGGGAAAAGAACCAACCTCACCCAAAAACTTCCGACCCATATCTCTGCTCAACATAGACCTAAAATTATATGCAAAACTAATAGCCAATAGACTAATTGATATACTCCCGATCCTCATCCATAAAAAGCAATCAGGCTTCACGAAAGGCCGCCAATCCTCAGATGCCACAAGAAGGGTAATAGATATTATCCATCATGTGGAAAATTTCGGTATCCCCTCTGTGCTCCTGTCTCTAGACACAGAAAAGGCGTTTGATAGGATACATTGGGGATATCTCTCCTCAGTACTAACCAAATTTGGGCTCCAAGGACAAATATATAATGCCATAATGGCCTTATATTCTGCCCCTTCTGCTCAAGTGTACTCAGCAGACACCCTATTGTTACCATTCCAAATCTCTGATGGGACTAGGCGGGGTGCCCTCTCTCCCTCCTAATTTTCAACCTCATAATGGAACTGCTTGCGCAGCACATCCGCCCTAATAAACAAATCTCTGGTGTTCTCATAGCAGATCAAGAACACAAAATCAGCTTAATCGCTGATGATGTAATACTCATGATCACCGACCCAATTACCTCCCTCCCAGAAGTTCAGAAGACGCTAGCCTGGCTTAGCAAAATCTCTTACTACAAAGTCAACAACACTAAATCCTATATCCTGAACCTAGGTGTTGATGCCACAACTAGCATCCTTCTTCAACGGCGGTTCCCCTATACCTGGGAAAAACAAAGTATAACCTACCTTGGCGTCCAGCTAACCAAAACCACTAAAATGCTATTCCACCTCAACTATTTATCATTTTGCACCAAACTTCAGGAGGACCTTAACAGGCTTGCATCTTTTGAACGCTCATGGATGGGATGCCTAGCGGCTCTCCCCAAAATCAGAATTTCACTCTTCTACATCCTCTTTCAACAAAGAAATGCCTTTGCTAAAACAGCTCCGCTACTCAAATGGGAATCTGACCTGGGATGCACATACCCTGTAGAACAATGGTCTAAAGCCTGCAATTCCACATATAAAGCCAAATGCTGCTCCACACTATGGGAACTATCTATTAAAATATCACAACGCTGGTACCTGACCCCCGATAGAGTGTCCAGATTCCATAAAGACCTGGATGATAAATGCTGGAGACAATGCGGACAAAAGGGAGATATGCTCCATGTATTTTGGAGCTGCCCCAAGCTGATACATTATTGGGCAGCTCAATAATATAGGTCATATAATATTCCAGCTAATATCTGAAATTACCCAACTGATAATACCTCCACGACCTAGCCTAGTACTGCTTTCTCTCAAATTGGAACAATACTCAAAACAGCTTAGACATATAAAGATTCATATATTATTGTCAACCAGACTTAATATCACCAGAAAATGGAAAAACCCTGATCCTCCCACAGTGTGGAAGGTGGTGCAAATGACCCAGCTACATTTTACCTTTGAACAGACCTTAGCACTAAGACACAAAAATAGGGACCTTATCTCCCAAATGTGGCACCCATGGTTGGTTTGGAACAAAGACAAATCTTTGAATCCCTATTATTAGATCTACTTTCCAATCTAACCAAGCCTCAGAACATATTAATGTACGCACTCAACAAAACTTCCCCAGGAAAAGTGACTATTCTGTCTAATGCTAAGTTTACCTAGGAATGATTGCCAAGGTTATGTATCTAATTTCCAAGCTTAAAAATTATCTTGTTTACTAATGTTCATAATATGGTTCTCTTCAATGTATAACAAACCGCACGACTGAATGAAACAACGCGAAGGAGAAGGGGGTTGTCTGCAGCCCTGGACACAGTCTTGAACCCGAAGGGGTGTCTAGGATAGTAGTCAACCCATAATTCTACTGTATAACAAGTACAGTATTAGGTAGCTTAAATAACGATAACTTTACCCAACCTTGATATTACTCTGTTACCTTACTTGTACTCATTACATGATGTTGTTCTAGCACCTTGCAACAAACAACAGTTTTTGATTGCTTCTGTTATATGTAAAAACCTTCAATACAAACTATTGAATGAAAAAAACTTTCAGTCAAAATTTACTTCCACTTGGTTCTGGTGGCTAGATTTCACATGTAAAGATGACTTTAAACAACTAATGTCTGAGTGACCTGGAGTCTCCACGGGCACACAGCCCATCTTAACAGTTACCCCATTGCATTCTTTCCTGCATTACAAATGTCCTGGTTTAAAGTTGGTTGCATCCTGATCTTACCATGCATTGTTGGCCTTAATCTCCCTATGTATCGTTTACATTACCCTTTCTGGTTCTCCACTCACCCTATACAGGTACTTGAAGTGAAATGGAATGTCATGTTGAACTATCGCTGTCCTAGTCACAGTCAAGACAGGGACATGTTTTCTTTGGGAATTATTTATTTTAATTCCCACCGGTATCTGCATTTCTTGATTGTTGACTGTTTTTCTTTGAACAACAATTTTTGTATCTCTTATAAATGTGAAGTCAATAAATACAGAATGCATATAAAATACACAAAATTTAATTTTAGGGCCCACAATAACCAAAAAATACCCTTTTCTTGGTAAAATATAAAAGATGAGTAAGGGGGTAATGTGTGGTTCCCAAGAACATAAGTGTGCGTTATTTGCATATGATATGCTGCTTTTGTTACCTCCTCTCTTACTTCCCTTCTAAATATTCTACAAATTCTTTGGGATTTTGGCAAAGTTTCTGGGCTCAGGGTTAACAAAACAAAATCAGCTTCCATGAACATTAATATCCCTGATCAGCTGTTTGTGCGTTTACGGGAATCCCTTCCACTTCAATGGCTTGACAACGCTATACCATATCTAGGAGTACATCTTTCCCCTTCGTATTCAACGTTATATGCTGTAAACTATCCCTCTTGTTTTAGACGTTTAGAATAGCTTCTTTATAGCTGGGCCCTTTATGATCTCTCGTGGCTGGGTAGAATTCATGCTGTCAAGATGACTCTCTTACCGAAACTTTTATATTTCTTTCGTTCTTTGCCAAGATCGGTCCCTAGATCAGGCCTTTTACGTTTTCAATCCAAGGTACTGCAATTTATCTTGGGCCCTAAAGGCTACAGATTAGCCCGTGTTACCCTGTTTACACCTAGATACAAGGGTGGCCTTGGTGTACCAGATTTTTCTGCTTACTACAAGGCAGCACAATTAATGCAACTTTTCGGTTTATTCCTGCACAAGAGACCGGACTGGGTACAGATGGAGCGACAGGCTATCCCATCTTTCACAATTGATTTTTTGTTATGGCATCCCCTTAAAGAAAGACTTTTGATTCAGGCCCCTACGCTATCGGACTCGTTTGCCTTATGGGATCGTTTGCATTCTCACTCCTCTTTGACCTCTGCTTTCACCCCTTTAGCGCACTTATTCTACAATTCTGATTTTCATCCAGGTATGTATATTAGAGCATTCAAGTGGTGGACAAATAAAGGTCTATATCACATTATCACATAGGTAATTTCTTCACTCATCGCGGTCCCTTTACCCTTTCACATCGCTGTTCAGTTCTAGAGATGCCATTGTTGGAAATAGCTCACTTTTTTACATACTATTTGTCCTTCAGGGGATCCGCCCTCTCTAACAGCGTATGCGCACTGGTGCACCAAGAACCAGGGTTCTAGAGGGGGCATTTTAATGGTTTGCGAGTCATTACTCACCCTGACCCAGAAACAACCTTACAAGCTGGCCTAGAAGAGGCACTTAGATTGTGAAGAAGATTCAGATATTCTATAACGGTATCCTGAATGTCTCATTGATGGAAGCTAGTCTTAAAATCTTAACCAGATGTTGCCTTGTCCCTACTCACCTGGCCAGAATGTACCGGACATCTTCTGATGAATGCTTTAGGGGTTGTAAGTTACAGTACTCCATGCTCCACATCTGGTGGGAATGCCCCAACATTCAACATTTTGGAATAAAGTGTTTTTCATGTTATGTAAACTGACAGGGTTTTCTATTGCTCAAAAACCCCACCCTGTGTTGCCTAATGACCTGCAGCCTGGGTGGTCACGCCCATCTAAAAGGTTCATATGTTTCATATTGTTGGAAGCAAAAATCACCATTGCAGGAGCATGGAAGACCCCGTTAGTGTCCTTTGGTAGGCTGAAACAAAAAATCACGTGGATTATGATTCATGAGAAGGTTGCTAATATTGTTAATGACCGACAGTCTGTGTTTGACCAAACTTGGGAACCATGGGCATCGTATATCCATGTGCCTCTGTCACCACCCTTGGGTTCTCTTCAGCCATGGGGCTCCTCATCACTTCCTTCTTCTCAAGTAACCTAGACTCCCTTTCTTGTTCCTTAGGTGTTCTCTCCTTCCTCTTTTTCTTTTTCTTTCCTTTTCTTTCCTTCTATCCTCTTCTCTCCCTTTTTCCCCCCTTTTTTTAACACCTCTTATAATTATGTGGTTATGGTGTTATTTCAGCCATTATGTGCACATTGACATGTAGTGGTGATTGCAACATGGATGTTTTTGAGTCCAAAGGTGTCTCTTAGGTGTTGATTTACACCCCTTTGCTCTATTTTATGTTCTCGTTATCGTTTATGCAATCTCTATGCCCTAACTTATAACTGTTGTACTCATTTATGTAGTCTGGTCCTGGAGATTTGGCGATGCTACACTTCACCACGAATCTGACTCAGGTAAGTAAAAATATATTTTTTCTTTTCATTGACATGTCCCAGATGTTAGTTCTTTATCTGTAATTGGATGATATGGTAATGTTAACTTTGTTTGCTCTCTTTATGAAACCTAAATACAAATATTTTGACTGTTAAAATATAAAAGATGAGGTAAAGAAATACCCAGCATTTCAAACCTTAAAATCGTGTGTGCCTGTGAAACAGCCAAAAACTTCAGTAGCCTATATTTTCCATAGACAACACTTTAAAAGACCCTACAGGTAATCAGTTTAGAGTTAATCATTAAAAACAGACCTAGACCTATTAATCTCACTCCAGACATATAGCACAATCAATGTTTTCACGCATAGGCACCTCCATAGTGTACATTTACATTCATGTGCTGTATAAATGGGGAAGCTCAAACATTTTATTTTTTTTGGGGGGGGGGGTTATCACTGCTTGCTGCCCAGTATATGTACAGTATATAAACATCCTGGGCATCGAGCGGTCATACCAGGTTCATGGCTGGAGCGCCAATGAAACTAATGGAGTGCAGATTTCCAGCTGCAGTAAAAAGCAGTAAAAGGATTAAAATAAAAGAGTATAGCAAGTAGCTAACCTCGTATTACTTGGAATGTGAAATGAAAACCTGAAGAACAATGTTTCAAAATAGAGCAAGAATAGAATAGAGAAAGTAACTAACTTCACTAACTCCACATGTCCTTCATCTCTGCTGCTTAGGTATTCCATCTTATAGGTATAATCCACTCTTTCCAACCACTCTTTTATACTTGGTTTTCCTACATATAACCATGTTTTTTGGTATTAATCCCTTTGCAGCGTTTAATAGAAATGGGGTTAGCGTTTTCCTATAGTGCTTTTTTGCATCGTTTGTACTGTGAAACAGACATGTCCATTGATTATTTAAAATCTCCTCCCCATTATCTCTTCTATATATTCTTGAATTTCCTGCCAGTATTCTTTTATTTTTGGGCAACCCCACCAGATGTGTGTCATTGTGCCAATTTGTCCAAATTCCCTCCAACATTGTGGGGATTTGTCTTGTTGGTATTTATGGATTTTCTCTGGCGTTAGGTACCATCTCACCAAACGCTTGTAGTTTGCTTCTATTGTATTTATATCTGTTGCATAATTATGCACTGCTCCTATCATTCGCTCTACTTGTGTTTCCTCCAATTTTATACCCATTTCCTGTTCCTACTGTATCTTCCTATAAAAGGTAGCATCCCTCTAGATCTGTCAGAAATCCATATACTTGGGATATCCCATCTTTTAAACGGTGCTTGTATATTGCAAAGTTTTTTTAATGGATTCAACTCCTTTCCATCCCTAATTAGTTGGGGAAGTGTACTTACAAAATGTTTTAACTGTAAATATTCCCACTCACTAATCTTCTGCCACTCGTTTATATACTTTAGTTCCTGGAGTGTCCTTATTCTCCCCCGTTCGATAACATCTCCTTCCCTGGAATAAAAAAAATAGTACCTGTGAGTGAAATTAAGGGTGAATTATATTTCCATTTTCCCTGGGGGTATATTAAATCACATATTTTAAATACATTCCTAGTCAGTTCATGTGATTCTGTGTCTAATGTTCTAAATTTCCATGGTATCCAAATGTTCTTTTGCCATAGTATCATTCTTAAAGTATCTTCCATCCTAACCTACCTCTTTTCACTGTTTACATTTGCCCATTCCACCATGCGTGCTATTATAACCGCTTTATAGTATCTTTTTATATCAGGTGCTGCTAGACCTCCATATTTTTTGTTTCTACTAAGTAGTGCAAAATTTACTCTGGATTTTTTTTGTCATATGTATTTTAACATCATTGTTTTTATTATTCTAAAAAACTTTGTGGTATTGCTATGGGTAACATTTGGAACTTGTATAATATTTTTGGTAGAATCACCATTTTTAGCATGTTTTCCTACCCATCCAGGATAAAGGTCTCATTAAAATGTTCCTAATCTCTATTTTAATTAAATTGAGTAATGGGATGTAATTAGTCTGATATAACTTTCCTAGGGTGGATGTCAGTTTGTTTCTTAAGTATGTTAGTTCTTTTCCCGCCCACGTAAATGGGAATTCCCTTTGTAGTGCTTTTTCTTCTTTTTTCTATACTCCGATATTTAATATTTCTATTTTTATTGGGCTAATCTTGAAGTTTGTAAGTTCCCCATATTTTTTTAATTCTCTCATTATATTAGGCAGTGTCAACCTTGGTTTAGTTACATATAATAGAATGTCATCTGTGTATGCCACCACCTTATGTTCCTCGTCACCCACTCTAACCCCTACTATATCAACACTATTTTGCAATGTTGCCAAAAGTGGTTCCAATGATAACACATATAGGAGTGGTGAGAGCGGGCATCCCTGTCTTGTTCCATTAAACATTTCAAAAGGTGGCAACAGACTTCCATTTACCTTTACCATTGCCGTAGGATGATTATTCAAGTTTTTGATCTAGCGCATAATTTTTGATCCCATGCCCAGGTGTTGGAGCGTATCCATCATGAATCCCCAGTCTACCCTGTCAAATGCTTTTTCTGCATCAATTGACAGAAGTAGCGTTGGGGACCCCCTGTTTTCCCTTTCTGCAGCATTAACATTGTGCTATTATCTGTGCCCTCTCTTCCCAGTATGAATCCTGTTCGATCTATATTTATCAATTCTGGCATCAAATTTTTTAATCTTGTTGCCAGAATTTTTGCACATAGCTTTGTATCCGCCTTTAGCAAATCTATGGGCCTATAATTGGATCAGGTAGTTCTATCCTTTCCCTCCTTAGGTATTATTGTAATATGGGCCAGCAGGGACTCTCTTCTTATTTCTTCATTCTCCCGTATTTTATTCAAGTAATCATAGATTTTTGGCACTAATTGTTCTTTGAATTTTTTGTAGTATTTAATCATAAATCCATCTGGACCTGGACTTTTCCCTGTTGGTCCTTCCTTCAATGCCTTTCTAATTTCCTCCTGTATGATTGGTTCGCCTAGAGCCTTCGATCTTTTATCTTTTCTATATAATTTAAAGTTTTTTGTTTGTTAAAGTTTTTGCAAGATATTTCCCACGTTTATTTCCCAATTTATATCTTTCCTTTGCAACGCTGTAAAAATATTTTTTGCAGGCATTCTAATGTCATTACATAAAATGCAGGACCAACAGTCCCACTTTGCAAGTGAGGATTGCAAGGGTCCACCTGCATCCAAAGATCGTCTGAAAAAAGAGCTAGATGGAGAGACATTGGGAGGAGGAGCTGTGAGGTCAGTGTGGTGTCATAGGACATATAGACTCTGAATGGAGGGACATTTGGATGGGGAGATTTGAGGAGTCCTTTACATGAGGCTCCCGTGCAAACCAAATCATTGTTCTTGAGTGTGTCCTTCCTCTCCTCCTCTCCTAAACTTCCAATACATTGGAATGAAAATGAACTTGATGTCAGACCTGGAATCACCATTGCCCACCATGTCTCAATCCACACCAATCCTGACAGGCAAAGCTCTAACACTTGTCCCTGACCCCATACATGCCCGCAGCAGTCGTCCAAACCCCCAGTCAAGACCATATCATGTCAGAACTTCCTGTTAAGCCTAGCCTTCAAATGTACCTGTTATTCCATCATTATGATGGGCAGCCTCACTAACCAATGGGAATGTGCAAGAGTCAGCAAGTAGCAAGCAAGCCTTAGAACTTTCATGAGGTTCTGGAGCTTTGCCTGTCAGAGCAGCCCAGCAATCAGCAAGATATTAGATACTGTTGCAGGAATGTACAGGTACCTGTAAGTGCCTTTACCCTATACCATCCACATTTTTTTACTGCCAGGAACTCAATGTTACATAGTTACATAGTTACATAGTAGGCAAGTTTGAAAAAAGACACATGTCCATCAAGTCCAACCTATGTGTGTGATTTTATGTCAGGATTACATTGTATATTACTGTATGCTGTGGTCGTTCAGGTGTCTATGTAATAGTTTTTTGAAATTATTGATGCTCCCCATTGAAACTACTGCCTGTGGAAGAGAATTCCACATCTTAACCACTTTTACAGTAAAGTACCCTCTACTCAGTTTGAGGTTAAACTGCTTTTCTTCTAATTTAAGTGAATGGCCACGTGTCTTATTAAATTCCCTTTTGTGGAAAAGCTTTATCCTTATTGTGGGGTCACTATTACAGTATTTGTACATTGAAATCATATCAAGCGTCTCTTCTCCAGAGAGAATAAGTTCAGTGCGCGTAACCTTTTCTCATAACTAAGGTCTTCCAGCCCCTTCGTTTTGTTTGCCTTCTCTGGACCCTCTCCAGTTCCAGCACATCGTTCCTGAGGACTGGTGCCCAGAACTTGACAGCATACTCCAGGTACGGCCAAACCAGACCCTTGTAGAGTGGGAGAATTATTGTTTTATCTTTGGAGTTAATACCCTTTTTAATGCATGCCAATATTCTGTTTGCTTTGCTTGCAGCAGCTTGGCATTGCATGCCATTGCTGAGCCTGTCATCTATTACAGAATCTTTTCTATCCTAGATTCCCCCAGAGAATCTCCCCCTAGTGAGTATATTACATTTATATTTTTGCCACCCAAATGCATTATTTTAAATTTTTCTACATTAAACCTCAATTGCCATGTAGTTGCCCACCCCATTCATTTGTTCAGATCTGCTTGCAAAGTTTCCACATCCTGCGGAGAAGTTATTGCCCTGCTTAGCTTAGTATCATCCGCAAATACAGAGATTGAGCTGTTTATCCCATCCTCCAGGTCGTTTATGAATAAATTAAATAGGATCGGTCCTAGGACAGAACCCTGGGGGACCCCACTTTCCACCCCGTACCATTCTGAGTACACCCCATTTATCACTACCCTCTGAAATCACCGCGGTAGGCAGTTTTCAATCCATGTACTCACCCTATGGTCCATGTCAATGGACCTTACTTTGTACAGTAAACATTTATGGGGAACTGTATCAAATGTGTAGCGGGCACCTACTTTCATGTAGGTGACCTTTTCTGAGTTTAAATGATAAAGTACAGTTTCAGGTAAAATTTAGGCAGGCTTATACTATTATATCAGGCCTGGTTGTTTATCTTGGGAACTGGGAGTGTCAGTATAGTGCAGGGTGTGGCCACCTGTGCTTGGACCCAGAGATGCCTCCTCTTGCTTTCAATGAAATGATTTTGGAAGAGAGGTTGGACTTGGGATCTAAGTGACAGGCAGCTTATAGGTGAGTTCTGGCCAATTATTAATTTGTTTGGCAGGACTCTCATAAAAGCTGGGATCACATGACAGGAAAGGGTGGAGTGTGGTTGGAGTTCCAGAAAGGGAGAGCCCACAGGGAGAGGTTCTGCTGCGGGGAGCCAAGCAGAGCTCCCCCCTACAGGACACACGGAGGAGAGGAGTTGATGACCTTGGGCAGCATGTAGTCGCGGGTGTCGCTGAACGCCCCTCTGGGGAAGGGAGCATGCTAGACTGGAGAGAAAGTACAGAGAAACACTTATGGAAGAAGTAGCAACTAAGCGGACTACATCTGGGCAGTGGATTGTTTGTGAGTGGAACATGGACTATCGATCAAGTGAGTGAATGCCCAGGGGAAGGGTACTACCAGAGGCTGAGTACGCTAGTCAGCGAAGCAGGTGGTGATGGCCTGTGACTTTGGGTTCAACAATGCCCTAGGATTCCAATCAGTCAGGTGGGAGGAATTATTCAGAGTAATCTCTTTAGCTCAACTTGGAAGTACCATATAGATGGGAAGTAGTGGTAAAAAGGTGGTGGTAAAGCTCCAATCACAAATAGAGATACAGACTGTTCTAAGAAGTTCTGCAGGTGAAGAAGTTATTCAGAGTGACTCTTTACCATATATTCTATAGTAAATCTACTTCCGTCTTTCCAACTAAAGAAATCATTCAGAGTGATTTCTTATAGTCCGCATTGTTTTAAGTCTTTGCATGAAACTGGCAAAGGAAAAAAATTACAAAGCAGTGTAAGAGCATCTCAGAAAGCCCTTCTCCTATCCCAGTTCACGTTGTATTAATAAAAGCAAGAGAAAATTACAATATGGACTGTTTTCTATTTCTATGGGCTGCGATGGGCTAGATAGCAAATGTGAATTACAGATAGAACATAAAAATTGCAGCTCCTTCGGGGGTAGTGCGCTACAAATGCTTTTGCAAAATCCAGATACACCATCTCTACAGGCCTTCCTTTATCTAGATGGCAACTTACCTCCTCATAGAAGTTTAATAGATTGGTTTGGCAAGAACGATTCTTCATGAATCCATGCTGATTACTGCTAATGATACCGTTGTCATTACTAAGATCCTGTATATAGTCCATTATCATCCCCTCCAAGAGTTTGCATACAATTGATGTTAGACTAACTGGTCTGTAATTCCCAGGGATGTATCTTGGCCCTTTTTTAAATATTAGTGCTATGTTGGCTTTAATCCAATCAGGTGGTACCATTCCAGTCAGTAGACTGTTCGTAAAAATTAGGAACAATGGTCTGGCAATTACTTGACTGAGGTGACTTAAGGTGCAAGCCATCAGGTCCCGGTGACTTATTAATGTTACGTTTTTCAAGTCTATTTCTAATTCTGTCCTCTTTTAGCCATGAGGGTGCTTCAGTGACATGTCATGAGAATAAACATTGCAGTTTTGGTTACTGAAGCCCCCCGATTGCCTCATGAAGACTGAGGAGAAGAATAAATTCATTACCTTCACCATCCCTCAATCCTTAGTAACCCTTCATCATTCTTTATAGGACCAATATGATCTAATCTCCCTTTCTTATTATTTATGTACTTAAAGGATTTCTTGGGATTTTTTTTACTCTTCTCTGCTATGTGCCTTTCGTGTTTTATCTTAGCCGCCCTGATTGCACCCTTACATTTCTTGTTGCATTCTTTGTAAAGTTGGAGTGCTGATGATGATCCCTAAGCCTTGTATTTTTTGAAGGCCTTCTCTTTTGCTTTTATATGTATTTTTACATTGGAGTTAAGCCACCCAGGACTTTTATTAGCTCTTTAATGCTCTTATTTAATATGCTCTTAAAGCATACCCATTTTTCCTCCGTGTTCTTTGTTCCTAAGATTTTATCCCAATTAATATCTTCTAGCAAGAATCGTAGTTTAGGGAAGTTGGCTCTTTTGAAATTCAGTGTCTTTGTATTCCCATTCTGTTTCCTATTTGTGTGATTTATATTAAAATTAATTGACCTGCCATTTCCTAAATTGCCCTGTATTTCCACATCCGTGATTAGGTCTGTATTGTTGGTAATCAGTAGGTCTAGTAACGCTTTGTTTTTAGTTGGTGCATTTACCATCTGACCCATGAAATTGTCCTGCAAGACATTTAGGAACTGGCGAGCCTTAGATGAATGTGCGGTTCCTTCCACCCAGTCTATGTCTGGATAGTTAAAATCCCCCATTATAATGACACTTCCAATTCTTGCCGCTAATCCAAATTGTGATAGGAGATCCTCCTCCACCTTCTCCCTCTGGTTAGGGGGCCTATAGGATACTCCCATTATTACTTTCCCCTTAGTTTCCTCTCTTTGTAGCTCTACCCATAAGGATTCCACCTCCTCCCTTGCTCCCTTAGTGATGTCATCTCTCACATTCACTTGTACATAATTTTTGATTTAAAGGCATACCCCTTCCCCCTTTTTTATCCTCTCTATCCCTGTGATATAGGGAATACCCTTGAATGGTTGCCAGCCAGTCATGAGAGCTGTCGAACCAAGTCTCTGTAATTCCTTCAAAATCAAATTCCTCCTTGTACAGCAGTAGCTCTAGTTTTCCCATCTTGTCCGCCAGACTCCTGGCATTGATGAACATGCCATGTAGTTTAGACCGGTCACATACTATCTCATTTTTGGGTGCTCTGGGGTTGCAAATAGGACTTGCTACTATACTTACCTCAGGTTTAGGCGCTTTAGTCAATCTACCACTAATGCCCCCAATACTACCCTCTGGAATATGTTCCTCACTGACTATCTCTACCTCTGGATCCTCCCCACCATCGCCTAGTTTAAAAGCCCCTCTAACTTTTCGGCCATCTTCGCTCCCACTCCCATGTTGTTAAGGATATACAAGAAACACATAAAAAGGGGCATAAAGCTATACCTGCTGTCTGGATATAAGTGATAAAATATTACTTTGTGATATTTCATAAATACCTAACTATTTTTTTTTCAATCCTGACCATAATGAATATCAAAACCAATACACAATACCTTCAATGTCTAATAATAAATCCATAAACTATTTTTATTGCAGCAGACATGAAGATAAATGTATGGATATGGGACCAGTATAATATTGATTTATAAATGGTGTCCTTATCTGGATGGCAGTGACTTTTTCTCTATTACAATCCAGTGTATAATAAAGTGAAGGAGGACTACACTCTATATTACCCTCCAGCAGTGTGACCTGGACATCCATTTATACCATTACATTATCAGGAGAAAATGGTCTTTTTTAAGGGTGTGAGATATTGATCTGTTCTCTTTATATAGCTTAGAAATGAATCTTTAATAAAGAAAAGTGTTTAGTGTACATGAGAGAGTCATACAAGGTATATGTATTTTTTTATTGCTCTAGTTCATGAAAATGCTATTTTTCCAGAAGTAAATTTCAATTACATGTAGTTCATAACAAAAGGGAAATCTGATATTTAAGGTGAAAAATTACCCATTTATGGCTAGCAATTATTTTTATTTGACCTCCCCACTTTACTTTCTCTATATTTAATGTAGATGCGCATACAATTTCCATATAGATACATATTTTACATGTTAATAGTAAAATAAAATTCTTCTTAAGGGGTCAGTTCATCCAAATTTGATATTTCAGGTTTTGGCTGGTACTGAAGGATAAAACAACCTAACAATTTCTCATATCTATTAAGGACTAAGGTGTCCGTTTTTGAAACTGTGAACAGCGGGGAACCCGAGGATCGCCGCTTATCTCAGCTCATAAACAATTTATGAAACAGAGATGATCGGGGTAGAACAAATTTGAACATGTTCTCACACTGAGAATCCTCATTGACTGACACAGAAACGGACAGTTTATGAAGCTGCGATCTCAGTGGAGAATCAGGGAGTGAAGAGGGAATCTGGGGGGATCTGAGGGGGAAGGAGGAAGATTTTTATATATATATATTATGTAGGGGGACTATTTATTTTATTAACATTAACGCCGTCTGTCCGTGTACTGAGCAGTGATAATTTATCACTGCTTAATAAACTGACATCTCAGTGTTTCTGTGAATTCCTGGTATGTAATCACATAAAGTCTCATGAGATTCTAGTATCAGGGTGCATTTTCCACTGTTTGAAGCGTTTGTAGATCTCTTCGCTCCTCCAAAGGAGAAGCGATCAACAAAGCTTCATAAACTGGCACTCAGAGGAGAACGATCTCCTCTGAGAATGCCGGAGAATGAAGCAGTGAACATATTTCACTGCTTCATAAACGGACACCCCAGATCTCCATGCTTGACTTCCCATTTTTACACTCTGAGGTGTTAATCCCAGCAGGTTACACATCCCATTATACTCCAACTATAGATGGTTTTGGTCCGTCTACACTGGTTTTGGGTAGACTTCCCCTGTAACATTGATAAATCTGTATTGAATATAATCTGTTAAAGCACACATTAGCTCCTAGCTCATCTCCAAGACAGCAGCACTGATGATTGTCAGGTAGACTCACTATATTTCTTCCCCATTGTGCTGACTATATAACTTGTAAGCAAGCTCCTCTTCCTAAGGTTTCCAAAGACATGTCAAATTAGGTGCATGAAGCCTTGGGCTATATAAAATAATGGCTACATATGAAGAGGAGTAGAAGAATCAAAGCTGCTGCTCTGACTTCTGGAACCATATACCGTATATACTCGAGTATAAGTCGAATTTTTCAGCACATTTTTTTGCGCTGAAAGTGCCCCCCTCGACTTATACTGGAGTCAAGCACTTTTCTGCAGCAAAAAATTTCATTTTCTGAACCGACTTTGGGGCCCCATATCTCAGGGCCACCTAGTGCTAGGAACCCCAAATTTGGTGTGCAAACCCAGTGGAACTGGTACCACAACATATCCAAAGCTGTTGTTTCTAGCACTAGGTGGCCCCGAGATACGGGGCCCCAAAATCGGTTCGGAAAATGTCATTCTCTGCTGCAGAAAAGTGCTTGACATTTTCTGAACCGACTTTGGGGCCCCATATCTCAGGGCCACTTAGTGCTAGGAACCCCAAATTTAGTGTGCAAACCCAGTGGAACTGGTACCATAACATTTCCAAAGCTGGGGCTCCTAGCACTAAGTGATCCTGAGATACGGGGCCCCAAAACCGGTTCAGAAAATGTCATTCTCTGCTGCAAAAAGTGCTTGACATTTTCTGAACTGATTTTTGGGGCCCTGTATCTCGGGGCCACTTGGTGCTAGAAACCCCAGCTTTGGAAATTTCATGGTGCTAGTTCCACTGGGTTTGCACACCAAATTTGGGGTTCCCAGCACTAAGTGGGCCTGAGATACGGGGCCCCAAATTCGGTCAACTGTGTCCATCTGCAGCAATGTCATTTCGGGAACCTTTGGGTTCAGAGACCCCACATTTTGGCTGCAGCTAGGGGGCATCTAGGAACCCTTAACTACTGAGTTTGAAGTTCAGGGGACCTATGGCTGCAAATGGGCACAGTGAGGCATGCAAATGGGCACAGTGATGCTGCAAATGGGCATTGTTGACCCTCTTTTCCACTTACAGTAGCTGTGCATTTCTCACCCTCGTCTTATAATCGGGTCAATACGTTTTTCCCATTTTTTTTGTGGTAAATTAGGGTCTCGACTTTTACTCGGAACGACTTATACTCAAGTTTATACGGTAAGTAATTTAAGATCTGGCTTTAATAGGTTAGTTTAAGCGAAGGAGTCAGGAGATCATACCAGTTGTGGGAGGTGATTTCTCCTAAAGGTTAAATTACCTTCCCTTTGTGTCTTGGATTCTCCCAAAAAAATACTTTAAAGAATATTTTTGAAGGACAGTGGCTTGTGCCTTGATATCCATACTCACTGTTGAGTATATCCAAGTTTATGAGTGGATTATCACAATTGTTCCCCTGGACTAGAGTAGTGTGGGATTAAACACAGCCATGAGTGTAATGTGCATTACACTTAAAGAGAAGGGTGAACCAATTTTCAGCCTAAATTGGTGGAATCAAGGTGGATTCTGACATTTTTAAATAATGAACTACACTTAGAACTGATTTGCATGACTTGTCACACATGAATCATGGTTGCTGGGAGCTTTCATCAGACTTACCCAATCACATTGATGCGCTCATTTTGCATAGAGCCATTATTAGATCTCTTTATCTTTCTTCAGTTGTAGCTTGGCTCCCCATCTTACTTGATAAATCATCTTAGATTTGTTCTTTAATACATCAAGTTCTACCCACCAATGAAAACAGCCTTCAAATACATAGAAAGCTTAATGCATATGTATCACTGCTTTCTGTAGAAATCTGCAAAATTCCAAATAAATCACCTTGATGCTTTTTTCAAAGCAGTTTTCATTATATGCAAAATATGCATGCATCCTACCACTATTAGCATTTGCCTCCTTTGTATATAAAGCACATACAAATATGAAATTGGTGTATTTTATTTCAGAATGAAATTCAAAGACATGTCTGTCCACTGTGTACTGACGCATGGTATATATCATTCTCTTGTGTCAGACAGTCTGACTCTACCTGTAAATATTGAATGCTGACAGTTTATCAGATAACAGCTAAAAAGAAACAGGCTCAATATGTTATTTAATAAAAACATAAGGCTGCATCACATGTCATATTGATTTTCTCAGTGAGAACATATTGTATTAATAAAATATAAGACACACATTTATGTGTCATCTTACTTAAACATATTATATTGTATATAATCATCTTATTAAAGAAAGGGTGTTTTTATTATGACATGCAAACAACATGAGCTTTTCATGCATCTTTCACGTATGTTTAATATTTAAAGTTTTCTTATTGGCCGAAATAGATAATATTTAGTCTTTAATGCACAATTTTTCATGTTCATTTGATTCCTTCTGATATGGCTGCCAGAATGGGGAGCATTTAGCAAGTGCTATGGCACCCCACATCATTATCTTGTACCAAAGCCACTGCTTTCAATAACAGTTTCTACCAGTCATACTGACCTCCTTTTTCACAATTTCTTTAAACACTGTGCTTTGATTGATGCCTTGGCATTTCCTTCTCTGCTTGTTTTATAGCCATTCTCAGACCACAGCTGGTCATACAATGGTCATTGAATTATGAAAGCTAAAGAACCCAGGCATCATCAGGCTGATCTGTGGTCTGTTTGGTCTATACCCCGCTGATGACTGACAGCTCAAGAAGGGGAAAAATGTGAATGGTTGCAAGGATAAGAGGGGATCTAAAGTCCACCCACCTGCAATGGAGAGTGTCTAAGAGAACCCGTTTCAGCCTTATCTCTAGCATTGTTTTATTATATTGCACTGCATGTAATGTGTTTCTGTAATAATCAATTGTTACATTTCAACCATTGGGGTAGTTCCTGTCTTAATAAACTTCAGATACCTGTTATTTAAGTGTGGGTGTGCTATTGGATCCAGATACAGGGTTGGTCATCACAGTAGGGCAACCCAACATTTTCATGAGCTTCTTCAGAGGTAATTTCTTCACTTAGATCTTTTTTTTTTTAATTCATATTAGGTGTTAGCATGATGCGTAAAAAAAATTAAAGGGAAAGTGGATAGTTTTGACTGCCTCTTCCATGCATCATTAGGTTCCATTTTGCTGAAGTGTGCTGAAGAAGAGATGTAGGCTCAATGAATGTAGTCAAGAAGCCCCCCATTCTCTCTCCTGTGTTAACATATATCAGGGTTAGCGACATGGCCATCAGGATAAAAAAAACATGACTGAAAGGTGTGGAAAGCTGTGTAAACTGTGAAAGATTGAAAAGTTATAAAAGAAATATACCAAGGATGCACATTTCAGTCTCCATAACTCAGATGTTTTAGTGTAAGAGGTTTGGTTTTCAGTGCACATGACCCTGTTAGGTAAGAATTGAAAACAGGGGGTTATGTTGCTTTCATTTACACTGACCGTTTTCTAAATCCCCCTTGTTATTTGGGGTAATGCTCATACTCTGAATTTCACTTACCATTTCTATGTTCGAATATTTTGCACCTCCTTTATCAATTTGTTAAAAACATGTGTAAAAATACGTGCAAAAAAATGTGGTTGAACATCCTAAATGTCATACCTGTTAACATTTTGCTATTAAAATTGTAGTGAAAGAAAACAGTTTATGATTACATAAGGGGAGTTACTGTTACAATGAGGCTTTGTGCATGATTTAGTTTTAGGTTACAAGCAGGATTAGGGTGAAGATTAGGTGTAAGGTTTACAGGGATGTCGCGTACACACGATCGGATTTCTCGTCGGAAAAAGGTATGAAGGCTTTTCCGACGGTATTCCGCTCAAGTTTGCCTTGCATACACATGGTCATGCAAAAGTTTGCTGACTTACGACAGTCAAGAACGCGGTGATGTACAACACTATGACGAGCCGAGAAAATGAAGTTCAATGCTTCTGAGCATTGCTTTGAATTGTTTCCGATGCATGCGTAGGAATTTTGCACGTCGGAATTGCCACAGACGATCGCATTTTCAGATTGGAACTTTTCCTGACCGAAAAATTGAGAGCATGCTCTCAATCTTTTGCTGGCTGGAATTCCGCCAGCAAAAAAATGATGAAGCATACTGTACACACGGTCGCATTTTACGATGAAAAACTCTCATCGGTCTTTTGCGGGCTGAAATTCCAATCGTGTGTACAGGAGGCAGGAGGGTTAGTGTTAGGCTTATAGGGAGAGTTGATGTTGGGGCTAGTAATAGGGTTACAGGGGGTGTTAGCATTAAGTTTACTCTAATGCCGCGTACACAGGGTCGGAATTTCCGACAGAAAAAGTCAGATGGGAGATTTTCATCGTATAGTCCGACTGTGTGTATGTACCATCAGATTTTTTACATTGAAAATTCAGACGGACTTAGATAGAGAACATGTTCTATATTTTTCCGATGGAACAAATTCCTATCGGGAAAACCGCTTGTCTGTATGCTGTTCCGACGTACCAAAAATGATGCATGCTCAGAGACAGAAGCGCTCGGTGTGGTAAAACTAGCGTTCGTAATGAAGATAGCACATTCCTCGCGCTGCAAATTCTGTGATCTTTTAATTCAGCACATTCTTTTGTTCTTTATAATGCTAGAATAATGAAGTTGTTTTGCTGCTGATATTCTCACAAACTTATTTATTATTTCTCGTGATTTCATGAATAATCTTTTATTTTTTAAAAGCCAGATCTCCATAATAATGTTTAGATTTATTTTTTATAGACATCTTTTTTTTTAATTTGTTTTATTTCATCAAGATCTCCAGCAGTTAAAACAATCTGAAAAGCACGAGTCTGAAAAGCGTGAATCGTCTCTCACCAAACTTCTACTAACATGAGATAAACACAAGATTAGCAGAAGGAGCCCAAAGGGTGGCACACTGGGTATTGAACTTCTGTTTTCTAGTCCTGTCGTATGTGTTGTACGTCACCGCTAGGGATGAGCTGAACACCCCCCGGTTCGGTTCGCACCAGAACCTGCGAACGGACCGAAAATTCACACGAACGTTAGAACCCCATTGACGTCTATGGGACTCGAACGTTTGAAATCAAAAGTGCTCATTTTAAAGGCTAATTTGCCTGGTATTGTCCTAAAAAGTGTTTGGGGACCCGGGTCCTGCCCCAGGGGACATGTATCAATGCAAAAAAAACTTTTAAAAACAACTGTTTTTTTGGGAGCAGTGATTTTAATTAAGCTTAAAGTAAAAAGAAAAAAGTGAAATATTCCTTTAAATATCGTACCTGGGGGGTGTCTATAGTATGCCTGTAAAGTGGCACGTGTTTCCCGTGTTTAGAACAGTCCCTGCACAAAATGTCATTTTTAAAGGAAAAAATCTCATTTAAAACTGCTTGCGGGTTTAATGTAATGTCGGGTCCTGGCAATATGAATGAAAATCAGTGAGACAAACGGCATGGGTACCCCCCAGTCCATTACCAGGCCCTTTGGGTCTTGTATGGATATTAAGGGGAACCCCGCACCCAAATTAAAATAAGGAAAGGCGTGGGGCCACCAGGCCCTATATACTCTGAACAGCAGTATACAGGTGGTGCAAACAAGACAGGGACTGTAGGTTTGTTGTTAAGTAGAATCTGTTTGTAATTTTGAACGGGTACATTTTTAACGTGTTTAGCTCCAGCCAAAAAATCTTTTTTAAGCTTTTTGGAAAACATAAGGAAGGGTTATCACCCCTGTGACATTTGTTTTGCTGTCTGTCCTCCTCTTCAGAAGATTTCACCTCACTTTTTGTCCCAATGACAAATGTTTTTTGAAAATGTGGGTTTTTTTGTGGAACAAGGATTGGAAAGCATCAGTGGAAAGGAGAATTTTTTTTCCCATATTAACTCTTACAGGAGAGAATTTCCCTTCCTAGGGATAGATTTCATCTCACTTCCTGTTGTCTCCTTCCGTTTGCAAGTAGGAATCGTTTGTAAGTTAGATGTTTGAAAGTAGGGGCCTGCCCTATATACTCAGCAGAAATTTGGGCCTTAGGTGTTGTTGTGGCCACAACACTGTAAGCCCTCACAGGGCCCTGCTGTGAAATATTAGATCAAGAATTGTAATTGCATGCCCCTGTTTAGCAGGGGCAGAAAAATTGGGCCTTTGGTGCTGGTGGTGGTGCTGGTGCCACAACACTGTAAGTCCTCACTCGCTCTTGGTGGGTGCAGAAATGGGCCCTGCTGTGAAATATTAGATCAAGAATTGTAATTACATGCGCCTGTTGAACAAGGACAGAAAAATTGGGCCTTTGGTGGTGGTGGTGGTGGTGGTGCTGGTGCCAAAACACTGTAAGTCCTCACTCGCTCTTGGTGGGTGCAGAAATGGGCCCTGCTGTGAAATATTAGATCAAGAATTGCAATTACATACCCCTGTTGAACAAGGGCAGAAAAATTGGGCCTTAGGTGGTGGTGGTAGTGCTGGTGCCACAACACTGTAAGTCCTCACAGACACTCTAGTTGGAATGCAGGATCGAGCCCTGCTGCAAAGTATTGCATCAAAAATTGTAATTACACGCCCCTGTTAAACAGGGGCTGAAAAATTGGGCCTTAGGCACTGGTGCTGGTGCCACAACACTGCAACCCCTCACAGATACTCTAGTTGGAACGCAGAAACGAGCCCTGTTGCAAAGTATTGCATCAAAAATTGTAATTACACGCCCCTGTTAAACAGGGGCTGAAAAATTGGGCCTTAGGCACTGGTGCTGGTGCCACAACACTGCAACCCCTCACAGATACTCTAGTTGTAATGCAGAAACGAGCCCTGCTGCAAAGTATTGCATCAAAAATTGTAATTACACGCCCCTGTTAAACAGGGGCTGAAAAATTGGGCCTTAGGCACTGGTGGTGGCGCCCAGAACCAAAAATGTTCTTACAAGCTATCAGCGTGATCATTGAGGAGGAAGAGGATAATTACTCAGGGATAGTCACTCAGCATCAGCATAGGCAGTCTTTGAAGGGATCTGAAAAAAATTATTCGGTTACATCAGCATCAGGTGCTTGGTAGCTGGTGGTGATCCAAGACTGATTCATTTTTATGAAGGTCAGTTGATCGACCGAGTCGGTGGACAGACGCACCCTGTGATCGCTTACAAAGCCTCGGAATGTGCGTTCCGAAAGAACGCTGGATGCAGGACAGGCCAGTAGCTCAATTGCATACTGTGCAAGCTCTGGCCAGTGATCCATTCTCAAGACCCATTAACCCAGAGGATTTTCGGTGGGAATGGTGTCCAAGTCAGATCTTGCCCCTAGGTATTCCTGCACCATGTAAAACAGACGCTGGCGATGGTTGCTCGCACCGATCATACCTTGGGGCTGCGGACCAAAAAATTGTCTGAACGCATCGGTCAGACAGCCACCTTCTCCACCGCTCCTTCTTTGACTGACCGAAGCCTCAGCAACATGTTGTCCAGAAACAGGAGTTTGTAACCTCCCAGTCTCTGGGAACGCGTTGCACAGACCTTTCTGCAAGGCCTCCCAAAGATGTTTCATCCTCTGCTCCCTCTGCGATGGCAAGATAAGGTCTGCAACCTTACCCTTGTAACGTGGATCAAGGAGGGTTACCAGCCAGTATTGGTCCTTCTCCTTGATACCACGAATAGGAGGATCCTTATGCAGGCTTTGCAGGATCAGGGAGGCCATGCAGCATAGGTTTGCTGAGGCATTCGGTCCGGAGTCCTCTGGGTCAGTAAGGACGACATGGTCCGCAGCCACCTCCTCCCAGCCACGTACAAGTCCATGTTTTTCTTGGGACTGATCCCTTAAAGACTGCTGCTGATGCTGAATGCCAGGCTCCACCTCCATACTGACACAATCTTCCTCCTCCTACTCCTCCTCCTCCTCGTCCTCTTCCTGTGTGATCGGCGGGCACACAGGAACACTGTCTGGATAAAGGGGGCCTTGAGAGCTAAGGAAGTCCTCCTCTTCCTGCCTCTGTTCTGCCTCAAGTGCCCTGTCCATTATTCCACGCAGCGTGTGCTCCAACAGGTGGACAAGGGGGACAGTGTCACTGATGCATGCACTGTCACTGCTCACCATCCTCGTGGCCTTCTCAAATGGTTACAGGACAGTGCATGCATCCCTGATCATGGCCCACTGGCGTTGGGGAAAAAAACAAGCTCCCCTGACACTGTCCTGGTGCCATAGTCGCACAGGTACTCATTGATGGCCCTCTGCTGCGTGTGCAGCCGCTGCAGCATGGCCAACGTTGAGTTCCACCTGGTGGGCATGTCACAGATTAGGCGGTTCTTGGGCAGGTTAAACTCCTTTTGGAGGTCCGACAGCCGAGCACTGGCATTATATGACCGGCGGAAATGCACACAGACTTTCCTGGCCTGCCTCAGGACATCCTGTAAGCCCGGGTACCTGCCCAAGAACCGCTGCACCACCAAGTTAAGGACGTGAGCTAAACAGGGCACATGGGTCATTTGTCCCTGTCGGAGGGCAGAGAGGAGGTTGGTGCCATTGTCGCAAACCATCATTCCTGCCTTAAGTTGGCGTGGCATCAACCACCTCTGAACCTGCCCCTGCAGAGCTGACAGAACCTCTGCCCCAGTGTGGCTCCTGTCCCCCAAGCACACCAGCTCAAGCACCGCATGGCATCTTTTGGCCTGTGTACTTGCGTAGTCCCTTGAACGGCTACGGAGCACCGATGGTTCCGAGGACAAAGTCAGGGAGAGGCCATGGAGGAAGAAGAAGAGGAGGGGGTGGAGGAGAGAGGTGTGTCACAATCATTAGTAGTGACATTTTGGAGGCGTGGTGGTAGAACAACCTCCAACACTACTGCACCTTGTCCTGCATCCTTCCCAGCTGCCAGCAGAGTCACCCAATGCGCTGTGAAACTTAGGTAACGTCCCTGTCCATGCCTGCTGGACCATGAGTCAGCAGTAATATGCACCTTACCGCTGACCGCCCTGTCCAGCGAGGCATGGACATTGCCTTCCACATGCCGGTAGAGAGCCGGAATCGCCTTCCGTGAGAAAAAGTGGCGTTTGGGTACCTGCCACTGAGGAACCGCACATTCCACAAACTCACGGAAGGGGGCAGAGTCTACCAACTGAAAAGGCAGCAGTTGAAGTGCTAGCAATTTTTCCAAGCTAGCATTCAACCGCTGGGCATGTGGATGGCTGGGAGCAAACTTCTTTCGGCGGTGCAGCAGCTGGGGCAGGGAAATTTGCCTGGTACAATCTGACGTCGGTGTACCAAAAGCAGATTGCCCACAAGTACTTGGCTGTGACACACCTAATTCTACACCTTCATTCCTCTCAGTGCAGGTCTCAGAGAGGACTGAAGGTATAGTGGGGTTGGAGATCTCAGCTGATGAGGAGCAAGGAGAGGTCCTCTTTGTTCTTTGGTGTGGGTCTTTTAGATACGCTTGCCAACGAACTGCATGGCAGGTCAACATATGTCTGGTCAAGCATGTGGTACCCAAGCAGGAGATGTTTTGGCCACGTAAGATACGCTTGAGACATATGTTGCAAATAGCAGCGGTGCGATCTGATGCACTCGTTTCAAAAAAGGCCCACACCAAAGAACTTTTTGAATAATGCGCAGAGACTGCAGCGCCCTGCACAAGTGGAGCTTTGGGGTGTGATGCAGTCAATGTGCTGCCCTTAGGCTGGCCCCTGGAGGGCATCCTGCCTCGTTAGTGATGTGCCGCCTCCTCCTCCTCCTCCTCCCCTCTCCTATCAGGCACCCACATTGAGTCAGTGACCTCATAATCCCCTCCCTCCTCATCACCGGAGCAAACCTGGCAGTATGCTGCAGCAGGGGGAGCATGACTGCCAAATTGCTGTCCTTTTTGGGCACCCCCTCTGTCCGTGCTCATGTTACTGCCTTCATTGAGCTCAGTATCATCATCAGAGCCTTCCAAACGCTGGGCATCCTCCTGGAGCATGTACCCAACACTGTGGTCAAACAGTTCGAGGGACTCTCCTCGGGAGGACATGGTGGGGCTAGGGAAGGAGTCACTGATGACATTGAGCCGAGGGAAGAGGCCCCTGCTTTACCAGACAAAGTACCCTGAGCATGGGTGAGAGAGGATGAGGAGGATGAGGACGGCTTGGTCATCCACTCGACCAAGTCTTCCACATGTTGCGGCTCAACACAGCCAGCTGCCGAAAAAAAGGCCAAGCATGTCCAACGGTCCCGTGCTGATGAGGATGCACCATCTCCACGACCAGCACTAGACACAGAGCCTGCTTGCCCTCTCTTATTGGCTTGTGACTGTCTGCCTCTCCAGCTTGGCCTTCCAGACATACTAATGGCCTGTAGCTGCACTAAGCTGGGATATATATATATATATATATATATATATATATATATATATATATATATATATATGTACTGATACTGCAGCTAGCAAAATCAACTGCCTGCTTGTAGTATGAGAACACCACCAACCTTCTACAGGTAGCTTTAGCTGAACACTGTGCAGAGCTCGCAAAAAAATAACTTGTAGGTTTAGCTGAACACTGTGAGGAGGACGCACCACACTAACTTGTAGTTTTAGCTGAACACTGTGAGCAGGACGCACTACACTAACTTGTAGTTTTAGCTGAACACTGTGAGGAGGACGCACCACACTAACTTGTAGTTTTAGCTGAACACTGTGAGCAGGACGCACTGCACTAACTTGTAGCTTTAGATGAACACTGTGCAGTGGTGTCACTACACTAACTTGTAGTTTTAGCTGAACACTGTGAGAAGGACACACCACACTAACTTGTAGTTTTAGCTGAACACTGTGAGCAGGACGCACTGCACTATCTTGTAGCTTTAGATGAACACTGTGCAGAGATCTCACTACACTAACTTGTAGTTTTAGCTGAACACTGTGAGCAGGACGCACTGCACTAACTTGTAGCTTTAGATGAACACTGTGCAGAGATCTCACTACACTAACTTGTAGTTTTAGCTGAACACTGTGAGCAGGACGCACTGCACTAACTTGTAGCTTTAGATGAACACTGTGCAGAGGTATCAGACTCCTACTTACCAGACCGGTGAGTCCGCTTGGGCAGAGAGTAGGCTCCCTTACGTGTCCGACTCGCGGCCCCTGGTAAGGTAACAGGAAGCACAGGAGTGCGGAGTGGTATGAGAGCCTGTGAACTAGAGTCCAGATGCTGGTGGAATAGCAGTCTATGAACAGCAGGTGCAGGCTGGAACACAGGCGATGAGACTGAGCAGGATGGTCAGGAGACAGGCTGGGTTCGGCAACAGACTGGCAGCAAGGTACAATAGGAGCAGGCAGAAGCGGAGTCAAACAGGCCAAGGTCGGGTACAGGCAGCAAGAAGGGGAATCCAAGGGCAATCCGGGTCGTCAGGAGATCAGGTAAACAGGAAGACAAGACAGGAAACAGGAACTATGGCACAGGAAGCTGATGATCAGGCAGCACTGAACAGAGTGCCTGACAAACTTAAATAGGCCGGCTTGCTCACAGGCACTCCCTCTGGTGGCCAATCCCATGACCAGCAAGGTGAGCTCTCTGACAGTGCCCCCTCCCTAAGGGCAGCCTCCGGATGCCCAGCCGGGCCAACTTGGAGGCATGAACATTTCTGAAAGTCTGTAAAAGTTCCGGGGCATGTAAATTGTTTTCTGGTTCCCAGGAATTGTCCTCCGGACCATACCCCTTCCATTTGATAAGATACTGTATTTGATTGCGCCTTTTCCTACAGTCCAGGATAGCCTCGATTTCAAACTCCTCCTCGTTATTGATCATAACAGGCTTAGGAGGACTGGTACTACGGTTGGGGAAAGGATCAGGAGCGACCGGTTTCAGTAAGGACACATGGAAAACCGGGTGTATTTTGAAGGAGTCTGGCAGACTGAGCTCGTACGCTACATTGTTTATTTTTCTTCTCACCGAGAAGGGTCCCATGAATTTAGGCCCTAGTTTCCTAGAAGGGCAATCCATTTTTAAGTTAGTTGTGGACAGCCATACTTGATTGCCAGGTTCCAGGATAAGCTCCCCGCGCCTCTTCTTGTCGAACGTCTTTTTATAAGAAGCCTGGGATTGGGCCATTGTTTCCTGCAGAAGTTTGTTGTTGGTAGAGAAGAATTCCAATGTCTCGGTCACTGCAGGGAGGGAACATTCAGGTATTGAGCTGGGTAGAAAGGAGGGATGAAATCCATAATTGGCAAAAAATGGCGTCTGGTTGATGGCTGAGTGCAGGGAGTTATTGTATGAAAACTCCGCAACTGGTAGCAGAGAAACCCAGTCATCCTGGGAAAAGGCAGAGAAACAACGGAAGTATTGCTCCAAGGTTTGGTTGGTTCTCTCCGTCTGGCCGTTTGTCTGAGGGTGATAGGCTGAAGAGAACGCTAACTCAATTTCGAGGGAACCACACAATGCCTTCCAGAACCTGGAGGTGAATTGGACACCCCGGTCCGAGACGATATTAGAGGGAACCCCATGTAATCTCACAATTTCTTTAACGAAGATCTTCGCCGTTTCCACGGCTGAGGGTGTGCCTTTCATAGGCAAGAAGTGAGCCATTTTTGACAATCTATCAATTACGACAAAGATGGTAGAGAAGCCTTCGGATGGGGGCAGTTCCACAATGAAATCCATCGCGATCATTTTCCAAGGTCTGTCAGGGATGGGCAAGGGTTTCAGTAAGCCCCAGGCCTTCGTCCGAATATTCTTTCTTCGGGCACATGTGTGGCAGGAACTGACGTAATTCCTACAGTCCTCGGCCAACTGTGGCCATCAAAAGGTGCGCTGCACCAGTTCGGTTGTCTTCTGAGCCCCGAAGTGCCCAGCCAACTTGTGGTCATGGCAAAGCTCTAGTACTGGTACCCTAAGGCTCTCAGGAACCATGATCTTCTCCTTATGCCAGAGTAAACCATCTCTTAGGCTGATCTCAGTGGGTTGGGGTATAGTTGTAGAAGCTTGCCTTATTCTGGAGATTAAATCCCCCTGAAGTAATGAAAAATTTCCTGCAGGCAGGATAGTGTCCGGAGGGACGGTTTCTTTGGAGTCATGGAACATTCGTGAGAGAGCGTCTGGTTTGATGTTTTTGGAGCCGGGTCTGTAGGTAATATGAAATTGAAAGCGAGAGAAGAAGAGCGCCCATCTGGCTTGTCGCGGTTTTAGTCTCTTGGCAGATCTCAAATATTCCAAGTTCTTGTGGTCCATGTAGATTAGAATAGGATGTACAGCACCCTCCAAAAGATAGCGCCACTCCTCCAGAGCCGTCTTGATGGCCAGAAGCTCCCGGTCTCCTACATCGTAGTTTCTTTCAGACACCGATAATTTGCGAGAAAAAAAAGCTATTGGAAACAGAAGGGCCCTAGGGCCCTGACGTTGGGAGAGTACAGCTCCTACTGCGACCTCTGAGGCGTCAACCTCCAACACGAATGGCAAGGCAGAGTTAGGGTGTTTGAGGATGGAGGCCGACGTGAATAATCCTTTTAATTTTTCAAAGGCCAATTGAGCCCTAGGGGTCCAGCAGAATCGGGTTCCCTGTCTTGTTAATTCAGTAATGGGGGCGATGATCTTGGAAAAGTCTCTGATGAATTTCCTATAGAAATTGGAAAATCCAACGAAGCGTTGGACCCCCTTCTTGTCCGTAGGTGCGGGCCAGTCCAGGATGGCGGACACCTTTTGAGGGTCCATTTTAATACCTTCCACTGAAATGATGAGCCCCAGGAATTGGATGCATTGGAGTTCAAATTCACATTTATCGAGTTTAGCATACAGCCCGTGTTGCCTGAACCGGGCGAGGACATTCCGGACGTGCCTGCGATGATCAGTCAGTGATGATGAGAAAATGAGAATGTCATCGAGGTAGACGATGACGTAGAGATCCAAAAATTCCCGGAAGATGTCGTTCACAAAATGTTGGAATGTGGCTGGGGCATTGCATAGACCGAAGGGTATAACGCAATACCCGAAATGCCCAAAACGAGTGCGAAAAGCGGTTTTCCACTCGTCCCCCTCCCGGATACGGATTAAATTATAGGCTCCGCGAAGATCCAGTTTTGTGAAGACAGTTGCCGTTCCTAGCCTCTGGAATAATTCAGGCACCAGGGGTAAGGGGTAGCGATTCTTGATCGTTATCCGATTTAATTCCCGGTAGTCGATACATGGCCGAAGGGAATGATCTTTTTTTTCCACAAAGAATATGCCTGCGCTGGCCGGAGATGTGGACGGGCGGATGAACTTTTTCTTTAAATTCTCATCAAGGTATTGTTTTAGTGTATCCAATTCCTGCTCAGTCAATGGAAAGATCCTACCGAAGGGTACTTCGGTTCCAGGTAGCAGCTCTATAGGGCAATCATAGGGCCTGTGTGGCGGTAGAGTCTCAGCACCTTTCTTGCTAAATACATCAGAGAAATCTCGGTAGGGTTCTGGGATGGCTTGGTGTGAGTTGGTTTCAGGGTGTAGGCCGAGGAGTTGAGGTATCTCATGGGCCATTCTTGGCAGGCAATGTTGTTGGCAATAATCAGACAGAAACTCCACTTTCCCAGAAACCCAGTTGATATGGGGGTTATGGCCCAGCAACCACGGCATTCCCAGGATGACAGGGAACAGAGGAGAGGAAATGACATCTAAACGGAGGAATTCCTGGTGTTGAGAGTTTATAGTAGCTTTTATAGGGATAGTCTCTTGAATGACAGGACCGGAACGGAGGGCGGAACCGTCTGCAAGATGAACAGCCAGGCTCTGGGTCTTGAGTCGGAGTGGGATATCATGCTGAGCTGCAAAGGCCTGGTCCATGAAGCAGCTGCATGCTCCGGAATCAACGATGACTGGAACTTGGATAGCCTTTCCGGGAAGCTGCAAAGTGACAGAGATGGTAAGGTGAGTACTAGGTTTTGGCATGATAGTAGCACATATACGAGCAGAAGAACGACACTTACGTGTCTTGTTGGGGCAGACGCTGGCGTAGTGCCCAGGTTCCCCACAGTAGAGGCATAGGTTAAGGTTACGTCTTCGTAACTTCTCTTCGGGAGTCAAGGACGGACAGAGCAGACCAAGCTGCATAGGCTCTGATGTGTCGAAAACTGGAGAGGTTGGAGGAGCCAAAGGCCTACTAGGAGGACTGGGAACCTGTGGAAGCATCCAAGTGGGTCGATAGGCACTGGTAGACCTTTCGGTGCGTCGTTCTCTCAGACGACGGTCAATTTGGATTGAGAGGTTAATTAATTCTTCCAGGGTCTGAGGTATCCCAACCCGTGCTAACTCGTCCTTGAGTGGATTGGACAAACCCATTCTAAAGTGATGACGCAGAGCCGCGTCATTCCATGCCGTATCGGAACTCCAGCGCCTAAATTCAACAGCATAGTCCTCCGCTGCCCTGCGGCCTTGCCGAAGGGAGTGCAGGGAAGCTTCAGCAGAAGCGGTTAGTTGAGGATCCTCATTAAGTTGAGACATCGCCAAGAAGAAGGCGTCCAGACTTTCCAGGGCATCCGACTTTTGTTCCAGAAGGTGATGGGCCCAGGTTTGAGGCTCACCGGACAACAGGGAAATAACAAAGCCCACTTTGGTGGCTTCTAGGGAGAAGGTCCGAGGCTGCAGAGCAAAATAGAGACTACATGCATTCTGGAATGCACGGTATTTACTACGGTCTCCAAAAAATCTCTCCGGTATAGGTACTTTGGGCTCTGGAGGGAGCATGACTACGGAGGGTGCCCCGGTTGCAGACGAAGTCCCCTGAGGATTGGTAGGTGCAGACAGGGCCTGAACACGTTCCTCTAGTCGGGTATAGCCATCCTGTAAACTTTTGACTGCTTGGGTTAATCCTGCCAAGTGTCTGCAAAGTTCGTCCATAGGGGAGGCCCCCTGCCCGGACTCGGTCATGGCTGCCTGATACTATCAGACTCCTACTTACCAGACCGGTGAGTCCGCTTGGGCAGAGAGTAGGCTCCCTTACGTGTCCGACTCGCGGCCCCTGGTAAGGTAACAGGAAGCACAGGAGTGCGGAGTGGTATGAGAGCCTGTGAACTAGAGTCCAGATGCTGGTGGAATAGCAGTCTATGAACATCAGGTGCAGGCTGGAACACAGGCGATGAGACTGAGCAGGATGGTCAGGAGACAGGCTGGGTTCAGCAACAGACTGGCAGCAAGGTACAATAGGAGCAGGCAGAAGCGGAGTCAAACAGGCCAAGGTCGGGTACAGGCAGCAAGAAGGGGAATCCAAGGGCAATCCGGGTCGTCAGGAGATCAGGTAAACAGGAAGACAAGACAGGAAACAGGAACTATGGCACAGGAAGCTGATGATCAGGCAGCACTGAACAGAGTGCCTGACAAACTTAAATAGGCCGGCTTGCTCACAGGCACTCCCTCTGGTGGCCAATCCCATGACCAGCAAGGTGAGCTCTCTGACAAGAGGTCTCACTACACTAACTTGTAGTTTTAGCTGAACACTGTGAGCAGGACGCACTGCACTAACTTGTAGCTTTAGATGAACACTGTGCAGAGCTCGCAAAAAAATAACTTGTAGGTTTAGCTGAACACTGTGAGCAGGACGCACCACACTAACTTGTAGTTTTAGCTGAACACTGTGCAGAGGTCTCACTACACTAACTTGTAGTTTTAGCTGAACACTGTGAGCAGGACGCAATGCACTAACTGTAAATAGTCTAGCTGCCTGACTGTGGTACTAATAGGATCAAAAGAACACCAGCAATTTTCTTCAGGTAGCTGTAAATACTGTAGCAAGACAAGCCTGCCTGTCAGTAAGAAGATAACAGGAACGGATCTAGCTAAACTGAATACAGTGTATATATATATATGCAACACCTGGGATGCATATATATACACAATACACTATAAGTGCAGCTAACTCACTGACTGTCCTGCCTAATCTAGCTAACGCAAATGAAATGACACTGTCTCTCTCCCTCTATCTAAGCACGCCGGAACACACTACACAGGGCCGCCGTGCAGGCGGCCTTATTTAGTGTGGGGCATGTTCTAAACCCCCTGAGCCATAATTGGCCAAAGCCACCCTGGCTTTGGCCAATTACAGCTCTCTCTACCGACGGCGCTGTGATTGGCCAAGCATGTGGGTCATAGTGCATGCTTGGCCAATCATCAGCCAGCAATGCACTGCGATGCCGCAGTGAATTATGGGCCGTGACGCGCCACATGAATTTGGCGCGAACGGCCTATAACGTTTGGAATTCGGCGAACGACCGAACAGCCAATGTTCGAGTCGAACATGGGTTCGACTCGAACACGAAGCTCATCCCTAGTCACCACGTTCTTGACGGTCGGAATTTGGTGTGACCGTGTGTATGTAAGACAGCTTGAGTGGAATTCCGTTGGAAAAACCTTCAGAGTTTATTCCGACGGGAAAACCGGTCGTGTGTACAGGGCATTAGTGTTAAGATACAGATATTGCATGAATAGCAACAGGAAAACTCCTCAGGGACTCCTCAGGGACTTTAAGGCAGTTGAAAGACAAAATAATAGAGTTTAAAAAGCTAATGGAGTTTAAAAGGCTAATGCCAATTTGATTCCAATATGATCATAAAATGGACAGAGGTCCATAGAACATGAATACAATATACAAGGTACAAAAATATACACACAGAAAATGTACAGAAGAGTACCCAAAACTGTGAGATACAACCCACAATAGCTGCCTCGAGATGGACTAGCTAAGGGGATCCCGTAGTGCAACCCGTCAGGTTTCGGAGGCTTCTTCTGAGGTTTTTTTAATATATTGGGGGTACACAAAATTCTATAAGAAAATGAATGAAAATTAACATGTAGAGGAATAAACCGTCTATAATGAATTGCATAATATAATCAATATATATATATACAGTATCTCACAAAAGTGAGTACACCTCTCACATTTTTGTAAATATTTGATTCTATCTTTTCTATCTTTTCATGTGACAACACTGAAGAAATGACACTTTGCTACAAGTAGTGAAGTAGTGAGTGTTCGGCTTGCATAACAGTGCCAATTTTCTGTCCCCTCAAAATAACACAACACACACCCATTAAACCTCTGGCAACAAAAGTAAGTACACCCCTAAGTGAAAATGTCCAAATTGGGCTCAATTAGCCATTATCCCTCACCGGTGTCATGTGACTCGTTAGTGTTACAAGGTCTCAGGTGAATGGGGAGCAGGTGTGTTAAATTTGGTGTTATCACTCTCACTCTCTTGTACTGGTTACTGGAAGTTCAACATGGCACCTCATGGCAAAGAACTCTCTGAGGATCTGCCAAATATTTTTTTTTTTTCTCTACATAAAGATGGCCTAGACTATATGAAGATTACCAAGACCCTAAAACTGAACTGCAGCACGGTGGCCATACAGCCGTTTAACAGGACAGGTTCCACTCAGAACAGGCCTCACCATGGTCGACTCAGAACAGTCTTTGTTCATTTATATTCCCACAGAAATTAATGGAAACGTGTGCCTTGCATGTTTTTGTGCACTTTTGTTGCATATTTTTGCACAATTTAAAAATCATCATAAATAAATAAAATACATTAATAATGTGTAAGAATAAATAACCCCTAACCTTAAAAAATATATAAAATATATATTAAATAAATTATTACTATTAATAATAGTAATAATAATAAAATAATAATAATAAACACCCCAGCCCCGAAAAAAAATAAAATTAATAATAATAATAAAAATAAAAAATAATTTAATAATAAACTCTTCTTCTTCTTTCTTCTTTCTATTATAATAATGTATTTATTTATTTTATGTTAGGGTATGTATTTATTTTTTATTATTATTATTTTTATAATTTTTATTATTATTATATATTTTTTTAAGAGTTAGGGGTTAAGGTTAGGGGTTAATTATGTATTTGTTGATGTAATATTTACATAGTATTCATTTATTTTATTATTGATTATTATTTTTATTTATTTGTGTATTTATTTAATAATTTACAGTATTATTATTATTATTATTATTAGTAGCAGTAGTAGTAGTAGTAGTAGTAAAAGTAGGGTTAGGGTGTTAATAATACTAATAACAAAAAAGAAATAAATAATGAATAAATGAATAATAATACAATAAATAAAATATTAACCCCTAACCCTGATATAATCCTAACCCTAACCTAACCTTAACTCTAACCCCTTACCCTAAAAAATAAAATAAAATAAATAATAAATGAATACTAATAATAAAAAAAGAAAGAAAAGCTAAAAAAGCTGAAAAACCTAGCAACAAATTATGCAACAGATAGTTTTCTCAATTGGCTAATAAAAAAAAAACAAAGCTCAAAAATGCTGTACAAAAATGTACCAAAATCACGCATAAAAACACGCAAAAAAAATGCCAGAAAAACGCTCAAAGAGAGACCCCAACAGCAGCTTATAGTCATCTTACCTTTACTCCCCCATTATTCCATCTACTCCTCTGGAGTGAAGTTGGAGAGTACTTGCCTGTTACTTCCAAATGTGGGGATGCATGTGCTTCACTGACCTTCGCCCCAAGTGACAGCACTGATACTTGACCACTCAGGTGTTGTCACATGAGGGCAGGAAAAAGCCCTTAGTCCTGTGTAACGTCATGATTTGGAGCCTACACAGGATTCACCCTCAGCTTCCAGCAGTTGAAATAAACAGCAGAGAAGCAAAGGGAAAGCATGTATAAACTGCCAGTAGGGGGCCAATTAAAGTGAACCTGTGCTTTGCTTGTTATAGGTAAACTCTAGGCAGATGTTTAAACACCATTTAATTCAGTTATGCATTTATTAATGTAGCATCCTTGTCTTAAACAGGGCTGCTAGTAAATTTAGCTGTGCTAGGTGGTAGCTAGCCTGGCTAATTTGTAGTCTTAGTGATCATTTGGGTTTTCTTCTAAGTCTGGTTTAGCTGTGGTTCCTCTTTTTTGTCAATAGGTGGCACTGTTGCCTTTTGACATTAGTGTGATGAGCTTTAGTGAATTCAGGTTATGTGCATACATTTCTCAGCCAATCAGTAGGAGTTTCTTTGGCCACTGAGAATGTTCGGAGAGAGTTCATATTTGGAGAACATCAGGTGAACTGGGTCTTTTCCACCCAGACTGTGGTCTGGGAGAGTGTTTGAAGAGCATCTGCTGCAGTGTAAGCCTGAAGCCTGAGGCCTAGTCATGTGTTTGGGAGCTCTGCGAGAGAGAGCCTCATTGCTGCCTGGGGGCAAGGGAGAGGATCTGCCAGAGAGCAAGAACCTCTTGTTGCCTAGGGGCATGCTAAGAAGGATGAAGTTCTGAGATGAAGTACCAGAAAAGACTCTTCATGAGCCGGGTACTGTGAAGAGACTGGGGAAACATCAAATGAAAACTCATCCAAGGAAATTCCGTATGGTGTTGTGAGTTTTTGTTGCTAGAAGAGACAGCTCTGGCTACGTAGGTACAGAACATTGGGTGCAGGTCTAAGGCCCTGGTTCTGTATTGCTGTCAGTGTCTACCTGTGCTGTTTTCAAAATCTGCTGGGGCTTTTTGCATATTGTTCCGGGGTGTTCTGTGCCCTAATCCTCTCTCCCACATTTTTCTTCTCACTTTTGCATTCTAAAAGTGTATGGTGCACATCTTTTCAACAAATGTCCACACCCACCATGCCTTAGAACCAGCACCCTGAGGTAAAATGTCCGCCCTCCTTAATGCCGGAGGTCAAGGGGGTGCTAGATTTACAAAAATGATTTATAATAAATAGAATAAACATAATATCAGTACAAATATCAAAAGTTTCCCTGATATCATTCTTCTGTAATTCCCAGCACAACAGTACTCAGACTAGAGGAAGTTGGGGGTAGCTCTCTGACCACTCAGGTCTCTGTTGTAATGCAAAGTCCTGTTAATCACAGTGTTAACATACTCACAGGAAGAAAGAGCAGAGTGATGCCCTCATAAGTGCACTGTTTTTCTTTCTTTATTCAATCAGAGCCCGGGAGCAGGTTGGTCTGTATTGTTTAAAGCCCAACTCCAGGATATTAGCAATTTTCCTCTCACCGCCCTCTAACTAACTGCTGGTTTGAAAAAATAAATCTATCCAAATGCCGGTCTTACTTACCAGAAGCTACAGCCACAGTCACTTCCAGTGGCCAGTGGCAGGGTCCTCTCTCATAGGCTCCAGAGGCAGGAGAACTCACATAGACAGTGAAGGGACCAGGGTTAGAAAACACTTAATGTGTTACTAATGATTTAAAGAAATGTCAGCACATAGTGGTCTTGCAGACATTGATAAGTAATATTGTGCCTCATCCCTACTGAAATAGCATTGAAAGAATTGAAAGAAATATGGGATTTTAATGGCACCACACCTTGAGGTAGATACAAAAATAGCATTTATTGAAATTAACAAAATTACTTAACCGCTTGCCGACCAGCCGCCACAATTTTACAGCGGCAGAATGGCACGGCTGGGCGAAACAACGTTACCTTACGTCACTTCGCCTTTTGGTGCGCAAGCACCCGCAGCGTGTGCTCCACCCCAATGCGTGTGCCCGGCGGGCACATTGACCACCGAGCTCCCGTGATCGCTCGCGACAGAGCGAGAACCGGGATCTGTGTGTGTAAACACACAGATCCCGGTTCTTTCAGGGGAGAGGAGACAGATCGTGTGTTCATACTATGTATGAACACTGATCTCTCTCTCCTCCCAGACAGTCCCATCCCCCCACAGTTATAAACACACATAGGGAACACAGTTAACCCCTTGATCACCCCCTAGTGTTAACCCCTTCCCTGCCAGTGACATTTATATAGTAATCAGTGCATTTTTATAGCACCAATCGCTGTATAATTGTCAATGGTTTCAAAAATGTGTCAAAAGTATTTAATCTGACCGCCATAATGTCGCAGTCCCGATAAAAATCGCAGATCCCCTCCATTACTAGTAAAAACAAATAATAATAAAAATGCCATAAATCTATCCCCTATCTTGTAGACGCTATAACTTTTATGCAAACCAATCAATATACGCTTATTGCAATTTTTTTTACCAAAAATATATAGAAGAATACATATCGGCCTAAACTCAGGAAAAAAATTGATTTTTTGATAAAAAATGTAGGATATTTATTATAGCAGAAAGTAGAAGATATTGTTGGTTATTTACTAAAGGCAAATCCACTTTGTACCACAAGTGCAAAGAAAGTGCACTTGAAAGTGCACTTAAAGTGCACTTGGAATTGCAGTCGCTGTAGATCTGAGGGGGACATGCAATGAAAATAAAAAACAGCATTTTTGCTTGCATATGATTGGATGGTAAAATCAGCAGAGCTTCCTCTCATTTCAAAGCTTCCCCGCAGATCTACAGTGATCTACAGTGACTGCACTTCCAAGTGCACTTTCAGTGAACTTTCAAGTGCACTTGTAGTGCAGAGTGGATTTGCCTTTAGTAAATGTGACAGACCTAGCCGGGACAGAGGCTGTTGGAGAGGACTGAATGCAAGCCTGTTGCCTTTTGATTATGGGCCCTGGATTTTCAATGGAACAATACTCTTTGTGAGGTGAATGAGAAATCCAGTCTGAACTGTACTAATCGGACTCCGTCGTGTATATATGTATATATTGTATGTTGTTTGATTCTGTTGGGGACTCTTTGCTGTGGATTTGTGTCCCTGAAGAGGGAGGGGGGATTCCTCCAGCAGCCCCCTGCTGATAAGACTGATTTATTCTGTTGGGACACATCCTGTGAGGTGATGCTAGTGTCATCAGCTCCAACTACCTGTGTTTATGTTAATTGAATGAGCTGATCACATTGTCCTCTATACAATGTAGGAGATGGGACGACTCCTATTGGAGCTGCAGCTATTGTGTTTATACTACTGTGTGAAGCTCGGTGCCCACAAGTCTGTCATCTGGTCTGGGTAAATGTTTTAGTAAATTAGCTCATGTTAATTAGGTTAGCTTTGAGTCAGTCTGCTGTATAAATGTGTGTGAGATCTCAAATAAAGAGTTAGTTCTGATGTACTCCAAGAATGGTGTTGTCTAGTTCTTGGAGGTTCCTATAGCCAGATCCATTGGGCTTGTGTTCCAGAACTTAGGAAGCGGTATACTGTCGGAAGCACTCAAGCGGAGTGTGGGACGTTCCGTGACAGTAAATCAACCCCATTGTGTTTTTTTCAAAATTGTCACTCTTCTTTTGTTTATAGCGCAAAAAAATAAAAACTGCAGAGGCGATAAAATACCACCAAAAGAAAGCTCTATTTGTGGGAAAAAAAGGACGTCAATTTTGTTTGGGTACAGTGTCGCATGACCGCGCAATTTGTCAGTTAAAGTGACGCAGTGCCGAATCAAAAAAAATTGCCTGGTCATTGAGCAGCCAAATCTTCTGGGGCTGAAGCGGTTAAAAACTGATCTGAATATATTACACAAGTATTGCACTATATTGTATATCATATTTGGATCTATGATATACAATATAGTGCAATACTTGTGTAATATATTCAGATCTGTTTTTAGGAAAGGTTAATTTCAATAAATACTTTTTTTAAATCTACCTCAAAGTGTGGTGCCATTAAAATCCCATATTTCTTTCAATTCTTTCAATACTAAAGTGTTACTAAACCCACACCAGTAAAATCAATCTGTATATGCAGTAAAACATGCTTGTTATACACACTGTGGAACCTAAGGGGTTAATCCTCTGCATTGTGTAAAAAGGCTGTTTGATCCTGTCTACTGATCAGTGTCGGGACAAGGCTATCCAGCTCCCGGGGCAAAGATGTCAAACTGCGCCCCCCTTCCCTTTGGGTTAGGGTTAGGATGCCCACATCCCTGCAATAAACCTTTGCACCCAGGACAGGCATCCCTCCTGCCCCCTTGTCCTGGTCCTGCCTCCGATCATCTCCTCCTTCCACTGACTCAAATATATGTCCTGATATTTGCAGAGCCAGGGGACAGGCTGCACCTGCTCAGTTTGGTGTGTATTGCTGGAGAGGTTTCTTTTTTCTTGGGAGAGTGCATGTGATCAGCACATGGCCAATCAGCACTGTCCAGACAGAGGGTCAGGGGTATTGCTTCCTCATATGACAATCATGGGAGGATGAAAACTCCTTCTACAAGCTTCAACCAGACACTCATAGAAGTCACAAGACTGCTCTAACTGCTAATGAAAAAGGTATTTGGCAGTTTATATTTACTAAAATTTACGAAATAATTGCATTTCCATGTTCTGTGTACTGTGGGAGACCACATATAGTGAAGGCATGGTCCTGGGTTTAGTAACACTTTAAGTATATAAGCACATCAGGTACCTCCTGATACATCTAAAACACATAGCAATGAATGCATATTAATGCATGCTTTCTGGTGTGAACAGGCCCCAGAAAATAAGAGGTCATTTAGAGCTGCAGTACTGCTACAAGTCTGGGTTATATCTTTGTTAAATGCATACAGAAAATGCAATAGAGTATCTCTTTAAGGCAGGTGAAATAAAAAACACACTGCATTGAGGCTTTTTTTTACCAGCTAGCAATTTAGCGGTCATGGCTCTATGTAGCTAAGTGGAAAGAAGGGGGCTAAAATGCAGAAGGCAGTAGAGATCATTGATCACTGTAAGTGAACTGTAATGCCTGTACTTTGAGCCCAGAGAGTACAGAGATGATCATTAAATTAAACATGCTGCATAGATGTAGTTTAGTTAATGAGTTTGATGCTTAAACACAGTGTGTAACTAATTCCCTACTTCTCATGAGCGTTCATGCAAATCACTGTTCACCAGATTAACTCGCTCATGTATTTTTGCATCTCTTATTCAACTCAGCTCTCTGTACAGCTGTTGTTTGGTTGAAGGGGTGAACTCTACACAGAGCCAATATGAATGATGCATGCTGCAGTGCAGAACAATGTTGGGATAGCTGTACTTTTCACAGACAGCATATAGAACCCTGCAAAAAGTTTCCTTGCTGCATGTAAACATCAGAAAGGTATAACCTGGTAAATATACATCAGGGCTCTTTACCATGAGTTATCTTCTCCAATGCCTGGGCACTACAGTGTGATACATGACCAGTATGAGTAGAAATGCTTACAAGGAGATTGAATACCACAGACCTGCATAAGATATTGTAGCCCTGTTATAGAGGGGGTCATATGAAGTTGCCCTCTCCACACAGGCTATGGCGCTAACCTGCAGGTAACCAAATAAAACAGAGCCTTCGCTAAAGGAAGAGTGAACTATGAATATATAATTGGCAGTGCCTCCACCTAGAACAGGGCTCCAGCATATGTAGAGATTATCCCTTTCTAGGATAAAAACTAGTAACTTACCCAAAATAACTGACAGCAGTAGTACTAATACACCCAGCATAGATTTCTAAAAGTAGAGATATGCAGACATACCAGCAGGTGATTAGTGTAACTTTATATATGATAAAGTGATGACATTACATACAACCAAAGCAATAACAAGAAGAATGTACATATGCCTGAGAAGAACAGTGTATATATGTATATATATATATATATATATATATATATATATATATCCAGATATATAACTAAAGGCCTTTAACACCAATACCTCCAATTAGGCCGGTGGCACAGTTCAGTTGCAGGGGCCCCTGATGAGCTGGCTTGCAAGATCTAACACAATACGGCTTGAGAGGACGAACGCTGATGCATCTGTGGAGCGGTGGCTTCCTGGGGACGCTTGTACAAACAAACCGATGGCAAAGAAGTCTGGAACAAGCCACCTGTAAGGCAAATCAGGCCTATCTAGCCTATCTCTTGGTCCCTAACCTGACTATAGGCTATCAAAATGGCCGTCGGAAGCCTTTCCTGTCCCTAACCTGAGCTGTTTACCATTCCCTAGGCTAATAGTAGCTAGGAACCCCCTCAGATCAAAAAAGGGACACTGTTGCTATAAATAATGAAGTGACAGATACACACCTCAACACAAACCAGTCACTTGATAGGTTATAATCAAATGAGTTTTGTTCTCATACACTTGAGAATAGCCCAAGTATATTGAAGTATGCAAATAGAAACTTTCAGTGAATCAGAGAAGCCTCTGACAACTATCTCTGATTCCCACACAGGAGTGCTCACACAGGAGTGACAGTAATATAACAAACAGTGAGCTACACAGTGCAGTAACTCTTGCCTATATTGTCCCTTTTCAGCCTTGAAGGAAGGGTGGGTGGATGGATACAGCACAAAATAAGCCTGCAGCACCTCCTGGCTTGCAGAGCACGTGGCTGGCCACTCTCTCCCTTCACTTCCTCTAAGACATCCACATATATAGATTTGAGGGGTCTCCTGACCCTTAAGCAGGGGCAGGAAAACAACCTCTTAACAGGAAGAATACGTTTGTAATAAGAACTCTATGATTGGTACCAGGCATGAATGTAAACAACCTCACAGACAGTGTACAAAAGAACACTTCCCCACATATAATTTCATAAAGCAAGACTGTAATTTTCCTTTCCTAGCTCTGCCTCGTGCCAGTAACCTTGGGTCAACTCTGCCCCTTGACCCCATATAGGACATCCCTGAATAGATCAATAAAAAGGCCACAAGTACCTGGTACAGGTGTTCTGTAAATAGCCCGCAACATACTAGGGAGGGTGTGTACTGGCATGAGGCAGAGCCAGGAAAGAAAAATTACGGTAAGTATTGGTAACAATTTTCAGTTTTCCTGGCTCAGCCTCATGCCAGTAACCTTGGGACTTAACTAGCCAAACACCGGGAGGGAGTAAAACAAAACCACCAACACCAGGTGCTTCTTATGCCGCGTACACACGGTCGGACTTTTCGTCTACAAAAGTCCGACAGCCTGTCCGACAGACTTTCGACGGACTTGCGGCGGACTTTCGACGGACTTGCGGCGGACTTTCTAACGAACAGACTTGCCTACACACGATCACACAAAAGTCCGTCGAATTCTTACGTGATGACGTACACCGGACTAAAATAAGGAAGTTGATAGCCAGTAGCCAATAGCTGCCCTAGCGTGGGTTTTTGTCCGTCGGACTAGCATACAGACGAGCGGATTTTTCGACCGTACTCGAGTCCGTCGGAAAGATTTGAAGCATGTTTCAAATCTAAAGTACGTCGGATTTGAGGCAAAAAAAGTCAGTTGAAAGTTCGGAGAAGCCCACACACGATCGGATTACCAGCCAGCTTTAGTCCGTCAGCGTCCGTTGGACTTTTGTAGACGAAAAGTCCGACCGTGTGTACGCGGCATTAGAATTAATTTATTATTTGGAAAAAGCAAAAGCCAACACAGAAGCACCCATGATATCAATTGGGAAGAAACTACATCTAGCTTGTAATGCTTGTGAAGCCCCACTTCTGGAAAAGGGCATCCTGGGCTAGAGCTTGTGGGTGAAAGAAGCAGAAGAAAAACTGTAGGGTCTGACAATTGTCTGGAGTTGTATGAGAATCACCTCAGGAGTCCCCCACCGTGCGAAGATCTCTAACAGATAATTTGAGTTCAGCTTCCATTCCCTGTGGCTGGAGAATTTACCGCTTAGCCGATTTGTTAGGGTGTTTTGAGAAACCGGAAGGTACGCTCCCGACAGGTCCAGCAAATAAACTTCGGCAAACTCGAAGATTTCCGATGTGACTTGGAGAAGGTGCAGACTCCTCGCTCTCCCTTCTTCATCACATAAGAAACAGCAGTCATGTTGTCCATCAGAAGTCTGACTTTCTTACCTTGAGCGATGGGAAAGAATGCTTTTAGGGCCTTGCCAATTGCCAAGAATGCTTTTATTGGCAATTGCCAATATTCGATTAATTTTCATCCAATACACTTGATATCATTAATCTTTCTAGCTATACACTTACCCAAGCGGAAGAAAATCTCCTAGCAAAGGGTCTCAATTTTTGTCCAGATGCTGGCTTAGACACCTTTGAAACAATTAAAGATCTAATCCTCTTTGCGAGAAAACTTTACTTTAAGAGTCTACTCTAAAAAAGCAGACTCTATTAGAAAAGACACCAAAAAAATCAGATGAAGCTTTTGATGATCTTCTAACTTTGTTGGAAGAACAAGACCCTAGTGATCTCATTGACACTATCGATATTGAAACTCTTTTGGAGGAACATATCGATGAAGTCACTCCACCATCAGCCCAAACAGCTAAATTTAAAAAGAAATCAGATAAGTTTCCTTCCTTCTCAAGCAACCCCAATCTGGCAGCCTTTGTATCATCCACCATGGCAGAGATACGAAAATTAAAAGCACACTGCCCCAAGAGTAACCTCACTAATAGTGAACATGCTGCTCTACAGTCATTAAAAAAATTAGCATTCATTAACCATAAAACCTTCTGACAAAGGTGGAAACATTGTTATTATGACTAACGAACAAAATAGAATTATGTGCAGAAAGATCATTTCCAATAAATCTTGGTACAAATCTATCTCTAAAAATGTCATAGAGAAATGTAATGATAGCTTCTATGACCTCATAGATGGGGTGTTTTCCCATGGGGCGATTGATAAAATCATATGGGAATACACTAGAACTCGACATCCTCGAATCCTCATGTTTTACTGCCTTCCCAAGGTACACAAGGATTTGAAAAATCCACCAGGCCGCCCAATTATTTCACAAAATGGGTCCATCACTGAAAACGTAAGCAAATTCATCAATGACCATTTAAGACCATTTGTTACCAATCTTCCATCATATATCAAAGACACAATTCATCTTTTGCAAAATTTGGAGGAGCTACACCTTCCACCTGGCTCTCTTTTAGTGGCCATTGATGTGGAGGCTCTTTATAGCTCTATCCCCCATGACCTTGGCCTCTCTGCTGTAAAACATGTTATATCTCAATCCTATAAGGATGATCACAAATTTAATACATTCTTAATAGAAGCGCTTGAATACATTCTAACACACAATGTTTTTTCCTTCGATGGGTCCCACTACCTACAGGTACAAGGGGTGGCGATGGGGACTTATTGTGCCCCATCCTACACCAACCTGTACCTGGGGGAGTGGGAACACTCGCTTTTACTCAGCGATGATTTGGCATCTTTCACTATCCATGTTGTGTCATGGTTTAGATACATCGATGATATTTTTATGCTGTGGGATGGTACACCGGAGGCTCTGCACACTTTTGTTCACATCATGAATGCCAATGTTTCCAACCTACATTTTACCATGAATTTTAGTGATACATCAATTACCTTTCTAGATGTAACCATCTCCAAGCTGCAGGATGGGTCACTTTCCAGCGGCCTATATCGTAAGCCAACTGCTGTAAACACCATCCTGCACGCATCCAGCTCACATCCTCAATCATTGATAATATCAATACTTGAGGCTAAGGAGGAACTTTTCTACTGACGAAGAATTTTGCTGTGAGGCAAATTCACTCAGAGACAGACTCCTTGAGCGAGGTTACTCTCCGACATGTCTTAAAAAAGCCTTTCGACAAGCACATGGACAGTTATGACAGGATTTGCTTTTTTTCCCACAAAAAACGTGATACCAATACACAAACTACTTGTCTAATTATTACCTATAACAAACAACATAAAACTTTTAAAAAGATAATAGAAAAGCACTGGAATTTGTTCCAAATCGATCCCATTTTGAATTTACATATACCTAATACTCTGGCCACTACATATAGAAGAACTCGCTCCCTGAAAGATCAACTAGTCAGAAGCGTATATGTAGGCAATTTTAGATCTGACCCATGTAAAAGACTGGGCACTTTTACTTGTGGCGGGTGCTCATTTTGTAGATATATGAACACACAACCCAATACAATTTTGCCCAATGGAAAACCCTATAAACCCAAACACTATGCGAACTGTAAAACTGCAGGGGCCGTCTATTTATTAACATTAACGTGCCAATGTTTCTATGTAGGGAAAACAAAGCTTGAATTCTGGAGAAGGGCTGCCAGGTACGTGACCAGTATGACTTGCGCCAATCCCGACCTCCCCCTTGGACGACACGTGAGACTGTCACCGGGGCAGATCTCCCTATGTACATTTTACCATCTTAGATCGGGTACATCCCGATAATAGAGGTGGGGATTGGAACAAACTCCTACTGCAACGTGAAGTACGTTGAATTGATGAGTTAAATGCCACTCTCCCTCCAGGCTTAAATACTCAATTGAGTTATTGCTTTTTTCTAGAAGGTTTTGCTTCAGGTGGTTGTGAAAAGGAATAGATTCACCTTTTGAGTCTGTACGCACACATCCCCCTTGATTACCCTGTTCTTCATTTGCATCTATCATTATATGCTTTATTATAAATATGTTATAATGCATATGTTTTGTAATGGCTATAGTTATAGCTATCGCGTGTTTCAACATAACTATAATGTGTATGCTTTACAATGGTTATATCCTTGCCTAAATGTTCACTTGTATGTTTATACTTTTGATACCTTTATCGTAACAATTATGGGATACTGTTATGTTTTGCTATATTGTTGTCTGTCATTTTGTCCACTACACATAAGTGTTTTATGGATACATCTCAGCCTTATTCACATGTACATCCATGACATTTGGATTATTATCATATACTGACTTATGTCTGTTTTTGTTTTATTATTTTTGTTGGATCTATTTTTTGACACATTTATCCATTTTAAGGTACAGATTCTTTTTCCTGCTGCCTCTCACTCTTTGGCTCTCTTTGTCCCCACCCGGCGCACAGGGGCCCATTCCCTCATGGGGGTGGGCCCATGTTATGTGTGACACTGCGGTAGATGTTGGTCCGGTCCCAGATTTTGTTGGGTCTGCTCTGTCCCCCCAAATCTGTCGCTTTTTTGCGCCGGTGTGCGGGATCTGCATGGCGCCCTCCCACCCCCCTTCTCTGTTGGTGTGTGGGGGCATGCCGTGCAGGTCAGGCTCTGGGGATCCCCCCTCCTTTGTTCTCGGCAGCCCTCTTTTCCTTCTCTAGACTCATCTGTATTCATTGTTGCATTATGTTTCATTATACCCACATGTTTGCATCAGTGCTGACGGTGGATTTCTCTTTTCCATGTTATTCACACGTCCACGCTACACCTCTCTTTCTGTGACGTGGTTACCATGCATGTGGCATCTATACGCTACTGTTGTCAGCACATTTAGCCTAGCTACTATGTCAACAACACTACGTCCTACCACGTGATGATGGTGTTGATGCGTGACGTCACTACGCTCCATACTGCGCATGCACCGGCGTCTCCTTATAAACCTGAACGGCACGCCTGCTCCATGCGAACGCTGCTGTTCTGGGGCTCTCTTGGGAGACTAATGCCAACATTTTATACCAAGGTAAAGACATATACTTTTGTTTGTACTACTTATCTGTAGTTACAAACATTAATATCACTCTTCTTTTTGTTTAAAATATTTATCCGAGGCACTGGACTTGGGTTTTTCCACCTTGCCCTCTATTGACGGTCCAGAGTAAACAACCCCTATACCAAGTCATCATATCCTTATAGGTGATGTTCACATCTATGTAACCTTGTTCTTGATTTTAGACACAATTCATTTCTATGGGATTTTTTTCATTACTATGCCTTTTCATAAGAACTTACCTTTTTTTGTAGAACTGATCTTCCTACAATTCCAGTCCCATGTTAGATCTTATGAGATGGCTGTGGAGACCGATTGTGGGGATCCTTGTGAGGGACTTCCCAAGCCCAGAGGATTCTTCATTTATTTGGTCACTCTTTCCATTTCTTGATATGTGTCTTTCTACCTGTTCAGCTCCATCTTAACACATTTTTATAAATATTCGATTTCATGAATATTGTACTAGTATGTGCATGCTTTTTGGTTGTGATGTTCCATATTTTGACACAACATCTGCTATGTTTTATTCTTGAATTCTAGACTCTGTTTTCTCTATTCCAGAGTGTTTCCAACTATCATCTCCTCCATGCCCCTGAAGAACGGACTCGCCCCGAAATTCCCGAAATGCGTCGGGCCATAGGAGAAGTGTTTTTCTCATACTATATGTATATCATGTACTTTTTTTATGTATGGTTTTGTTCCACATTGTTACACTGTTTTATAAAACAATACATTTTTCTATGTGTCAAAATATTGTGTTTTTAAAAGTTCACCCTTAAAGTCCCATAGTACCGGGGGGTACTTTTCCTCTTTAAATATACAATATATTTGGGATGTTGGCAACAAAAAAATTGAGTTTCTTTGTTCTCCATAATGGTCCCTCCTCTATAAGATAAAGGTATTAGGGAAACTCCAGCTGGCCGCCCCACAGAACACATCCATTGAGACCTTGGACCAGGCCGCCCAGGAGGAAGAAAATTACCAGGGCAGTGTGCCCGAATCTCTTGAGGGGGAAGAAGCCTTCCTGCGAGTAAGCTGATTAAATACACCTTACCACCCATGTTGAGCTGATCTTGGGGAGAGCTGGCATGCACAACTTAGGACCCTTCGGAAAAACAAAGAGAGCGCTAGACTTTTGGAATGATTCTGTTATCTCCGTATACGTTGTAGAATGGAGTTTAGATCCAACTTATGCAAATCCGAACCTTTGAGCTCGGTGTTGAGGGTTTAATAAAAAAAAAACTGGAAGGACCGATTGGCAATGAAAGTGGAACTTCCAAGGAACCTTAGGCAAGAAATTTGGAGAAGGCCGTGACACCACTTTGACAGGAAAAAAGTTACAGTACAGCACCTTGCAGGAGAATGCAGCAATGTCAGAGATTCGCCTAGCTGAGACAATAGCTCCAAGAAACACTGTCTTTAAAAGTGAGGTAATATAATGGACTGCTCAAATCTAGCGCAAACGGAGACTTCAACAACTCCCTCAGAGCCAACGGAAAATCCCATATTTGAAATATCGGATGTATTGGAGGTCTTATTTTTTTGCCGCTTTCATAAATCTGATCACAGCGGTTCCTTAGTCCAGGAAGTATCAGTCGATGTCGACAGTGCCGAAACCTGTACTTTAATGGTATTGCAGCTTAGGTCTAATTCCAGTCCTGACTGAAGAAATCCCAGCACATCCACTACCAGGGGGGACTGAAAGGAAAATCCTTGTTGGACAGTCTAATCTTCCAATATCTGCCATGCTCGGTGGTAAGTATACCTGGTGGAGATCTTCCTTGCCGAAAGGAGGGTTGACATGACCAAATCTAAAAGATTAAGCCCCTCAGTTTGTGCCTTTCAACTGCCATGCAGTCAAGGCTAGAAGGGCTGGATCTGGATGAAACTGGCCGTTTTGGTGAAGCAGGTCTCCGGCTTGAGGCAATATGATTGGAGGACCCGTTGCTAGGTGACAAAGAAGGGAGAACCATGGCCTCCTCGGCCTGAATGGAGTGATTCCTCCTTCACAATCTTCAGCAATGACTTGAGAATCAGGACCGTTGGAGGGAAGATGTATACCAGACTGAAACCCCACTTCTGGAAAAGGGCATCCTGGGCTAGAGCTTGTGGGTGAAAGAAGCAGAAGAAAAACTGTGGGGTCTGTCAAATTGTCTGGAGTTGTATGAGAATCACCTCAGGAGTCCCCCACAATGCAAAGATCTGACAGATACTTCGGGTTCAGCTTCTATTCCCTGTGGCTGGAGAATTTGCGGCTTAGCCAATTCGTTAGGGTGTTTTGAGAACCCGGAAGGTACGTTTCTGGCAAGTCCAGCAAATAAATTTCCGCAAACTCAAAGATTTCCGATGTGACTTGGAGAAGACGCAGACTCCTCGCTCTCACTGCTTCATCACACAAGAAACCGCAGTCTGACTTTCTTGCCTTGAGTGATGGGAAAGAATGCTTTTAGGGCTTCACTGCTAAACTCAATTCTAGCAAACTGGAGGAACATGGGAGCTGGGAGTACCAAGAGTTCACAGGCCTTGGCAATGAGCACCCCAACCCTGAAGACTGGCATCTGACGTGATGAAGACCCAGCTCACTGGGTTAATGGGCTTATCCCTGGAAAGGTTAACCCCATGGTTCCACCACCACTGGTTGTCTTGAATAAAGAGCAGAACATCGACTTTCTGATGTCGCTATCCCCGATGCCCCTGCTCAGACGGCAACTCTGGAACCTCTTTGTGTGCCACTATGCCCATGGCACTGCTGGAATACAAGCTGTCAGGCTTTCCATAAAACGTATACCTCTGCGGACCATAACCAAGGATGCAGTCATCCTCTCCAAGGCCTCCGAGTAAATTCGTCTTTCTTTCTCTGGAAGGAACACCTTGCACTGAAGAGTGTCAAAATGCCTCTCTAGATACACAAAGTTCTGACGTGGAATAAGTCAGCTTTCTTTCTGTACTATCATCCATCCAAACTCTGCTAGAGTGGTCAGAACTTGGTTCCGGTGCTGCACCAGAAGGTCCTTGGAGTAAGCGAGAATTAAGATGTCGTCCAAATAATGAAAAACTCTTATGTTGTCTGTGAAGAAAAACCTTAGAGCCTTATGCCCCGTACACATGATCGGACTTTCCAACAAAACCGTGGATTTTTGTTTGAAGGATGTTGGCTCCAACTTGTCTTGCATACATACGGTCACACAAATGTTGGCCAACAATTATGAACATAGTGACGTACAAGACGTACGTGATATCTCCATTACGAACGCTAGTTATATCTCTGGCTCATACTTGCATGCGTGGACTTTTGTCCAACGGACTTGTGTGCACATGATCGGAAAGTCCGACAACAAACATTTGGCGGAAAATTTGAGAACCTGCTAGCCAACATTTGTTGGCGGAAAGTTCGACAACAAATGTTCGGACTTTCCGCCAACAAGCTCACATCCAACATTTGTTGTCGGAAAATCCGATCGTGTGTATTGGACATTAGACCTTAGAAACGTTGCTGAACCTTGGACCAAAATCATTCAAACGCCTCGACAGACTACTGCGATTATGTCTTTGAACGTCTTCACGCGGAAGGACTGAGGCCCAGGAAAGAATTTAGGGTCTTTCTTTTCCTTTTTTTTATGAACACCCCTTAAAGACCCACTAATCCATAATCCTGTCCAACTAGATATAGCCGAAGAGAGCTAATCTTGCCCCTACTGGTGATGCCCGGAAGGACTTGTTGAAGCCTTTGTAGGCAGAGGACCTTTGGATTTGGCCTGATCCACAAGAGGGAGAACTCTCTACTTGGCCTATAAGATCGGTCAACCTTGAACAGTTCGCAAGACTTTCTGTTTGGCTGAGAGGACTGAGGCCAACGTTTCCGATCCTGGGGAAGAAGCCAAATTTCCCCCAGCACCCCGCCATATTGCATCCGCCAATGTGCCTCCAGTGAAAGAAATAGAACATAAGGCCTGTTTTGAGGCCGAATCCGCAGCCCAGCGTAAATCTGACAAAGTCCACCGTTTTTTCCGTCATGAACTCAGCCGACAGTTTCAGGCTTCGAAGGCTTGGACACAGGAGTTCCTCTTCTGAACGGCAACCTAAAGCCGACAGCAAGTTTGATAAACATACCCTAACCGCTCTTGCAATAGAAGTCTGGGCCCCTGCTGGCCTGCAGGCAGCCCCTGCTGCGGTAAAGACTCTCTTCAACCCTGAGTCAGCCCTTCTCTCTATGGAGGGTAGCTGCAAGGATGCATCGACCTTAGAAGGTGAATCCCAGGGTTCTAATCTAACTGGCACAATGGGTATGGTCTGCTAACCCACTCTGCACGGCCGGACTCCCACCTGGCTAGACCCATTCGTCCTTGACTGCTTCATGCACATCCTGCATGAAAGGGAATTAGGGAACTCCCTTCCCAGATATGGATAGTACTTCCATGACTCCTAAGGTTACTGGTTATCCTGAGCAATATCAGATTCTGCTCCCGATTTTGAGCTAATAGCCCCAGGCTCTGGCGAATCATCTTTATGCTGCCTGGAAGAAGGAGGTCTTCCTTTCTTAGAAAGTTCTGGCAAGAGGCTCTACATTCCCTCCTCACGCTCCTTATTTAATACACTGCCAATATCCTTGTTCTCTATATGGAAACTCTGAGGGGCCTCCCTAAGCATAACTTCCCAGAGATGCTTAAAACAGAACCTCAGTATTCTTTCATCTTTCCATCTATTAATCTTCTGCCCTTGTTGTTTCAACTTTGGCTAGTAAAACATTTTTTTTCTGCCAGTAAATACCTTATACAGCCCACTTCCTGTTTTCGTGTCTGGTCATTAGCCCAGGCCTATGACCTTGTGTGCAACTCTCCCACTCTTTTGAAAGCTTGCCAGGAAGGGAGGGGGGATGAGTCATAAGTGGGCCAATGAGAGCTTCAGAGCTGGAGATGCACCTCTGTGTGTCTGTGCAAGTCCAGGAAGTGAACAGGCAGCAGATTCAGCTGCCCACAGTTAAAATGGCTGCAGCCAGACTCAGTGGGGGAGATTTCTGCAGCATATTTGGTAAGTACAGAATCACAGTATATATAAAATAATATGCAAAGTGGTTGGAGGGAAGCTTCAGAATGGCAAAGATGTTTTTTATTACAAATTATGTGAGCAGACTGCAGTCCCTCTTAAAATAGCGAGGGTATTGCACAGCAAGCTAAATATGAATCAGAGACCATGGGAAGAACCGTGTGGCAGCTAGTGGCTGAGTCCGGGTATGACCAGATGATGGCTCCGCAGAAGCTGAAGATGGGTTGTGCTGTACAGGATAACACTTAGCCTTAGCTTATGGCGGTACCCAAGGAAAAACACTCTTTTGTGGCTTCTATGTAAAAAAAAACCCTCCGCCAATAACGAAGGTCGTTGACAATATGCAGTACAAAATATACAGTTGTCCATACAGGAGTCCCCTACCTTTAAACAGTTTTCAGTGATCCATTGGGACTGGCAAGCTCATCCTGGGCTAGAAATATATAGGCAGGAACCAATGATATACACCTGTCAAACAGGTGCAGAAAAATTACTCTTTGCGTGTCGGGGGGCGCTTTCCCACCGTAACCCTATAGAGGTGCTCTTAATGAAGGCAACAAAAATTGCAATGATATGCATATGGTTGGTGTTTTTGCCACGTTTGATGTGCCTGAGATACAGTTTGCAGATAGCAACAATGCGATCTGCTGCAGATATACTGAAAAAGGCCCAGACAGCTGAGCTTTGGGGAGTGGGCCGGGAGATAACAGCTGCAGAATTTGATGGAATAGGGTGGCTGATCTCTACTCGTTCTTGATGTCAGTCTCCTTGGGGTTGTGCCATCTCACCTTAAGTTTCCTCCTCTGCTCTATCTGGCACCCAAGTTGCATCAGTGACCCCCACATCATCATTATCTCCATCTCCTCCATCTTCATCATTACCACTGGAGACAACTTGGCAATACGCTGTGGCTTGGGGAACATGAATGCCAATTTGTCTACCAGACAAAACAGACACATTCCACGGATACACTATAATATACAGCAATATAATGCGCCAAACGTACAGTGATGGACAGAACTATATGGTGTTAAACTGGCAGTAATGCACACAGAACTATATGGCATTAAACTGGCAGTAACACACACAAAGTGATATGGCGTTAAACTAGCAGTGACGCACACAGAAGTAAATGGATTTCAACTGGCAATAACGCACACAGCTATATCGCATTAAACTGGCAGTAACGCACACAGAACTATATGGCGTTAAACTGGCAGTAACACACACAAAACTATATGGCGTTAAGCAAGCAGTAACTCACACAGAACTATATGGTGTTAAACTGGCAGTAACACACACAAAACGATGTGGCGTTAAACTGGCAGTAACGCACACAGAAGTAAATGGCGTTAAACTGGCAGTAACGCAATTAAATAGACGGTGTTCAACCGTCACTACACTTAAACCAACAGTTTACACAGCGCTTTGCAACATTAAGGCAGACAGTACAAGTACAATACAATTCAATACAGGAGGAATCAGAGGGCCCTGCTCGTTAGAGCTTACAATCTAGGAGGGAGGGTCAAGTAATACAAAAGGGTAATAGCTGTGGGGGATGAGCTAATGGAGAAAATAGTGCAGTTGTTAGAGGGAGGCAGGATAGGCTTCTCTGAAGAGGAAAGTTTTCAGGGATTGCCTAAAAGTGGATAAATTTGGAGACAGTCTGACAGATTGGGGTAGGGAATTCCAGAGGATGGGTGAGGCTCGGGAGAAGTCCTGGAGGCGGATATGGGAGGAGGTGATGAGCTAGAGAGCAGGAGGTCTTGGGAGGAATGGAGAGGGCGATTAGGTTGGTATTTTGAGACTAGGCTAGTGATGTAGCTGGGGGCAGAGTTGTGGATGGCTTTGTAACTTATTGTTAGTATTTTAATTTAATTTGTTTGGGCGAGTGTCAGCCAATGGAGAAATTGCCAGATTGGGGTGGCAGACACTGAGCGGTTTGTAAGGTGGATGAGTCTGGCAGCAGCATTCATGATGGACTGAAGGGGGGATAGTCTATTTAAAGGTAAGCCAATGAGGAGGGAGTTGCAGTAGTCGAGGGGAGAGATAACCAGGAAGTTAAACAGGAGCTTTGTGGTTTCATTGGTTAGAAAGGGATGTAGTTTAGAGATGTTACAGAGGTTGAGGCGGCAAACTTTGGAAAGTGATTGGATGTGGGGCAGAAAGGATAGTTCAGAATCCAGGTTAACACCTAGTAGCCTGACATGTGGGGACGGGTGGATGGTTGTACCATTGCTCTTGACAGACAAGTCAGAGGAAGAGGCACGTGGGGGAGGAAATATTATAAGCTCGGTTTTGGACCGAAGTTGAGTTTGAGGAAGTGGTGTGACATCCATACAGATATGTCGGTTAGTAAGTTAGTGATGCATGAGGAGACTAATGGAGTGAGTTGACGAGTGGAGAGATAGATTTGTATGTCGTCAGCGTAGAAATGATATTGAAAGCTGACCCAGGGAAGAGGTGTAGATTGAAAATAAAAGAGGTCCAAGAACAGAACCTTTGGGGACCCCGACAGAGAAGGGAAGAGGAATGGAGGAAGTAGAATTGTAAGTGACACTGAAGGTGCGTTGGGATAGGTAGGATGAGAGCCACTGAAGAGAACAGTCATGGAGACAGAGGGAGTAAAGTTTTTTGAGGAGGAGGGGGTGGTCAACTGTATCAAAGGCAGCTGAAAGATCCAGAAGTAGGAGTACAGAATAGTGTCCGTTGGTTTTTGCAGTTAGTAGGTCATTTGTGAGTTTTAAAAGAGCAGTTTATGTGGAGTGTTGAGGGAAAAATCCAGATTGAAGGGGATCAAGAAGGTTGTTTTTAATGAGGTAGTCACTCAGTTGGTTGTAAACCAGGCACTCAAGGAGTTTAGAGGAAAAGGGGAGCAAGGAGATAGGGCGTAGGTTGTTAAAATTGGTAGGGTCCAAGGACGATTTTTTAAGTATGGGGTGACCAGTGCATGTTTTAGAGCATTGGGGAAGATGCCAGAGGTGAGGGAGAGATTGAAGATGTGGGTTAGGGAGTGTAGAATGGAGTCAAAGGGCGACCGTAGCATATGAGAGGGAATAGGGTCCAGGGGACAGGTGGTTAGGTGGGTGATAGAAAGGAGTTTAGCAACTTCGTCTGTAGTAGCAGAGTTGAATAGGGGGAGTGTCAGTTGTACCTGTTGACATGGGGTCTTAGCTGGGGGAGATACTTGTAGAGTGGAGATTTCATCACGGATTGTATCAATCTTGTTTTTGAAGTGATTAGCGATCTCCTGGGCAGTGAGTGAGTCAGTGGGTGGAGGCGGTGGAGGACAAAGTAGAGAGTTGAAGGTAGAGAAGAGTTTATGGGGACTGGATGAGAAGGTGTTAATAAGAGCTGTAAAATAGGTTTGCTTGGCAGTGTGTAGGAAAGAATAGTATTTTTCTAGGGCAGATTTGCATTGGTTGAAGTCTTTGAGAGACTTAGTCTTGTGCCAAAGACGCTTAAGAGCGCGACTACGTTTTTTGAGAATTTTAGTGTCATCTGTTTGCCAGGGTTGTAGGGGTCAAGGCCTGATTCTGCGTGTAGTGAGGGGAGCGAGCTTGTCCAGGGTGGAGGACAGGGATTTATTGTAGATGGATGTGGCTTGGTTGGGGCAGGACAGGGGAGAGATTTTGTCATAGAGGTGGTCAGTAGCAGAATAGAAAGAGGAGTTGAAGTTGCGAAAATTTCTACGGGTGATGGTTAGGCGATTGGAGGGAAAGGTGGTGGAAGACAGGGGGAGAGAGAAACTAATAAGGTGGTGGTCAGAGAGAGGAAAAGGATTGTTTGAGAAGTTGCATGGAGTGCATAGGTAGGAGAATACAAGGTCAAGGGTGTTGCCATCAGAGTGAGTAGAAGCCTGTACCCATTGCTTCAGGTCAAATGAAGAGGTTAGACTAAGAAGTTTAGACGTAGCAGGAGTGTTTGCATTAGCAGGGATGTTGAAATCACCGAGAAGGATTGTGGGAATTTCTGAAGAGAGAAAGTAGGGTAGCCAGGCAGAAAACTCATCAAGGAAAGTCGATAATGGTCCAGGGGGATGGTAGATCACAGCAATTCTTAGGGAAGTAGGAGAGAATAGATGTATACAGTGGGCTTCGAATGATGAGAGGGAAAAAGAGGGAGAAGAGTGAATAACCTGGAAGGTGCTCTGGGGGGATAGGAGGAATCCCACTCCACCTCCCTTGCGTCCATTAGGCCTAGGGGAGTGAGTCCAGTGAAGGCCACCCTGCGATAGGGAAGCAGAAGAAGGGGTGTTATATTCCTGGAGCCAGGTTTTGGTGAGAGCAAGTAGAATAAAGGAATTAGTGACAAAGAGGTCATGAACAGCAGTGAGTTTGTTGCAGACAGAGCTGGCGTTCCAGAGGGAGCAGGAGAGAGGGAGGCTGGCGTTGGGAAGAAGAGGAATGAAGACTAAATTTCGTAGCTTGGGACTACTGCCAGAGGGTGTAGGGTAATGGTGATGGGTGGGTTGGGCACAGTTAAATAAGGGAGGCCCAGGGTTTGGGAAAATATCTCCAGCGGTTAGGAGAAGCAGAAGAGTAAGGGAGGTAATATGAGAATATGATTTGTATGAGGGGACATGCTTCAGTATCCTGGGGGGTTTGTTAGCAAGTGGGCTTAGAGCTAGAAAGAGGTGATAGGTGCAGTAATAGGGGGAGGGGAGAAGTGAGGGTGATGTGTACAGATTGTGGGGTGGAGCAGAGGAGTGAAGAAAAGACAGTTTGAGGAGAGAGGCTGCAATTGTGAAGAGGAGGAGAGGTAAAGAGTGCATGTTTCAGAGAGGAAGGTAGGCTACTTTGGAATTGAGGTCACCAGAAGTCTGTTGTGGTTTGCTTTGTGCAAATCGCTGAAATGCAAGAGCAAAAGTGCCACTTATTTAAAGAACCCCGCTTCTTTGGAAGAACCCACTGTATGTGTAGCCCCCTGTATGTGTTCCCCAGTAAAGAAGGCCTTGTATTTATATTGGGTTGGGTGTGGATAGAATCTGGCAATTAATCAATTAGGAGGGGGTATTAGGAACACAGCTAGCAAAGCAAAATATTCACACCACAATCAAACTGCAAGGGGACTTAAAGGCCAAAATTGTAAAGATAAGGGAACCCATAATTTAGGTAAGACTTTATAGCTAAATAAACATTGAAATAATGTGAGCATGGCTACAGATGGAGTTGAAACAGCGGTGACAAACAGATGTACCAAATATGCATGTGAGCAGTCAGTCAATATTCAGTTTAAGGTATATGGAGGTATAAACGCAGGTTTACCAAATATGCATGTGAGCAGTCAGTCAATATTCAGTTTAAGGTATATGGAGGTAAAGACGCAGATTTACCAAATATGCATGTTAGCAGTCAGTCAATTATCAGTTTAAGGTATATGGAGATAGAAACACAGGTTTACCTGTGAAGAGATAAGAAAATGTTCAGATGAATGGTGCAAGAGCAGAAGTGCCACTTATTTAAAGAACCCCACTTCTTTGGAAGAACCACCTGTAGTGATCTCTCATAATCTAGAGACCATCCAGTAGGGAGGCTTTATCACTAAGGGGACACTTTCAGTGAACACCTGTTTATTGTCCGGTTTTCAAGCACATGACCTTCACTGGATTAAGGTCTGGTTCATACCTATGCGTTTTTTTATTGCTTTTTGCAGAAACGCACTACAGTTCATTTAACATGGTTTCCTATGGAACACATTCACATCTAGGCTTTTTTCAACAGCTGCGTTTTTTGGAAAGGGTCAGAAACTTTTTTAAAAAGCAAAATGGTGCTTTTTTTTCATTCAATAGACTTCAGTGGAGAGGCTGCAGAAAAGCATGTAGTGCGTTTTGCCTCGATTTTGCTGCGTTTTTTTTACACAACTTGCATTAGGCATTTTTTAATCTGCCCAACAACAAATTGGCCAAAAAAAAAGCATAAATAAATGCAAAACGCAAATCATGGCAAAATTGCAGTAAAATTTTGTGTGCAAAAACGCAAGACGTACAGCAAAAAGCACTGCAGAAATGGATCAAAAGCAAACTGCATAGATGCGAGCCGAGCCTTAGTATTCCTAAATAACAGATTTAAATAAGAACTTTGCCTAAGTATATTGTTAAACGGACTTTTGTTTATACATTCTTTATTAATCTTGTACTTGTGTGATTATTTGTCAGATATTTGTCAGATATTCATTACTTGCTGATTTTGCCACTACACATTCATTATTTTATTTATTCATTATATTCATTACAGGTATAGCACACCTATTTTCTATTTGAGTTTATTTGGTCCTGTATTCATATAATTAGTCTTAGACATGTGCACACTGAAATATTTTGTTTCGGAATTTCAATTTCGTCCGAAAAATGAATTTATTTGGTTGCTCCCGAAATTAGTTTTTATTTATTTTGTTTAGTTGAAAAATGCATTCCTACGAAAATCCAAATTAATTAAGGTTTAATCTGTGAATTGAAGCTCATGGTGTCTGTCGGATGTTCTAAGAAGATTCGACGAAGCAGCTAAACTGTACGATTTCCGATCGAATGCTCCACCCACAAGCTATAGTAGAATTCTAATGTTGTTTGACTAGTATTAATTATAATTAATATTACTAGTCATACAACATTAGAATTCTTCTATAGCCTATGGGCGGAGCATTTGACCGCAACTGTCCGCTCGCACTGATCGTATGTTTTTGATTCCATAGTTATTAAAAACTGCATATAAACATTTATTTTGCTTTCTTAATAACACTTCTTATCTTAAATCTAAATATGTTAAATACTTAATATACAGTAGCTATTACTCATTTTAGAATCACATTGGCACATCAGTGTAATTAGATGCACTGTCCGCCCCCAACCTATTTAAGCTTTGCGCATGGAGGAGGAATGGACAGAACCTATGACATCACAATATTCCTGCATACACATGGTTCAATGACTAACTGGCGTCATTACACATCTGAGCTTTGATCATCAACAATATTACACATTACCGTGCCCACGTTCACTGATTATTTTGTGTATAATGTGTATAGCTTCTAAGATCAACAATCTTCTTGTATTCTAGTACACTGTAAGTCTCCAAATGCTATTTTTGCTAAACAAAAGCAAGCATGCCAGGAAAAAGCCACATGCGATGCAAAAATGAAAAACAGCTTATTAATATTCTTATACAGAATGGGTGAAACTTATAGTAGTTTGATGCAGACAAATAAATGAATAAATCATGTAATTTGTGTAATATGTTTACTTCCCTATTCATATTTTCCTGAAATACACCAATCAGGAAAATACCGCAGGAAGTAAACATATTACTGTCACGTCTACTCAAATGCAGGTGGTCAGACACTATAGCTGTTTACTGTGTTCTTCACCTATAGTTAGCCCCCTTTCTCATAAGGCAAGCAGGCCTACCGGTACTCGGTTGCCCCCAGGTCTTACACACAATGCTATAGTGCCTGGCTACCATGCTGAGCAAAGCAAACAGGTACTTGTGATTGGCAGACAAGCAGAGTGGTTCTATGACAGTCCAGGTAAAAGGCAGGCTGAGCTCAGTGAATAGTTCAAAACCAATCTAGCAGAGCAGGGCAGACAGACAGGGGACTTGATCAGGAATAACACACGTATCACTCTCTATCACAAGCATACGAGTGAAGGTTTGACTGGCTTATAACAGGTTTGGTTTGCCCTCAGAGACTGATAACATTAATCACCTTGCAGGTGGACAGCCAAACAAGGAGAGTGCCATAGCCAAAACCCGAATGCTGGAATGAGGAGCAGGAGCATTAGACACTCCTGACAATTACATAAATTACAGGGATTATTTGAGACAGCTGTGTGAATGCTTGAAACATTCACATAGCAATTTTTTTAAATAGACCCCTAAAAATGTTATCTGTGCTCTACTGCATGTGTTAATTTTAAAACAACGTTTAACCAATCATTTTTTTGTGTGTTAATTCTTACCAGTCTGCTTTACTAGTGGCATGTAGGGATGGGCCGAACACCCCCCCCCCCGGTTCGGTTCACACCAGAACATGCCAACAGGCAAACCCTATTGATCTCTTAAGGACCAGCCGCAATTATACTGCGGCAGGTTGACTCTCCTGGGTGAATTGCAATTACTGTATACGTCGGCCATTTTAAAAGCTGTAGGGGGCGCGCACGCCCGCAGCGTGACGCCAAAGCTGATGCACATGGCTGGCAGTCGCAGTGCCCGCCAACCACACGTGATTGTTCCTCACAGAGACAGGACGGAGATCTGTCAATGTAAACAGACAGATCTCTGTTCTGTCAGGGGAGGAGAGACAGATCTGCTGCTCCTAAAGATTAGGAACAGCATTGGGTCTCTTCCTCCAGGCAGTCTCATCCCCCTACAGTAAGAGCACACATGAGGGAACACATTTAACTCCTTGATCACCCCCTAGTGTTAACCCTTTCCCTGCCAGTGACATTTATACAGTAATCAGTGGCTATTTTTAGCTCTGATCACTGTATAAATGTCAATGGTCCCAAAAAAGTGTCAAAAGCGTCTGTCAGGAAATGTTCCATCCGCTAGTAATATCATTTGGCGTGCAGTACTGAGGTCCACCATCAGGTGTCTCCTGGCAGTTTGGAACTATCAGGAGAGCTTTTCCCTGCTGATGTTATGTCATTTTTGGGCCGCAGTACTGGCGTCCACCAGCGGATGGATCCTGGCAGTGTGGAGCAGACAGCACTTCCTACAATCAGGTGTCACTTGAGGCCAATTATAGGCCTATAAATACCCAGCAAGCACTCACATGTTTGCCTTGGTTTCGTCCTTGCGCCCTGACCTGCTAGCTTGTGATCTGATCCTGATTCTGAACCTGTTCCTGTGCCCTGAACCTGTGACCCGTGTATCTGATCCTGTCCTGATCCCTATCCTGTCCCACCTGTTCCCTGGCTTCCATGCCCTGCAGTCTGTTCCATCCATCCTCTCCCTGTCCTGTGTTCCTTACCCCATCTGCTGATCTCCCTGTGTATGACCTTAGCCTGGCTTACGTTTATGTTTCTGGAACATCCCCTGTCCATCTGCTGATCTGCTGTGTATGACCCTGGCCTGGCTATTGTTTATGATCCTGGTATTTCCCATTTATTGTACTTATCGATCCGTTGTTATTTGTGGGTCTCTGTCTGTTGGTTGGTTATTGCACTGTGTCATAGGTGGTTGTACTTATATTATTCACTTACTTTAATAAATCATTTATACTTCACTTATACACGTCTGGGTTTCCTCTGTTGCAGTCCACACAGTTCTGGTCTTATCTGGTACATGACAGTAAACCAAGGTCATCTCTGACCAGAAGTGGCTACACAGAGGAATCATCTTGGTTCAGGTTGCTTGCTGCAATGAATTCTGATGTGATTGGTTATTATGCTCTGCTGGAATCAGAGAGTAGTGAATATCTCCGCCAGACACTGAGGGGGTGGACCAGTGATCAGCTGCTAGAGATCATTCGTTTTGCTCACTCCTGGGTTGATCAGGGCTGTATGCTGGTTGGGGATGTTTAGCCTTTAATTCAAATCTGCACAGAGCTGGCTTTGCCCTGCATCCCAGAGGGCCAGGATGATTTGTCTCCCCCTTTCAGTATTAATCAGGTCACATCACTGGTATGGCTTCTGGAAGATGGATCACGTTACTTTTTTGAACATTACACAGCCTGTTCCCAACAGATGATAAAAGAGTGTGTTGATTGTGTACAATCGCAGTATGTAACTTGCAACCACTACTTGTAGCATGGTCCAGTATTTTGAAATCAGTCCCAGCTAGCCCACAACAAACCATCTCTGCTGCCAGACACCTGCCTGCCGAAGAGTCTTTTTCCTCTTCACCCATGGCAACCTCTGTTTCAGCCCAATATACCCTGCTTCCCACCAAATATCAATACCCTGTCTCTACCCGCTGCACTTATCCTGCCTTTAACCCACCTGCCTCTTCTCTGCTACCTACAACTTCTCCACAAGAACTTCCTCTGGCCGCTGCTCCCTCTTCCTTGCCATATCCCAGCCCTTCTCTTCAGTACGCCTCACCTCCTACCTACAGTCCTGCAGTCACCTACAGATCTCCAGCAGTTAAGCCAAAGAAGAAACTGAAGTTCTTTCCAACCCACATGATCCTGCCAGTAACCCAACCTGCCTCCACACCAACCAACCTGCTCCAGTCTGCTTGCATGCCAGCTGAACCTGGTAACCCACCTGATTCTGACAAACCTCTGCCTGCTATCTAGCCAGTGTCTCAGCCTGATGTGTTCCTGCCTGCTCCTCAGCCTGATGAGCCTCTGTCTGCTGCCCAGCCTGGTGTGTTCCTGTCTGCTGCCCAGCCTGACGTGCCTCTGTCTGCTGCCCAGCCTGATGTATTCCTGTCTGCTGCCCAGCCTGATGTATTCCTGTCTGCTGCCCAGCCTGATGAGCCTCTCTCTGCTGCCCAGCCTGATGTGCCTCTGTCTGCTGCCCAGCCTGATGTGCCTCTGTCTGCTGCCCAGCCTGATGTGCCTCTGTCTCTTGCCCAGCCTGATGTGCCTCTATCTCTTGCCCAGTCTGATGTGCCTCTGTCTGCTGCCCGGCATGATGTGCCTTTGTCTGCTGCCCAGCCTGATGTGCCTCTGTCTGCTGCCCAGCCTGATGTATTCCTGTCTGCTGCCCAGCCTGATGAAAAATGTAATAGTAGACCCGCGCAGTGGAAATGGATAAGAATAAATGTAAACTTCAGATAGGTTGGAACTGCTGCCCCCCAGAATGCAGTCACCACATGGAGTGGAAACACCTAGATTAAATACTTCAGGGATGGGTGTGGCGCTGTTCCTATAGTGCCCTGTGATGTCTTGTTGTGTTCACCTCTCTTTAGGTAAAAAAAACTAATAATCGTGGTTAAAAAAAAAAAAAAAATATAGATATAAAACAAACAGGATCACATTCATTATATAGTATGAAATAGTGCTTGTTACTAATCTTGGCGTGTGTGAAGTAATCACAAATGCGTAAAATCAGGAGAGGGGGGGTAGGGGGGGAGATTGGGGGTGGGGGGAAGGAAGAGGGAAGGGGGGGAACTGATTGCTTAAAGATACAACGTTATATGGAGATCATCCAAATAAAGTGCTCATGTGCAAAAAATATTAACATAGAAGTCCGTTTATAACAGTGATTTTCGTTCTTTTAATTCCCTTGGTGATAATATCCTTAGTTATATTAATAAAGGTGCTGTTTAAATCCTGTGCTCTTAATGTGCGAACACTCACCAACTATCTTCACCCCTGCTGGGGTATCAGGCAGTCACAGTCTATGCCACTGTGCGGCAGTTCCTGGCAGTCTCAGGATCGTGGCATGTCACATAAAAAGAGAAGGGATGCCCATAGCGTAAAACCGTTTTAAGAGAGTTTATTTATAGGCAAACAAAGCGGTACTCACAATTTAATAGTGCATAGTATGCAAGAAAAAAGATTTTCCGGTTAACCATCAGCAGTCCTGTGTCATTTGGGAAGCACAGATTAGGCCACGCCCTATGCGTTTCGTCATTGGACATCTACGTCTGCTGCCCAGCCTGATGTGTTCCTGCCTGCTGCCCAGCCTGATGAGCCTCTGTCTGCTGCCCAGCCTGATGTGCCTCTGTCTGCTGCCTGGCCTGATGTGCCTCTGTCTGCTGCCCAGCCTGATGTGCCTCTGTCTGCTGCCCAGCCTGATGTATTCCTGTCTGCTGCCCAGCCTGATGAGCCCATGTCTGCTTCTCAGCCTGATGAGCCTCTGTCTGCTGCCCAGCCTGATGTGCCTCTGTCTGCTGTCCAGCCTGATGTGCCTCTGTCTGCTGCCCAGCCTGATGTGCCTCTATCTCTAGCCCAGCCTGATGTGCCTCTGTCTACTGCCCAGCCTGATGTGCCTCTGTCTGCTGCCCAGCCTGATATGTTCCTGCCTGCTGCCCAGCCTGATGTGCCTCCGTCTTCTGCCCAGTCTAATGTGCCTCTGTCTGCTGCCCGGCCTGATGTGCCTTTGTCTGCTGCCAAGCCTGATGTGCCTCTGTCTGCTGCCCAGCCTGATGTATTCCTGTCTGCTGCCCAGCCTGTGGAGCCTATGTCTGCTGCCCAGCCTGATGTGTTCCTGCCTGCTGCCCAGCCTGATGAGCCTCTGTCTGCTGCCCAGCCTGATGTGCCTCTGTCTGCTGCCCGGTCTGATGTGCCTCTGTCTGCTGCCCAGCCTGATGTGCCTCTGTCTGCTGCCCAGCCTGATGTATTCCTGTCTGCTGCCCAGCCTGATGAGCCCATGTCTGCTGCCCAACCTGATGAGCCTCTGTCTGCTGCCCAGCCTGATGTAACTCTGTCTGCTGCCCAGCCTGATGTGCCTCTGTCTGCTGCCCAGCCTGATGTGCCTCTGTCTCTTGCCCAGCCTGATGTGCCTCTATCTCTTGCCCAGTCTGACATGCCTCTGTCTGCTGCCCAGCCTGATGTGCCTTTGTCTGCTGCCCAGCCTGATGTGTTTCTGTCTGCTGCAAAGCCTGATGTATCTCTGTCTGCTACCCAGCCTGATGAACCTATGTCTGCTGTCCAGCCCGATGTGTTCCTGCCTGCTGCCCAGCCTGATGAGCCTCTGTCTACTGCCCAGCCTGATGTGTTCCTGCCTGCTGCCCAGCCTGATGAGCCTCTGTCTGCTGCCCAGCCTGATGTGCCTCTGTCTGCTGCCCAGCCTGATGTGCCTCTGTCTGCTGCCTGGCCTGATGTGCCTCTGTCTGCTGCCTGGCCTGATGTGCCTCTGTCTGCTGCCCAGCCTGATGTGCCTCTGTCTGCTGCCCAGCCTGATGTATTCCTGTCTGCTGCCCAGCCTGATGTGCCTCTGTCTTTTGCCCAGCCTGATGTGCCTCTGTCTGCTGCCCAGCCTGATGTATCCCTGTCTGCTGCCCAGCCAGATGTATCCTTGTCTGTTGCCCAGCCTGATGTATCCTTGTCTGCTGCCCAGCCTGATGAGCCTATGTCTGCTGCCAAGCCTGATGTATTCCTGTCTGCTGCCCAGCCTGATGAGCCTATGTCTGCTGCCCAGCCTGATGTGTTCCTGCCTGCTGCCCGGCCTGATGTGCCTCTGTCTGCTGCCCAGCCTGATGTGCCTCTGTCTGCTGCCCAGCCTGATGTATTCCTGCCTGCTGCCCAGCATGATGAGCCTCTGTCTGCTGCCCAGCCTGATGAGCCTCTGTCTGCTGCCCTCCCTGATGTGCCTCGGTCTGCTACCCAGCCTGATGTGCTTCGGTCTGCTGCCCAGCCTGATGTGCCTCTGTCTGCTGCCCAGCCTAATGTGTTCCTGTCTGCTGCCCAGCCTGATGTATCCCTGTCTGCTGCCCAGCCTGATGTGTTCTTGTCTGCTGCCCAGCTTGATGTGTCCCTGTCTGCTGCCCAGCCTAATGTGCCGATGCCTGCTGCCCAGCTTGACGTGCCCGTGCCTGCTGCCCAGCTTGATGTGCCTCCATTTGCTGCCCAGCATGACGTGCCTCTGTCTGCTGCCCAGCCTGATGTATTCCTGTCTGCTGCCCAGCCTGATGAGCCTATGTCTGCTGCCCAGCCTGATGTGTTCCTGCCTGATCCCCAGCCTGATGAGCCTCTGTCTGCTGCCCAGCCTGATGAGCCTCTGTCTGCTGCCCAGCCTGATGTGCCTCTGTCTGCTTCCCAGCCTGATGTGCCTCTGTCTGCTGCCCAGCCTGATGTGCCTCTGTCTGCTGCCCAGCCTGATGTGCTCCTGTCTGCTGCCCAGCCTGATGAGCCTATGTCTTCTGCCCAGCCTGATGTGTTCCTGCCTGCTGCCTAGGCTGATGTGCCTCTGTCTGCTGCCCAGCCTGATGAGCCTATGTCTTCTGCCCAGCCTGATGTGTTCCTGCCTGCTGCCCAGCCTGATGTGCCTCTGTCTGCTGCCCAGCCTGATGTGCCTCTGTCTGCTGCCCAGCCTGATGTGCCCCTGTCTGCTGCCCAGCCTGATGTGTTCTTGTCTGCTGCCCAGCCTGATGTGTCCCTGTCTGCTGCCCAGCCTGATGTGGCCCAGTCTGAAGTCCCGGTATCCCAGTCTGAAGTCCTGGTGTCCCAGTCTGAAGATCCGGTGTCCCAGTCTCAGCCTGAGTGGCCTCCGGACGCTCCTTTGGGGGGGTACTGTCAGGAAATGTTCCATCCACTGGTAATATCTGTCATTTGGCGTGCAGTACTGAGGTCCACCAGCAAGTGTCTCCTGGCAGTTTGGAACTGTCAGGAGAGCTTTTCCCTGCTGATGTTATGTCATCTTTGGGCCGCAGTACTGTTGTCCACCAGCGGATGGATCCTGGCAGTGTGGAGCAGACAGCACCTCCTACAATCAGGTGTCACTTGAGGCCAATCACAGGCCTATAAATACCCAGCAAGCACTCACATGTTTGCCTTGGTTTCGTCTTTGCGCTCTGACCTGCTATCTGATCCTGATTCTGAACCTGTTCCTGTGCCCTGAACCTGTGACCCCTGTATCTGATCCTGTTCCCCTGTCCTGAGCCTTATCCTGTCTCACCTGTTACCTTGCATCCCTGCCCTGCAGTCTGTTCCATCCATCCTCTCCCTGTCCTGTGTTCCTTACCCCATCTGCTGATCTGCTGTGTATGACCCTGGCCTGGCTATTGTTTATGATCCTGGTTTTTCCCATTTATTGTACTTATCTATCCGTTGTTATTTGTGGGTCTCTGTTGGTTGGTTATTGCACTGTGTTATATTGGAGGTGGTTGTACTTACATTATTCACTTACTTTAATAAATCATTTATATTTCACTTATATACGTCTGGGTTTCCTTTGTTGCGGTCCACACAGTTCTGGTCTTGTCTGACAGTGCTCGATCTGTCTGCCGCAATGTTGCAGTCCTGCTAAAAAACACTGATCACCACCATTACTAGTAAAAAAAAATTAAAAAAAACACATAATAAAAATGCCATAACTCTATCTCCTATTTTGTAGATGCAAACCAATCAATATATGCTTATTGCTATTTTTTACCAAAATATGTAGAAGAATACTGATTAAGAAATTATTATTTTTATGGGGGGGGTATTTATTATAGCAACACGTAAAAAATATAGTTTTCTTTCAAAATTGGCACTCTTTTTATGTTTATAGCACAAAAAAAAAATGCATAGGTGATCAAATACCACCAAAAGAAAGCTCTATCTATGGGACACGAACATGGAAAATCAAAAGTGTTGATTTTAAAGGCTTATATGCAAGTTATTGCCATAAAAAGTGTATGGGGACCCGGGTAATGCCCTAGAGGACATGTATCAATGCAAAAAAAGTTTTTAAAACGACCGTTTATTCAGGAGCAGTGATTTTAATAATGCTTAAAGTGAAACAATAAAAATGAAATATTCCTTTAAATATCGTGCCTGGGGAGTCCCCTTAGTCTACCTGTAAAGTGGTGCATCTGTGTGATGTGTACAACAGTGCCGCAGCAAAATAACATTTCTAAAGGAAAAAATTTAATTTAAACTTGCTTGCGGCTATAATGTATTGCCGGATTCCAGCAATATAGATGAAAAATTGGCATGGGTTCCCCCCCAGTCCATACCAGGCCCTTCGAGGATCTCCACACCAAAATCCATACCAGGAACTTTGGGTCTGGCTTAAATTTTAAGGGGAACTTCATGCCAAAATGTAAAAAAAAAATTGGCATGGGGTTCCCCCCAAAATCCATACTACACCCTTATCCGAGCAAGCAGCCTGGCACGCCAGGAAAAGGGGGGGCGAGCGAGCGGCCCCCTCCTTAACCATACCATGCTGCTTGCCCTCAACATGGGGAGAGTGCTTTGGGGTCCAAGGGCCTTGTCCCGACAACCCTGGCCTGGTGGTTGTGGGGGTCTGTGGGTGGGGGGGCTTATCAGAATCTGGAAGCCCCCTTTAACAAGGAGGCCCCTTTAACAAGGAGGGTATGTGGTATATTGTACCCCTACCCATTCACCAAAAAAAGTGTCAAAAAGTAAAAACCACAATAGACAGTTGTTGACAATTCCTTTATTAAACAATAAAAAAAATGTAAAAAGTGTCCTGCATTGTCCATTCTGCCTGTAAAGTGGTGTATCTGTGTGATGTGTACAACAGTGCCGCAGCAAAATGGCATTTCTAAAGGAAAAAAGGGCACTTAAACTTGCTCGCGGCTGTAATGTATTGCTAGCTTCCGGCAATATAGATGAATAATCAAGGACAAAATAGGCGTAGTCCATACCAGGCGTGGGGTTACTCCAAAGCACCCTCCCCATGTTGAAGGCAAGCAGCCTGGTATGTTTCAGGGGGGCTTGTTTTCCTGGCCTGCCAGGCTGCGTTCTCGGGTAAGGGTCTGGTATGGATTTTGAGGGGGACCCCACGCCAATTAAAAAAAAAGAATTGTTTCATTTAAGTTCCATTTAAATCGATGCCAGACCCAAAAGGCATGGTATCGATTTTGGAGGGGACCCCATGCCATATATATATATATATATATATATATATATATATATATATATATATACACACACTAGACTGCCTGCACTGTATATATAGTCTAATAGTCTACACTTAATGCACTGTATATATATATATATATATATATATATATATATATATATACACATATATACATACAGTTGTGTGCATAAGTTTGGCAGGGGTAATTTCCTGTGCCTTTGTAGTGGAGTCCATCTTGTTCTGATGGTTTGAGTCTGGGCAGTCTCAGATGACTGGTACTGATGAGTGCTGGAGAAAGGAAGGTGTTGTGCTATAGAAAAAGGCAACAATGTTGGCACAGAGGGGGTCATGTCTAATGGATGCTGAGGTAGTGTCCCAACTGGTTCTAAATAAAGTTAAAAATACTTGAGACCTGAGACCAGGGTACTGGTGCTGGTATCAAACGTCCAGTGATGCCCTATATTCTGCATACGGGTTGAACTGTACTCAGCGTGGTACACTACCTCAGGGAGTCTACTGCACATCTTCCCCTGTCCTTGGAATAGATATAGCAGGGACACAAGGGCGGACCACTATTACCCCAGAAAAAAGGCTTGATATCAAACCTGATACCCCCATACATTTACAGAAACTTCCTCTGGGATTTGGGGCTGAGTTAAAAGCTGGGCTGGTAGATTTTGGACAACAGGATGAAATAGCAAATGTGCTAAGGGATGCTAAGAAACAAGCCACCATGCGACTTAACCATGATCAAAATAGATTGATCCAATTATCCCACGCTTTAGACGCAGACACTAAGATTTCCTGGTGGGAAAGTTTATTTAGGTACAGTCCTAACGCTACAGCTTTCCTAAACATTTTGCTCCATCCTGTTGTTGTCCTAATCTGTACAGCCTTATTGATTTTCCAGATACAAGTAATAATGTGCATTACTATCAGGAGAATGAATGCCAAAGCTATGAGAATGTGTACCTCAATGAGGTATCTTCTCTCAAGGAACAGAAAGGCCACTAACTCCGAAACAAATCTCTGAGGAAGCCTGATCCAATCAGACTAGTACAAAGAATTTGCGCATTTAAGAGAGGACCCTAGAACTATATTTTTCTTGTTTTTTGTTGTTCTAGGGATAAGCCTCTTAAATTTGTAGTAATAAAGTGCAGTTGGGTTTGACTAAATTCTAAAAGTTTTTGGCAACCATTGTTTTATTCTCTCCCTTTTTTAAATATTTTTTGTACCGACTTATTTTTTATTTATTTTTTTATTTTTATTTATTTTATTTTTTTTTTGTTCCTCTTTAATATTTTTTTTTCTTTGCTAAGTTGCTGCTGCAACAGCTGCAATGTATTATTTTTCAAGGCACTTTATAATTTTATAATAATAACTTTATAATTTTTCAGGACAGTTATATATTGCTTGTTTGTTTTTTTAAATGCAGATTCAATGCTCTTTGACATAAAGTGCTGGGTTGAAGCAGCATTAAACCTGTATGTTTGTTTTTTTTTTTTTTTGCTTATTTTATTTTTTTTGTCTTCTTTCTCATTCCTACTTTCTTTGTTTCATATTCTTATCTTTAATTACTTTAAGTGATGGTACCAGTCCATTAGCTGATAATGTTCTAACTTCTTCTATATCTTTAAAAGTAAATGTATTAGTCTTCTGGAACTTTTGTTTGAATATCAGAGATGAGCTGTGAATTGTAAGGCTTTACCATTTCTGCCTGACTCCGTTTTTATGTCTTAACGTAATTCTACCTCCCCTAGTCTGCCTACTGCTTTAACCTGAGCCCCGTGAGCAGATGTGGTGAACCCAGGGAGCTGACAATAGCAGGCAGTGTTGACTATCCCTACCATCAAGGGCCATGGATGATACTGGCTGTTGCTCGGACTCTGTTCCCTGTGGGGAGCCCACTTTTACTCGTCCACATTACACCCCCCTAAGTATTTAGTCTTAATGGCCACACCGCTGCTCCTGTCTGGCATTCCTCAAATAACTGTACACTGACGTTCTCCTCTTTTTTTTTTTGTATTCATGCACAACTGTCTGGAGGCCCGTGCAACCACCACCGGAAGACAACCAAGTCATTTCTTGAGACAAACGTGCCATGAATAAGACTCTCCTGAACTTTCCTTCACCATGCTGAAAAGTGCTGTCTCGCAGCCCGATCCAGTCATCATTACACCATATCCGCAAGTTAAAGGACTAGATATGCCAGGATCCCGCCATCAATGTTGGAGTTCCGTTCTTCCAAAGCAGGGGGGCAATGAAACATTGCAGTAAAGACACTCATGGTTTGGATGTGAAGTCCCAAAGGCACCAGGATTTCTTTGCTGTCTCAAGTTTACCTTGATGGGTTCCGGCATGTTCTAGAAAGGAAGAGGAGACCGCAGTGGTGGTGGTGGGTAAGGGTCAGGGCTTCTTGCGGTTGTGGGTGAATACAAAATTATTGAAGGAGGACATGAGTTCAAGAATGAACTTCAGGGGGGACTGTGGTGGAGATTTTGCAATCCATATTTATATCTTAAGGGGAAATCTCTAATAAAAGGACTATATTTTGTGATATCAGGTTGAGCCCAGCTTAGATTTTTCCTGGTTCTCAAAAGCTGTTGAATGTTTTAGGCAGGTGATAATTCACCACCTGGTTGGGGGGTCTTTTGACATGCTAATTTATATTGAGATCAAACAGGGCTAACTGGTTAAAGGCAGACTCAGAGGCACCAGAAAGTCTAATGTTTAAGCATGATGTTTAACTGGGCTTGAAATTACAGCCAATCAGAAGTTGAGGCAACTTAACCAATGAACCTTAGGTTTCAGGGGTAGCCAATCAGGATTCAATGCCACTTCTGAACCAATGAGGTGATCCTGAGTTCTGATTGGTGGGAGTGGGTTATTCTAACAACATAAAACCAAAAACCTAGAGATGCTAGTTCGCTTGGGCTCACAGTCTGGATGAAAGATGGCCACACGTAAGACCTCTCTATACAATGTACTTGTATTATCTCTTATGTCTCTTTTCTTCCCTAATCTTTTCTTTCGTAGGATTTTGCCTTAATACATTATTAATCTCTTGATAGCATGGGTATGACCATTATAGCAATATTTATTATCATTGGTAACATTGTTGTTTTTAAGGTTGTATCATTTATGTTACAGGTGCTAATCTCATATTAATACAAGTTTCTTTTCTGTACAATAGTAATGCCGCGTACACACGAGCGGACTTTACGGCAGACTTTGCCCGGCGGACTGGATTTCGTCAGACAATTCGATCGTGTGTGGGCTCCAGCGGACTTTGTTTGCTCAAAAGTTGGACGGACTTAGATTTGAAACATGTTTTAAATTAATCCGTCGAAATCGAGTCCGGTCGAAAAGTCCGCCGTCTGTATGCTAGTTCAACGGACAAAAAGCCACGCTAGGGCAGCTATTGGCTACTGGCTATGAACTTCCTTGTTTTAGTCCGGTCATACGTCATCATGTACGAATTCGACGGACTTTGGTGGATTGTGTGTAGGCAAGTCCATTCATTCAGAAAGTCCGTCGTAAAGTAAGTTTAAAAGTCCGCCGGGCAAAGTCCGCCGTAAAGTCCGCTCGTGTGTACGCGGCATAAGTTTAAATAAATTAGATTGTTACCCTTTTCGCACAGGTATCATTCGTCCTTAAATTAATGGGTTGATTCATATATAGATAAAAGGTTTTAATCACTTATGTATCATTAAGTATATAAGTGAGGTAGGTATAAATATAGCCTTGTCAGTAGCTCACACATCCCCAAAACATCAGTGATCCACCTCCATACTTTTCATCATAGACCTTGTTGACTTCTCTCCAAATTTAGCATTTATGGTTGTGGCCAAAAAGCTCAATTTTGGTCTTATCACTTCAAATGACTTTGTGCCAGAAGGTTTGAGAATTGTCTCTGTGCTGTTTGGTGTATTGTAAGAGGGATACTTTGTGGCATTTGCGTAGTAATGGCTTTCTTCTGATGACTCGACCATGCAGCCCATCTTTCTTCAAGTGCCTCCTTATTGTGCATCTTGAAACAGTCACACCACATGTTTTCAGAGAGTCCTGTTTTTCACCTGAAGTTATTTGTGGGTTTTTCTTTGCATCCCGAACAATGTTCCTGGCAGTTGTGGCTGAAATTTTTGTTGGTCTACCTGACTGTGGTTTAGTTTCAACAGAACCCCTCATTTTCCACTTCTTGATTAGAGTTTGGCATTCTCGATTCCTTGGATATCTTTTTATATCCCTTTCCTGTTTTATACAGTTCAACTACCTTTTCCCGCAGATCCTTTGACAATTCTTTTGCTTTCCCCATGACTCAGAATCCAGAAACGTCAGTGCAGCACTGGATGAAAGATACAAGGGTCTGTCAGGAGTCCAGAAACTCATTGACCTTTTATACACACACACTAATTAAAAGCAAACAGATCACAGCTTAGGATGGTTACCTTTAATAGCCATTCAAACCCTTTTGTGTCAACTTGTGTGTAAAATTACCAGGGTATGTAAACTTTTGATCAGGGTCATTTGGGTAGTTTCTGTTGCCATTACAATTTAAAAAGTGTAAACACAGTTGTTTGATAATAAATGGTTTCAGCCAAACACTATCCATGAGCGAAAGAAATGTTTTTGTGTTATCATTCATATTCTCTGAAAAATGCCCAAGAAATCATAAATTCTGCCAGGGTATATACTACACTGTATATATATTAATACATTGCCTGCACTGTATATATATTCTACACTGACTACACTGTGTGTATATATATATATATATATATATATATATATATATATACATATACACACACACTAAACTGCCTGCACACCACTAACTAACCTGCCTAATCTAGGCACTCTGCCTTTGGCATGGCTTTCATAGCAGATGGCACTGTAATTGGCAAAAGCATGCAGGTCAGGTGTATGCTTTGGCCAATCAACAGCCGTCAATACACTGTGAACTCTATTTAAAGTTGTCTATCTGTATTATTTCAGAAAACACAGCAGACAGAGCCATTTTCTACTTTTCACATTTTTTCTGGCTATGCTTATCTGCTTTGCTCAATAACTCTTGCTGAATTTCCATGCAGGGGAATGAGTCAGAGCTTCAACTCATCTTCCTACCCTACCCACTTTTTCTACCCAATCCACAATTTCAGTCTGGAAACCCTAATAAAACGGTCACCCTCGCAAACTTGAGCAATCCATAGAACTACCAGATACCCAGTCATAAATAGGTCAGTTGTAGGGAATGGCCAATACACATTTCTGCTAGACTTATTAGCAGCTAAGACTATAAAACTTCAGCATATTTCTTAACTCATGAATTAAAAATAACACTGCCAGAATTTACCTCCCTGAGTTAATTTGTAGTGTTTGAGTCCAAACAAAACTACCCTAGCAGTACTGGGAGGAGAATCAGTCCAATTCCACTCCTAGGCATACTGGGCATCCAAAACCTGTAACATTTCTATTCATTTTGAAGCTAAATTCTGGCTAGACAATAATCTGCTTGTTAGCAAGCTGTACCTGATGGGTATTCAGAGATATGAATACCTATAGAAAACTGTATCTAGGACATAGTCATAAACATAGTGATATTCCAGAAACCAATCCTCAGATGCTTAATTAGTCAGATGGCCTCTGTCAATATTCCTTTGATACCAGAGAAATGGGAATGCCAAGACATTTTGACAGCTCTCATTTTACCATCAACTAAGGAACACCTAATCGGACTTGAGAGAGCCACTGTACAGTTTTTGTTTATTCATCGGATTCTGAAAACCATGAGACCCCTTTCAAACTGGGGTGCTTTGCAGGCGCTACAGCGCTAAAAATAGCGCCTGCAAAGTGCCCTGAAAGAGCCGCTGCTGTCTTTCCAATATCAAAGCCCCGAGAGTGCTTTCACACTGGAGCGGTGCACTGGCAGGATGCTAAAAAAAGTCCTGCTAGCAGCATCTTTGGAGTGGTGAAGGAGCGGTGTATACACTGCTCCTTCACCGCTCCTGCCTATTGAAATCAATGGGGCAGCGCGGCTATACTGCCGGCATAGCGCTGCTGCAGCAGCGGTGGTTTTAACCCTTTCTCGGCCTCTAGCGGCTGGACAGCGACGCAAAATTGACGGTAAAGCTCCGCTAAAAATAGTAGCACTTTACCGTCGACGCACCCACCACCTCAGTGTGAAAGGGGCCTAACATTGTTAAGTAGTCTTCATTTTCAACTCCTTTTTATCTCTCTGTTGCATTATTGTCTCTTTATCTCTTTGCAACACTCTTTTTATATAAATATTTTATTTGCACCACTTTGACCTTTTCATTATTAAACCCTATTTTGAAATGTGTAGACATTGTCTCTAAGGCTTTTAATGCAAACTAAAAGAATCCCTGTCTCTTTAAGAGTGCTATTGTATATGATAAACCTCTAAATATACCTGTCTGTGGTGACAGTGTGTGTACAGATGTTTATTTTTCATAATTGTTCTTGTTAATATTGTAAAGGGTTGATAGGCCCAAAAGCTATCCGGTGACAGCTTGGAGTTTAAAGGGATAATTGATTATTTAATTTAACCTAGTGACAATAACTCTCAGGCTGTTGGCACCTAGATTGTGGGCCCGCAAACTGGAAAATTTTTGTGCAGGGAGCAGCTGAGAGTGGCATTGTTACGTTGGCAGACCCAGCTCACCGGGATTCCACCACTTCTCATTTAGCCATGTTCAACACGAGGTTCCCCAGGTATAGGGTACCCACCTAATAAGCTGCAAAGAGACTCACTCCATGTTCTTCTTTTTCTCGCTTTTACTGAACACGAGGAATTTAACTTAACTAATTAAGCAGGAATGTCTTCAGATTCATGAAGAGCACACCATAAATTCATTTAACGCCTAAATTTGTTGCACTTAGTTCTATCCCCAATCCACAACAGTCTTTAACATATATGCCTTCAACTACCCTGGTCTGGCCCACACAGCGGTGAGGAGAGTTTTAGCATTCCCCAGAGGGGGAAACTATTTGTCTGGTGTGCTACATGGTCTGTGCTGGTGAGGCTTTTGGATTCCCATGAATGACTTAATCAGCAACATGTGTCCTCTCAGTTTTCTCTCTCTAATCCACCACCAATGACATTTAGCTCCTCCCCACTCTCCTATTTATATAGTGCTCACCTAAACAGGTAGAACCCTAGTGCCTAAACTAAGGAATGCCTCTCAACCCAAAGGACATACAACAGGTTCCTACATGAAGGCGTCTTTATGCTCTCTCTTTAGAAAACATCTGGTGTGCTATAAGTCTTCCAAATTGGGTGCACCCTGTATTAAATGTGTATCTGTAAATTAAAGATTTTATATACACATTAGATAAAATAAATTAAATTAAACATTAAGGACAATTACCTGAAAATGGATTAGCCGATTCCAGCTAGGAGTCCCGCTGCTAGTGTCAGCTGGAAATAATTTAGGACTTTAGTGTACTTCTCTCTGAGACCAACTCTCATATGTTTCCCCATTAACAGATGGTAATATTTAAGAGTCTTTGTTTGATTGGTCATTAGTAAATATAAAAATAGGACAGGCATTCCAATGTTGATAAAAGATAGGTACATTTCTCTCCACCAGGAAACAATCCTGTTTGAATGATGAAGTATACACACATTGAATGGTGTGTACACTTGTGTAAAAGCAAAAACAAAAATCTTATTCATGTGTACCAACTAGGTATTCATAAGATTATCTCTGATAAGGATACTTATGTAGGTGTGATTTTCTATCAGTCTCTCTGTCATGTTTGCTTCCCAATAGGCATCTTTTTCTGTGATATTCTCAGAGGTGAAATGTTTGTTCTGTCATGACTTAACATATTCCAGTTTCTTTATCTAAGACAACACTAACTTTCCACATAAAGGACTAAAATGACTGTTGAAGTGTGGCATCTTGTAAGAGTTATTAACCTTACAGCTGAGCTCTATTCTTTGTGTTTCCTTAGAAAACATACACTTAATTGCAGTACTAAGTGGTATCAATCACAGCCATTAAATGTATAGTACATTTTTTTCTTGGTGCTATATAATTTAAATGATTTATATACTTCAATTATTTTAATTGTGATAAATATAACAGCACCCTCACCAAAGTAGCCCACTCAGGAACAAGTCATTTCTTTTATAGTCTTTTTATTTTGTTAACATGAGAGACATATTATAATTTGACTATTTCAGTGACAATCCTGGTATTTGGCAGCAGTCTTCAATCATATGCAAGCAAAAATACAGATTTTTTTGTTTGCTTTGAACATGATTGGTTGTCCACAGTGAGTACAACTTTATCTTTATCACCAGTCTAACTGAACACTCACTTTGCAAAGTGAACAGTCTCTACCCCTTTAGTAAATCAATCCCATGGAATAGGTTGTTTTTTTATGGAGTTCTATGTCTTAATGATGTCCACGTAAAAGACCATTTAATATGTGTTCTCGAAAATGAATGTTTTACATTCCACCCATGTGGTTTCATCTGTTTTTTCTGCACTGTAAAACATTTACTAGCCTTTGGTGATGCTGACACTCAGCACTATTGCAAAGTTTATTGTAAAGAAGCGCGTCCAAATCATTTTCTAACAATAAAATTCCTGAGTGGATATCCGTAAGAGAGTAAATAACATTAATGACCTTTATCCCTGTATGCACTTTTCATTTGTCTTCCATTGCTATCATCTGTCATTTACAAGTTCATTCCCACTATTGCATCCAATTATCCTCACTTCAGTGTTATCGAAAGTGATGTATCACTCTTCTCCAGTCCTAGTATAGCATAAGAAGGGAGTACAAAGGAAAGAAGCCAAACATTATTTTTAAATTTTTTTTCCAGCCACATAAAATAATGGAATACATTTCTGTTAGTAAACATATCCTTATACCAGAGCTTCAAATCATTCTGACAAAAATGACCAGACCCCTGTAGGATTGCTTTTGACCTAGGGTACATCTACTGGATAGCGCAAGTACAGAGATACACAAAGCATTAGCTTATCTCTACCTACTCATGAGAAATCGAAAGAAATTGAACAAAGATTTTTTAACCTGTCTAATCAATATCTCAGTGAATAGTGATTATCTGTTTTAACTTGTGTGTTAATTTGACACATTGGGGTTGATTTACTAAAGAAATAGAGTACTTTTTTATCCAGGTTTAACAAACTGTGTGTTAAATACTTATTCTTTCGAGGAAGGATTAAAAAAACAAAACAGGATTTTGTCTTGTAAATGAATGATTAAATTGGACCTGGCTTCCATTTGCTAAGTGAACTTTAACATTGCTGAATGAGAACTGCCTACTCCTAAAGACCTATTCACATTTGTCCATTTTTAAGTAGCAAAACTCATGTTTTTTGCTGCATTAAAATGCATGTTAAGTAGAAATCCCACTCTTCCCTATGGGTCTTGTACACATTTATGCATTGCAGTTTTGGACTGGTTCACATTCCTTTATGGTAAAAGGCCTCATTTTAAAGAGCAGGAAGTGACTGTTCTGGGCAAGGTTCTGGGTGGCAGTGCCTTGTGCAGACAGAGCACTGTTTATATATTTTTTTTACTTTATTGAAATTTTGCAGTGTGACAATTCTTTCACTTCTATGCACCACTGCATAGAAGTGAATGAGAGACATTTTTTTCTAATTTTAGAGTGGTGAAGAATTAGAAGTCCTGTTTTTTTATTGCTGTCCAGGACTCTCCAAGGATCTCTTTAAGAGTTTTTTTTCCTGCCCTGCTAATAATGGATTAATTACACAAGACATGAGGGAAAATCTGCAACATGGACATGTGCAGAAACAAAAATCTGTCAAGGGCTCTAGCCTTTTCCTACTTTTCTAATTAAAAACATTTATCCCTGTCTGTGTTGCTCTTGGAGAGTTCTCCTTACTTCCTGTGTGGTAAATCTGAGTCCTAGATAGCAGTAAAAAGCTTACCTTTCCCCACTTTACTCATAACTAAGAATTTTTTTTTGTTGGACATAAACTTAACTATTTTTCTGAATTTAGAACCTACCACTTCTGTATGTGTGTAAGGGTTAGTAAACACAAGTGACAGATGGACTTGGTTTTATAATTTCTGAGTTAGCTAAGTTGACATCGTACTTCTATTGACCATCAGACACTTCAGGCACTGCCCTTTCCAGCAAGCTTTGAAGCAAATGCTTTCCGGACTGCTCATGTGTATTGAGCCATTAGGCTCAATACATGCTTTCAGTCTCAGCATCAGGGAAGTGCTCTGGAATTGATTACACACAAATTCATCCATATATGCAATGGAGACACCAGAAACGCTCTCTTTTTCTTTGAGAGTGGCATCTACCATTCTAAAAGGGAACAACAGTGGAGATGGGGTACTGGTATTCCTTATGAGCATAGGCTTGTGCACATGGGGTAGTGACAAGGTAGTGACAGGGCAAAAAAAAAAAATGAAGAGCCCACTGGCTCAAGTTAGGCTGCTCACAACAGACAAGGCTACTCCAGCAGGTTACCAGAAAAAAGTGCATATATGGAGGGAGCACCAGACCAAAAGATAAAAGAGTCCAAATCCATTTATTGATATTGTGTTAGAAGAGTAATTACAAAAGACAGCTTCCATAAATGAGAATGAAAAAAATGGCACAGTGATAGTCAACTGACAGCTTTTGGCAATGAAATGGGAAGAAATATAAACCATTTTGGCACCAATAATATGAGTATGTAGGTGTGTAGGTTTGAAAAGAGGCTGAATCCTACAAGTCAGTAGAAAATAGATAGTTAAGGAGGACTAAACTGTGGGGAGGAGGGAGTAAATACAGGTATAGAATGATTATATGGAAAGGGTAACCTGAGAAGAAGAAAAAAGAGAGTGGTGGATGGGGAAGGAAGGAAAGGCAAGGGATGGAGAAGGGGAGTAAGCTGCAGCCCCTAAGAGCCCGTGGGGCAACCAACTAGAAATAATGTAGTAGCAATATTGTGCAATGTAAAGTGTAAATGTTATTGGCAAGCCAGGGTATCAAAATCCTCAGTTATTTATCATAGGAATCTGAGAGAATGCTGAAGAGTTAATTATTGACCGGAAACCCATCCATTCCTTGTATAAACTCTTGTTTTTTTTATACTTCCTTTTCCAGAAGTCTTCAGACAAGTCACATGACAATTGGGGTCTTCTTCAGATCCCCTAATTTGGCCCGAAGCCACTCTGAATCACTACACTGCGAGTACAGAACAGCTGTAGTGATGTTCCCTCTGATCAGGAGGTGAGCATTGCAGCCACAACTACTTTTTTTTATTTTCCCTACTGTATGTCTGGGAGTTAGCCTGGAGTTGGACTTTAATCATCTCCTTGCTCTATTTTCTGTTCTTCATTACACACACACTTCTTCCTCTTTTTTTTTTTTTTTTTATTCGATATGCCTCTTTATCAAGGAACTTTAACAAAACAAGTACATTTGAGCACAGTAGTTGTTAAAAAAGTACCTATTTATTTTTCTCGCTTTGAAAAAGCCAAGCCTAGTTTACTGTTATTAACATAGTTTAAAGCTGATGACCCACAATCTTTTATCTGAGAAATCTTGAATCTAATTAATTTGCTGTCCACAGGAAGAGTGTTTCCAATGCAGAAAAGGAGTCAAGCAGACTCTGCTGAAGCTACCAAATCAGCATTCCAATAACCTGATGTGTAACACTGCTCATTAACCTCTCCTCACTGCCCATTTTCTAAATGCTAATAAAAGACATTTTGTGCAAGCAAAGAGCTTTCCAAATGACTTTGTCCAGCACTCTGGACAGCAGCCCCAAGCAAATGAGTTAATGCAGATTTAGAGGCCAGTTACACATAAAAATAATATCATGATGTAACCTTATATACCATTACCTTTCATTTTTATCTTCATATGACAGCTTTTGTTATCCTAAAAACAAACTTTATTAGGCCAAATTAATATGGTAGGAGTAGAATGCAAACTGCAGAAATCCATAGCAACCATTTAGCAATACCCTTTCAGAGTTTTGAGCACCCTGATGAAAGATGAACTCTAATTTATTGATATTCATTACTTCATTTAGGAATGCCATTATTACATTGTTTACAGTGCACTCTTTACATGTCAGGTCATTTATTTGCAAACATTTGGCAAATCTACCTTTGCTTTGGTGAATGAGGTGCCTCTCTACAGTGTGGACTTTAATATACAGGAGCAATCACCTGTGGAGCTTGTACAGTATGCTTTGTCATTCAGAGTGCAAAAAAGGTTACACATTTTATTTATACATGTTATTTATTTCTGAAATAAAAAAGGCATATTTATAAAAAATTTAAATGAATATTAGCAGTTCTTTCTCCCAACATTAACCCTATTTAAGCACAATCAGTATACAGGTGCCCAACATTCGCTGTATGAAAAAATAAATTTGCTGAAATCAGTTTTGAGTTTTTTAGGATTCCTGAACTTAATGTCCATCTTGTAATCAGCCATGAATTCCTCCTCCGTAAGTCTCTGGGAGTGGGAACATGATCTTAACCCCCAATACTGTAGCTTTAAACGATTGGAGCGAAGCCTGGTAAAGATTAGTTAAATGTTCATTTAATACTAAAACTTTAGAATCTGCTTACAATGTTTTATGGGCATTGGGAACCAACACAGGTAACTAAAGCCATCCTGTCCTATGATGACAGATGTTTTGAGGCTGTGGTCAGAAAGATGATATTTCACATGTTTGGTGGCCCTTTCCAAACCTCATTTCCTCTTGGTCTAGAATCTTCAGCGTCATCCAGACTCCTTTATATTTCTATTTACAGAGATAGGAATGACAAATCAGCCCCAATTCTCACTGCCACACAACAAAAACATGCTGCTCTACTCATTGCGGCTAAATAGTCATTCTGTAACATATGGAAGAAGCTGAGGTTAAAATGCATGTAGATAGGTTTGCTAGGTTGTTTGGTTGGTTACTCGGCTGCCCAGATCAGGGGGAACGGGTTAATATTTCTTTCCTCCTTCTCTGATCATGTGGGCTCTTTGGGGTCCGGCTTCTCTTGCCGTGACCTAAAAAAGGGAAGAGGTCCATCCAGGTCCCAGGAGCAGCTTGTGCAAGAGAATGGGAACTTTGCAAAAACTTGCTGGAACCTGTGCTCCACCTTTGGGGCACCAACTTACTGGGATCCCAATCTCAATGGGCACCTCCACTCAAAATTTGTCAACTATGGACTTCGCCCAAAATGTTTTTACCTGTGCAGCTACACTGGGGCAGCCGCTACTAGAGTTAGTTAGGGAAAGGATTTTTACCCTGAATTTTCGATAAAAGTTGCTTCAACTGCTTTGAGGCTGGTCTGAAGTTATTCAAGGGGTGCATGTTGGGTCTTGGATTATTCCTAAAGAACCTGGGTCTGTAATACCACTATGGGGTATGTGTAACACCACTACAAAAGGTTAACTCGGCAAGGCAAGGAAGAGGAGGTAGTTGCCGTGGGTAACTGTAAGGAAGAACAGCTACAGCAACCAGTCGTTTGGCGTGGCACCTGGTTAGGTGACAGGTCCTCTGGTAGTGAGGGGGTCGCTGCCATGACTCCCTCCCTAGCTGCCCATCTCCTTTGATGATCAGGAGCAAACTAGCATTATGGAGATCTAAGACCTGATCACTAGGTACAGGAAGGAAAGAGTCAATGAGCACACATGGGGCCTCTATGTGCTCGGCGGGACCCCATTCTGTTGGTCTGAGGTTACAGAGGTACCCTGAACTGGTGGAGTGGGCGAAGGCTCTGCACGTCCCTCCTAATGCAAACATACATCAGTTACAAGTGTGTAGTTACATGGGACAAGGCATCTTACAGAGGAACGCTCTACATTACTACTGCACACAAGTGTCTCATCTCTGAATCAGGGACTGCCTTAAAGTGGATGAAAACCAGAAAAAATGGTGATTTACATATCTCATGCATGAGCCTCAGAGAGGCATTCTGTGTACTTCAGATCCCCTCCTCATTTCTTCTCCAGCTGTCCCAGGATTGGCTGCTCCATACCTCAACATGATTGGGAATGCTGAAGTCATGTGGTTACTTTTCTGGGTTTTGACTGGATGTTAGTGATCATAGCAGAAGTTTAGTGTAAGAAATACACAGGAGAAAATACATGTTGACAAGAGGAGTGTAGAGGTGGCGGAAAGTCTATTGACATCACGACTCCACCCACCAAGCTCCAGAAAACAGACCCACTAACAGAATCTGAGGTTTTTGGGTCTCATAACAGACAGAGGGGAGACATTTGGCAGGTAAGGATACATGCAGGAGGCATGTATATCCTTATAGATAACAACTATGGCAGTAGTTTAGAAAGGATGACAGTGGGTTTACATCCACTTTAATGTTTGATTCTTCTTATGACCACAGCCTCTGCCTGTTCCCTGACATTGGTGATCATGCCTTCAGGCAAGGTGTTAACCAAAGTGCACACGGGCACAGTAGACCCTGACCACATGCGTATGAACACATTTAATTCAATGAAGTTCCTGCATTCTTACTGACTCCCAACCCAGACTCCCTAAAGTTTGAGAACCCTGACTCTGTTATACTCTGCCTACCCTGGATGCAACTACTCTTAGCTACCTATAGGCCCTTGTATAAATGTTTGGATCTGAGCCACAGGGGGAACCCATGCCCTTTCCCCTCCTTCTCCATCCTTTTCATCTGTCATCTCCTGGCTCTCTTCTTCCCCTTTCCCTGTTCTCTTTTATATTTGCTGTTCCTAGCTTAGAACTTTGATACTTAGCTAGTCTTAGCTTAGGACACTATAATGGGGATGTCTGACACACCCACCTGCCAACCCCCCCACCTCACCCCATTCTTTTGGTCAGTTGATCCCCTCACCTCACCCCGTCACTCGCTCATCTGCCGACCAGCCACTTTCCCCTTCTAGGTCACTAGCAGCTTCGGCTCCTTCTAGTGTCTCCTCCTCCTCTGTGGCTACACGGTGGCTTCCCCTGGATCTCCTCCTCCTTGGTGGCTTACACGGTTGCTTCACCTATCGGCCAAAAGGGTCTTAAGACCTGTTTCCTGATTGGTCAGGAGGAGAATCAGGAAGACCATAGCGAGTATTAATTTGTTATTGTCACACAACTCGGTGGGCACAGGGCACAGTGCTCTGTTCCCCAAGCCCACCTTTTTTTTAAAGCCAATTACAGTCTCAGGCTCTAATCATGTGCTTCCAACAAAAGAAAAAAAAAACATTGAAATCCCTGTGCCCAGCACCCTACATGTGGATTAGGGGCCAGACGCATGGATTAGAGGGGCCCCTTATGAACGGGCTGCCACTGCTTCTAGCCCAGTTTTGGGATGACAGCTGATGTTTGCTTATGTTGCTGTTGTTTATAAAAAAGAAAATAAAAAGATTGCAACAGAAAAATGCATTCAGTCATGTTCAGCAACATCTGTTCTTGAATGGGAAAACATGATTATGTAACATCTACCCTATTTACAACAAAGTAAATATTACATTCCATGCTCATTTACCTAACATTCAGTGAACACATTTAAAAATACAATTTACCAAGGCTGAGATCATTTTATAAGAAAATTGCAATACCTACCTATGGAAAAACGTGAACCTATGCTTTTACAAGGGAATGGCAAACATGTAACCTTCTGCCATTCTAATAGCAGGAATTTGAAGGATACTTTGAAAAATATGTGGCACCAATGCCCAGTTACACCTACCCACCCACCATGGGAGGCAAAAAGATGGTGGTCATCCCTTTCCTTGTGAACTGGAGTTAGGGTTTCTTTGCTCCAGCCCAGTTATGACAGAATAAGCTGCTGACAGTAAGGATTTTTCAGCTGAACTTTATGCACAAAGTTAAACTAATGCCTAGATGGCTGCAGCATTGATCCAATGCTGCAGCTATTCCCCGCTGGCTCCAAGACCAAGAATCGAGCAATCACATAACTGATCATTTGGTTCTTGGTCTTCAGTAAGTAAAGTGTAGTGCCTCTGATATGCCCCTTCGGCACTCACTTGAGCGCTGAGCTGTGGAGGGGTTGAGAGCAGCTGGATCAGTAGGTGTATGGGGTAAATCTGCTCAATGAATTGGGTATTTTAGTTGTGGATATGGCTGCTGCCTCTACGCATACAATACCACCTAAGTGGAAGGTATTAGAAAATGGTAAAAAAGCAGGAGTAGTATGGCGCTGCCCTTATGGAGACAAAATGATATTTTTCTTCTTGGGAGTAAATGTGTTACCTAGTGACCTTATTCCTAAAGAATTGCTTCTAAAACCTGTATGTGTCAAAAGGTTGAATAAAAACGGTGACTGGTGACGGATTTTTTCTATTAAAAGTGAAAAATGCAACATATGGTGCTCCAATTATTCAGCAAAGGTGCATTGTGTGCTTTAAATTAGGTAATAAATTAGGTAGATAGTTGTGGATATGGATACAAAACCAGTGGAAAGTATAAAAAGGAAAAAAAAAAAAGAAAACAGGAGTAGTATGGTGCTGCCCTTATGGAGACAAAAGGACTTTTCCTTTAAAATAAACAATAGCTCTATAATTCCTAAAGTATAGCTACTAAGCCTGTGTGCGCCAAATAATTAAATAAAATCTGTGACTGGTGCTGAGTACTTACTGTTAAAGGTACAATTGCAACATAGGGTGCTTCAATTATTCAACAAAAGTGCATGGTACAACATCACTAAAGTGACCAGTGTTAAACCATAAAAATTCATACAAAATTGTGCAAATTATCCATCATTTATAGTGACTGATGTGCTGTGACCAGTATTAGTTGGATAGGAAAAGTTCAGTTTATGAAAAAACAAGTTCTTTTTAAAATGTTTTGAAGTGTTCAATCTCTGAGGGTCAAATATCTGTAGGAAAGCTTCTTATCCAGGTGCTGGTTTCTTTAATTAGTGCCTTGTCTGCATGCTCTGACAATGCTTGCACTCACCGGATTTTTCGTTCCCCTGCAGGGGTATGCACGGTCACAGTGTCTGCCACTGTGCAGCAATCAAGGATATCCCCCAAACTTTACTTGCATATTGTGGTGTAGTAATTACATGTAAAGGAAAGAAGGTATGCCCATCGCGTAAAACCATAAGAGAACTTTTATTAAAGCTTAATAAAATATATGTACTCACATTTTAAATGAAAAAATCAAGCATAGAAAAAGTTAACGAATTCCCTTTGTTAGAGGTGCTGCAAGACGTCCGTAGCCCGCCCTACGCGCGTTTCGTCGTCAGACTTCTACTGGGGTGTTCATCTTGCTGTACCTCCTGGGTTTAAATAGTGTAACCCCGTAATAAGTGCAACTATTATTGGATCTGCGGCCATTTTTGCTAAGGTTTTGAGGACCGAAGCCTAATGGGATTGTGCATTGGGTTGTTAGCGGCCATTTTCTTTGGGATATTATAGACCGAAGCCTAGAAGAACTATCCATTGAGTTCTTATGGCGGCCATTTTCTTGGGGATATTGTGGACCGAAGCCCGGGTAGTGCGCATGCACTTAGCTGTTAATGAGGGAACGTTAAAGCGGATCTTCACCCATTTTTTAAACAGCATCTCGGTGGCTTCTAAAGGCAACACCGAGTGCCATATGGAGCTTTTTTTTTCCCTACCTTACTTTATCTGTCTTTCCCTTTGTTCTGTCCCTGTTGCTGTGGGCGTGGACTTTGCGGGTATTATCCTCATATCCTTTGTTCGGCGCACTGTCTCCTGGGTCGGCGCACTGTCTCCTGGGATCTCATTGTCATTCATCCCAGGAGAGCCGCCGTGAAATCTCGCGTGATGGCAACCTGAGCTCTTGACGGAGCTCCGACTTGTGTTTACTGCGCATGCGCGAGATCGGGGCTAGAACGGGTGGTGCATGCTGGTCGATCAGCAGCACCGTATCCCGGAAGAGGATGCCTGTGGGCTTCACATGCCCACAGACAAGATGAAAACCGACAACAGGAACTTTTATAAGTTATTTTTACTACAGAAAACTGAAAGCAGTAAGCTGCAGAAACGGAACAAGTAAGTTCAAGATTAAAATAGATTAAACATTGTCAGTGTTAGAAAAAAAAATGATGTGGAGACAGTGAAACACCGCTTTAAGTCCGAGCTGTCAGCAAAGAACGTCACCGTTGACGCTCAGCCGCATTCTTTCTTCCCCCACTTCTTATTAGAATCTAAGCTGGCTTCCGGGTCGGTGACACCCCCCAGGGCACTGCTAATCGATTTTTTAGAAAAAATATATGCACATACTGGTCCCACTATTACCCTATGTTTTAATGGTTTAAACATACATGACAAAGATTAACATTTTAAACATTGTAAAAAATTAAAATTAAATGAAATAAAATAAAAGTACATGTAATATTTTAATTATATATATATATATATATATATATATAACCAGGGGAGGCTATCCTTATACCATTTTTATGTATTTATGTTTTAGAACTAAGGTTGGAAACAGTAATGGGTACTGCATTGGATAAGGGAAGAGGGTGTGTGTGTTACCCATAATCTATATATAGTTGGGGGCTTTAAATTATGTTCTGTATGTGTGCTCCTAAGTGACCCTAATTTGAATTAGAGTGGGAGTTGAGGAATTTCTTAGAAAGTTAAAGTGCATGTTTCAGAACTCATGGACAGTGAGAAATAGACAATCAATGGGACATTAAAAATAAAAAATATAGATATAATTAATTTTTTTTTTTAAGTGTTAAAAATTATAATTCTAAAAATTATAGTTCTAGAAATTTGTGAGGAAACAGTTTAGATTCACGTCTATGTTCATTCCTGCCGGTTGGAGGGTGTCCAGCAGGAAGATCCATTTGGTCTCATTTTGTGAGATTTTGATTTTTTTATTCTCACCCCTCCAATGTCCTTTAATTTAATTGATCCCATAGAATACCATACATGACGGGTCCTTATTGTGATAGTCTTTAAAATGTCTTGAGACGCTGTGTTTAGGATATCCGTTTCTGATGTTTGTTACGTGTTCCCTGATTCTAACGTGTAGCTGTCTTGTCGTCCGGCCCACGTATTGTATATGGCACGGGCATTCCAGTACATAGGTCACATGGGTACTGTTGCAGGTTATGAGCTCTTTTATGTTATATTCTTTGCCATTATTTGCTGATCTGAATGTTGTTATTTTCCTATTGGTTTTTTTGGTGCTTTTACACGGTAGGCATTTTCCGCACTTGAAAAAGCCTTTCAGGTTTTTTATTATTTTAATCTCTTTTGGTGGGTCCAGAGCGTTATGCACCAATTTATTTCTGAGTGGAGGGGCTTTTCTGTAGATGAAACTAGGCTTTTTTGGTAATATGGAGTTCAGAATTTTATCTGATTGTAAAATAGATCAGTGTTTCTTGATTATGGACTCTGTGATTTTATATTGTCTATTATAACCCGTTAAGAAGGCCATGCCTATATTTTTGTCCTTTTTCTTGGTTTTACCGGCTGGTTTTCCTTCTATTAGTGTGTTTCTGTCACCTTCTCCTATAGGTTTATTAGCTCCCTTTTGTTATAGCCTTTTTCAACAAACCTCTTGATTATAATGTCTGCTTGTTCTTCATAATCGTTTCCATTGCTACAGTTTCTGTGTATCCGCATTAATTGTCCCTTTGGAATGTTTCCAATCCATTGTGGATGATGACAGCTGCTGGTTGGGATGTACCCATTCCTGTCAGTGCTTTTAAAGAAAGTCCTAGTATTCAGATTTCCATTTTCTTTGTAAATCTGTAAATCTAGGTAGTTAATACTTTGTTTGTTCCAGCTACCGGAAAAGGAAATTCCATATGCATTGCAGTTAATTTCGTCAAAAAAGGCTTGTAAATCTCCCTCGGTACCCCTCCACACAATAACTATGTCGTCTATATATCAACGGTATAGTTTTAGGTTTTTTCTCCTTATGCAAAAAATTTGTTCCTCCTCCCATCTGTTGAGAAAAATATGGATCAGGCTCCTAGCATCAGTTAGACATTTGGGTGGATCCCGACATTATTATCAGGATCCCTGCTAATCGTGGAATGACTCTGTGAAGTCAGTTGACAGTGAATTTTAGCCTTCTGTCAGCTGAATCTGGGTCACAGAAGTGCAGAACTAAGTGCTCTCTTGTGACCCAAAGGAGAAGTGTGGCCAAAAGAGCTTTGGCCATACTTCTCCTTTAAAGAAGTAAACCTCCCTGTATTTTTTGTACCTATAGGCAAGCCTATAATAAGGCTTACCTATAGGTACTGTAAATATCTCCTAAACTTGCACTGTTTTTGGCACTACTTCCTGGTTTGTTGAGAGCCTTCTGGTTTACCAATTAAGGACAGGAGAGAGCACCTGGGCTTTTCTTCAGTGGATCAGAGATCCAGCCAAGCACTGTATGACCTCCCTGAGTAAGGGAGGTCACAGGCTTTCTGGTAAGCCTCCATTTTTATAACCCGTTAAGAAGGCCATGCCTATATTTTTGTCCTTTTTCTTGGTTTTACCGGCTGGTTTTCCTTCTATTAGTGTGTTTCTGTCACCTTCTCCTATAGGTTTATTAGCTCCCTTTTGTTATAGCCTTTTTCAACAAACCTCTTGATTATAATGTCTGCTTGTTCTTCATAATCGTTTCCATTGCTACAGTTTCTGTGTATCCGCATTAATTGTCCCTTTGGAATGTTTCCAATCCATTGTGGATGATGACAGCTGCTGGTTGGGATGTACCCATTCCTGTCAGTGCTTTTAAAGAAAGTCCTAGTATTCAGATTTCCATTTTCTTTGTAAATCTGTAAATCTAGGTAGTTAATACTTTGTTTGTTCCAGCTACCGGAAAAGGAAATTCCATATGCATTGCAGTTAATTTCGTCAAAAAAGGCTTGTAAATCTCCCTCGGTACCCCTCCACACAATAACTATGTCGTCTATATATCAACGGTATAGTTTTAGGTTTTTTCTCCTTATGCAAAAAATTTGTTCCTCCTCCCATCTGTTGAGAAAAATATGGATCAGGCTCCTAGCATCAGTTAGACATTTGGGTGGATCCCGACATTATTATCAGGATCCCTGCTAATCGTGGAATGACTCTGTGAAGTCAGTTGACAGTGAATTTTAGCCTTCTGTCAGCTGAATCTGGGTCACAGAAGTGCAGAACTAAGTGCTCTCTTGTGACCCAAAGGAGAAGTGTGGCCAAAAGAGCTTTGGCCATACTTCTCCTTTAAAGAAGTAAACCTCCCTGTATTTTTTGTACCTATAGGCAAGCCTATAATAAGGCTTACCTATAGGTACTGTAAATATCTCCTAAACTTGCACTGTTTTTGGCACTACTTCCTGGTTTGTTGAGAGCCTTCTGGTTTACCAATTAAGGACAGGAGAGAGCACCTGGGCTTTTCTTCAGTGGATCAGAGATCCAGCCAAGCACTGTATGACCTCCCTGAGTAAGGGAGGTCACAGGCTTTCTGGTAAGCCTCCATTTTTTTCTTTTGGTGATGGGTGTCATACAACGGGGTGTTTGATCATCATTTCAACATGGTTTTGCAATGGACTTTACACATGCTCTCATATGTTTTTTTCGCAGAGATCTGTACTCTTTTTATATATTGCACTGATATTTATGCTTGAAATTAATCTCTAGCTGAATTTTAGGTTTTGCACAACTGGTGGCACTTATTGCACTTTAATTAGTACATGTTTTATTTTAATGTTCGCATATTTCTTCTTTATGCAATATTTTGCTATTGATTTCCTATATTGTTCATACACTATTGATTGCACTGAATGCACTTTATTTATCTTTGCACCTGTTAAATGCATTGTGTTATATATTGTTATATATTGCAAGTATATTTTTAGCTTTGCACTCTTTTTTTTACAGGAGATATTTACTGTATATGCTGCACTCTTTATTTACAGGAGATATTTACTGTATACAATGCTGATTACATCATGAGCGCATGCGCTCTGAAGGAACGGCCGCCCGTGCCATTTCTTCAGAGCCTGTGCCATGACTAGCGTCTCCCGTGAGCCCAGAAGAAACACCGGGGAAATTGTCAGCCGTCTCAGCGGTGTGTGGGCGCTGCTGAAGGGCTTTGTTTTAAAGTAAGTATTTCATAATAAGCTAGTACGCGATGCATACTAGCTCATTATACCTTTGTCTTACAGTTTGTTTGTTTGTTTGTCCAGTGTTTACAACCTCTTTAAATCCTTGTGTATTGAGCATTAAGTACTTCTCTCGTGTACTTCTCTCCTTCAGGCTGGGTTCACACCTCCAACGGATGCGGCTCTCAACAGGGGTCCAGCGTCCCTGTTCTCTGTTTCAGGGACGAATCAGGCCCAAATTTTTGGCTGAATTCAGCCCTGAAATGAAGCCAAAGACGCACAGGAACGTCTTTGGCTCAGTTTCAGGGCCCAATTCAGGCAAAAATTCGGCCCTGATTCGTCCCTGAAACGGAAAACAGGCACGCACCGGACCCCTGCCGTGAGCCGCTCTGCAGCCGCAATGGAGATTTGTGAACTGGCTCCATAAAGAGCCAGTCACAATCTCCTGTCATTTGAATTGAATTGGAAACCGCATCAAATTTGCATAGGTGCGAACCCAGCCTCAAGCTATTCTTTTTATATAGTATAAAGCACATAGGATACATGTCATGAGCTTTTTCTTCATCAGGGGGTTCTTTAAGCAGTTCCCGATTACAAAAAAAAAAATTCTTCTAAAAAACCCAGGATGGTGTGTTTAAATTAAAGAGTACATAAAAATGAAAACCCATTGCAATCCAGAGCATGCAATAAACAGGTTTCACTCAGTTTTTGCACTTCACCGGCATATAAACCCCAGCACTCAAACGCAGCTTAGCTGAAACTGACAATCATTTTAATAAGTTATGACACAGCTCTGGGACTGACTGGAGACATTCCACAACTAAATGACTTTAATTAGAAAAATACTTGTAGGAACCCAGTACATTATATCTCCTTTATCTAATGCCAACAATGAAGACATAAATGTATCCTTGTGTGAAGTCACAGAGCTGGCCTAACAAGAGGTGTTAAATATTATTTTGGAAAATAAACTGTTCAGCTTCAAGGATATCACAGAAATAAAGAAATAAAGTGCCTTGAAAAAGTATTCATGCCCCTTAAAATTTTCCACATTTTGTAATGTTACAACCAAAAACGTAACTGTATTTTATTGGGATTGTATGTGATAGGCCAACTCAAAGTGGCACATGCCTAACTTAAATCTAGTGGAACCAATTGCCTTAAGAAGTCACCTAATTAGTAAATAGAGTCCACCTGTGTGTAATTTAACCACATCAGCCCCAGAAGAATTTACCCCCTTCCTGACCAGAGCGTTTTTTGCGATTCAGCACTGCATCACTTTAACTGACAATTGCGCGGTCGTGCGGCGTTGTACCCAAACGAAATTGCCGTCCTTTTTTTCCCATAAATGGAGCTTTCTTTTGGTGGTATTTGATCGCATCTGCGGTTTGTATTTTTTGCACTATAAACAAAAAAGAGTGACAATTTTGAAAAAAACACAATATTTTGTACTTTTTGCTATAATTGGAACCATGGCATTAATACAGTGGTCAGTGCGATTAAAAATGCATTGATTACTGTAAAAATGTCACTGGCAGTGAAGGGGTTAACACTAGGGGGGGTGAAGGGGTTAACTGTGTTCCCTGCTACGTGATTCTAACTGAAGGGGGAGGGACTAACTACAGGAAGTGACAGATTGTGGTTCCTAGCCAATAGGAACACACGATCTGTCACTCCTGTCAGAACAGAACAGGGAATTGTCTGTTTACACACACTCATCCCTTTTCTGTGTCTCCTGGTCACGATCGCTCGTGGCCTGCTATTCGCCCCCCGCGAGCCAACGTACAGCTACGTGGTTTCACGCAGGAGAGCCAACCTGCCGCAGTATAACTGTGGTGGCTGGTCCGGAAGCAGTTAATCTCAGTATAAATACAGCTGTTCTGTGAAGCCCTCAGAGGTTTTTTAGAGAACCTTAGTGAACAAACATCATCATGAAGGCCAAGGATCACACCAGACAGGTCAGGGGTAAAGTTGTGGAGAAGTTTAAAGCAGGAACGGGTTATAAAAAATATCCCAAGCTTTGAACATCTCACGGAGCACTGTTCAGTCCAGCATCCAAAAATGAAAAGTGTAAGGCACAACTGCAAATCTACCAAGACATGGCCGTCCACCTAAACTGACAGGCCCGGCAAGGAGAGCATTATTCAGAGAAGCAGCCAAGAGGCCCATGGTAACTCTGGAGGATTCTTATGATGAAATATTTTAACTGCAGCTGCTGAGGGTATATCTAAATCTGTGTGACAGGCACGGTATCGCTGCTCTGTCCATGTTATTTTAAATGCACAGTATCAGATAGCTAGATCTGTGTAACTGAATGTGTTGAGATCACCTTCCAGTATATTAGTAGATGAACCTATTTATTGCAATATAGTTTATATGCAGCTCCTGTCATTTTAGTTATATGTAAGTTCTGTTATTCTAGTTAACTCTGTCCTTTCTGATCTTGGATTGTATAGCTAATTTTTGCTTAGGGCTTCATAACCAGCATAGGCTAGAGCCAGGTTAGGCTTCTGGTGGCCACATCAGGATCATATGTTTAGAGGTCTTGTTGCATGTCAGAGTAGAAACTATTAGGGAGGGATTAAAAAGCAGTGGATAGGCTGACTCTGTTCCACACCACAGTTCCTGCCAGTCAGAACTCCATTCCAAGCTGGTTGGACAACAGTTGGAGGATTCCTCCATGACCACTGATCTTGTATTCAGGTCTCAAACACAAAGACAGATGCCATATCAGCCTTAGAGGCCCCTACAGCTTTGATGCAGCAGTTATCTAGAGGTATTTCTATTAATAACTATATATACCCATGTATATACCCACTGTTTAAATATAGGCAAGGAGTAGTTATTATATATACTGACCAGCAGGGATGAGCCGAACACCCCCCTGTTCGGTTCGCACCAGAACATGCGAACAGGAAAAAAATTCGTTCGAACACGCGAACACCGTTAAAGTCTATGGGACACGAACATGAATAATCAAAAGTGCTAATTTTAAAGGCTAATATGCAAGTTATTGTCATTAAAAGTGTTTGGGGACCTGGGTCCTGCCCCAGGGGACATGAATCAATGCAAAAAAAAGTTTTAAAAACGGCCGTTTTTTCAGGAGCAGTGATTTTAATAATGCTTAAAGTCAAACAATAAAAGTGTAATATCCCTTTAAATTTCATACCTGGGGGGTGTCTATAGTATGCCTGTAAAGGGGCGCATGTTTCCCGTGTTTAGAACAGTCTGACAGCAAAATGACATTTTGAAGAAAAAAACACATTTAAAACTACCGCGGCTATTGCATTGCCGACAATACACATAGAAGTTCATTGATAAAAACGGCATGGGAATTCCCCACAGGGCAACCCCGAACCAAAATTAAAAAAAAAAAATGATGTGGGAGTCCCCCTAAATTCCATACCAGGCCCTTCAGGTCTGGTATGGATATTAAGGGGAACCCCAGCCAAAATAAAAAAAAAAAATTGACGTGGGGTTCCCCCTAAATTCCATACCAGACCCTTCAGGTCTGGTATGGATTTTAAGGGGAACCCCGCGCCAAAAAAAAAAAAAAAAAACGGCGTGGGGTCCCCCCAAAAATCCATACCAGACCCTTATCCGAGCACGCAACCTGGCAGGCCGCAGGAAAAGAGGGGGGGACGAGAGTGCGGCCCCCCCCCCCTCCTAAACCGTACCAGGCCACATGCCCTCAACATTGGGAGGGTGCTTTGGGGTAGCCCCCCAAAACACCTTGTCCCCATGTTGATGAAGACAAGGGCCTCATCCCCACAACCCTGGCCGGTGGTTGTGGGGGTCTGCGGGCGGGGGGCTTATCGGAATCTGGAAGCCCCCTTTAACAAGGGGACCCCCAGATCCCAGCCCCCCCCCTGTGTGAAATGGTAAGGGGGTACTTACCCCTACCATTTCACTAAAAAACTGTCAAAAATGTTAAAAATGACAAGAGACAGTTTTTGACAATTCCTTTATTTAAATGCTTCTTCTTTCTTCCTTCATCTTCTTCTGGTTCTTCTGGCTCTTTTGGTTCTTCCTCCGGCGTTCTCGTCCAGCATCTCCTCCGCGGCGTCTTCTATCTTCTTCTCCTCGGGCCGCTCCGCACCCATGGCATGGGGGGGGAGGCTCCCGCTCTTCTCTTCATCTTCTTCTCTTCTTCATCTTCTTCTTCATCTTCTTCTTCTTCTTCTTCTCTTCTTCCTTCTTCTCTTCTTCATTTCTTCTCCGGGCCGCTCCGCAGCCATGCTGGCATGGTGGGAGGCTCCCGCTGTGTGACGGCGTCTCTTCGTCTGACGGTTCTTAAATAACGGGGGGAGGGGCCACCCGGTGACCCCGCCCCCCTCTGACGCACGGGACATGACGGGACTTCCCTGTGGCATTCCCCGTGACGTCACAGGGAAGTCCCGTCAAGTCACCGTGCGTCAGAGGGGGGCGGGGTCACCGGATGGCCCCGCCCCCCGTTATTTAAGAACCGTCAGACGAAGAGACGCCGTCACACAGCGGGAGCCTCCCACCATGCCAGCATGGCTGTGGAGCGGCCCAGAGAAGAAATGAAGAAGAGAAGAAGGAAGAAGAGATGAAGAAGAAGAAGAAGATGAAGAAGATGAAGAGAAGAGCGGGAGCCTCCCCCCTCATGCCATGGGTGCGGAGCGGCCCGAGGAGAAGAAGATAGAAGACGCCGCGGAGGAGATGCTGGACGAGAACGCCGGAGGAAGAACCAGAAGGGCCAGAAGAACCAGAAGATGAAGGAAGATAGAAGAAAGAAGAAGTATTTAAATAAAGGAATTGTCAAAAACTGTCTCTTGTCATTTTTAACATTTTTGACAGTTTTTTAGTGAAATGGTAGGGGTAAGTACCCCCTTACCATTTCACACAGGGGGGGGGGCCGGGATCTGGGAGTCCCCTTGTTAAAGGGGGCTTCCAGATTCCGATAAGCCCCCCTGCCCGCAGACCCCCACAACCACCGGCCAGGGTTGTGGGGATGAGGCCCTTGTCTTCACCATGTCTTCATTCTTTTCTTCTCTTCTTCATTTTCTTCTCCGGGCCGCTCCGCAGCCATGCTGGCATGGAGGGAGGCTCCCGCTGTGTGACGGCGTCTCCTCGTCTGACGGTTCTTAAATAACGGGGGGCGGGGCCACCCGGTGACCCCGCCCCCTCTGACGCACGGTGACTTGACGGGACTTCCCTGTGACGTCACGGGGAATGCCACAGGGAAGTCCCGTCATGTCCCATGCGTCACCCGGTGACCCCGCCCCCCGTTATTTAAAAACCGTCAGACAAGGAGACGCCGTCACACAGCGGGAGCCTCCCTCCATGCCAGCATGGCTGCGGAGCGGCCCGGAGAAGAAAATGAAGAAGAGAAGAAGAGAAGAAGGAAGAAGAGAAGAATATGAAGAAGAAGATGAAGAGAAGTGCGGGAGCCTCCCCCCATGCCATGGGTGCAGAGCGGCCCTGAGAGAAGAAGATAGAAGACGCCGCGGTGGAGATGCTGGATGAGAACGCCGGAGGAAAAACCAGAAGAAGAAGAAGAAGATGATGGAAGATAGAAGAAAGAAGAAGCATTTAAGTAAAGGAATTGTCAAAAACTGTCTCTTGTCATTTTTAAAATTTTTGACAGTTTTTTAGTGAAATGGTAGGGGTAAGTACCCCCTTACCATTTCACACAGGGGGGCGGGATCTGGGGGTCCCCTTGTTAAAGGGGGCTTCCAGATTCTGATAAGCCCCCCGCCCGCAGACCCCCACAACCACCGGCCAGGGTTGTGGGGATGAGGCTCTTGTCCTCATCAACATGGGGACAAGGTGTTTTGGGGGGCTACCCCAAAGCACCCTCCCAATGTTGAGGGCATGTGGCCTGGTACGGTTCAGGAGGGGGGGGGCGCACTCTCGTCCCCCCCTCTTTTCCTGCGGCCTGCCAGGTTGCGTGCTCGGATAAGGGTCTGGTATGGATTTTTGGGGGGACCCCACGCCGTTTTTTTTTTTTTTTTGGCGCGGGGTTCCCCTTAAAATCCATACCAGACCTGAAGGGTCTGGTATGGAATTTAGGGGGAACCCCACGTCAATTTTTTTAAAAATTTTGGCTGGGGTTCCCCTTAATATCCATACCAGACCTGAAGGGCCTTGTATGGAATTTAGGGGGACCCCCACATCATTTTTTTTTTTTTGGTTCGGGGTTGCCCTGTGGGGAATTCCCATGCCGTTTTCATCAATGAACTTCTATGTGTATTGTCGGCAATGCAATAGCCGCGGGTAGTTTTAAATGTGTTTTTTTCTTTAAAATGTCATTTTGCTGTCAGACTGTTCTAAACACAGGAAACATGCGCCCCTTTACAGGCATACTATAGACACCCCCCAGGTACGAAATTTAAAGGGATATTACACTTTTATTGTTTGACTTTAAGCATTAATAAAATCACTGCTCCTGAAAAAACGTCCGTTTTTAAAACTTTTTTTTGCATTGATCCATGTCCCCTGGGGCAGGACCCAGGTCCCCAAACACTTTTTATGACAATAACTTGCATATAAGCCTTTAAAATGAGCACTTTTGATTTCTCCCATAGACTTTTAAAGGGTGTTCCGCGGCATTCGAATTTGCCGCGAACACCCCAAATTGTTCGCTGTTCAGCGAACTTGCGAACAGCCAATGTTCAAGTAGAACATGAGTTCGACTCGAACTCGAAGCTCATCCCTACTGACCAGGAAAGAATGTGATATTACATTCCTCCTCATTAGATGGGCAGGTTACAGCTAAAGGCTAGACTAGCCTTTTTCAACCTTTTTAACATGGAAGATCCCTTGAAATAACTTTCAGGTCTCAAGGAACCCCTGCTAAAAATATTTTTATTTCTACAGCTTACAGGACATTAGCGTTAACTGTGAATTGTTATAAAAGGAATAAATAGGATAATAAGAAATATGGTGCAATTAGAGTATTAAAATAAATAATAAAGAAATGCAGACCATAACAGATATACAATACCACTCACAGAGATGCAAAGTGGAAAAGTGTCCCTTACATTAGTGGTCAGTGTAGTGTATTCGTAGTCATTGAAGCACTACACTACATTGGTGGTCTGTCCAGAGTGGTCCCCTTAAATTGGTGGTTAGTGGAGAAAGTTCATGTTATGCTCATGGTCTGTGCCAACATTGGTGGCAAATGGAAATGTGCCCCTTATATTGGTGGTCTGTTAGAAGTAAGAAGGCCACTCCTACATATAGCTGAATAGATCATTAGTGTTAGTGTATCTGAAGGGTAGAAATTGCTAAAGCAACCCATAGCAATCTCTGAAGGAACCCAACTGTGTCTTGGAAACCTCGCTAAGAAAGGCTGATCTAGTAGATATTTAAATAGAAAAAAATCCCTAATAAGGGGACTACACTAACCTGATGTTTGAAACCGATCCACTTAGAAAACCCACATATGTATTTGGAATCTATTTATCTGAGACCATTTAAAGAGTAATTGCACTTTTGTTATGAAAAAAAACATTCCCCTCTGGGTGATCTATGTACATTGCAGGGGGTTTAAAGTTTTGTTATTCTGAAGAAATAGCAGTTTGTCTGTATCCATGTGAGTGAATCTGTATGGGAGTGGTTTTATAATTATCAATCAGCTTCTGCGCCTGCAGGGCTCTAATGAAGAAATTGCAGGGTCTGCATCCCTTTAGACGCAATTTTACTTTAGAGCATCTCACTAAAAATTACATTTTTGTTGCAGGGGATGCCAAAAATCTTACTTGTATCTTAGTGCAGACTTCTGGGAAAATCTGTAAGCCGATCACTCAAACAGGACATTAGATTTTCAGGGGGAATTCTGTACACCATCTGTGTACAGAACACCTACGAGTAGCCATATTGCATTTTGCAGAAAATGACAGTGCTGCAGATTGAAAAGAAAAGGTAACTTTCAATAACATAAAATTACAATATGACTTAAATCCCAATTGTATATGCTATTTTTTTGCCTATTTTATTCCCCACAAAAGTGGAGTTACATATATAAGTGAATTTATATATAGTGCAGAACAAGGCATGGTGAGTAGGGATGAGCTTCTAGTTCGAGTCGAACTCATGTTCGACTCGAACATTGGCTGTTCGCAAGTTCGCCGAACAGCGAACAATTTGGGGTGTTCGCGGCAAATTCGAATGACGCGGAACACCCTTTAAAAGTCTATGGGACAAATCAAAAGTGCTAATTTTAAAGGCTTATATGCAAGTTATTGTCATAAAAAGTGTTTGGGGACCCGGGTCCTGCCCCAGGGGACATGGATCAATGCAAAAAAAAGTTTTAAAAACGGCCGTTTTTTCAGGAGCAGTGATTTTAATAATGCTTAAAGTCAAACAATAAAAGTGTAATATCCCTTTAAATTTCATAGCTGGGGGTTGTCTATAGTATGCCTGTAAAGGGGCGCATGTTTCCTGTGTTTAGAACAGTCTGACAGCAAAATGACATTTCGAAGGAAAAAACCCATTTAAAACTACTCGCGGCTATTGCATTGCCGACAATACACATAGAAGTTCATTGATAAAAACGGCATGGGAATTTCCCACAGGGGAACCCCGAACCAAAATTTTTTTAAAAAATGACGTGGGAGTCCCCCTAAATTCCATACCAGGCCCTTCAGGTCTGGTATGGATATTAAGGGGAACCCCGGACAAATTTTTTTTTAAAAATGACGTGGGGTTCCCCCTAAATTCCATACCAGACCCTTCAGGTCTGGTATGGATTTTAAGGGGAACCCCGCGCCAAAAAAAAAAAAAAAAACGGCGTGGGGTCCCCCCAAAAATCCATACCAGACCCTTATCCGAGCAAGCAACCTGGCAGGCCGCAGGAAAAGAGGGGGGGGATGAGAGTGCGGCCCCCCCTCCTGAACCGTACCAGGCCACATGCCCTCAACATTGGGAGGGTGCTTTGGGGTAGCCCCCCAAAACACCTTGTCCCCATGTTGATGAGGACAAGAGCCTCATCCCCACAACCCTGGCCGGTGGTTGTGGGGGTCTGCGGGCGGGGGGCTTATCAGAATCTGGAAGCCCCCTTTAACAAGGGGACCCCCAGATCCTGCCCCCCCTGTGTGAAATGGTAAGGGGGTACTTACCCCTACCATTTCACTAAAAAACTGTCAAAAATTTTAAAAATGACAAGAGACAGTTTTTGACAATTCCTTTACTTAAATGCTTCTTCTTTCTTCTATCTTCCATCATCTTCTTCTTCTTCTTCTGGTTTTTCCTCCGGCGTTCTCATCCAGCATCTCCACCGCGGCGTCTTCTATCTTCTTCTCTCAGGGCCGCTCTGCACCCATGGCATGGGGGGAGGCTCCCGCACTTCTCTTCATCTTCTTCTTCATATTCTTCTCTTCTTCCTTCTTCTCTTCTTCTCTTCTTCATTTTCTTCTCCGGGCCGCTCCGCAGCCATGCTGGCATGGAGGGAGGCTCCCGCTGTGTGACGGCGTCTCCTTGTCTGACGGTTTTTAAATAACGGGGGGCGGGGTCACCGGGTGACGCATGGGACATGACTTCCCTGTGGCATTCCCCGTGACGTCACAGGGAAGTCCCGTCAAGTCACCGTGCGTCAGAGGGGGCGGGGTCACCGGGTGGCCCCGCCCCCCGTTATTTAAGAACCGTCAGACGAGGAGACGCCGTCACACAGCGGGAGCCTCCCTCCATGCCAGCATGGGTGCGGAGCGGCCCGGAGAAGAAAATGAAGAAGAGAAGAAAAGAAGAAGAGAAGAGAAGAAAAGAAGAAGAGAAGAGGATGAAAAGAAGAGCGGGAGCCTCCCCCCGTGCCATGGGTGTGGAGCGGCCTGAGGAGAAGAAGATAGAAGACACCGCGGAGGAGATGCTGGACGAGAACGCCGGATGTCATTTTTAACATTTTTGACAGTTTTTTCGTGAAATGGTAGGGGTAAGTACCCCCTTTACCATTTCACACAGGGGGGGCGGGATCTGGGGGTCCCCTTGTTAAAGGGGGCTTCCAGATTCCAATAAGCCCCCCGCCCGCAGACCCCCACAACCACCGGCCAGGGTTGTGGGGATGAGGCCCTTGTCCTCATCAACATGGGGACAAGGTGTTTTGGGGGGCTACCCCAAAGCACCCTCCCAATGTTGAGGGCATGTGGCCTGGTACAGTTCAGGAGGGGGGGCACACTCTCGTCCCCCCTAAAGGGTCTGGTATGGAATTTAGGGGGAACCCCACGTCATTTAAAAAAAAATTTTGTCCGGGGTTCCCCTTAATATCCATACCAGACCTGAAGGGCCTGGTATGGATTTTAGGGGGACTCCCACGTCATTTTTTTTTTTTAATTTTGGTTTGGGGTTCCCCTGTGGGGAATTCCTATGCCGTTTTTATCAATGAACTTCTATGTGTATTGTCGGCAATGCAATAGCCGCGAGTAGTTTTAAATGGGTTTTTTCCTTCAAAATGTCATTTTGCTGTCAGACTGTTCTAAACACGGGAAACATGCGCCCCTTTACAGGCATACTATAGACACCCCCCAGCTACAAAATTTAAAGGGATATTACACTTTTATTGTTTGACTTTAAGCATTATTAAAATCACTGCTCCTGAAAAAACGGCCGTTTTTAAAACTTTTTTTTGCATTGATCCATGTCCCCTGGGGCAGGACCCAGGTCCCCAAACACTTTTTATGACAATAACTTGCATATAAGCCTTTAAAATTAGCACTTTTGATTATTCATGTTCGTGTCCCATAGACTTTAACGGTGTTCGAACAAACTTTTTTCCTGTTCGCATGTTCTGGTGCGAACCGAACAGGGGGGTGTTCGGCTCATCCCTAATGGTGAGTTATTAATGGAGAAAGATCAACAGGAGGGAGACCAAAGACAATACTGATGACCAGTTCTGCACCTGCTGTCTGACTTTTCGGATTCCAGAGTTCAATTCATCTTTAAATAGCCAGTCCACCCAAGGGTGATGGATTTAAAGGTAGAGCCTCTTGACTTGGGTTTCTAAGTTCTTCATACATGTTTTGGATACTCCATCAGCAAGATCGCCATTCCATAATTCCCAAACATGTTTCTGTGCATCAGGGATTTTGAGGTGTTCAAGCACCTCCTGTTGCCTCCTCCTGTTGCATTCTCCATATGATAAAAAAAATACATACAAATTCTACAAGAGAGAGTAGGAACCCCTCACAATGGCCACATAAAATGTACAGATCCAGGAACTCCGTCTTTGAGAAATCTAAGGTTTTTGCTTTCCCCGCTCCTCTTTATAATGAATCAGGACTGTACTGATGGAAAAACAATACAATTTGTATAAGCTCTGTAACATCTCTGCAGTCATTAAGCAATAATGCTAATCACATTCCTTAAAATATAAATGACAACTAGTGGGAGAATTTATAAATTTGTATATGAATTACAATAAGTGCTGCTCATACACACAGTTGATTAGGGTTGTACACCTACCAGATCAGGGTATTTTTGCAGCTGCTATGGCCAGGTGTTTCTGATCAGCCACGGACAGGAAGCCTATAAAAATCAATGAAAGGCTGATACTGTCTAAAACTGTCCCCAACTGTGTAATGCGCAAAATTTAATGTAGAGCAGACAGTTTGCGTTCAAGGGCGCACATCCGTCCCTAACCACAGCTAGCTTGACTCTCAGTCATAGTAAGATAAGATGTATGGTTACCAGACATCCCTCCTATAGACTGTTTTATTTTATTACGTAACCTTGACAACTGCACTGTGATGTAAATTACATAAGTAAGTTGTGCTATAAGTTGTGCTATACATTACATACTCTTGACTGCTGCACGCTGTAATCTGTGTTGTACATTACATAGACCTGATTGCTGCACTGCAAGCTGTGTTGTATATTGCATAACTATGACAATGGCATTATGTAGCTTACATGTATGCACAGCTTACATAATGACACTTTCCCAGGTATGCAATATACACATGGACTATGTTTGCTATGCATTCTGTAGGTTGTACTGTACATTACATAACCTGTGCTATACATTACATACCCCTGACGGCTGGACTCTGTAAGCTGTGCTGTTCATTACATATTCTTAACCAAAGTGTTCATTATCTACAGGCCCGGATTTACTCCCTTTGCCGCCCCAAGGCCGGGTCCTTCAATGCCGCCCCCCCACACACACACACACACACACATACCACGTCCTTTATCGATGACTTCTACAATAGATCAATTAAAAACATATCTCCATACACGAGAACACTGAAAATAACTGGCTTTAATTGTACAGACTAAAAATACTTCAGGGTAAGCGCGCGAGGGGTAAGGATTTTTCGCAGGCAAATTTTCAAGGCAATGGCTGGTGTTAGTGCTTCAATCATCCCCGGCACCATGGTTGTTATGGTGTCAGGATGATTGAAACACATTATTCCTATCATTACATTGTAATGTAAAATGAAATAGTTCAACTCACCATAATGCAGAATCATTGGGAGCCCTGAGCGTGTCACTTGCCACCATCTCTTGTCACTTGCCACGCTGCCTGCCACCAGATGGGGATGTCACTTGCCACGTTGCCTGCCACCAGATGGAGATGTCACTTGCCACGCTGCCTGCCACCAGATGGGGATGTCACTTGCCACCATGCCTGCCACCAGATGGGGATGTCACTTGCCACGCTGCCTGCCACCAGATGGAGATGTCACTTGCCACGCTGCCTGCCACCAGATGGGGATGTCACTTGCCACCATGCCTGCCACCAGATGGGGATGTCACTTGCCACGCTGCCTGCCACCAGATGGGGATGTCACTTGCCACCATGCCTGCCACCAGATGGGGATGTCACTTGCCACCATGCCTGCCACCAGATGGGGATGTCACTTGCCACGCTGCCTGCCACCAGATGGGGATGTCACTTGCCACGCTGCCTGCCACCAGATGGGAATGTCACTTGCCACGCTGCCTGCCACCACATGGGGATGTCACTTGCCACCAGATGGGGATGTCACTTGCCACGCTGCCTGCCACCAGATGGGGATGTCACTTGCCACCATGCCTGCCACCAGATGGGGATGTCACTTGCCACGCTGCCTGCCACCAGATGGGGATGTCACTTGCCACGCTGCCTGCCACCAGATGGGGATGTCACTTGCCACGCTGCCTGCCACCACATGGGGATGTCACTTGCCACCAGATGGGGATGTCACTTGCCACGCTGCCTGCCACCAGATGGGGATGTCACTTGCCACCATGCCTGCCACCAGATGGGGATGTCACTTGCCACGCTGCCTGCCACCAGATGGGGATGTCACTTGCCACGCTGCCTGCCACCAGATGGGGATGTCACTTGCCACGCTGCCTGCCACCAGATGGGGATGTCACTTGCCACGCTGCCTGCCACCAGATGGGGATGTCACTTGCCACGCTGCCTGCCACCACATGGGGATGTCACTTGCCACCATGCCTGCCACCACATGGGGATGTCACTTGCCACCACATGGGGATGTCACTTGCCACCAGATGGGGATGTCACTTGCCACCAGATGGGGATGTCACTTGCCACCAGATGGGGATGTCCCTTGCCACCACATGGGGATGTCACTTGCCACCACATGGGGATGTCCCTTGCCATCACATGGGGATGTCACTTGCCACCACATGGGGATGTCCCTTGTCATGCTGCCTGCCATCAGAAGGAGGAGGGCGGAACAGCGGTGCGGGCAATGAGAGATGTCATCTCTCTCCCACGCCGCCGCACCGCTGACACTACAAGCTACTCTCAAAATTTTAAAAAATGGCGCCGAGCGGCGCAATCACGCTACTGCGCATGCGCCGCCCGGCCGAGCGCTTACAAGTTTTCCCGAGCCCGGCCGGCTTCGGAACGGCGCATGCGCAGTTGCGTGGTCGGCTCGCGGCCATCTTTTCTATGGGCACTGGTGCCCATAATAGACATTAATGGCCAGCACGAAAGGGGGGGCGGCCGCGAAGTCGCTGCAGGAGCGGCGCCGCCCCTACACCACTGCCGCCCCGAGGCCTGGCCTCGGTGGCCTTGTGGTAAATCCGGCCCTGATTATCTATGTATTGCTATGTATTCTCACACTATATTAATCATTTTTTCTTTATGTTAGGCTTGTTAGGCTCATATTTACTGGATAAATTGTAGGTTGGTCACATTGGTGGAAATGATTAGGCTGGTCGCGTGACCGTTAGTTAATTAAGCCTACTGGATTTTGCTGCTAAAGTGAAGGGTTTATTCTCAACAGGTTTCTATCTGTATTAGGTATTAAGGTACCAAAAACTATAGTAACCCTTAGCTGCTCTAAACAGGTGTTATAATACAGCAACAGCTGCAGTCTTCCTCAAGGGCACGTCATACCAGGCACATTGGAACATTGGATTGAAAACATTACACACAGATGGTGTGTTCTTGTTTTCTGTGTTCTCTTCTTGGTTACTGCTGTCTAAGATGGAAGTAACACCTCCCTCTGGTCTGTGTTTAAATATTAAATTCAATAATGATAATACAAAAGAAGGTATATCATCAAAAAAAAGTATCAGATTCATACATAAAGTATTAGGAGCTGTGTTTGATGTTTTGATCAAATTTGTCAACTATTGGCATGTTTCCTAGAATTGAATCATTTCAATCAATTTCAACTCACAGCGTGCATTTCTGGTCGAACAAACGAATCGATCAAAGCACAAAATGATCACTTTCATAGCTATAGTCAATGGTTTTCAGTCAACTTTTTCTAATTAAAATCAATCAGTTGACACAGATAGGTGTTGAATGGAATGATCATTTTCAACAATTAAGTGATTGAAAGATTGGATCAAATGGGTGATTGGAAGAATAGTCAATATGTGTATGACCAGCATTACGTCTGACTGAAATGCAGCTACTATACATGTCTGAGTTCTTCTGTATCTGTCACAGCCTCTTATACAGTAACTACATAACTGAGAGCAGATACAGAAGATCAGAAGTATGTAGTGGCGGCTGGTGGGTTTTTCTTTGGGGGGCGGCAAACAAGCATCCCCCCTCCGGGCGGCCGGCAGCGCTGCACTGACAACCCCCCAGGCGACCGGTGGTTAGGCACCTACCCAATCTAGGGCTGGCGGGCTGTGGTGTCCTCTCCTCCTCTCCCGGGGTGTCGGCAGCGGCTCCGGTGTCGCTGCTCCCGTGGCTTCCTCCGCCGTATGTCTCCTCTCTGTTTCGCCTCAGTGCTAGGCATCCAATAGGATCGCCTGATGATTTGGCCACTAGGGAAACAGGTCTCACGACCTGCCTCCTGATTAGTGGGGAGGAACTTTAGTTTGAAAGTAGCGAAAATTCATTCGCTATCGTCACACAACTGGCCTCTGGCTCTAATCAGGTGCTTAAAAAAAACACTCCCGCCATTGGAATCTATATGTAGATCAGGACACATGGATGGGGGGGCTACACCCATGCGCCCTCAATGGACGGGCCACCACTGGAAGTATGTACAGTGGTTGCATGGTGCAGCTCCCCTTTAAAAACCTGTAACGCACCTGGTGGTGGAGCCTGAACCATCGAGGAAGGCCTCTTTTACAGCCCTTGCCCTGGATTCACTGTTAAGGTGACAGCGAACAACGGATCGCAGAGTGGCACAAGTGCCTGGTAAGTCTCTTGCTGGCAAGTGCTAGTGTGCGTCTGGAAAGCAAGGACGACAGGACTGGACATGCTGGTGGGAGGACTGGAGCCAGTAAAGAGTGCAGATTGGCTGGTGCAGGTGCAGGATAGGCACAAGAGTCAGTCAGTCCAGGTCAGCAACTAGCGAGTAGGTCAGGTTCAAGTGACAGGCAGGAGAGTGGTCAGTAGTCAGGCCAAGGTTGGTAACAGTAGGATGGATGAGCAGAAGGAGCAGGCAGAAGCATAATCCAGGGACAGGCCATGGGTAGATTCAGGTGCCATTCAGGCAGAGTCAGAGGCAGATCAGATCATGAAAAGAAAGAAAAAGCAAATGAGTGTATCTGTATACTTATAGGATGGAAAGCATATTAATTCTGTAGGAGAGCAGAAGGTAGAAACCCACGCCAGTAGTGCAAATCTGCTAATCTTTTTTAGCCTGTCCCTATGAGTTTAGGAGTATCAGATAGGTGGTTACTATCTGCTAGGAAGCCTCCCTCTTTCAAACAATTTGACTGGCCAGTTACCATGGTATGGTGTCATGCATCCAAGCCATTCGTTTGTCTCAGTCTAAAAAGGGTAAATTCTTAGCCCCAGTGTAACCTATTAGGCAATTTGACTAGCCAATTACTCTGGTATGGTGTTTTAGCACCCAAGCCACTCGTTGGTCCCAGTCAAAAAGATCTTTCTGAACTACATAGAAAACTGCTTACAAAAGAAAAAAAGCAAATAGGTGTATATGTATACTTAAAATATGGAAATCATATAAATTCTGTAGGAGAGAAGAAGGTAGAAAGATGTGCCAATAGTATTAATCTGCTAATCTTTTTCAGTCACACCCGATAATATAGGGGTAGCTGATGAATGGTCACCATCTATAAAGAGAGCTCCCTCTCTCAAACAATTTGACTGGTCAATTACCATGGTATGGTGTCATGCATCCAATCCACTTGTTGGTCTCAGTCAAAAAGAGCTCTCTGAACTACAGTACATTAAAAACTCCTTTTAAAAGAAACAGCAAATAGGTGTATATATACACTTAAAAGATGGAAAGCATATAAATTCTGTAGGAGAGCAGAAGGTTGAAAAATGTGCCAATAGTACTCATCTGCTAATCTTTTTTAGCCAGTACCTATAATATAGGGGTATGTGATAGATGGTTACTATCTACAAAAAGACCTCCCTCTCTCCAACAATTTGACTGGTCAATTATTGTGGTGCGGTTTCATGCATCCAAGCCAGTCATTGGTCTCAGTCAATAAGAGCTATCATAACTACATATAAAACTGCTAATTCACCATCCTAGTAAACGATGTGCTCCATGTGGCACCCCAAAATAAAGTGCAAAAAAAACTTAACTCTGCATGTTTCGCTTGTCAAACGATCTTTGCCAGTACCAAACAGTACCAAACAGTGCACCAAATCAAAATAATGGGACAAACAAACATAAAGGTCCATGGTGGCGAAAGGAAAATTACATCCAACTGTTTGGTCCCCCTGTATTTATAACATCATGGGCAAAATGGCCGCTAGTGCAGTTTAAATAGCCTTTCTGGCAACCATTTGTGTGCACACCCGCAATCCGGCCACTGGCAGAGTTTCATAGGATTGTGCACCTGCACACACAATTGTTCCTTTCCTGAAAAAAGCCTTACATATACCCAATGACTAGTCTTGGGTAATACACAGAGATTAATCAAATATCCCTACATAGATTGTACCTGTTTATCTGCAACCATCTCCTCTCTACAGCCATCTAAAACACACAGCTCAAAGGCGATTTCCAAGCTCCAGAAGGCAGGAAGCTGAGATCTGAAGTTATACACTGCAGAACACAGAGCAGGGAGCTGAGTGTAATCTGAGACCTGATCGGAGGTAATAGACACACCCCCTCTGTCAAATACCTTCTGTGTGCTGGAAAAGGATGGCTTGTTGTTGAGTTAGACTGTCAGAAGTGACTCATTAAGATAGCTGAGGGAGTAGAGGTCAGATAGGAACCACACTTGGTGCTTTTTGATTACTATATTGGACACTATAGAGGGATATGCTTTGTTATTTTTTAATTTCAGAGGTTTAAAACCATTCTAAAGCTAAACTCCAGACAGACAGCTAAACACATAGATAAAACACATATAAGAGATCTATTGTTCTGCTTGCATTTAAGAAGATATGTTTTATCATGTATTATTACATACAGAACTGCATTTTTATCTTTTATATCTGCCCAGAGTTAAGCTTTAAATAACACCATCAGCCTCAAACATCTCATAGACCCTCAGAGTGCCTTGCAGAAAATTCCCTTCCGATTGGTAATTCTTCTCTAATGACACAGATGACTAAATATGCCAGCATGGAAAATTAAAGTGTAAATCCACTTTTGTTAAGAAAAAAACATTCTCCTCTGGTTGATCTATACACATTGCAAGTAGTATAACAAACTTTGTTGCAGATAATTTACTGTCAGGTGTGGCAGCAGCAGGGCACTAATGAGGAAATCTGCTGGGCCTGCATTCTATTGAAAGTATCTCTCCAAAAATGACATTTTTGTTGCAGGGGATACCTGAAATCTGATTTGTATCTTAGTGCAGACTTCTGGGAAAATTGTAGATCCAATCACACAAGCAGGAAATTATGTTTCTGGGGAGTGGTCAGTAAACACTATGTGTACAGAACAATTCCAGGCAGCCATATTGCAATACATTCTCAGAAAATTACAGAGCTACAGATTAAAAAGGAAAGGTATTTTTTATTAACATTCAATTACAATATGATTAGTGTCACAATTATATGCGCTATATTATTTTTTTCTTTATTTGCTATTTTTTTTCCTCACGAAAGTGGAGTTACCCTTTAAACTATGTAGGGTGTTTCAGTTGCCCGTCATGGATTGCCCAATTGATATGCTCTCTGGGTGGAAATAGGATCTGGTGAGGGCTTAAAGCCCTTATTATGTGCTCATTTACCCATATATACAGCAGCAAAGATCCTTTTATTACTCTCCGAGCCAATCAAATTTGCATTTAGTCTGATAGCGAAGCAATTCAAGATTTCCTACAGTAGCCACAGCTCTTCAATACCCAGCTTTACATATCCGTAATGAGCAGCCCTCGCCAGTCAATTTCAACAAACTAACCATTATCAAGCCAGGATATCTAGTGTTAGCTGCAGGGCTGCTGGGTTCCAGCTACACAAGGTCAATGCCAGGATATCAGTTTTACATGCAGTGATACAAGTAAAATCAGAGTGTAGAGAATCCATTTACCAGCTTTAATTAAATGTACAAAGGAAATGCTGCTCATATTCTAATTTCTAATGAGTGTATCGAGAGTGTGAGATGCTATGAAAATTGATATGTAAATTGAATCCAGCACGCTTTGCTGTCTCATTAAACTGTGTTACTGTGTGTGGCTGCAGCACACTAGCATGTTCTTATTTTGATGTATTAGCTGCGGAATGGATGGTGTCAGTATCAAATATTTAATTCTGCCTAGTTCAGACTTCCTCCACTAAATCTGGAACACATACATGGTCCACATACATTCATTTCATCTTGTTTAAGGGCAGGCAAATCATAACAATGCTGATTGATAGAAATGGCCTTGTAATAGAATCATAAGCAATGGGCAGCACACTCCTCTCTTACTTTTCAATACCCTGACCATTATTCTCATGTATCCTGATAGATCACATGTAAAAATTGCTAAGGTTGCGTTTTTATATTACAGGGCAGTCTCAATAAACATAGGGTCCTAAGGTGAATAATAAATATGGCAGACTCATAGAAACAGGCATATTCAGTAAGGCAGTACAAAGAGCAATGGTAATATGGTACTATATAAAGTATAGTAGGCACCTTGTCAGAATTTATCTTTTAAAACACAACTTCAGGATCCACCTGTCCTCTGCCTAGTGCTCTCCACCTTGTAAATGTATTTATTTTTAAAATCATACCTTTTTCCAAATGTCTTTTGGCTGATCATCTGACACTTGGGGTCCTATTCCTTTTTTTTCTTCCCCGGTGGTGGGTGGCCCTAAATAAGTAAGAAAATGGGTCCTTGTAGCTATGTGGCTAATGTTTTTTGCATTATTGTCTTATGAGTCCAGGCTGGAGTGTTAAAGAATCCCAGGAGGTACCACCAGGTCAACCTGAACCGTCTTGTGAGCAACAAGTCCTTTTACCCTTGCAAGTTCCTCACCAATGCCAACATCTTTTCTGGGCCTTCCATTTGGTTTGGCATCTTCAGCCATCTTGATTGGTTGGCCTATCAAAGATTACGTAACTCCCACATGCACGTGGGGTAAATTTATATCAGCAATAAAATATAAAAACCGAGAATTGCGCTAGGTGCATAAACAATATGAGAAATACTTATGTGGAAAAACCGCGAAGGATGTCCTGCTGCTGAACACTATAACCCCGATATGAGGGCACAAGAGATAGATATAAAATGAACAGTGCAGAGCTGGACATATGTCACAAATTGTGAAATGTGATATATCAATGAATCAAATAACCAACAATAGTGATTAACATCAAATAGAGAATGATATTAACATCAAATCAGCTGATATATAATAAATCAATTAAGTGCTAATAAAATATCGCAAAAACATGATGAAAAATATGAGGAAAAAATAAAATATAGTGAAAAAAGCAGTTCATATGATGAAGTGAAGGTGAAGTAAAGTCCAAAAATGATGTTATTCAATGCGGGACCCTGGGTCAGTATTCCACCGCTAGTGCTGCCCACCACCTGGTGATAAAGTAATGAAGGCTTACTGGAAAGCCTGCGACCACCCCCTTATTCAGGGGGGTCAAAACATGTCCCACAGGAGACACTGCTGGAATCTCGCCAACTTCCTTCATGGACAGTTGATCAGCGGCAACAAGGGGCGCCTTAGATGATGTAATTCCAGGAGCACAGCAATCAGTGTATGCTTCCAAAAATCCAGCGAAGGTGAACCGTGAATTCCAAAAGAAAAAAGACTCCAATAGTGCACAGAAACTATGGCTGATTTATTAAAGTTAAAAAGCAAAATTCACAACTGACGTCATCAGGGGTACGCAATAGCGCACACGCATGCTCCTTATAAGCCCAGACGGCGCGATGAGAGACGCAGCTGTTGGCTGGCCAAAAACAATGCTGAAGCCTGATTGGTCTCAATAAACATGGTTCTGACCTCCTAAAAAAGGGGGGCCTGTCTAGTTGGCATGAAGATGACTTCCCTGACAGCTAGAAGATGGCCAAAACAATGTTCATATATAAAACTGAAAGAGTGTTACTACAAGCGGTGCCATCTAGTGGATATTTAAGGCAATACCCAAAATATATGAGATGTTAGATGGATCTTTTCTAAAGGTAAAAAAATGTATACAATAAATATAGATATGTATAACATAACAATTGGCATGTACAACACTCCAATAGATGTAAAAAAAATAAGCAAATGACTTAACACCATACTGCCAAAAAGAAAATAATCAAATCAGAAAGAATAATCTTCTATACATTCCAAACTTGATAAAAAATTGGGACAAAAAAATCCCTGATATTTATAAAGTGCAGGAGGAGTGTGGGTATGAAATGTGGAATTACCATACCAAGTATAGTAAAACCACTAGCTAAAAAGTCAATATTGTAAACGTTAGCCGAGGGGGCCATCAACTGTTATTAATAAAACAGTTGATGTCCCACTCTATGTTTAAGCCATTGGGGGCATGAGAACCAAGCTCTTAAATCCAGTTAGTTTCTGATCTGGAAATAGTTCTTCTGCCATTACTGTCACGCCAGTGGGGGACATATTTTTCTATACCAATAAAAGCAGTACCACTAGTGTCCCTATTGTGTATAAGGTCATAGTGTCTAGAAACACTATGCTTGTCAAAGCCTTTCCTTATGTTGGTGATATGTTCACCCAACCTAACATGCAACATCCTAATGGTTCATCCCACATATTCCAATCCACATGGACACCTCAGGAGGTACGCATTTTAGTGGTGCATGTTATAAGCGAATTAATAGGATATGTAACACCTGTACCCTCCGATGTGAATTTGGTCAATCTCCTATCACGTAACGCATTCACCCTGCAGACTTTGCACCTCCTGCAGGGAAAAAAAACCTTATAAGTCCCCAAAAAAAGTTATGCATGTGGGTGGACCTGGGACATTGGGTGCTAATATATGTCTGAGGCTAGTAGCTCCCCTGAAAAGAACACGGGGTTTATCAGACAACAGGGGTCCAAGGATCCGGTAATTTTTAATGACTGGCCAGTGTCTTTTAATAATTCTCTTAATGGCCCAATGCTGACTGGAATAGGTTGTGAGGAAGGCTAATCCAAAATCCTCTCTGTTTTCAACCTGAGGGGGTTTGTCACCCAATAGGTCCTTACGATCCCTATTCCCTACCTCAATAATCAAGGAGTCCAGGGCTGCATTGTCATAGCCTTTACTCAGAAATCTGGATTTCAGGGTCGAGGCCTCCCTATAAAACTCGTCCAAATCGGAGAAATTCCGCCTTAAGCGCAAGAATTGGCCTTAGGGACAGCCGACAACCAAGAGCGATGGTGGCAGGAGTCCAGTGGAATAAAACTATTCCTGTCAGTTGGTTTGAAAAAAGTGGATGTTGTGATCCTGCTATCAACAATTCTAATAACCAGATCCAGAAAATGAATCTGGATCGGACTGGCTTCATAGGTAAGAGCTATGCCCCTATCATTATTATTGAGAAAAGATAGGAAAGTAGCCACAGATTCAGAATCACCGTCCCATATAAACAGGACGTCATCTATAAAACTTCTCCACATGACAAGCTGGGATGGTCTGTCATGTAGAACCACATCCTCCTCCCATTTGGCCATAAAGAGATTGGCCATATTGGGAGCAAATTTAGCTCCCATGGCTACTCCCTTTGTTTGTGCACCATTGTGCCAGAAATGATTATGCTCCATGGAGAAGTCCAATAGCTCCATCACAAAATTACATTGCGTGGCGGAGATATTGGAGTCTCGATAGAGAAAATGTCGCACCGCATCATGCCCCAACCTATGATATATCGACGTATAAAGCGATGCGACATCAGTGGTCACTAGCATGTAAGTGGCCTTCCACTCAATTTTACTTAATAAGTTGAGGACATGTTTAGTGTCCTTAAGAAAAGAAGGTGTACCCATCACCAGTGGCTGTAGGAAATAATCAATATATTTACTTATACGTGAAGTGATGGAGTCTATACCACTGACGACGGGTCTTCCCGGAGGGTTATTCAAAGTTTTGTGAATTTTCGGCAATATATACATAACCGGCAATCATGGGGCTAGAGGGACCAGATGCTCCTACTATTTTTTGTATAAAATCCCCATATTATATCCTTTATCGATCAAAACACTCAACTCCCGTTTAAATGTGAGAGTTGGATCTGACGGCAAAGGGGAATAGGTATCCGTGTCAGAAAGAATCCTCAACACTTCATTAGTATAGGAGTCTTTATCCAAAATGACGATAGCGCCGCCCTTGTCAGCGGGGCGTATGATAATATCCTTCCTATTGCACAAAGCCTCCATTCCAGCCCTAATGTCATGTTGAGGCTGCACCGATCTCATTCTCAAATTAGCCAAATCATTTAGCACTAAGTCTCGAAAGATATTAATATTTAGTGCTGAATTCCCAGGAGGGTTGAAAAGCGAGGCATTGGACAACCTGGAATGGACCACCACAGATGCTTCCCTGGTTAGCTGTCTAGCCGGGTTGCTCAAAATGTACCTCTTAATGTTACGTTCACGCGTGTATTTCTGTACGTCTATAAACGTCTGAAATTTATTAAGATTCAGATAAGATATCAGCAATAAAGCATGCCAAAACTTTACAATATAAAGTTTGTGAACAGGAAGGTAAGAAGAACTTATTTTAGAAGAGACATGATGAGGGTAATTTACTAAAGGATTTGACAGTGTTCACAGAATAAAATGTGTGAAGATTTACTTCAGTTATCCAATTATGTGAAAAGAAAATTTCATCTGTAGATGATTGGATAATTGAAGTGAATATTCACACAATTTATTGAGTGGACATTCTCAAATCTTTTAGCCTTGGCCTCATATGCCTTTTTTACAACATAACGCCTTCTTGCTTGCAATTTTATTTGTACAGTCAAGTTCTGTTTTAAGCTTGGAAATCACTGCTGTTCCAGATCAGCGCCAATCTCAGCAGTCAAACCATTCAATCAATTTACATACTCTATTTGCAGTGAGAAATCCAAGGCACTGTTCATCTGACTGCTAGATTTATGATATTTGGAATAAGATTTGGTGATATCATCACTGTGCTGCTTATTGTTCTCCTTGTTGAAGAGAAAGCTGTACCTGAGGATCTGCAATGTAACGATTTACCTGCTTCTGATCCCTCTGCTTCTGTGGATCTGTGTTTCCACCACTGTGACTGCTTCTGATATATATCTTTCAGTCATCAGGGGCAGCTCTGACATGAGAAAGCAAAGCTCTGCCTTTATCAAGATGGTCACCTCTACATGGCAACAGTGCAGAACAAGGCCTGGTAAATCAGTAAAGGGGAAAAAAATCAGCTGCGGGGGGGACCACGTGCAATACTGGTGATTGGAATCCTTTGCCTTCTTGCAATTTTTTGGCATAGCTTCCATATTTTTGTTCAAGTCCATTCTAACTTTAGGCTTCAGGAGGGCCTTGAAAAGGTCCTTTCGTTGGGGTGTGGCATTGAAGACTTAAGCATCATTCTCTAAATGCTTTGACAGGTCCTTGACAGTGCCAAAAGAAAGAGTGAATTACCCTGAAATTTGTCAAGGATGTTAACCTCATAGATTGTGAATATCTATTAAACTATGTCCATGTAGCGTTTCAGAAGAAATAAGCCTTAACAGGTTCATGTAAAATGTTAAAATAATTGCATGGCATGGTTGTATACCTATCAACCTGGATAAATGTAGCTGGCACCTGGTATGGCTTTCAGTTAGGACTTATTAATGGTGCACTGTCAAGGACTTGTCTCACTGACTATAACGTTAATCTACATTGTTATCTACTGTATTAATGGGGGAAAAAAACTGGCGCATTAGTACTGTATTCAGACATAGTCCAGCCAACTGAAAAAGCAAATGTGTCTTTAAAAGACACAATGGTATAGGATGGGAGGCAGTCTCACTGGGCTGTGATATAGGGTATACTGAATAAAGGATCAACTGCGGCTGCTGTCCTCAGAGTTGTGACGGCTCTGTGTAAATCAAAGAAAGCAAGAGAGAGAGAAGGGGATGCACCAAACTAACTGCAGTGTCCCAAAAATTGAATGCATAGGCAGGATTAAAAACACTTACAGAATAACCATAACCATATGTATCTTTTATTCTGTAAGTGTTTTTAATCCTGCCCATGCATTCAATTTTTGGGATACTGCACTTAGTTTGACGCATTCATCTCTCTCTCTTGCATTGTTATCTACTGGAATGGTGTTTGTTGTATTAAAGATGGTGATGTTATTGTAATTGGCAATTTTATTTAATAAAGTTGTTGACAAAAGTTTTCCAAAGGAAAAAAAGATTACATTTTTACACTGTTAGTATCTCCCTTTAATTGGCCATACCTAAATCATGCTCACGTAAAATAGCGAATAAGGTAAAGCAAAGTTCACTTTGAATATTGAATTATGTTCAAGGGAATTTTAAAAAAGAATTTTTGCTTGCACATAAATAGGCCATCTTCACTCTATTTCACTCATGCTAAGTGAACATTTACATTGCAAACTGATCATTCACTTTGTAAAGTGAAGATCCCCTTCCCTGATTCAATCAACCAAATTAAGTTCATAGTGAGAAAGCAGTAAGCAGCTCCATACTTTCCTAAACTGGGAGCGATGTATTGAGTCCACATTTCTATGACCAGCAATATTCTTTGCATTGTTCCAGGAATTACATGTGCAAAGGATGACTCCCCATACAAATATCCATCTCCAAAGGTTATCTTTAGATGACCTTTACTAGCATTTCATGCTAAGTCTAGATCCTCTATAATTTTTGCAGCAGAGCACATACATTTACAAGGAAAAGGGTTTGGGGATTGCAGGGGCATATTGCTTTTTTTTTCATTAACCTCTTAAGTCCCAGGTGCTGTTTTAAAATGGTATTGATTTAGCTGTTATTTGTCCCAACGCCATTTTAAATGATACACAGTCTCAGTGGCTGTGGCGGGCCCTTCTTGATTCAATAGTAAAAATGACAGCCGTGGTCCAGCACTGTATCCTGATCTAATCTTGGAAGGGCCATATATAAAATGTATTGGGCCATTATTTTGCATCCCTGTGTGTTGGTAGGTACCGTGAGGGTATTGGTAATATTATAAAGTGTCCTATAATATTCTTGAAAGGTCCGAGCAATATCTTTAGAATTATGTACCAAGCCCTTTTTTAGGGCATCAAAATTTGGGGATATACAGTAATGGCTAAAATTGTTGGCACCCCAGAAATTTTTCCAGTAAATCAAGTATTTCTCACAGAAAAGTATTGCAGTAACACATGTTTTGCTATACACATGTTTATTCCCTTTGTGTGCATCGGAACAAAACAAAAAAAGGGAGGAAAAAATGCAAATTAGACATAATGTCACACTAAATTCCAAAAATGCAGTGGTCAAAATTCTTGGCACCCTTTCAAAATTGTGGATAAATAAGATTGTTTCAAGCATGTGATGCTCCTTTAAACTCTCCTGGGGCAAGTAAAAGGTGTGGGCAATATAAAAATCACACCTGAAAGCAGATAAGCTCACTTAGTCTTTGCATTGTGTGTCTGTGTGTGCCACACTAAGCATGGACAACAGAAAGAGGAGAAGAGAACTGTCTGAGGACTTGAGAACCAAAATTGTGGAAAAATATCAACAATCTCAAGGTTACAAGTCCATCTCCAGAGATCTAGATTTGCCTTTGTCCACAGTGCGCAACATTATCAAGAAATTTACAACCCATGGAACTAGGCGTGGACGAAAGACAAAAATTGATGAAAGGTTGCAACGCAGAATAGTCCGGATGGTGGATAAGCAGCTCCAAACAAGTTCCAAAGAAATTCAAGCTGTACTGCAGGCTCAGGGAGCATCAGTGTCAGCACGAACTATCCGTTAACATTTAAATGAAATAAAACACTATGGCAGGAGACCCAGGAGGACCCCACTGCTAACGCAGAGACATAAAAGAGCAAGACTACCGTTTGCCAAAATGTACTTGAGTAAGCCAAAATCCTTCTGGGAAAACATCTTGTGGACAGATGAGACCAAGATAGAGCTTTTTTGGTAAAGCACATCTTTCTACTACATTCTATTCTACTTTACCGAAAATGGAATGAGGCCTACAAAGAAAAGAACACAGTACCTACAGTGAAATATGGTGGAGGTTCAATGATGTTTTGGGGTTGTTTTGCTGCCTCTGGCACTGGGTGCCTTGAATGTGTGCAAGGCATCATGAAATCTGAGGATTACCAAAGGATTTTGGGTCTCACTGTAGAGCCCAGTGTCAGAAAGCCGGGTTTGCGTCCGAGATCTTGGGTCTTCCAGCAGGACAATGACCCCAAACATACGTCAAAAAGCACCCAGAAATGGATGGCAACAAAGCGCTGGAGAGTTCTAAAGTGGCCAGCAATGAGTCCAGATCTAAATCCCATTGAACACCTGTGGTGTGATCTTAAAATTGCTGTTGGGAAAAGGCACCCTTCCAATAAGAGAAACCTGGAGCAGTTTGCAAAAGAAGAGTGGTCCAAAATTCCAGGTGAGAGGTGTAAAAAGCTTATTGATGGTTATAGGAAGTGACTGATTTCAGTTATTTTTTCCAAAGGGTGTGCAACCAAATATTAAGTTAAGGGTGCCAAGAATTTTGACCAGCCCATTTTTGGAGTTTTGTGTGATATTATGTCCAATTTGCTTTTTTTCCTCCCTTTTTTTGTTTTGTTCCAATACACACAAGGGAATAAACAGGTGTATAGCAAAACGTGTTACTGCAATACTTTTCTGTGCGAAATACTTGATTTTATGGAAACATTTCTGGGGTGCCAACAGTTTTGGCCATGACTGTAAGTGCAGTTTGGTTTAGTGCGAATTGACCTGGCCAGTGGTCTACCTGCCTTATTGCTAAATTCATACATAGTTCTATGCATTCGGTCTTGTTTAAAGTATGCCATATCAAGTATATGTAAAAGATCTTTCCGTTTCTTTTCTAATAGCTGAAATACATCAGCCTCAAATGAATGTTTACGGGCAAGCTCAAGCTTATGAATTTCCTGTAGGAGCTGTGTAATCTCTGCAGATCGTACTTTTTTTAAATATGCACCTTCAGAAATGAGGATCCCCCTTATGACACACTTCAAAGCCTCCCATTTAAGTGGTTGCACTGTCACATCCAAACATGTGATCTGTTAAAAAACGATTGATCTGAGGCAAAGAAAAGTGGCTGGAGGTAGATGTAGTGTCCAGTGTTGAGTCAAGTACAATATTTAAAACTCCTCCTAGCACTATCCTTCCCTCAGCCAGAGGGCCTAATTTGCGCAAAAGAGCAAGCATTATAGAGATCTGCCCCTGGTTATGAGTATAGGCATTAACCAAGATAAACATAATGTTATTAATTTTACATTTTAGAATAAGAAATCGACCCCCTGAATAACTTGCTTTCTAAATGTCCGAGACTAAGAGTGAGGTATTGAACCCTATGGCCTCTAGATTTACTAACAGGATTATTACTGAGATACCAATTACTATAGTAGTGAGTGGGCATATGTGCTTATGCATATTATATAAAAACTTTGATCTCTTCTACGGGATATTAAGACCCCTAACTTTATTACCCAAATTTTATTACCTCCATAGTGAATATTACAACATTTTTTTGTGCGCAATTTATTGTTGGGCTCTGTCTGTCTGATGCCAGGGAAGGAAATAAAAAAAGGGGGAAAAAGGGAACCCCCCCCCAAAAAAACAAAAGAGAACCACAAAAAGAGTCCAGTTCTAACTGGTCTCAAAAAAAGAACATGTCTAATTTGACACATTAATTGTCTGTGCCAAACCAGGCGGAAGCCTGCAGGGGGAAAGGGTTAGTCTTAGGCTGTGGGCCCATTCCTGCTCAAAAAAACAAAAAAAAAATATAAAAAAAAAATAAATAAAAATAATAATAAAAAAAAAAAAAAAAGAAACAAACCCCATCCAGTAATTAATACTAAGGAAACAAGAAAGTTCCACAGAGGTTCCCCGGGGGGCCATCAGGGGGAGTGCAGGCGTCATGCATAACATTTCAACTAGGAATTAATGCTTCTATAAATTTACTCAATAATTACATTCACAACCCACCCTGAGTCCCCCAGATGCCCCTCCAAAGCTAACAGCAATTAATTTTTAACATATTCCAGCATTCAATTGCAAACCTCCTATATTCACATGAATCTCCATACATACACCTGTTTATCCCTAAGTATGTACAAAAAAAGAACAAAAAAAAAAAAAATCTTTAAATAATTAAATTTAAAGAAACAAAAGTTTCCACAAAGCTTCCCCGGGGGTGACCAGGGGAAGTGCAAATGTCATGCATAAACTTACAACTAGGAATCACTCAATAATTATATTCACAACCCCCCATGAGTCCCCCAGTGCCCCTCCGAAGCTAGCAGCAATACATTTTTTAACATATTACTGCATTCATTTGCAAACCTCCTATATTCACATCAATCTACCCATGCATACACATGTTTATGCACAAGCATATATGAAAAAAAAAAAAGAGGGAAGCCCGTAGCACAAGTAGACTAGTAATCAGTATACTTGTAATTCTTTTCCTTTTTTTCCCTTTTCCTTTAAACTCATAGAATCCTTTTAGCCAGATTATTCACCCCCCAGCCCTTCCATTTTTCCTCTTCCTAATATAATTTTAGCAGCCATCATCTAGGATGATCACTCTCTGGTTGTCTAGATGATTTTCTATTTGAGGGATGGGCGCATTGCCAAGGTTTCCACACAGGTGACACTGGGAAGGCCGGCATTGGGGGATCGGGCCAAGGGTCCAAATCCATCAGAGGAAGCCCAAGATTTTTGACGAAAGCTGTGAGATCCATAGGAGAGCAAAGGATCAATAAAAAGCCATCTTTTTTTTTTCATCTGAAGGTGAAATGGGTAGCCCCATCAATATATAATCTCTCTTTCCTGTAGAACATTTATTAATGGCCGAAGCGCTCTTGGATTGGCCAAAGTCCGTTTCAACAGATCTTGATACATAGTAATTTGTGCACCTTCAAAATCTATATTTTTCTCCTGTGCTTTAATAAGCATTGCTTCCTTCTGTTTAAAAAAGTGCACTCGACATACTACATCACGGGGGAGCATAGCAGAAGGGTTATGGAATCCGGAGATCCGGTGGGCCCTGTTTATATTGATTGGGTCTGTTGCCTAGTAGAGTATTAAAGATGTTTGTCACTGTAGTCTTCCTTTTTTTTGACTTGGCAATTTTTTTTTTTTTTTATTGTTAACTTTACCTTTATTTTTTTTATTTTTACACTTTCTCTTAAAATATAAATAAGCATCCCTTGTAATAGGAATAGTGTGTGACACGTCCTCTTTATAAAAAGATGTGGAGTCTGGAAAGACCAAGATAAAAACATTTTTTACATCTGCCGGCCCAGACGTGACATCATAACGCCGCGCCTCTAAGGGTCAGAGATGACTGGGGACCATCTGGTCACCAGAAGTCTCTATGATCAACTTCTGGCAGTGACCAATTCATTCTCCAGCTCGCTAATCGTACAGGCAAGCCCCACCTGTAAGAACGATCAAGCCGCTGAACTGCCACTATGATTGTTCTTACGGTGCACAGAATCGCCGGCCGAAAAAGATGATATCTGAATGATGACTGCAGCTATGATATCCCCACTGAAAGTCCAGGACGTCATATGACTTCCATGGGCTGTAAGTGGTTAAAGAAGTGTATCGTAAGTAGCCAGAACACACATAGTTAACAAGTGGTTTTTAACAGAGGTATGAAGGTATTGGCGTAGAATATAGTAATTTAAAGACATAAGTAGTTGTTACACAGAAATGTAACAAGCAGCCCCAGCCTTGTCCCATGGCATTGATAAAGATTGCACAAAGTGAAGGTACCACAAATGTGTGCACGTTTAGTGACCCTGCAACAAAGAAGAACCCAGAAGAACCCACACGGGGTTGGCCTCACATGTGATCCAGTATTTGGCACCCAACAAGTTAATGGGAAACATGGAGGATGTGACAAACAACCACCACCCTGCCCCCCTTCCCCCTTACACGCTGTTTAAAAAAAAAAAATGCGGCAGGTCTTAAATGAATGAACCTTATGAATGGGCTTCCTTAATGTAATGCAGATTAATGTACAAAACACCCCAAATTAACACACCGCAATAGACTGCAAAGGTCTGAAGGGCACCATAGGACAGGGTACCAAGATTTTGCTGAAAATAAACAGTGCACTAAAACATGATGGAGGAAAGGTATAAAAGTCCCTGGGCCTGAAATGGTTAAGAAAATAACAGAAACAATAATGTAAAAGAAGCATGACTATTCTTTTTTTTATCCTTTTAATCTTTTCATGAGGATTTTCCTCAGAAAATGCAAGTATTATAGGGAGTTAAATAGCCCTGGGAGAAAAGCAGCTTGTGAACGTGTCAATGTTTGCTAGAATCTTTGCAATTCTAAACACAATTCTCAGAATCCACCACATTATGCTCTTGCTTTCCTCTGCACACAAGCAGGTCTTGCTCATAATAGAAACGATTTGAATCCAGTGAAAAATCTTCATTTGCGTGATCATGCATCTATTCTCTCAGCAATGAATAGCTGGGGTCAGTAGCTATGGAAATGCTCAAACACAGAAGTCATTCACTTGAAGGCAGTATGGAAATGGTCTGTTTTCAGAGGCTACCATGGCTTGGAAGACTCAATTTAAAACCTTGGTGTCTTCTGTGAGAGACTTTCATCAGTCTCCAGCTCTCCATGTAAAATTGAATGTTTGACAGAGCCACTTTTTATCATATTCATAAAGGATTGTCTGTGAAGAACAATGGCACTGGCTGTGAAATTAAAGGTGCTATGTGATGCAATGAAAGAAAATAACATTAAGAAGATGAATTCACTGAATTTACTATAGAAGAGGAGAGAAGAATAAGTGACTGAAAGTATATTGCACAAAATTGATTCTCGTGATTCATCCAAAACTGATATTTTATTATTTTATAGATGATGTAGAATAAAACTACTTGTTTCTCTAATGTAGAAATTGTGAAAGAGGGCTAATTCTCCCTGTTGAATTGTTAATGTTTTTGATACTATGAAGAATGCAATAGCAGGAGTAAGAACACCAAGTTCAGCAGCAGACAGGTAGCCTAGGGTCCCCAACATATAAAAGAAAACACTGGGTGACTTTGCTAACCAGATACCATCTATATTCAGGGCTTTTTTTCAGCTGGAACTTGGTGGAACTCAGTTCCACCATCTCTGGCTCAGGCCCTCTGCTCCCTGCTGACCACTATTACTGGAAAACATAAAAGTCCAGCTTCTATGCTTAAAAGTGACATGCAGACATCAGAGCTGAAGAGGGGTAAACGTGAGATGTGGATGGGGGATGCAGAGGTAAGCAACTTTGGAAAAAGGCCGAATTCTGCACTCTGTTTGCAGTACACCCTGAACTCTGCAGTCTGTGTGTACCCCCCCTCCCTGTTAAGACCCTCCCACACCCACTATTTGATGCGGTTTGGAGTGTGTGTGTGTGTGTGTAAGGGACGGGGGGGGGGGGGGGTTGTTGTATGTTGTGATTAAGTTCCTGTACCTATTTTCCGAGAAAAAAAAACCTGTCTATATCTAATATCTTTTTTGAGTGAATTGGCCAGTCTTACCAGGAGTACCTAAGAAATGTAAGGGGTTCTGGTGTGAGTGATGTCATTATGGGGAAAAGCTTGTAATGTCACCAAGGAGCGCCACTCCATCCTTACATATCTTCATCTGGAGACTTATGCCCCGTACACATGGTCGGATTTTCCGATGGAAAATGTCCGATCGGAGCGTGTTGTCGGAAATTCCGACCGTGTGTGGGCTCCATCGGACATTTTCCATCGGATTTTCCGACACACAAAGTTTGAGAGCAGGCTATAAAATTTTCCGACAACAAAATCCGATCGTATCAATTCCCACCGTGTGTGGCCATTTCCGACGCACAAAGTGCCACGCATGCTCAGAAGAAATTCCGAGACGGAACAACTCTGTCTGGTAAAATTAGCGTTCGGAATGGATACAGCACTTTCGTCACGCTGCAATGTCAAAAATAATTTAATGCAGCGCACTCTCTTCTTCTTTATAATGTAAGAAGAATGAAGTAGTTTTGCTGCTCATATTCACACAGACTTCTCACAAACTTATTTCTTTGTTATTTATTGGGATTCCCTCAATATATTTACATTTGTCACATCTGACCAAATATTTTTTGGGTTGTTTTTAAATATTTTTTTCTTTTTTTCAAGTCTGTTTTTGTAATTGTTTGGTGCTTTGTCTTTTTTCCAAGGCTGTTTTTTTTGTGGTTTGTATTTTTAAAAAGTCTGATGTTTTTATGGGTTTTTTTGTGTGTTTTACTCCATAATATTTTTGTGTGTGTTTTGTGTGTCAAGTTACCACAACACCATTGATATCTTGTATTATTTAATCTCAAGGAGGTTGTTTGGTGTTGGTGTCTCTTGTTAATTTCACATTGTATATTAGAAATGTACCTGCCTCCTCACAAAGACACTGTCCTTTTAAAAGGAAAACACACATAGGCGAGTATAACTGTAAAAACATTTTGTTTATTAATGGCTCAGAACCAAACAAAGAGGGAGGCAACTCTGGAGAAACAGCTGAAATGGGTGAAGCCTTTGGCCCCCAGGGCAAACATCAACTATTTTCTTGCAAAATTGGTGGCCTGAGGAGTCCATATCTAAGGGAGTGCAGTCTGGTCCAGAAGTCCCAGAGATCCGGAAAGCAGCAGATGACATCTGTGTCCCCAGGCTGTGGTCATACAAGAGCCTGCATCTTTGGCCAGACCAGACTGAACCCAGGGCCATCACTCTCTGGTCTTCCTTCCACGCTTCCTTCCAAGCTGTGGCTGTGGTGGTGGAGTTGTGGCAGCAGGAAGAGGAGGAGGAGGGGCCAAGTCTCTCAGGTGGGTATTGGGTGTTAGTTCCCCACTCACCCCCTTACTTAGGACTTTATAAAGAAGGTCCTCACATAGCTTGCGTTGACCCTCCTGCATGCCCTTCAGTTTGGTGGCAGCCATGCAGGCAAAGGCCTCCTCAGGAGTGGGTAAGGCTCTGAGGGACACAGAAGCCCCCTGAATAAGCCTGAGCGCAGAATCCTGCATGTGAGTTGCCTTCCTCGCTCTTTTGTATGGAAGGCGGAGGGGAGGAACCTGCGATTCGGTCAGGCTGCGACTGGTCCCAGGCTTCTCCTGGCTGACACTAACCCCCGCCTTCTCCTGGCTGCCACATTCCACAGCCTCCTCCTGTGTGCCACATTCCACAGCCTCCTCCTGGCTGCCATATTCCACAGCCTCGTCCTGGCTGAGGTCTTCCTGTGTATGAAAAAGGGACATCGTTTTAGTTTTTTATTCATCAATCACACACAATTTTCATCTCATCAATAGATAATTAAGGAGATAAAAATGGCGCTGCCCTCTAAATAGATGAGATAATAATCTAAGGCCTAAGTAAGGCTAGGATATATAGGAATTATATCACTGAAAATAATTTACAAGGTAGACTATCTATATATAAAGGCAACTGGAATGATGTAATTTGGAAATATAATGCAGGTGTGATGCTTCTGCATGTATCGTAGTGCTGGGAAAATAGAATCGATATGTGAAAACAGGGAAGAAAAAATTATTTGAAAAAATACACCAATAGTGCAAAAATATTGGGACAAAATGGCGCCTACCGTGAAAAAAATTTTTTTGAAATAAACCAAAAACCATATGTGAAAAATATTATCAGTGCAATATTAGTGAAGCTACCACAAATAATAAGAAAAATATTGAAATACGGTGAAAAATATCCTCAAAATTCAAAAATATTGTGACACTGAGCGCCTATGGTGAGATCAGGGTAAAAAGCTAATTGTTGTGTATCTTATGCTAAATACTCTCCAGGCGTACCAAACATAGTAAATAACAATCCCGGATTCCTCATACACAAAATATAAAAACAGATATTATATAAATCATAAATGGTGGTAATTAATTACTAGCGAATAAGTGATTATATGCATAAACTCCGTGTAAACAATAAAAAATATTTTCAACCAAAACACAACTGAATAAGTTCAATATTATATATTTTTTCACTCCTTGGAAATTAATATCCGTGACTTCTGTGCTTGTAGTTCAAAGTGGTGACTTGAGGTGCTCAACCCACCAGTGCTCCCCCACTCACCAGAATTAATCACCCCTACAGGGGTACCGAGCGATAAAGTGGGTGCTCTTGGGGTAGTTGATGGTCTCTCCTCTTGAGTTGCTGTTGCTTTATTCAGTGCGATCCTTTATAAGTAATCCTGGTTGAGCTGTGTACTTCAGCGTGACATAATCACTCCATACCTCCTTAGCTGTAAACCTCTCCGGGATACCGGAGCCAAGAGAGAGACAAAGAGGCTACCTTCGTGAAGTATGTCAAAAAAGTTTTATTAAAAAAACCTTAATCCAGTCCAATATATGATGGTAGATTATAGCAAGTCTGGACAGAGAGTTAAAACGGAACCGCTGTATGCAAGGATGGGACCAGACGCAAGCTGTAAGCGTGCGTTCCACCTTGCGTTCCAGCATTCACTTCCTGGTCTGACGTGTGAGCGTGACTCCGCCTTACGCGTTTCGTCACTGGACGTTTTCAAAAGCGGTGACGACGCTCACGCCTCACACTCTAATGTAGTCCTACGGCCAACATCGGCCCTCCCCTAATTATGGTAATATCGCTCGGGGGGTAGGGAAGTGTTGGAGCCGAGGACAGCCCACATTGCTACACATGCAGTGTGTGCATATTGTAACAATATCCGCTGACATTACGATCTATACTCTGCTATGGTAATCACATGTAAACAATACACTGGTCATAAAGGGAAATGAGTACAATATAAATCCTACCAGAATAGTATCATATAGACATGGGACATCCCGCAATGGGAGAAAACAGTTCCCATAGCATAACTATGCCAAGACCCATATGTACAGATAATTACTGTCTATTGGTTACTGGAATATACATTTATAAGAAGAAATTTTTAAAAACATATTATTACATACTAAAATATAAAATATAGAAATAAAGATAAAAATAGAAATAAAATCCCCAGACAACATGAGGTATGGTGCACACATTTAAACTAGCCATAATCCATACTTGCTGTGTTACTAATATTTATGGACCATAAAACTAATATTTAAAATGTAGACTTTAATATATCTCTAATCTAGATAGATTAACAAGATTTTTATATGTGTTAGTAAGATATTTATATTTAAAATATTATTGTTTTAAAATCTTTTATAAAAAACTCTTTAAAAAATTGCTCCTATAGTAGTGATCCTTAGGGATACTACTTACCCACCCAAAAAGTAGAAGGCAAGTGTAAATAGATGGATGCGACGACTCAAGGTATATTATCAACTATAGATAATTGCAGGCTTTAGAGTTCTACATACACGGATGTTTACGTGTAAACAGAAGAGGCGGAGCTTCATAAGTGTGTATGATAGAAGATTATTCACTCATGTTATAGCTCCCCCAAACCTCAAACACCTATGGGTTTTACCTAAATATGACATGTAATGGTATGTGTGTCCTGCTTTAGGGTTAAAACTACCTCTAATTAGTTTAATCTGAATTACTCAGTTAGTGAGATTGGGACATACGGGCAAGTAGGACTAGGGACATAAAATTAGAGGACAAGGGGGATTGTCTGCTCTTATCTAAGGATCAGCCCCTCATTTTCGTACCGACTTACTACGGATTTTTATACATATACATTGCTTTCTACCACCTTTGGGTGGATTTAGTCTGCAGCTATGGATATTTTTGGATATTTTAATACCAGGAATATAAATGTAGAGGCGATTTTCAGCCAAGAGCAGATATCTAATAAGAATGACATGCATAGTTTGCTTAAACAATTAAAACACACCCTGGAAAAACAACTAAGGGTGTGGTGGGATATTTCCACACTGGAAATGTATGTCACAGAAAAAATCACCCCTAGAAGGCTCAGGTGGGACATGCACCCCAATGATGGGCTAGATAATAGTGATTTGATGAGAGACTGGTACTCCCTTTTCAACAAATGTGAGGGAGAACTGCTCCAGAATATTATTAAAAGGAGACAATTTAAGATGCGAATAATTGAGAATGAACACTGGCGTGGTGGCAACAGAGAAACCGCAATTTCCAGGAACGAAACAAGCTGGATATACCGCTTGGGTTCTCTTGCTCCAAAAGGGCTCAACCTGGACATAGATTTGAACTGTTATATAGCTAACCCCTAAACAACTATATACAAGAATGGATGACCATAACCCATGTACATTCCTCCCCTCTCATATTTAATATCAGAATTTGGATATTATCCGTAGTAAGTCGGTACGAAAATGAGGGGCTGATCCTTAGATAAGAGCAGACAATCCCCCTTGTCCTCTAATTTTATGTCCCTAGTCCTACTTGCCCGTATGTCCCAATCTCACTATCTGAGTAATTCAGACTAAACTTATTAGAGGTAGTTTTAACCCTAAAGCAGGACACACATACCATTACATGTCATATTTAGGTAAAACCCATAGGTGTTTGAGGTTTGGGGGAGCTATAACATGAGTGAATAATCTTCTATCATACACACTTATGAAGCTCCGCCTCTTCTGTTTACACGTAAACATCCGTGTATGTAGAACTCTAAAGCCTGCAATTATCTATAGTTGATAATATACCTTGAGTCGTCGCATCCATCTATTTACACTTGCCTTCTACTTTTTGGGTGGGTAAGTAGTATCCGTAAGGATCACTACTATAGGAGCAATTTTTTAAAGAGTTTTTTATAAAAGATTTTAAAACAATAATATTTTAAATATAAATATCTTACTAACACATATAAAAATCTTGCTAATCTATCTAGATTAGAGATATATTAAAGTCTACATTTTAAATATTAGTTTTATGGTCCATAAATATTAGTAACACAGCAAGTATGGATTATGGCTAGTTTAAATGTGTGCACCATACCTTATGTTGTCTGGGGATTTTATTTCTATTTTTATCTTTATTTCTATATTTTATATTTTAGTATGTAATAATATGTTTTTAAAAATTTCTTCTTATAAATGTATATTCCAGTAACCAATAGACAGTAATTATCTGTACATATGGGTCTTGGCATAGTTATGCTATGGGAACTGTTTTCTCCCATTGCGGGATGTCCCATGTCTATATGATACTATTCTGGTAGGATTTATATTGTACTCATTTCCCTTTATGACCAGTGTATTGTTTACATGTGATTACCATAGCAGAGTATAGATCGTAATGTCAGCGGATATTGTTACAATATGCACGCACTGCATGTGTAGCAATGTGGGCTGTCCTCGGCTCCAACACTTCCCTACCCCCCGAGCGATATTACCATAATCAGGGGAGGGCCGATGTTGGCCGTAGGACTACATTAGAGTGTGAGGCGTGAGCGTCGTCACCGCTTTTGAAAACGTCCGGTGACGAAACGCGTAAGGCGGAGTCACGCTCACACGTCAGACCAGGAAGTGAATGCTGGAACGCAAGGTGGAACGCACGCTTACAGCTTGCGTCTGGTCCCATCCTTGCATACAGCGGTTCCGTTTTAACTCTCTGTTCAGACTTGCTATAATCTACCATCATATATTGGACTGGATTAAGGTTTATTTAATAAAACTTTTTGGACATACTTCACGAAGGTAGCCTCTTTGTCTCTCTCTTGGCTCCGGTATCCCGGAGAGGTTTACAGCTAAGGAGGTATGGAGTGATTATGTCACGCTGAAGTACACAGCTCAACCAGGATTACTTATAAAGGATCGCACTGAATAAAGCAACAGCAACTCAAGAGGAGAGACCATCAACTACCCCAAGAGCACCCACTTTATCGCTCGGTACCCCTGTAGGGGTGATTAATTCTGGTGAGTGGGGGAGCACTGGGGGGTTGAGCACCTCAAGTCACCACTTTGAACTACAAGCACAGAAGTCACGGATATTAATTTCCAAGGAGTGAAAAAATATATAATATTGAACTTATTCAGTTGTGTTTTGGTTGAAAATATTTTTTATTGTTTACACGGAGTTTATGCATATAATCACTTATTCGCTAGTAATTAATTACCACCATTTATGATTTATATAATATCTGTTTTTATATTTTGTGTATGAGAAATCCGGGATTGTTATTTACTATGTTTGGTACGCCTGGAGAGTATTTAGCATAAGATACACAACAATTAGCTTTTTACCCTGATCTCACCATAGGCGCTCAGTGTCACAATATTTTTGAATTTTGAGGATATTTTTCACCGTATTTCAATATTTTTCTTATTATTTGTGGTAGCTTCACTAATATTGCACTGATAATATTTTTCACATATGGTTTTTGGTTTATTTCAAAAAAAAATTTTTTCACGGTAGGCGCCATTTTGTCCCAATATTTTTGCACTATTGGTGTATTTTTTCAAATAATTTTTTCTTCCCTGTTTTCACATATCGATTCTATTTTCCCGTCACTATGATACATGCAGAAGCATCACACCTGCATTATATTTCCAAATTACATCATTCCAGTTGCCTTTATATATAGATAGTCTACCTTGTAAATTATTTTCAGTGATATAATTCCTATATATCCTAGCCTTACTTAGGCCTTAGATTATTATCTCATCTATTTAGAGGGCAGCGCCATTTTTATCTCCTTAATTATCTATTGATCCCTTAATTAGACCCTTAGGGGCACTAATTTGAGATAGGCAGCAGCCCTTTGCTTGTCCTAAGCGCGGATTTTTATACATATATACAATTTTCATCTCATGACTGTTGCAAATTGAATGTTAACAAATATAACAGACTATCATTCTGAGCCCAGCATTTTTCAGTCTTGTCCAAAACATTTTTGCCCACTACTGTCTATTGATATGTAAAACACTTTTTTCAGTCAGCAATTAGTGATCAATAATAACATCTAGTAAACATCATTTATTTATTGACCAGAAATCTTTTAAACAATGCTATACCTGGCTCCATCTGGGCTCCTCCACTTCTTCCTGGCTGGAAGTCCCAGGTTGGACATCGGAAGCCTCAGCTGGGGTGGAAGATAGGGTGGAAGGAAGAGTGGAACGAAGGGTTGAGAGGGATTCCAGTCTGGTCTGACAGAAATCGCAGTCTCTCATAGTACCACAGCCTGGGGACATAAATGTCATCTGCTGCAGCTCCGGATCTCTGGGAATCCGTGACCTTCTTGCGCTCCTTAAGATAAGTGCTCCTCAGGCCACCAATTTTGGTTTTTAAATAGGGTATGGTTGCCGTGGGGACCACCAACTGCAGCAGTTTCTCCAGCGCTGCCTGCCTCTTTTGTTTATGATTATAATGTGGATGTCTCACCTGCCACAGACAGGGCAGCTCCCTGTACTTGTCTATGAACAGGGGGAGGAAGTTGTGGTCATTGAAGCCATCCATTTTATTATCTGCAAGACACAACACAAGACAAACCCTAATTTCAGCCTAAAGTCTACGAAACTTGTGCAAATACAGGCCTCAATCTAGAAGCAGTATAGGCCCAATGTTAAATCTTACCTTCGCAATCACGATCGGCGCCTCCGTTACTCCTTCCTCCGCTCACAGATCGTACGTACTGCGCACGCGAGTTACACTTTATAGACACTGCGCATGTGTGAAACTCCGCCCACCCCTGACGTTCTTTGTAGTCTCTTTTCCGCCCCTTCTCGTTCGGCGCAGTGGGGGAGGAGCACATGGTGGAGACACAGCAGGTGTCAGATAATTTCACCAACGAGGAGGAGGAGGAAAGCCCGGAGCCTGAAACGTCCCGATCCAGAAGGAGACGATATAAGGCATCAAATATGTCCTTTGGGGAGATGTTGGAGATGGTGGACATCCTGAAGAAGGCCGACTATGATGGGAAGTATGGACCTTACCCCAACCCCAATGTCAGAAAGGCCAAGATAATGGCGAAAGTAGTCAAGAGTCTGCACCGGAATTTTGGGGTACGATGATCAAAAGATCAGCTCAGGAAGCGGTGGTTGGACCTAAAATTAAGAGAACACGAGCAGTACAGAAAGATCCGGAGAGTGCTGCAAAAAAGTAAGTAGTTGTGCTGTGTTCCTATTCTTTCTGTTTATTACGTTCGTGCTGCTCCATGTGCTTTTCTTAATAACTGTTATCCAGTTAAAAATGGCAACTTTCATGTTCATGGGCACATTATTCGTTTGTATAAAACATAGTTCGTTTGGCCATATGCAATTGCCATCATTTTTTGGGGCCTTCTTGTGTGCAAAGAATTGGGTGGTGTAGATGTGTTTGTTACTAGAATGAAATGCAAACTAGATTCTGTGTAAGGAGAGGACACTCAGCAGCTGGTTACACATCTGGACGCAGGAGCACTAGTGTGGGACACCAGCACACCCTTTTTATTAGGGGGCCCACACAGGTGCTCCAGTGTATACTATAGGGGGTCTCCATCTGTGAAGCTTGGACAAAACAGGTAAAGTATTGAAGCTTGACAAAGGACACTAAAAATTCTACATCTTGGAACTCTGCCAAAATAGACAATTGTACACCACTTCCAAGCAATGATTCATATTTATAGTTCTGACATTAAATATGTGTGTGCTAAGTATACCTATTTTTTTTTTTTACATAGGGGATAAAAGACTCGGAAGAGGACACCCCTCATCTGAGGAGACCACAGACCCCCAACCTCTGGAAGAAGGTAAAATCCCCCAAAGACAAGAAGAGCAGGAGGAGGAAGACGTGGTGGAAATAGTCACCACAACAGGTGAGCGTCTACAACCACAGGCTCAGGTAAGAGGTGGATGCCAGCATATTTATAATACCTGTTTTTTTTTTTTTTTGTTTCCCTCTTTTTAGGTGATCGTGATGTTGTGGATCCTGATCCTTTCACCTCTGAAAGTGCCCAGATCCTGATTGGGGAGATCATGGGGTGTAATGTTGCATTGGAAAACATCAATGATGTTCTTCAAAGAAATAAGAACATCATTGATGTTTTAGGGCGAGTTTAAAAGCCCTCCAAATCCCTTTGTTTTTGGTGTGCTACACTTTTTGAAAATTTTTAAAAAAATATTAGAAAAGCCAAATTTTGAAGATGCACACAGTGTGTCAACATGTGCTATCTGCCATCACGGGAGATCAATGGACGCGTTTTGGGGGTGCAACCCCTTCCTTAATAATAAAGTAGCTGTAAAGATGGCAGCTAGCACATGTTGACATTCTTAAATTTGTGTGCATCTTCAAAATGTGGCTTTTCCTAGGGTGACTTCACCCCATCTGAACGCAATATTAAACTCAGTTTGTAAATACTCATGTCTGATATTGCCTTCAAGTTCTACCAAATGTGAACTTTGTAAGTTCAAGATTTGTGTCTTTCTAGTTGGTTTTAAACATGCCTGTTTTATCTTAAATGGACATTTCTAATTTTTCTAATGTGACCCCAAAAATTTTTATACAACAAACATGTTGGTTTGTTTTAAAAACCTTTTCTAAATGCACATGTGATTGTGCTGGTATTAAAAAGATTGTTAATCAAGATTGTGTGGATTATTGTCTCAACGCTACTAAACTTTTGTTGTGCTGTAATGGGTGTTTTATGTGACAATGGGTGTTATCTCCTAAGGGCAAATCCACTTTGCACTACAAGTCCAGTTTCAGTGCAAAGTGTCTTTGCCTTTAGGAAATAACACCCAACAGTGCTTTGTAAGGTTACACAATCATGCCAATTTCAGGACTCACCACATTTCTGTCAGGGTCAGCTAAAACAAACACAAGCAGGAAATGTCACCAAACCTTGGTTTTATTTATTTATTTTTTATTTAAAAAATGTTTTAGACATTGTCTGGCATATTGATGGCCCCCCTACCCGCAAAGAATTCAAGGTATCTTAGCCAGGCATCACGGGCACTCGGGGAGGGCAAGCCAGGACGGCCACTTTCAAGCGCCGTCAGGGTTGGTTCATTAGGAATTCCGGCCTCAGGCCCAACTGAGCCAGCATAGTTGGCAGAATGTTTCCGTAAAAAGTTGTGTAGAACACAGCAAGCCAGGATAATGTGATTCAGTTTGTACTCCGCCATATGTATGGGTGTAAGAAATAGGCGGAACCGGCTGGCCATGATTTCAAATGTGTTCTCCACCACTCTTCTGGCTCTGGCCAGCCGGTAATTAAAAACCCTCTGGTCCGGGGTGAGGGTCCTCATCGGGAATGACCGCATAAGATGGTCCCCCAGCGCAAATGCTTCATCCGCAACGAAGACGAATGGGAGTCCTTCCACATTGTCTGGAGGTGGCAAGTCCAAGCTGCCATTCTGGAGATGCCTGTAAAACTCTGCCTGGGTGATGACTCCACCATCGGAAATCCGGCCATTCTTCCCCACGTCCACATACAGGAACTCATAATTAGCCGACACCACCGCCAACATCACAATACTATTAAACTCCTTGTAGTTGTAATAGTAAGACCCTAAGTTGGGTGGTGGGGCAATGTGGACGTGTTTCCCATCAATTGCCCCTCCGCAGTTAGGAAAGCCCCACCGCTGGGCAAAGTGGGAGGCCGCAGTCTGCCATTCCTGTGGCGTGGAAGGAAACTGTGGAGTCAAAACAAAATAAAAAATTTGTCATTTTGCACATAAACATTGAAAGCAGATTAGACACAAACATTCTTGGCCAACATCAAGCTAACATTTTTATGAGGGAATTTTTTAAGACCAAAGTATAAGGTACACCTATCAGATTCCCCCCCTCTCCTGGGCCATTATAGGGGGGGACTCTGGGGCAGGTAACCCTCTCCACTTCATTGAGATATGAATGCCTAAATAAATGCCTAAATAATGGGTATTACTTTGAACAGCCCCTCCTTAGTTACACTATTGGCAGCCCACTGGACAGGTAAGAAGATACAAAGATATAAATACACACTGTACACATTTTAGCACATGGACATTCTGCTATTACCTATCAAGATAATAATAGTATACAGAAACTTGAAACAGTACCATTTGAAAGTATACAGGCAGGCCCTTGCACTACATGCTTTGGGGAATTCATCCATAAATCTGAGCACAAAAGAGGTGGGTATAGTGTGTATGGGTTTGGCAAAGTCAGCAGATAGATGATTGAGGATAGATAGAGAATTGTTATCAGCTGACTTAGCAGTTGGGGGGAGGGAGGGTTCCAAATGATTTGGGGACACCCAAAAAAAGCTTCTGGTACTCTGCCTGAATTTAAAGCACAAATCACATTTCTAAACATTTTAGGGGGTGTTTGGGGTAAAGCACTACTATGGAGCTGCTAAAGTACATTGTTAAGTGACTACATGAGGTGAATATAGGGCCAGGAGAGCATGCTGGGGAGGTAAGTGAAGGAAAATATGTATGAAGGACAACAAAAATGATTACATAAAAATCCAGCATGCATGAGGACAAAGGGGACATTCACAGCATATTACAATCATGGTAATTAGGGAATGAGGAAAGAAATACTATACATTAGCAAACATTAAATACAATAAAATGTGATATTAAAGGATAAAAATCTTACCTTAATATACTCCTTCTGCAGGACCTGGATGATGGCAGAACAGGTCTCTGGGATAATGATCCCCAGAGCCTGGGGGAGATGCCTGTCGAGAACTTGAGGTCCTGCACGCTTCTCCCCGTCGTCAAGTACCGCAGGGTGGCAACAAGCCTCTGCTCCGCAGTGATGGCTTGCCTCATGCAGGTATCCTGCCTGCTGATATAGGGGGTCAGCAAAGCCAACAAACGGTGAAATACGGGGTCCGTCATCTGGAGAAAGTTCCTGAAATCATCAGGATTATTCTCACGGATCTCACGGAGCAAAGGCATATGACAGAACTGGTCACGCTGAAGCAACCAATTCTTGGTCCATGAACTCCTCCCCACCCTGTTCATGGACTGGACTTGTGTCAAGGTCAGGACCCCAACACCAAGCCCCCGCACAGCACGAACTCTACGAGGAGTGCGTATACGCAACATGGCTAGGAAACAGTTGGCTGCTCAGAACGAAGTAACAGAACGCACTGAAGAACAGCACGGCCTGTGAAGAGCGACCTGAAAAACAGCAACGAGCGGACAAGAACGCAATGAATAATCAAATAAGAACTCAATGCACGCACTGAAGAGCAGATACAAACCCACAAGCACAAACTGAACAGCAGAAAACGATCTGAAAACCACGAGTCTGAAAAAGCACAAATCGTCTCTCACCAAACTTTTACTAACACGAGATTAGCAAAAGGAGCCCAAAGGGTGCCACGCTTGGTTCTGAAATGGCCTTTTATAGTCTCGTCATACGTGGTGTACGTGACCGCGTTCTTGGCGATCGGAAATTCCGACAACTTTGTGCGACCGTGTGTACGCAAAACAAGTTTGAGCCAACATCCGTCTGAAAAAATCCTAGGATTTTGTTGTTGGAATGTCCGATCAATGTCCAACCGTGTGTACGGTGCATAACACTTTATGTTGGTAGAAGGCTTCTGCACCAAGACCTTCAAATTCCTTACCATGAATGCAGGAGGTACCACAGTCCAGGTTCTCCATGCTGTCATATGTGTATGTAAGCACATGCACAAGCAGCATTGGCTGTAGTGTCATACTGCTTAGGCATGATCAACATTTGAAGGTCCACTTTATTTGTATCCAGCAAGGTGAAAAAAATGCAAAAAGCACAGGTGCAAACAATAATGTTGAAAACAGTTAAACAGAACTTCCCATGTGTTTTCGTTGCTATTTAAAAAGTGCAAATGTGTAAATCGGCCTTTATTGGACTATTAACAACTATTTTTAAATATAATATTAATTATCCACATCATATTTTCACTATTAAATCAACCTTTTATAATTTACCAATACAATATATCAAGAATCTGTTTTCAAACTTTTGGTGTTATTCATCATTTATAACTTTAATAATCCCCTAACTTTGTAAACCCTAACTGAATGACATTTCATTTTCTAAAGCACTTTTTAATAAATTGTTTACTCTTTTTTTCATCCTTTGTTGCATTCCTGCTGATCTCCTGTAGCCATTTTTCAGTCACTTCATGTCTAAATACAAACACTCCATTATTTTTTAGGCGGGATCCCTGATAGTGACAACCGTGGCCCATGCCTGTGTAATATACACTATATTATTAAAATTATTGGGTGCCTGCCTTTACACGCAAATGAGCTTTAATGGCATTCCAGTCTTATTCCGTAGGGTTCAATATTGAGTTGGCCCACCCTTTGCAGCTATTACAGCTTCAAATCTTCTGGGAAGGCTGTCCACAAGTTTTAGGAGTGTGTTTATGGGAATGTTTGACCATTCTTCCAGAATTGCATTTGTGAGGTCAGGCAATGATGTTGGACGAGAAGGACTGGCTCGCAGTCTCCACTCAAATTAATTCCAAAGGTGTTCTATCGGATTGAGGTCAGGACTCTGTGCAGGCCAGTCAATTTCTTCCACACCAAACTTGCTCGTCCATGTCTTTATGAGCCTTGCTTTTTTTTTCTGCAATGAAAATAGGTGAATGCCAATGCCCTTTAATTTGGCTGATTTTATTATATTAACACTTCAAATGCATGCAATAGTATGTAAGTATTCAATAATATTGTGGTGTGGAATTCAAAACACCACACACTAGCTAATGGGCAGTTTACATTTCTTTGATTTGTTTATTTTAATAAGCGTGTGCACTGAAAAAATAAACACAGCTGATGAATGGTAAGTTGGCTGAGATTTGAACTCATACCTTGAATGCTGTGGAGTGCTGAGCAGACCACCAAGCCATTGTGCTAAGTATGCTGAGACCTGCATGATAGTAGTAGTATGATTAAAGAATGAACATAAATAATTACCGCTTTATAGTCACCTGAATTTAAGAAAAAATGAAAAAAATAACATACAACAAATAGGTAACCTAAATGTTTAATACATGTAACTTTACAGAATAGTAGACATTACTTTGTATTAATCATTCATAGCGCATTCATTAGCAAAAGAAGGAAAAAAAGCTAGGAATACTAATTGCAAAATACATCAATAGATGCACGCGAGGTAGAGCACATGTCACATAAAAAAGTTTCTTTTACATACATGGATCATAGTTGCAGTGCAGTGCTATATAATAACTTAGTAGAAATTGGCATGTGCATATAATCGCTAATTAGCGCTGATTTACAAATTTACTAACATATGTTTGCTGCTAATAGTGCTCTTTTTCATTCGCACGTTCGCCTGTTGAAATCTTAATTGCCTAAATTGGGCGCTATTATATGTAATAGTGCCCAGTACTTCCCGGCATTATAGTAAATGACCCCCTAGGTGTATGAGCCCTTGGTGTGCAGTAATGAAAGGGTCACATTTCTATCTAGGTTTCAAAATAATCTTGTTGACCAGGCAAGATCAATTGTACCTGATTACCAAATTCTCTGCAATGCAGATCAGCGTCTTTTTTACAGACAGGGGATGTAGTTTCCTGTTCAAACATTATGAAATTAAATTAAACTTCCTGGTAATTACAGAATCCTATATGTCTTCCGAGTCAATATCATCTGTTAAGCCAGTGACTGCGCCCGAAAGTGACTATTATACAGACTAATCAGCTGGTAATTATTGGCAAACACGCAACCTAAGATCTCTAGATGTGCAATATAAGAAATGAAGGGCTTTCTGAAAGAGGATAAGGGGTTAAAGTTGAAATTAAGCTGGAATGTGTTATGCAGATTTATACAGTATCTCACAAAAGTGAGTACACCCCTCACATTTTTGTAAATTTTTTTTGTATCTTTTCATGTGACAACACTGAAGAAATGACACTTTGCTACAATGTAAAGTAGTGAGTGCAAAGCTTGTATAACAGTGTAAATTTGCTGTATCCTCAAAACAACTCAACACACAGCTATTAATGTCTAAACCGCTGGCAACAAAAAGTGAGTACACCCCTAAGTGAAAATGTCCAAATTGGGCCCGATTGGCTATTTTCCTTCCCTGGTATCATGTGACTCGTTAGTATTACAAGGTCTCAGGTGTGAATGGGGAGCAAGTGTGTTAAATTTGGTGTTATCGCTCTCACTCTCTCTTACTGGTCACTGGAAGTTCAACATGGCACCTCATGGCAAAGAACTCTCTGAGGATCTGAAAAAAAGAATTGTTGCTCTACATAAAGATGGCCTAGGGTATAAGAAGATTGCCAAGAACTTTAAACTGAGCTGCAGCACAGTGGCCAAGACCATACAGCGGTTTAACAAGACAGGTTCCAATCAGAACAGACCTCACCATGGTCGACCAAAGAAGTTGAGTGTACGTGCTCAGCGTCATATCCAGAGGTTTTCTTTGGGAAATAGACATATGAATGCTGCCAGCATTGCTGCAGAGGTTGAAGGGGTGGGGGTCAGCCTGTCAGTGCTCAGACCAAACGCCGCACACTGCATCAAATTGGCCTGCATGGCTGTCGTCCCAGAAGTAAGCCTTTTCTAAAGATGATGCACAAGAAAGCCCACAAACAGTTTGAAGACGAGCAGACTAAGGACATGAATTGCTGGAACCATGTCCTGTGGTCTGATGAGACCAAGCTAAACTTCTTTGGTTCAGATGGTGTCACGCGTGTGTGGTGGCAACCAGGTGAGGAGTACAAAGACAAGTGTGTCTTGCCTACAGTCAAGCATGGTGGTGGGAGTGTTATGGTCTGGGGCTGCATGAGTGCTGCCGCCACTGGGGTGCTCATTAAGTTCATTGAGGAAACCACAAAGGAAACCATGAATGCCAACATGTACCGTGACATACTGAAGCAGAGCATGATCCCCTCCCTTCGGAGACTGGGCCGCAGGGCAGTATTCCAACATGATAACGACCCCAAACACACCCCCAAGACGACCATTGCCTTGCTAAAGAAGCTAAACAGCTTGTATAACAGTGTAAATTTGCTGTCCCCTCAAAATAGCTCAACACGCAGCCATTAATGTTGAAACCATGGGCAACAAAAGTGAGTACACCCCTAAGTGAAAATGTGCAAATTGGACCAATTAGCCATTTTCCCTCCCAGATGTCATGTGACTCGTTAGTGTTACAAGGTCTCAGGTGTGAATATGGAGCAGGTGTGTAAAATTTTGTGTTATCACTCTCACTCTCTCATACTGGTCACTGGAAGTTTAACATGGCACTTCATGGCAAAGAACTCTCTGAGGATCAGAAAAAAAGAATTGTTGCTCTACATAAAGATGGCCTAGGCTATAAGAAGGTTGCCAAGACCCTGAAACTGAGCTGCAGCATGGTGGCCAAGACCATACAGCAGTTTAACAGGACAGGTTCCACTCAGAATAGGCCTCACCATGGTTGACCAAAGAAGTTGAGTGCACATGCTCAGCGTCATATTCAGAGGTTGTCTTTGTGAAATAGATGTATGAGTGCTGCCAGCATTGCTGCAGAGATTGAAGGGGTGGGGGGGGTCAGCCTGTCAGTACTCAGACCATACGCCGCACACTGCATCAAATTGGTCTAAATGGGTGTCATCCCAGAAGGAAGCCTCTTCTAAAAGATGATGCACAAGAAAGCCTGCAGTTTGCTAAAGACAAGCAGACTAAGGACATGGGTTACTGGAACCATGTCCTGTGGTCTGATGAGACCAAGTTAAACTTATTTGGTTCAGATAATGTCAAGCGTGTGTGGCGGGAACCAGGGGAGGAGTACAAAGACAAGTGTGTCTTGCCTACAGTTAAGCATGGTGGTGGGAGTGTCATGGTCTGGGACTGCATGAGGGCTGCCGGCGCTGGGGAGCTACAGTTCATTGAAGGAACCAAGAATGCCAACATGTGTGACATACTGAAGCAGAGCACGATCCCCTCCCTTCAGTGACTGGGCCGCAGGGTAATATTACAATATGATAACAACCCCAAACACACCTCTAAGATGACCACTGCCTAGCTAAAGAAGCTGAGGGTAAAGGTGATAGACCTAAACCCTATTGAGCACCTGTGGGTCATCCTCATATGGAAGGTGGAGGAGCGCAAGGTTGCTAACATTCACCAGCTCCATGATGTCGTCATGGAGGAGTGGAAGAGGACTCCAGTGGCAACCTGTGAAGGTCTGGTGAACTCCATGCCTAAGAGGGTAAAAGCAGTGCTGGGAAATAATGGTGGCCACATAAAATATTGACACTTTGGGCCCAATTTGGACATTTTCACTTAGGGGTGTACTCACTTTTGTTGCCAGCGGTTTAGACATTAAAGTGAATGTAAAGGATTGTTTTTTATTCTTTTTAAATAACAAACATGTCATACTTTTGTCCACTGTGCAGCTCGTTTTTCACAGAGTGGCTCCGAACATCCTCTTCTGGGGTCCCCCTGCGGCTCTTGTGGCTCCTCCCCGCATAACTACCTAGGAGAAGCACTCTCCCTAGGGGGTTACCTTGTGCGCTCTCGAGTCCAGCATTTGCATCCACAGACAGGAATGCCAGAACTGGCCCCGCCCCCCGGCACCCACGTCATTGGATTTGATTGACAGCAGCGGAAGCCAATGGCTGCGCTGCTATCAATCTATCCAATCAAGAGCCGGGACCCCGTGGAGAGAGGGACAGCGCGTCCCCACCGAGGAGATGAAGGGGCTCAGGTAATTAAAATGGGGGGGCTGGGGGGCCGGTGACTGACAGCTGTTTTTTCACCTTAATGCATAGGATGCATTAAGGTGGAAAAACATGAGGGTTTACAACCCCTTTAATGTCTGTGTGTTGAGTTATTTTGAGGGGACAGAAAATTTACACTATTATACAAGCTGTATACGCACTATTTTACATTGTAGAAAAGTGTTCTCTTCAGTGTTGTCACATGAAAAGATATAATAAAATATTTACAAAAATGTGAGGGGTATACTCACTTTTGTGAGATACTGTATGTGACGGACCCCTGTACTCAAGATGAGTCTGTCCGCTGTAAATGCTTCCTCTGTCCAGTACCACACAATCCAAGACCCCTTAGTGTTCCCATTCACTAGTCGTAGCTCAGCATAGGGTAAAACATCAGATAGTTTATTAGAACAAGAATACAAGTCTTATACAGTTAAAGAGGAGGTTCCTACCTCCTGCTCATATTACTCTAACTATACACCTGTAACCAGAAACATAAATTAACATGAGCTAACTAACTAATCCCTTAAAGCAGCCAATTTGACTCCCTAACTACAATACACATTATCATACATCTGAACACAGAACTCCTTCATACAATTGCAAGGTTAATTAGCACAAACAACAATGGGGGAAAGACTCTTAGAAGCTGTGACAAGTCATACTAGACTAATTTACATTATAGCAGACAACAGACAGACAGGTGGCTGGAGTTGACATCAGCATCTCCTAACAGTATTTGTCCCAGCATTATGAATCAGCCACTATTTCCAATATGGCATATAAAGGGTTCTCAGAGTCTGTGTGTCTTGGGGGGGACATGAACCTGAATCCAAAGTAACACCACCTCAGGGGTCCCCAGGCATACAGCTCACAAAGAGCACCGTTCCCCCAAATGCCAGGGCCCATAGTCGCAAGGCAAGAGGCTAGCATTCAGTCCTCTCCAAAAGTCTCTGTCCTGGCTAGGTCTGTCACACTGTATATATATATATATATATATATTTACAGTGCCTTGCAAAAGTATATGCCTCACAACTTGGAATCAACATGGATTGTTTGAGGATTTGCATCATTTAATTTACAGAACATGCCCACAACTTTGGAGTTGTTTTTTTTTTATTGTGAAGCAAACAACAAATAGGATAAAATAACAGAAAAAGTCAATGTGCATAACTATTCACCCCCTAAAGTCAATACTTTGTAGAGCCACCTTTTTACGGCTATCACAGCTCCAAGTCACTTTGGATAAGTCTCTATGAGCTTGCCTCATCTTACCACTGGGATTTTTGCCCATTCCTCCTTGCAAACCTGCTCCAGCTCCTTCAAGTTGGATGGTTTGCCTTGCAGGTGCGCTCTCGAGTCCAGCATTTGCGTCCACAGACAGGAATGCCGGAATCGGCCCTGCCCCCCGGCACCCACGTCATTGGATTTGATTGACAGCAGCGGGAGCCAATGGCTGCGCTGCTATCAATCTATCCAATCAAGAGCCGGGACCCCGTGAAGAGAGGGACAGCGTGTCCCCACCGAGTAGATGAAGGGGCTCCGGTAATTAAAATGGGGGGATGTGGGGCCGGTGACTGCCAGCTGTTTTTTCACTTTAATGCATACGATGCATTAAGGGGAAAAAACATGAGGGTTTACAACCCCTTTAATGTCTGTGTGTTGAGTTATTTTGAGGGGACAGAAAATTTGCACTGTTATACAAGCTGTACACACACTATTTTACATTGTAGAAAAGTGTCATCTCTTCAGTGTTGTCACATGAAAAGATATAATAAAATATTTACAAAAATGTGAGGGGTGTACTAACTTTTGTGAGATACTGTATGTGACGGACCCCTGTACTCAAGATGAGTCTGTCCGCTGTAAATGCTTCCTCTGTCCGGTACCACACAATCCAAGACCCCTTAGTGTTCCCATTCACTAGTCGTAGCTCAGCGTAGGGTAAAACATCAGATAGTTTATTAGTAAAAGAATACAAGTCTTATACAGTTAAAGAGGAGGTTCCTACCTCCTGCTCATATCACTCTAACAATACCTTTTTATGGCTATCACAGTTCCAAGTCGCTTTGGATAAGTCTCTATGAGCTTGCCTCATCTTATCACTGGGATTTTTGCCCATTCCTCCTTGCAAACCTGCTCCAGCTCCTTCAAGTTGGATGGTTTGCACTTGTGAACAGCAATCTTTAAGTCTGACCACAAATTTTCTAATGGATTGAGGTCTGGGCTTTGACTAGGCCACTCCAACACATTTACATGTTTCCCCTTAAACCACTCAAGTGTTGCTTTAGCAGTGTGTTTAGGGTCATTGTCCTGCTGGAAGGTGAACCTCCGTCCTAGCTTCAAATCACACACAGATTGGTACAGGTTTTGCTCAAGAATATCCCTGTATTTAGCACCATCCACCTTTCCCTCAACTCTGACCAGTTTCCCAGTCCCGACTGCTGAAAAACATCCCCACAGCATGATGCTGCCACCATCATGTTTCACTGTGGGGATGGTGTTCTTTGGGTGATGTTATGTTTTGGGTTTGCGCCAGACATAGCGTTTTCTTTGATGGCCAAAATGTTACATTTTAGTCTCATCAGACCAGAGCACCTTCCTCCATACATTTTGGGAGTCTCCCACATGCCTTTTCGCAAACTCAAAATGTGCCATTTTGTTTTTTGCTGAAAGTAATGGCTTTCTTCTGGCCACTCTGCCATAAAGCCCAACTCTTTTGAGCGTACGGCTTACTGTCGTCCTATGTACAGATACTCCAGTCTCTGCTATGGAACTCTGCAGCTCCTCCAGGGTTACCTTAGGTCTCTGTACTGCCTCTCTGATTAATGCCCTCCTTGCCCGGTCTGTGAGTTTTGGTGTTCGGCTGTCTCTTGGCAAGTTGTGCTATGTTCTTTCCAGATTTGATGGTGCTCCTAGGGATCATCAAAGATTTGGATCTTTTTATAACCTAACCCAGACTTGTACATCTCAACAATATTGTCCCTTACTTGTTTGGAGAGTTCCTTGGTCTTCATGGCAGTGTTTGGTTAGTGGTGCATCTTGCTTAGGTATTGCAGCCTCTGGGGCCTTTCAAAAAGGTGTGTATATGTAATGACAGATCATGTGACACTTAGATTGCACACAGGTGGACATTATTTCACTAAGTATGTGACTTCTGAAGGTAATTGATTGCACCAGAGCTTTTTATGAGCTTCAGAACAAAGGGGGTGAATACATACGCACATGCCAATTATCATTTTTTTATTTCTGAAAAACTGTTTTATGTATATATTTTTCTAATTTTACTTCACCAACTTAGACTATTTTGTTCTGATCCATCACATATAATTCAGATTAAAAAAAACATTGAACTAAAGGTTGTAATGTAACAAAATAGGTAAAAGGGGGGTGAATACTTTTTCAAGGCACTGTATATATATATATATATATATATACAGAAAACTAAATGATGTTTGTTGATATTTTAAAGCTGAACTGTGGAAACTAAAATATACCAGAGTGCCTTGGAGAAGAGGCTGCAGGGGAGGCCTTTAGCATGGGGGGAGCCTACAAGGGCAAGGGATGAGGTAAGCAGGAGTGTTTTTTCTGTGTACCCTAGGTATAGATGAGCATTTAACCCTTGCAGTGTAGGGGAAGCCCCATGGCAAGGGTATATTTTTTTTCACATGGTTCGGCTTTAAAGCAGTATTAAACCGAAAAACAAGATTTTATATACTGCAGGTTAATAATTTTTAAATGTGGAGGCTGCATTTGTTTTCTTTTTTTGGTCTTTCTTTCTTCCATTTTCATCTGGTGATCCAGCCAGTAAGTCTGTTGACTTTCTAATGATTAAGCTGTCCAGCAAATATATCATTTACAGTTATGAGACAAACCATTTAATACTAGCAGGAGAGCTACAAAGATTAGCTGATCCCCTGCTGGGCTGGCTGGATGACAGGTCCATGTCTGCTTCATTTATGCAGAGCAGACATTGACAGAGTCCTCTATGCTCTATGTATGTCTATAATGTAAACGGACCAGCTGGCCATTTACACCTGACTGCTCTCCGATCCCATCCAACCAGCTGGAGGGGAACGAATAATCTTCCTTTTTTTTTTCTGGATCGGACCCAGAGGTAGCAGAATTTAAATGGATACAAATCCGTTGCTACAGTAAGGAGAATGGAGTGTCCGATCGGGTCTGGCTAGAAAATGGACAGCCAGACCCGATTGGATCTCTCATGTGAAAGGAGCCTTAGCTGAAGGTTGGCTTCAATTTACAGTATTAGTGTATTTAAATCCACTGGTTCTTCTAACATTCCACTCACCCAGACTGACGATCCTGTTGTCCAAATGTGCCTCCTGTTCTCCTTCATCTAGAGTGGAGGCACTAAAATACAAGAGGTATGTTACTGGCCAGATCACCAGGTGAAAACAGAGGACAAAAAGCAAAGCGAAAAGAAAAGAAATGCAGTCACCACATCTAAGGATTGGTAAGCTGCAATATTTAACATTTTTGATATTGGGTTTAATACTGCTTTATATTATCACTTTACTTTCTTAGAGATGGTGGGATTTTAATATTTGGTAGGGCAAAACATCAAATAATTATAATCATGGACTCATTTAAGTGGAACTATGAGCAAAATAAAAAAAAATACATATAGGACACAGGGGTCAGATCTCTAAGATAAATAAATATCACATGATTTTTTAGCTTGTGGTATTTACCACAAAAGTAGTCAATTTACTAAAAAAAAGCCTTATTATATGAATGCATTAAATATTTATATTTTGCAATATTTAGAGATTAAATTTAGCCTTATTTTTTTTTGCCATCTTTTTCACAGGCTAACACGAAACCAGAGGGAAATAGTTCTGTCAATGAAGGCACACAGAAAAATTGTAAAACTATGAAAACATTGTTAGTGTGCCTTATTTCACAAAATTATTTCCCTCTGATGCAATTTATTTACATTCCTGAGCTAGCGGCATAACAATTTCACATAATACATTTTTCTTTTTTAAAGTATTTTTATTGGAGATTGTAGGTCATGTTGGTAAGCAAAAAAGCAAAAAACAAAAAAAAAATAAAAGCCTAACTCCAAAAAAAGTTATTATTTTGTTTTGGGCAAAAAAGTTTAACCCTTTCGCTGCCAGGGACATTTTTGCATTTTTTTTTTGCACACATTAAAAAAATTATTTTGGGCCTGAAGCTTACACAAACCTCCAAAACAGTATATATTTTCCAAAACCAGTTACTCTAGAGAATAAAACAGTTGCAGTTCTATTTTTTATGCCACAAATAAATTGGCGTAACACTTTACGAAATGCAACATTTCAGTAAATACACTGAAGTCAATTTAGGACACAAAAACACAATTTATTCAGCAAACATAAAGGCTCCATGCATAGTAGCATTTTTTTTTATAATGCTAAAAAAAAAAAACACTGGATGAACAATGCTGATAATAGAGTTTCTGTGTCAGCTTATAGTAGCATTTGTAAATGAAGCCTTAGTAGCTTTTAGAAGCTTTGAGAATCGTTTAGGAGTGTTAGCATTTTGTTAGCATTTTGTAGTACATGAAGAAAAAAAATGCCCCAAAAAAGCTGTTAGGAACATTGTAATAGCGTTTACAAGTGTTTTCTGCTAGAAAAATGCTCCAAAAATCACTTTTTTTCTGCTTGTAGACGCTGAAGTTCAAAAAACGCTAATAGCCTAAGGTAGTGTGCATGGGATAACACTATTTGGCTTTTGAGAGCAGAAAAATGCTAATAACAGTTTCTAGGAGCTTAAAACGCTAATCTGCATGGAGCCAAAAGCTGAGGTTGCACAGAGTAATAAGATACCTAAAAGTGCCTGTGAAACTATGGTATATTTTTCACAGGCAATGCTTTAAAGGGGTTGTAAAGGTAATTTTTTTTTTTTTTTAAATAACAAACATGTTATACTTACCTTCACTGTGCAGCTGGTTCTGCACAGAGTGGCCCCGAACCTGGTCTTGGTCTTCTGGGGTCCCTCGGCGGCTGTTTTAGCTCCTCCCCGCAAGCATTTACCACCTTAATGCGAGCTCCCTCGCATAGTGGTGAGTGCTTGCGGGCGCGCTCCCGTGATACAGCCGGCGGCTATATCACGTCATCGGATGTGATTGACAGCAGCGCGAGCCAATGGCTGCGCTGCTTTCAATCCATCCACTGCAGCCAATCAGCGACCAGTCTGAGCTGCAATGAAGATGACGAGGACGAGCAGCGAAGATTCGAGGAGTCAGGTAAGTAAAACGGGGGGGCTTAGGGTGGCAGTACTGTCAAAAGTTTTTTCACCTTAATGCATAGAATGCATTAAGGTGAAAAAATTTTTACCTTTACAACCCCTTTAAAAGCCCCTACAAGTCATCAGTATAGCAATAGTGTTAATACTGGACCTAGAATTATTGCTCTCATTCCGATGTGCACAGAAATGAACCATATGTAGCGCAATCAACAGTTTCACATGTAGGTGCCCTCAAAAAAATTTGAGGAGTGATTTTAAGTGCTTGTGTGTAGCTTTCATTTGTTACACTTTTTATTTATTTTTATTTTTTCTGCAAACTTTTTTTTATCACATATAGGACAAAAATTCCCCTATGTGATGATTTCTTTGGTGACAAGTTTTTAATGGGACATTGGGGGTCTAAAAGACTGATTGACGAATGTTTTTCAACATTCCTGATTGACAGAAGTTAATCTAACGATTGACTTCTCTCAACAGGAATGGCCACACATGGATTCAAATTCAGCAAGTTCCTACTGAAGACTGCCCCCTAACCAGAAACACCTCCATCCCTATTATATATGGCAGAGAAACAACAGTCGCCCCAGGGACTTTAATTGAAGTGTTCATGGTGATCAAGGGTAAATGGGTATATGAGTAAAAAAGCTAAGAGTTTATTTGATTGGTAACATAATCATCCAACACAGAACACGAGCATGGGTTACAGAAAAAAGCAACATAGCATAATAGTTATCTAAACATAGCCATCACACAGGGGGGAGGGCCGGGATCTGGGGGTCCTCTTGTTAAAGGGGGTTTCCAGATTCCGATAAGCCCCCCGCCCGCAGACCCCCACAACCACCGGGCAAGGGTTGTGGGGATGAGGCCCTTGTCCCCATCAACATAAACTTTTCCTATCCCTGCACCTGTGTGACAAGACAAGCTTGTCGTTTCTTCTGTTTGTTTTGCTGAATAAAACCATTTTTATTTTACTGAACTGTCTGAACCGGCCTTTCAACCCTCTGATCCCCTACAATACATACATGTATTTACATACACCCTCACACATATGAATATATATACATACACATATGTATACCCACGCATCCACATACATTTTTTTTTTAATGTGTATATACGTATACCCATATCACAAAGAAATACAAACATATACACACATACCTACACACACATATGCAACACCTGCAGAGGTCAGCAAGGAATGGGAAAGGTAATGAAAGACAAAAGAGGGAGACATAGGCAAAAGGTACAGGCGACCATGTATGGCACAAGGGGCCAAGAGAGCGATAAAGCATAGCTGCCCCCCCCCCCATATTCCACAAGCTCTGCATTTACCAATTTTAAAAGCAGATTTCGTTCCTAAAGCAGAAACACTACAGGGGCCCCAATAAGACCCACAGAAGGGGCTCTCAGACTATAGCGCATTTTAGCAGCCTGAGCGCTGGGACTTGACACTGGGAGAGGCTCAACCCAGCCGGATGCTGCACGGAGGCAGAGGGGGGGACATAGTACTGCTTATTTTTCACTGGTGCGTTGAGGTATGAGGAAAAAAAGAAGAATGGGGTGGGGCCTAACTAGGCCTTTCATTTATGCTATTCACTGGTCCTGGGGGAGTGGTTAAGAGGCGTCAGGAAAAGCATTTAACCATTGCAGTCCCCACTAAAAAGGTTCATTTTGGGATTAATTTACTAAAACTGGAGAATGCAATCAGGTGCAGCTATGCATGGTAGCCAATCAGTGCTAACTTTAGCTTGTTCAAATAAGCTTTGACAAAACAAGCTGATTGGTTTCTATGCAGAGCTGCACCAGATTTTAGACTCTCCAGTTTTAGTAAATCAACCCCTTTGTCTTATTCAAAGAGTTCGGCTTTAATGAATACATAGCTGAATTTATTCTTGTCCTCATACCTCCCAACTTTCTGAAATGAGGAAGTGGGACACCTTTTAGCACGCATTAGGTTAGATTTACTAAAATGTAGAGTGCAAAATCTGGTTCCACTCTGCATAGAAACCAATCAGTTTTTAGGTTTTATTGTCAAAGCGTAATTGAACAAGCTGAAGTTAGAAGCTGATTGGCCACCATGAACAGCTGCACCATATTCTGATTGCTCCAGTTTTAGTTAATCTCCCGCAGTATGTATGTAGGAAAAGGAAAAGTCCCTGCCACTGCCCTGGTGTAATCTGCAAAAGATGATTGACTAAACCACATGTAGCAAGATCCCAGGCCTCCTTCGAGCTAATGAGAACCTCCAGGGCCAGGGACAGCTGACATCCTTCTGTATGTAGTGGGTTGTGAGGCATGGTGGGTGTAGAGTTGTTAAAGTTATTGGGCGCCAGACACTTCTTGAATTCAAAAGAAAGTTTATTTCTCTTAACAAACTTTTTTGTGGGAGAGGGGGTTAGGGCCAGGACACCCTTAGGTAGTTGCAAGATTAATTGGCAGACTCTGAGACTTTAATAGGAGGACAGCCATGCAGGGAAAGGCATCAAGTAAGATGCCACATCTGCATGTGTAGGAATGCTGTCTCCTATGGCAACAGTTTTAACAGTTCCAAACACAAAGCTTAACGGTTCCTTCACTTTCACTACCATCGCCCCTTGTAGTTCTCCAGCACACTGAGCTCCCGGTCTCTCACTAGACCCACTGATTCACTGCCACTGAATCCCTTGAGCTCCTCCAATCTTCACGGTGGTATCTTCCTCAAGCGTCACCCCTGCTTCTCTGCTGGGTCCCTAGCTTGGCACTCTAGATATCTCTCAAGCTTCACCCCCGCTGGCCTGCTCGGTCCCTGGCTTGACACACAAGGCTGTTCTGCAAGCGTCACCTCCGCTGGCTGGGTCCCTGGCTTGATACCCACTGAAGTTTCCTGATTCTTCACCATCCCCGGTTGGTGAGAATGCTGCTCCGGTACTTGCTTCAGTTACTCACTGTGGTCCCTGGTAATTAGGCTGATAGTCTCTTACTGGCGACAGCTTCCCCTCCACCTCTGACCATGACAGGTTCTCCAGCCAGCCGAACCGTCACTTTTGGTTGGACTGCAAGCCGCAGTCCCAACCCTGCACTGCTCTCCTGCTTCTGGATAGGCTCTCAGACAGCCTAGCAACCAGATGTGCCCAGGATAGGCCCCATCTCCTGCCTAGCAGCCTGGGCAATACAGCACACATCCACCCAGACAGCTGTCCAGCTGGCACAGAACATAGAACACCTGACTCAAACCGAATATATAAGCTCTACCAGCAGGCCATGGGGTTCAAGAAAACCCCTGCCCATTGGCTGAGATACCCCATATACCCATGACCTGACCTTGCGTATCTAGTACCACCAAGTACCTAGTGGTAGAAGAGAACAAGGCCAAACTTAGGGAGGAATCAATGGATCTCTACCAATCAACCAGGATAACTACCCCTGACAAGTCAATTTGTAAGGAGCAACCCTGTCTAAACTCCAGGATGCTACACACACACAAGTACCTTTTTTGGCCTCTACTTTTTCCTTTATATTGGCCTTTCAAAAAAACAAATGTAGTAGAATAGAGGTTGGATAAAAAGTCGAGCAGCATAACACGCCTGGTAGTAAAGTAGTAAATTTTGTATAGAGATACACACATCAGACCAAAGAGAGAGACAACTGAGGCTGCACAAGGGACAGAGGGATTTGGTCTCAAAAGAGAAACAGTCCCTCCAAATGAGGGACAGTTGGAAGCTATGGTGTTATATTTGCCTGGAGTTCAACTTTAATATTTCTTTTACACTTTTACTTTTCTTGTTCATAAAAATGATATACATAACATTGATATACATATACATATAACATTGTACAGATGTGTCACCACACAGTCCGGAGAGTGTCTGTGTACTTGGTGTCCTATGACACTCATTGACTCGAGTTACTCCCGTCGTTCCCAAGAGCCTCGTTTGTCTGCTTTTCTGTGACATGAACGGACTGAGCTCCACGTCTGAAGCAATGCATTATGGATAGTGTTGTTTAATGCCCACACACTTTAGTCTGTCGACAATTTAAAAACAAGTGAATCCTTTATTGCGTTTTTGCTTTGATAAAAGATGTCAGATGTAATGGCTGCTGTTAGATTGAAAACTGATGATAGGCCTTGTGCGGGGAGAGCCAGCGAGAGAAGAAGCTGAACATAACAATACAAGGAAGAAAAAGGTATTTTCCTCCGGGCTTTCTGACAAAGGGGATTACCAAAGGAGTATGCAGCCTGTCATCTGTTTCATTTAGAGGAGTGACAGAATAACACAAGCAACGGATAAAAAACAGCACACAATGACAATACACAGTAAACAGCATCACTGTCAAATAACAATGACAAGTTATGCAAGTCTGCCAGGTGCTCAGCCCTTTTACTGAAGAGTCTCATTGCTTTCTATGGATATTTGTGTGCCTGTGCGTCATTCCTTACTGCTTTCAGCCCCGGCCCACCTTCACCAATCTGCTGTACACCTTGCACTGTTTGATCAGAGTGCTGTCAACATGTAGTCTATAGATATCTGAACAATTGCACTATCCATATTTTTCTTAAAGGGGTTGTAAAGTCAGCAGGTTTTTTTATCTTAATGCATTCTATGCATTAAGATAAAAAACCTTCTGTGTGCAGCAGCCCCCCTTAGCCCCCGTAATACTTACTTGAGCCCCATCTTAATCCAGCGATGTTGCACAAGAGCCTCAGCTGTCCGGAACTCTCACTCCTGATTGGCTGAGACACAGCAGTGGGTGCCATTGGCTCCCACTGCTGTCAATCAAAGTCAGTGAGCCAATGGGGAGAGAGAGGGGGCGGGGCCGAGCCGTAGCTCCATGTCTGCATGGACACAGGGAGCTGTGTCTCATCTCAGGTGTCCCCATAGCAAACTGCTTGCTGTGAGGGGCACCCGGTAGGAGGGAGGGGCCAGGAGCGCCGGCGGGGGCCCTGAGAAGAGGAAGATCTGGGCTGCTCTGTGCAAAACATGTTTGTTATTTTTAAACAAAAAAAGCAGGACTTTAATATCACTTTAAGCTTGCCCCATGTTACAATCAGACTGTACAACCTCCTTTAGGCCTCCTTTACACCTGGCATGCAATACGGTACACCTCTGCAAGGTCATATTTATCCACACAGAGATGCACAGGGGTTCCATGTGTAGCGCACCCCCTAAAGAGCAGCTGGTGAATTTGGTTCTATTCCCCCTCCCCCTTTGTAACACACACAGCCAGACACACAGCATTTTCCTCATTCTTTCACTGGTTCAGAAAACAATCTAGGGGTTCTTTTTAGGGTTTTTATGGGAACAAGAATTCGGTTGGAGGATAGGGAGCATGGGATACCCCTGGACCCCAGTGAACTGCAACTGAAACAACTTCCCAGATAGCAAGCAATTATACTGCAAGTTTGAAAATGAGTTGCTAAGCTATTGCTAGCCTGGCTTCACAAGTTTGTTGCACAATTGCAGCAAGTCCGCATTGCATGACTCCAGATCAACTCTCTTTGCAAATATTCTGCAAGTCTGCTGCAAGTTTTGGTTCAGTTATGTTGTGCAATAGTCATCCCACCACAGGGGGTCACTGTGGCTTAATTGTCCTGCTGTAGACTTTCAGAGCTCTTGCTGCAGACTCACCACTGCAACATTGCTCTTGCCAGAAACTTGCCATGCAAATTTGCTACAAATTAGAAAAGTGTCAACTAGAACTTGTGCTTCAAGTGCTCTGCAAGTGTACAACTTGCCAGTGCACATGTGAAACAAGTTAATATACTTACAATTCAACACTGCCACAAATTTGCGACACATTATCATTGCTATCTGGGTTAAGGGCTCCTCAACTTCTGGCTGGGCTCCACACTCTGCTGGCTGCACTTATGGCTGCCCTTCACACACTGCTGGTTGCACTTGATTTGCCCCTATGGGATTCCTAATTCTGCTTGTGACCTGGACAACGAATCGTCATATAGGCCCCCCAGCCAAGCCCAGCTGAGACTTTGATGTCATCACACTGGCTGCTCTAGCTATCCTGCCCCCGGGGCAGAACCCCTATACATGGGCTTACCCTGCAGGACAGGACCCAGTAACACTACTCCTGGCTACCCCAGCCTCAGACTATTTATGAGCTATTCCTCCACCTTTCGGGCACATCTCCCCATGGACTGGTTGGAGTTCCATTAATATGCAGGCTGTCTGTTCTGTTCTCCCTCCCACTATGGTTTTAGAAGCCTCTAGAACAGTGGTTCTGAACCTCAGTCCTCAAGTACCCCCAACTGGCCATGTTTTGGGAACTTCCCTTAGATAAAATAGCTCTTATCAATACCATGTCATTTATATTGATTTAAAGCAGCTGTGCAAAGTAAAGGACAGCCTGAAAACATGGCTCGTTGGGGGTACTTGAGGACTGAGGTTCAGAACCACTGCTCTAGAAGATAAAGGGAAGAAGCAAACAGCAGCCCGTGAAACACTGAGCAGCCCTTAGCAATCAACCCCTGCTCCACTGTTTACAGAGAAGCTAACCTAAATGTACCTAGCAGCCTACTCTAAACTAGGAGGGTGCTACACATGCATTCCAGTACAGGTAGTCTCCATGATGTCTATTGGGACACAGCAGCTGCACAGACACATCCACTATGTCCCAATAGACATCAACAGGACTGCCTGCACAGGGATGTATGTAACACCTCTGCATCCTTGTGCAGGTAATCATGGCCATGCACGTGTGTACAGTGCTGTATGCCCACCGTGAATGAGGCCCTAGATCTACCAATAACTATGTAGTACAAAGGGTGTACCTGATTGGATATGGATTTAATTTACTAGTTTAGGTTTGTCTTCATATTACACAGTTTTACTAAATTTAAAGTTGATAACACAAAGAATGTATGGTCAGATTGTAACATGTAGGTTGACCATTGGCGTGGTTAACTGTCAACTTCTTGATATTTTGGCTTTAAATGTGGACTGGATGGGTTCTATCTATTTAGGATCATCTGACATTCCGAATGAAGAGAGTTTCTTGTGCTAGTTATTGGGACTTCTGGGCATTTATTAAACTTTACATGAGTGTTGCTAATCCGACAGAGCCGTTCGGTGCAGTAATGCCTGATTTAGGACGGCGGCTCGGAGCGTGCCTGAGGCATGTTAAATTCCACCAGCTATGTAGTGGCAAACTACAGTTTATAATCGATTTAGCATGCAGATCTGTGAGTTTTTAAGCACACGGTTGATAGCTGTAAAAGGTACAAGTTGATCTAACTTGGAAAAACACAAACTAAATCAAAATAAGTGAAGAAAACACGAATAACGTACCTTGATTTAAAAAAAATGTTTGCAGAAAGGAAGAGTGGATATTGGCTATGCACCTAGGTATAGAAGCTGGTGTTCTGTTCTACCTAAATGTATTTTTTTATACTGTAACTTCTATACTATGTGTTTTGGTATTGCCTTCTGTCTTCCCCTTCAGTCCTAGCTAGACCGCCTCTGTTACTTCCATGTTCCCTGAGCGAGTATGTCTTCTTCCTAGAGCCAAGGCTTAGGAAAGTCATAGTTTTCTTCAAAGGACTGAAAAAAAATACTCTGTACTATAACTACCTGAAGTACAATTGTGTTGGATTCAACTTCTGTGTCTTATTGAAAAGTAGGGATGAGCCAAACACCCTCCTGTTCGGTTTGCAGCAAAACATGTGAACAGGCAAAAAAATTGGCAGAACACACAAACACCGTTAAAGTCTATGGGACACGAACATGAATAATCAAAAGTGCTAATTTTAAAGGCTTATATGCAAGTTATTGTCATATAAAGTGTTTGGGGACCCGGGTCATGCCCCAGGGGCCATGTACCAATGCAAATTTTTTTTTTAAAAACGTCCGTTTTTTCTGGAGCAGTGATTTTTTTAAAGCTTAAACTGAAACGATAAAAATTAAATATTCCTTTAAATATTGTGCCTGGGGGGTGTCCATAGTATGCCTGTGAAGTGGCGCATTTTTCCCCTGTTTAGAACAGTACCACAGCAAAATGACATTTCTAAAGGAAAAAATGTCATTTAAAACTGATCACAGCTGTAATGAATTGTCCGGTCTCGGCTATATAGATAAAACTAATTGAAAAAAAGAGCATGGGATTCCCACCCAGTCAATTACCAGGTCTGGTATGAATATTAAGGGGAACCCCAAACCAAAATTTAAAAAAAAATTGCATGGGGGTCACCCTAAAATCCACACCAGGCCCTTCAGGTCTAATTTGGAAATTAAGGGGAACCCTGCGCCAAATTAAAAAAAATGGTGTAGGGGATCCCCCAAAATCCATACCAGACCCTTCAGGTGTGGTACGGATTTTAAGGGGAACCCTGCACCAAAATTTAAAAAAAAATGGCATAGGGGTCCCCCCAAAATCTATACCAGACCCTTATCCGAGCACGCAACCTAGCAGGCCACAGGAAAAGAGGGGGAAACGAGAGAGCGCCCCCTTCCTGAACTGTACCAGCCCACATGCCCTCAACATGGGGAGGGTGCTTTGGGGTAGCCCCCCAAAGCACCTTGTCCCCTTGTTGATGGGAACAAGGGCCTCATCCCCACAACCCTTGCCCAATGGTTGTGGAGGTCTGCGGGTGGGGGGCTTATCGGAATCTGAAAGCCCCCTTTAACAAAGGGACCCCCAGATCCCAGCCCCCCCCCTGTGTGAAATGCTAATGGGGTACAAATGTACCCCTACCATTTCACAAAAAAAGTGACAAAATGTTAAAAACGATAAGACACAGCTTGGGACAAGTTCTTTATTAAAAAATAAAAATGTCCCACAATGTCCATTCATCTTCTTCTATCACGCCGCGGACCGAAAAAGAAAAAAAAATCAGTGAGCGATCCGCCTACATGGGAGGCTCCCGCCGTCTGATGTTTCTACGCTTGTGACAGTTCTTATATCACTGAGGGCGGGGCCACCCTGTGATGTAACCAGGTAACCCTGCCCCCTCTGACTCCATGGGGACTTCCCCATGACTTCCCCGTGGCATCAGAGGGGGGCGGGGCCACCTATTTACATAAACGGGTGACCTCGCTCCCCTCTGACATCATGGGGAAGTCATGGGGAAGTCCCTGTGGTGTCAGAGGGGGCGGGGTCGCCCGGTTCTGTCACTGGGTGGCCCCGCCCTCAGTTATATAAGAACTGTCACAAGCGAAGAAGCGTCAGACCGCGGGAGCCTCCCATGTAGACGGATCGGTCGTAGATTTTTTGTTTTCTTTTTTGGTCCGCGGCATGATAGAAGAAGATGAATGGACATCGTGGGACATTTTTATTTTTTTATTTTTTAATAAAGGACTTGTCCCAAGCTGTGTCTTGTCGTTTTTAACATTTTGACACTTTTTTTGTGAAATGGTAGGGGTACATTTGTACCCCGTTACCATTTCACACAGGGGGAGGCCGGGATCTGGGGGTCCCCTTGTTGCTTCCAGATTCTGATAAGCCCCCCGCCCGCAGACCCCCACATGCAACGGGCAAGGGTTGTGGGGATGAGGCCCTTGTTTATGTAAATAGGTGGCCCCGCCCCCCTCTGATGCCCATTACCATTTCACACAGGGGGGAGGCTGGGATCTGGGGGTCCCTTTGTTAAAGGGGGCTTTCAGATTCCGATAAGCCCCCCACCCGCAGACCCCCACAACCACTGGGCAAGGGTTGTGGGGATGAGGCCCTTGTTCCCATCAACAAGGGGACAAGGTGCTTTGGGGGGCTACCCCAAAGCACCCTCCCCATGTTGAGGGCATGTGGCCTGGTACGGTTTAGGAGAGGGGGGCGCTCTCTCATCCCCCCCTCTTTTCCTGTGGCCTGCCAGGTTGCCTGCTTGGATAAGGGTCTGGTATGGATTTTGGGGGGACCCCTACGCCATTTTTTTTTTCATTTTGGCAAAGGGTTCCCCTGAAAATCCATACCAGACTTGAAGGGTTTGGTATGGATTTTGGGGGGGACCCCTACTCCATTTTTATTAAAATTGTGGTTCAGGGTTCCACCTAAATATTCATACCAGACCCAAAGGGCCAGGTAACGGACTGGGGGGATCCCATGCTCTTTTTTTCAATGAGTTTTATCCATATTACTGAAACCCGACAATTCATTACAGCCGCGATCAGTTTTAAATAACAATTTTTCCTTTAGAAATGCCATTTTGCTGTGGTACTGTTCTAAACACAGGAAAAATGTGCCACTTTATGGGCATACTATAGACACACCCCCCAGGCACAATATTTAAAGGAATATTTTTTTTTTCACTTTAAGCATTAAAAAAATCACTGCTCCCGAAAAAAAATCCATTTAAAAAAAAAAAAAAAATTCATTAATACATGTCCCCTGGGGCAGGACCCGGGGGGCCCCAAACACTTTTTATGACAATAACTTGCATATAATCCTTTAAAATAAACACTTTTGATTTTTCATGTTAGTGTCCCATAAACTTTAACGGTGTTCCGTCGGCTTTCGAATTTGCACGGAACACCGCATATTGTTCGGTGTTCGCAGAACATCCGAACAGCCAAAGTTCGGCCTGAACTTATGCTCGGGCCAAACCGTTCGCCAATCCCTATTGAAAAGTTAAGCTTCCTGTAGATGGTGTCAAGTCAGCAGGTGGCAATACTGTCTGAAAAGACTGGGCCTAGGGAGGGGAGGGTAAGTCAATGTTTAAAGCGGCATTTGAACCAGAACAGCTGGCTGACGATCACACAAAGGAACCATGCTGCTCACAGGTGAGTCGGCTCCAATGGCATGATCTCCTCACTGCAGGGTGCTCGTCCAGTCTCAGCTGAAGCAATAATAAAAAGGAAAGTCCGGTAGCTGCACACCAAACTGGGATCCAAATGCCTTTATTCACATAAAACCAAGAAGAACATGAAGAGCACTACAAGTACAAGCAAGGCAGGAATGGCTTACGTGTTTCACACACAAATTGTGCTATATTAAAGCCCCAGCTGGTTGACGATATTACACCAGGTTTTAGCTTGCCAGTGAAGAACAAGCTGGATTCCCTGTTGAATCCCCATTTGAACAATGTGTTTCTACGTTATATGCCAGTGAAGCATTTCATAACCCCTACAATAAATTAGTATAACTACAGATCATGGTACATTAGCAATATCAGTTGGTTGTGGATATAATAATAAATAAAAGTATAAGAATATGTAATATTTTAGACAGGATTAACAAAACCCCCGAAAATGTAACCTAGATAAATTCACTCATTAAGGGAAAAGGACATAAGATGGTTTTTAGTGTTTTTAAGAGTGATCTTTAAATGGCTCCTGAGCATAGGCGTGTGCACAGGGTGTGCCAGGTGTGCCGGGGGGGGGGGGGGGGGGAATAGGGAAGGGGAAGGAGAGAAAATTTGAAGCAACAGGGTGTCAGAAGTAGGTCTGGCATTTTTTTTATCTGCCTTGAGTTCATCTGTAAGTGTCACTTACAACCACTCGGCTGTTTTTGCACTTCAGGAAGGCATTAGCAAAGGCCCCAGGCTGTCAGAAGTGCTTGTTAACAGCAAAGAATATTCTCTAACTAAGACAATCCTTAACTCATAGAGGTACATCACGTGTACCATGTTAAAAATATGACGATCAGGTGAGTATCATTGAAGGTCCCAGTGCTCCATCAGGTTGTGGAAGCATGGGCAGATATCTTCACTTTTTATCCTCAGGGAGATACTTATCCTTCTGCTGGCAGCCTTACTGAAATGAAGAATTCCTCTTTAAAGTGACATGAAATGAAGGACAGTTTTTGCCACTTTAGGAATATTCTTCCAGTACTGCTTGGTAGAAATGATGTCTGATGTTCTCAAAGGACAGCCTTCCTATTTTATATGGGTGAAATTAAAACAGTATTTTTTATTAGATTTGTCTCGATCTGGTCAATGTAATTCCCATCACAATTAAATCATGCCATACAGCTTGCTGCTATCAGAAGACCCAATTTATTATGGGCTGGAGGATGGTAATGCAGACCTGTCAGTCAAGTAAACTGTAAGTGAATGTTTACAGCTGTCATTCCTCATAACATATCATCATTGCATTTGGCCTCATAATTCTAAATAGTGGGTTTCTTGCAAATTTTGACCTAATGTGGCAGAGGAAAAGTTGTCTACGCTGTTGTTTGCGCCACCAAAGTAATAAAAATGTCACATTGGATTGTTTGTTTAGGCTTCCACCGAAATAATTTCTAGAGGCACATAAATAATTTTTGCATTCTGAATCCGATTCGGCACATGAAATATCAAAGTGGCAAAGGAGCAATAAAGACACTCTATAAAATATATTAAGAACAGGGAGGCAGTGCACTGAATTGATTTGCTTGTAAAAGGCCTTGTAAATGGAAAACAAAACAAATAAGAATGTCTTTTTTTACAAATGCCTCTGGATTTCTCCATAACGTCACACTTGTTTAAGGGAATTGTGAGGGTCGTGTCTCTATTAAAACCATATTGCCACTGCTACAGTGTGCATATATTCATATATACTGTGTATATATATGTATATTTATATAGCTCATCTATAGTAGTCCTCCTTCCAGGGTGCATTTTGTGCATGGGCTGTACTCAGGTGCCACATGAATTTACTGTTGGATTATCTGGTTTAAAAAGGAGACCATCTCCAGCAAGGGTAAGCTGGGAAATACAAAGCTGGCAAGCTCAGTATACAATCGATAGAAGGACCATGGTTGTAACAAGACTTGTGGAGTCAGTGCCAAAAGATAAGACAGAAGTGTAGTCAGAAAGGTTTGCCAAAGGTCATAGCCAGGGTTGGCCAGAGTCCACTATCCAAGCCAGAACAAGGGAAAAATACTTAAAAAACACAGCCGGGGTCAGGGCAGACAGAGTACTAGTGAAGTCAGAACAGGGGAATTGCTAATAAACACAGAGCATCTCTGGGCACTTTGAATAAAATGTTGTGATCCTTCTAGCATACCATGAAAGAGGATGAATTTTATTGAACAAATGAAATAATATAGTGCACTGCTAATTAAGATGGAATGAACAATAACGTTATCCCAATAAAAAATTATTATGGTATAAAAATGTGCAAATCATGAGTACACGGCAATATAAAATTACACAACAGTAATGATAGAATTGTATGAACCAACAGTGTTAGTGCATATAAAGTGCATATAGTCCATATATGGCAATAAATAAGGTGACTGTGAATCTGTGTAAACTAGTTGTCTGTAGATAATCCACCACCATGAGGAAAGAGGCTTACCAGACAGGTTGAACCCAACTAGGCGTATGCCCAATGAGTCAACCGAGCTTTTGGTGTAACACACCCAAAGAGGTACAGCAACCACGACTTCCAAAATGAAACCAAATCTGGTAGGGATCCGTGACAATATTGACATCAGTGGGTATCCACCATAGATATAGTGACCGGAATTCGTGAGCGGTTCCTCTCAATATGACATATGGCAAAAGGAGAAAAGATTGGGTCACATAATGTGATTCTGTTAAAGAGGAAAACATTTAGCCCCCGTTCACACCTATGCGAATTAGATGCGGCTTACACCGCATCTAATTCGCATGACATTTTAAAATACATTCATATGAATGCATCTGGTTCACATATGTGCGTTGCATTCGCACTGCGCATTGCACAAAAAACGTGTGCATTTTCTGGGCATTGCGGTGAGAATTACGAGCCCCTTATCTCCTATTGGAACGCATCTACTTCGCAGATGCATTGCGTTCTGAACATGGATTTTCTCCTTCTCCTCACTACACCTCCCCCTCTCCCCCCCCTCTCCCTCCCCCTCTCCCTGCTCACTGATCCGGAGCTAAAACGCAGATGAGCCTTTGAACAGGAGATTTTTATCTTCCCAGTGAAACCTGATCTTCAATTCGCACCGCACATGTGTGAACCCAGGCTTACTGAAAAATGATAAATGGTCACTCACATTTGAGAAGATAATAAAAGCATACAGATAAAATCAAAGCAACGCAGTGGCATCAGCAAAGCCCGTCCCGACGTTTTGTCAGAGGCATCCTCTGAGGTTGAATTTTATTATGTTTCCTGAAATTGTCTCCCTCCTTTCTGTCTTCCCTTCAGTTAGACTATTTTCCCTTTTATACAATGCTTTCTTGCCATTTATTTCTTGGCTCTTTGCTGACAGGGAACCCAAAGAACCCAAATTCTCTAAAGTCCTCCCTTGCAATGCCATCGCTTCCACCTGACCTTATCTTGTACACCGTAATTAAGCTGCATATAAATAATTTGATACCCAGGATTTTCTTTCTTTGATATTAAAAACCATGGATGAGATCTGAAACAAAACGGTTGCACCTCACGTGGGTTTCAAATAAAGTTTATTGGAATATGAAAATATCCAAAATGACACCAGAGGACACCAGCAGTGGTCAAGGTAGACACTTTTTTTACGCAACAGAAATGTGCTTAATCATGATTAAGCACATTTCTGTTGTGTGAAACACGATTACCTTGACCACTGCTGGTATCCTCTGGTGTCATTTTGGATATTTTCATATTCCAATAATTTTTCTAGTTCCACGGCCACACCCACATGCTCTCCATTGTGTATATATAGCTGTCCTTCTCTAGAGGGCAGCAGGCCAATAGAAGGAGCAGTCAGCAGGCACCACTGCAGCCCTGACTGACAAGATTCCAGCCCTGCCTTGGTCGAATCAGACACTGGTGACATCACTTCCTGTTCCACGGTCCATGCTGGTCACTGTGGAGCTTCCTGGTTCCTTTGCTCCTGGAGAAACACTGTGATCCATTCCAGCCAGCTGCTCTATCCTTTCCAGCTATCCGGAACAGCAGTGGGACCTACAGAGCCACGTGGAATGCTAGGACTGCACTTTACTTTGACGAGCATGCATCATCTATCATCTTGTAAGTGTTTTTAATCTTACCCTATTAAAGTCATCATTTTAATACTACACTCAGATCGGCGCCTCCCCCTCCCTGTTTTTTCCTTGCATGTCTTGCAGAGTTCTGGACACACTCTGAAGGATGGCTGCCTTCCTTTTTAACCCTTAATACCCCTTTCTTTTCCAATTACCCAACCTATGGATACATCACCATCCAGCTATTACAGCCACAGACTATACCCCTAAGGATTACTCCATCTGGAGCGCCAGATAAACACTGACTATACTACTCCAGTCCCTGAGTTACTATGCTCACTTCTCCATTGTATCTATGGAGCAAGCCATTCTTGTCACCCAGGCTGGACTTCAAACATGTCTGTTGCTGTTCATTTCCATTACTTGGGGGATGAGCATATTAATAGTTTACAGAAGAAAGATACTATTGTTTGTGCTTTCAGTTCAGCCCACAGAAAGTAACAAGGACATTGCATTTCTTGCTCAATTGTTATTTTCTGTACTTCCTGAAAAATGAAAACTAATGCACTCACCATATCTAAGCTGCAATATATTACAAATTGTTCTTGTGTTTAGTTATTCTTTATCTGTGTCTGTATACTGCACTTACAGTTAATAATGCTGCTTTGCTCTAACCTTTGTTCTGATATCCAGTAAATTCCCTCTCTGCTGTTATCTACCTCAGCTCTTCCAGTATGACACTTCAAGCTAAGTTGGCTTTCTAAGCTCCTGGCACTTTGACTCCTTGGCAAAAGAATATTCTCTATATGCACAATTATTTCAGTCTAAAAGGTATCCAGAACACAGGTCAACGAAGCAGACAATAGCCGATGATTACAGTAAGGGGTTTCAAATGGCTGGAATCCACATTTATCTGGAACCAATATGTTATGGTTTTTTTATTTTCTCTTATCACTGACAGAAACTTGCAATAATTATCAGAATAATTATCAGAATTGAGTTAAATACAGTAACTGTGATCGGTATTAGCTTAGCAGTGGATTAATGGAAAAACGATATCGTATTTTCAGTAAGTAGACGTTCTGATTTTATTATAACATTTACCTGAAAGCACAGTTTGATGTGACTTTCAAATTTTTACATTCTCGCTGTTAAAATTTATTTTATTTCATATACAGATTTGCATTTGCTCCCTCTAGCTGTCATGTGAATTTCAGTGATTGTGATTAGCATCCCTTTACAGAGTTCAAGTCAAGTTTTTTATCCGTAGCAATCTTTATTTCTGATCTATGTACTTTTTTTATTATTTCTCTGCAGACTGTATTCTTGATATATGAGTCACCAAAACAGTCCCTAAAGCTTGGTAACATTCCTATGGGTTTAGTGGTTTTACCGCAATAAAATAAATGTGATTTTGCCATGACAGCTTGTAAGGGGGACTTGATTGGCCAGATGTTGGCACCAAGATGTACCCGCTTCTTCTTCAGTAGAGCACCCATTCCCATGCCTCTGCAGCCACCATATCAGACACACATGTCCTGGCCAGAGGCCAGCTCACACATTCCTGGCCTACACTTGTAATAAAGGAATGTCCACACATGAATGCATTTTCAGCACTTTACTTCAACTTCTCATCTTCACAGTACCTCCTGTGACATATCACTTTTGACAAAGATGTTTCTGCGCTGGGCTCCATTAGCACGAATATACACCTTGCAGCAGGGATTTCAGTGCAGAGCACAAATATACATTTTTTAGCCATCTTTACTTTCTGTCAGGGCTGGGCTCAGCCCTTACTTCTCAAAGCTGGACACTCAGCTTTCGGCTCATTGCCAGCTCCTTTCTCTCCACAGTGACTTGCCTGTTGATGATATCCTGCTCGTAAGTCCTGCCTACTTAAGCCGTCCAGCCCAAATGATCTCTTCCTTCGCCTTGGTCACATCTCTAGATGCTCTCCTGTGTTCCTGTTTAAGACTTGCTTGGCTGACATTCCTTCTGGCTCCAGATCCTCCTTGCTGTTCTACTACGCTCATCTCTGGCTCCCTGACGTTTTGGCTTGTCTGACTATTCGTTCCGGTTCCTGAACTCTGGCTATGTTTTGACTACGTTTACTCTGTTTACCTTTTTAGTATTATTATTAACAAGTGTGATTTAACTGTACTTCTGTCTCAGTCTGATTCATGGTTTCTGACACTTTCCTCCATTCCTCTCCTTGGGAGCACCACAGAGTTGAGATCACCTCCCCAAGTATACTAAGTCTCTCAGCAATAAGCATCCCACAACTGAGCTACAGGACCCACATCTGAGGGTCGGGGGGGGGGCAAAGTCCTTCCATTAGTATACTGCTACTCTCTTTCCAAATGTTTCAGCTATAGCTTTGCCCAGCCAGGCAGGCTTTCTGATGACTTCCCAGGTCTCCTCATCACTCACATTTAGAAGACTCTGTCCAGGCCTCCAAGGCTATATGCACCACATTACAGGACCTGCGGAAGAAGGTCAGGGGTAGATAAGGCAACTACAGCTAGTCTTAACACAAATTCAACCCTGAACAGGGCCCTTTAGGTTAGCAGGTTACATCGTTTATAGTTACATAGTTAGTCTGGTTGAAAAAAGACATCCAGTTAAACCAATAAACCAGCTCAGTATCCAACTCAGTACATGATTTCATTTTTGCAGGTCTGGGGTGTCTTGCTCCCAAACCCCAAACTCTCTGGGCCCCACCCACAGCTGTCATTTACACAGGCCCTAATTCCGCCCCTTACATCACTAGAGGAGGGATTTCTTTAAAAGGGAAGCTTACACCTGTTTACAACCGCCCCCTTACCTTGTCATAGGTGCAACAGAGCCATCTAGGGACAGGCAAGTTAACTGCACCAGCCAACAAGCTCTTATTGTACAGTGACATCATGGCTGACCTACCTCTTCCTTTGCCTTTAGAGGCTGAATGACAGCATAGTACTTTTTTGAGTGTTTTGCAGAGAAAATCTTCTCCCAGTGCCATGTGACTACATAAAAGATTTTTCCCTTTGTAAAAATCTCTTGTCCTAGACTGTATGACTTGTTATACCTCATTCTGTGGAAAAGGTCACACCCTCTTTGCTCCTTCACCATTAAGTGAGATCCACACTTTGGCCCAGCAAAAATGGGAGTACACTGTGATAAGTAGCTGACACAGCTCAGGCTCGGTTCACACAGGGGCAACACGACTCTGGCCGCGACTTTGCGAGGCGACCTGGACACGACCTAAGGGCGACACCACAGCGCGACTTGGGGCGACTTACAAGGCGACTTCAAGTCGCCTCCAGGACAGGCGACTTTCCAGTGGCCAATCAAACAACAATCAGCTCTGTGGGAGGGAGGGGGAGGGAGGGGGAGGGAGGGGTTTGCTAGAGAAAACCATCTTCTCTTCCTGTATTGTTGCTTCAGTTAAGACACGATCCGACTTTGGAGACGACTTCCCTTGAAATCAATGGGTACAAGTCATCTAGAAGTCGGATTGAAGTAGTACAGGAACCTTTTCTGAAGTCGGAGCGACTTCAGTAGCGTACATTAGGACGGCTCTCATTCACTTGAATGGAATTTCTGATGTCAAGCGACTTGGGGCGACTTGAGGTCTGACAAGTCGGATCCCAAGTCGCGGTAGTGTGAACGGCACTAAGGTTTTTTTGTTGACATCGCATGGGTTTTACAAACATACAAATCTTGGGAAATGCAAAACCTGCTTGATGCAGGTCAGATGGAGGTCAAGTGCCATTCAACACAGGTCCTTATCCTGTCACCTGTGATGTGTCCACTGTGGCAGACTCATCCATTTGTTATAGCCCCTTAGTTCCATAGCGACTAGGCTTTAATCAAGAGGAGTCTCACACTTACTGCTTGCTTATCCATACTGTTGATAATTATCCATGTCTAGAGTAGGTTTTGAATTCATAAGATACTGTGCCCATAATAGCACGTGGATCACATTGTCTGCAAATAAAATTATGACCCTGGAGTGCGCATGCACGAGAGCTCCGTGATGGCCGCCCAAGCCCGGAGCTCCGCACCACCCCGGACCGTCGAGCGGCATAACCCCGGTCACAGCAGGCGGAGGACCCACACGAGCACTCCCCCCGCTTGCGGAACAGCGGGGGAACACGGTGAGATGTCCGGCACACAAGCTCGCCGAGATTTGGGCCCGCAATTTGCAGCGGCGGACGGGTGCACCAAGATGGCCACCGACAGTGACACAGCTAGGCCTCTCCCAGCCACACAGTACAAGGGGACGGAGCAACGTCCCATACTCACCCCCCCCCGACCCTGACCTATGCCCAGGCAGCTCAGGGAGGCCCCAGCATGCTTCAAACTGCTCATCAGGGCCTGCACCAGCACCAAGCCTCACAGGGAGCTCACAGAGAGACACACAGCGGTGAGCAGAGGGAAGATGGCGCTTCTCCCTCAGGCATTTCCCCTCATCTCCCCTCATCTGCAGGCACCCCACCTGGATACCCATTTAAGGACATTTCTGCTATCCAAGAGGATTTCTTCTCCAAATTCTCTGCTCTTTTAGAAAAGGGCCTGGCCAATACAGCCTCCCAGATCACTAATGCAATCAAATCGGACCTCTCTAACCTGGGTTCTAGGATGGAGGCTATGGAAGACAAAATTGACCACACGGTCGCCAGAACCAACCAGAATGCCGCACACCTCCAGTCAGTCCAAGAACAGCTAGAAACGGCCCTATTAAGAATTGATGAACTCGAGAACAGGTCCAGGAGGTATAATTTCCGAATAAGAGGCCTCCCTGAGTCATTTATGGATATCCCCCTCACGGTGCAGGTCTTTATCTCAGAACTCATTCCCAATATCCCGCCACATAGGCTAGAGCTGGATAGGGCTCACAGAGCCCTGGGACCCCCGAGGAAGGACGGGTCCCCAAGGGACATAATAGTAAAACCACACTTCTACGCGGTCAAAGAGGAGGTAATGAGACAATCTCGTTTGCAGCCCAAGCTCCAACATCAGGGTCACCAAATTCAGGTCTTTGCAGATCTAGCTCAGTCCATCATACAAAGAAGACGCACCCTCAAACCCCTCCTTTTAGTTTTGATGGAACGAGATATCAAATACTGATGGACATTCCCCTTTGCCGTTAAGTTTTCATTACAAGGCAAGACCCACGCCTTCTCCAACCTCCCGGAAGGTGAGAGACTTTTCCTCTCCCTCAAACTGATCTCCCAGGAAGCCCCCATGGAACTCTCCTCATCTTTGGGTTCATCCAAACGCCCCCCTCCAGGCAGCCCAGTCTCCCCTCTCTGGATCAAGGGCCCTTCCAAGAGGAGCAAGGACGGCAGACCCCCATAACGGGGCTTGAAGGTCCCCTTCTTATACACCCAGACCTTCCACGGTCTTTCCTGTTCGGGACTGCTCCCCTCCATTGATTGAGCTAACGCTCTTCCATCTAATCCCATGGCCAAATCGGGGCCTCGGTCACAGGCCATTTTAGTTCCACCACAGACTGGACACCGCCTGCTGTTGAGGCTTTCCGAAGCGATTAACCAACGGAGAACAGTTCCCGAGTTCCCTTTGCCTTTTAGAAGCGGAAGAGAGATCTCTTTTCAATCCGATCTGAGATTTAGAACACTGAAACTTCGGTTCTTCATAGCTCTCAGTAACCAATTTTCTTTTCAGATCCAGGCTCAGGGTTGTAGGTAGCTTAGAGCTGGTGGCCATTCTTTTTCTATTTTATATATATATTTTTTTGTGTTGTCAGCTCCCCCTGATTCCTTTTTATAGTCTTCCCGAATGTTAATATTGTTCTAGGATTGCAGTATAATATTGCACTTAATGAGATGAAGATCTTATACTACGTTATGCAAATTTTTTGTCAAAGTTACCTAGAAGTAAGGGTCCGGGGTGTTACCCTTGCGCCTCCTCTCACTTCGAGGGAAATCAATGTGCTCCCGCGGAGTAAGACTTCCCTCGCCCAGTACGGACGAGAGAAGATTTAAAATGGAGACTAAGCGGTCAGATACACCGCTACCCTCCACGGGTCCTGTTAGAGGGCCCTTGACATTATTGTTGTTTTTTTGTCTACTTGTCTCTCTTTCTTCCCTCCACTCTTTCTCATCACTTTTTTCTCTCCTAGCTGTCCGTCTGGGGATGCCCCAGAACCTCCCGCACACAGTCATAGGTCGGACCCGCACCCCTTCACTTTCTCTATGAATACAATTCAACACGAGGTAAGTGGCTGCTGGGCCGGTGATCACTCTCCCCTCTGTTCCCATGGCTGATTTAGTGTCTAAGGGTCTAGATCTCAGGGTGGCTTCTCATAATGCTCAGGGGCTCAATTCACCTAGGAAAAGAAGAGTAGCTTTAGACCATTACAAATCCCTCAAACTAGATGTAGTGCTCCTACAGGAGACGCACTTCCCGATTCGGTACAGTCCCAAGTTCCTACACGCCTATTACCCATCTTTTTTTCTGGCCAACGCGCCAAACAAAACCAAAGGTGTAGCAGTACTTTTCTCTAAAAATAGTAAATTTAACCATATTTCTGATCTTAAAGACCCAGGGGGCAGGTTCATTCTTGTAAAGGGTACTCTGGAGGGAGTACTATACTCCATTATCTCTTATTATGCCCCTAATAAGGATCAAGCAACCTTCTTCCAGAACCTCTTTCCTGGAGGGAAAAGTAATTTGAGGAGGGTACTCAAATGTAGCGTATGACCAGGGTCTAGACAAAAACAACCCTCTCAAAGGAAAACTAACACGCCCCACAAAATTAAGCACCAGAATAGCTAAAATGATTCACTTCCAGGGGTTAGTAGATATTTGTCGGGAGCTGAATCCCTCGGGCAGGGATTTTACACACTTCTCCTCACCCCACCAGACCTACGCAAGGATAGACCACATACTTACTCAGACTAACCTCATCCCTCTTTCCTCTAAAGCTAAAATTTTAGACATAGTCTGGTCGGACCACTCACTGGTCCTCCTGACGTTGAAAAATGTTCTGTCGCGTAGCGGGGGCTCTTATTGGAGATTGAACGAGTCTATCCTGGTGGATCCGGTTAACGCCAAATTAGTAGCAGACGCTATCAAGGAATACTTTCGGATAAATGATGTGGGAAACATCTCCCCCGAAACCCTTACCACAGTTCATTGCTGTTGTAGTTGGGGAAGCGTATTGATGTTCCACAATTTTGGATTTGGGGTACCCCCTGGGGGTAGTAAAGTATACACATAAACCAGAATGAGAACCACTTATATAGTGTATAGCCAGCTTTAGAAGGGCTTTGTGAAGACCAGATTTCATTTTATTGTCATTTCTACCTTAGAGGTTTAATAAAATTTTGCTGTTCTTAGTACATTATTTTTTTCTTTACAAACTTTGCAATTTACCATCTGTGACAGAACCACTTTGCACTCTGATTAGTTGCTTCCTCCCACCAAAGAGTGCCTCCTGCCCTCCAGACTGTTCCAAGCAGACTGAGAGTTAATATCAGCCCTTTTTACCCCAATCATCATACACAGACAAGATGTGAGGTAAAATCCAAAGGAATGACTGTTTATTGAAACTCAGACACATACTTTGTACCCCAGAGGAGGATATTCCCCTCCTGGTCATATTACCCTAACAATACAAACTGTAAACAGGAATATAATTAGCATAGCTAAGGGACAGCCAACATATACTATAAACATTAAGTTAATTAAATAACTAGCCACCTGGGTGACTCAGTGCCCACACAGACTAAGCCCCCCACCAATAAACACATTATAGCAGGAGACTAGGGATGGGCCAATCGACCCACAGTTCGGTTCGCACCAGACCTTTCAAACATTGTGAAAGTTCAGAACCGAATAACGAACCCCATTGAAGTCTATGGGACCCGAATGTAAAAAAATAAAAGTGCCCAGTTTGAAGGCTTATTTGCAAGTAATTGGGCACATGGTATGGGGGTCCGGGTACTGCCCGGGGACATGTATGATGAAAAAAAAGTTTGAAAAAAATGTCATTTTTAAATGAGCAGTGATTTATTGATGCCTAAAGTAAAAGCATAAAAATGAAAAATGCCTTTTTAAGTCGTGTCTGGGGGGTCTGGCTTGCGGAACCAGTCTGTATGATTAGGCTACAATGTAGTGCACTGGGAACAAGATTAGAGATTTTTTGGATAAATTCTGGTGTCTCTTCCACAGACTTTGGATAGAAGTAACAGGTGTGGAAAAATGGTGTTGGTGGTATCTTCACACCATCACACCATAACCCTATTGGGGTACTTTTGATGAAAGCAAGAAAGCCTTGCTTTCAAAAATTGCAATGATATGCACTTGTCAAACAGGTGCAGAAAAATTGGTCTTTGGGTGTCGGTGGCGCCTTCACACCGTAACCCTATAGAGGTACTCTTGATGAAAGCAAGAATTGGCCTTGCTGTCAAAAATCCAGGATTGATTCAATTTGGTAAATTTCAGATGGTCCACCAAATCTGTGGATAGACAGGTTCTATTATCAGTAACAAAACCTCTAGCAGCACTGAATGCCTGTTCGGAAAGCACATTGGATGCAGGGCAGCCCAGCAGCTCAATTGCATACTGGGCAAGTTCTGGCCAGTGGTCTATTCTCATGACCCAGTAAGCCAATGGATCGTCGACTGGAAAGCTCTCCATCTCTGTTTTTGCTCCTAGATAATTGTCCACCGTGTGATGCAGACGCTGCCGACAGGATGTGGAAGCTGACAGCCCTGGGTGGCGAGGACTAAAAAAATTTTGATATGCATCACTTAGGCGACCACCTTCTCCACCGCTCCTCTCTTGACCAACAGAAGCCTCAAATCTATGTTTTCCACGACACTGTAACCTACCAGAGTTGAGAAAAGCATTAGATAAACTCCTCTTTAAGGTGTCATCTAGAGATTTCATCTTCTGCACTCTCTGTGAGGATGGGATGAGTTCTGAGACTTTCCCCTTGTAACGGTGGTCAAGGAGGGTTACCAAACAATAGTGCTCCTTCTCCTTTACGGCACGTATTCTTGGGTCCTTTCACAGGCTTTGAAGCATGAGGGAGCCCATGCACCACAAATTAGTGGAAGCATGAGAAGCAGACTCCTCTGGGTCACTGAGGATTATAGTATTTTGAACTGCCACCTCCAAGCCACGTATTACTCCCAAGAGGTTCTACGGATGGAAAACCATCTCTTATTTTTTGACTTTTGTCTTCCTCTGCTTCAATGCCTCCAAAACTGAAAGAATCCTCCTCCTCCCTCTCTTCTTGTGTGTTCTGTGGTATAGGAACAATGGTGTCAGCATAAAGTGGGCCTTGAGAGGAAAGGAAGTCCTCCTCTTCCTCCTGCTGCTCTGCCTCAAGTGCCCTGTCCATAATGCCATGCAGAGTCTGCTCCAGCAGAAACACAACAGGGATTGTATCACTAATGCATGCATTGTCACTGCTCACCATCCTTGTGGCCTCCTCAAATGGTGACCACAGTGTCACCATTTATCAGCTTTTTAAGCAGTCATTGGCGTGAGGAAAAATAGCAGAGCTGGCCTGAGCCTGTCATTGTGCCATACTTACACAGGTACTTGTTACAATTTTCACATAGTTGGTGAGGTTGAAAAGAGACACAAGTCCATCAAGTCCAACCTATGTGTGTGCCTCTATGTCAGTATTACAAATTTATCCCTGTATGTCATGGTCGCTCAGGTGCCATATCTAATAGTTTTTGTAAATTATCTATGCTCCCTGCTGAAACCACTGCTTGTGGAAGAGATTCCACATTCTTAACGCTCTTACAGTAAAGAACCCTCTACGTAGTTTTAGGTTAAACCGCTTCTCTTCTAATTTTAGTGAATGGCCGCAAGTCTTTTAAATTTCCCTTTCACTGAAAAGTTTTATCCCTATTGTGGGGTCACCAGTACGGTATTTGTACATTGAAATCATGTCCCCTCTCAAGCGTCTCATCTCCAGAGAGAATACGTTCAATGCTCGTAATCTTTCCTCATAAGTAAGGTTCTCCAGTCCCTTTATTAGCTTTGTTGAACTTCTCTGGAGTCTCTCCAGTTCCAGCACATCCTTCCTGAGAACTGGTGCCCAGAACTGGATGTCATACTCCAGGTGCGGCCAGACCAGAGTCTTGTAGAGTGGGAGAATTATCATTTTGTCTCTGGAGTTAATCCCCTTTTTAATGCATGCCAATATTCTGTTAGCTTTGCTTGCAGCAGCTTGGCATTGCATGTCAGTGCTAAGCCTGTCATCTACTAGGACCTCCAGGTCCTTTTCCATCCTAGATTCCCCCAGCGGTTCTCCCCCTAATGAGTAGATTGCATTCATATTTTTGCCACCCATATGCATTATTTTACATTTTTCTATATTAAACCTCATTTGCCATAAATTTGACCACCCCATTAATTTGATCAGATCTTCTTGCAAGGTTTCCACATCCTGCAGAGAAATTATTGCCCTGCTTAGCTTAGTATCGTCCCCAAATACTGAGATTAAGCTGCTTATCCCATCCTCCAGGTCATTTATTAATAAATTAAATAGGATTGGTCCCAGGACAGAAACCTGAGGGACCCCACTTTCCACACTGGACCATTCGGAGTACTCCCCATTTATCACTACCCTGTGAACTCACCAATGTAGCCAGTTTTCAATCCATGTACTCACCCTTTGTTCCATGCTAACAAACCTTAGTTTATACAGTAAATGTTTATGGGGAACTGTATCAAATGCCTTTGCAAAATCCAGATATACCTCGTCTACAGGCCTTCCTTTAATTAGGTGGCAGCTCACCTCCTCATAGAAGGTTGGTTTGGCAAGAACAATTTTCCATGAGTCCATGCTGATTACTGCTAATGATACCATTTTCATTACTAAAATCTTATCATCCCCTCCAAGAGCTTACAAACTATTGACGTTAGCCTAACTGGTCTGTAGTACCCAGGGATATATCTTGGTCCTTTTTTAAATATTAGTGCTACATTGGCTTTTCTCCAATCAGCTGGTACCATTCCAGTCAGTAGACTGTCCGTAAAAATTAGGAACAATGGTCTGGCAATTACTTGACCGAGTTCCTTAACCACTTCCCGCCCAGCCTATAACAGATTGACGGCCGGGAAGTGGTTCTGTTATCCTGACTGGAAGTCATATGACATCCAGCAGGATAACATGCCAGCGCGTGCCCGCCAGGGGGCACAGTGCAGCGATTGCATGAACAAGGAAGTGCCAGTAAATGGCATTTCTCAGTTCGCGCAGACAGGGAGAGCTGATCGGCGGCTCTCCTTGTCAGAGGGGGGTCTGTGCTGATAATCAGAACATTGATTATCAGCACAGCCCTTATCAAATGTACCCATAAGCTGCCAATCGGTGCCCAGTCAGTGCCCCATCATAACCCCAGTCAGTGCCCAATAAAGTGCCAATCAGTGCCCAGCACAGTGCAAATCAGTGCCCACCATAGTGCCAATCAGTGTCCACCACAGTGCCAATCAGTGCCCAGCATTAACACCTGTCAGTACCTGCCCAATCAGTGCTGCCCATCAGTGCCATCTATTAGTGTCCATCAATGCCACCTGTCAGTGCCAATCAGTGCTGCCGCTCAGTGCCCATCAGTGCCACAGCTCAGCGCTCATGAGTTCCGCCTGTCAGTGCCCATGAGTGCCGCCTGTCAGTGCCTGTCAGTGCCGCCTGTCAGTGCCCATAAATACTGCCTGTCAGTGCCCATCAGTGCCGCCTGTCAGTGGCCATCAGTGCCACCTGTCAGTGCCCTTCAGTGCTACATATCAGTGCCACCTATCGATGCCCATCAGTGCTGCATATCAGTGCTGCCTATCAATGCCCATCATTTCTACATATCAGTGCTTCCTCATCAGTGCCCTTCAGTGCCACCTTATCAGTGCCAACTCATCAGTGCCCATTGGTGCCACCTCATCAGTGCCCGTCAGTGAAGGAGAAAACAAAATTTTATAACAGAAACGAAGAAAAACTTTTTTTTTTTTTTAAATGTCGGTCTTTTTTAGTTTGTTTAGCAAAAAATAAAAACCGCAGAGGTGATCAAATACCACCAAAAGAAAGCTCTATTTGTGGGAAGAAAATGATAAAAATGTATTTTGGGTACAGTGTTGTATGACCGTGCAATTGTCATTCAAAGTGCGACAGCACTGAAAGCTCAAAATTGCCCTGAGCAGGAAGGGGCGAAAGTGCCTGGTATTGAAGTGGTTATGGACCCTAGGGTGCAAGCCATCTAGTCCCGATGACTTACTAATGTTACGTTTTTCAAGTCTATTTCTAATTCTATCCTCTGTTAGCCATGAGGGTGCTTCCTGTGACGTGTCATGAGGATAAACCTTGCAGTTTTGGTTACTGAAGCACCCCCGTTTCCCTTGTGAAGACAGAGGAGAAGAATAAATGCAATACCTTTGCCATCTCTCCATCCTTTGTAACCAGATTCCCTTCATTATTCTTTATGAGGCCAATATGACCTGACCTCCCTCTTTTACTACTTATATACTTACAGAATTTCTTGTAATTTTTTTCAAGATGAACCCTCAGCCTTATATTTTTTGAAGGCCTTCTCCTTTGCTTTTATATGCATTTTTACGTTGGAGTCACCCAGGACTTTTATTAGCTCTTTTAAATTTAGTTCCCAGTGGGATGCCCCTTATTTAATATGCTCTTAAAGCACACCCATTTTTCCTCCACGTTCTTTGTTCCTAGGATTTTATCCCATTTAATATCTTCTAGCAAGGAACATAGTTTATGGAAGTTGGCTTTTTTGAAATTCAGTGTCTTTGTATTTCCCTTAGATATCCTGTTTGTGCGATTTATACTGAAACGAATTGACCTGTTATCGCTGTTTCCTAAATTGCCTCATATTTCCACATCTGTGATCAAGTCTGTAGTGTTGGTAATCAGTAGGTCTAGTAACGCTTTGTTTCTAGTTGGTGCATTTACTATCTGACCCATGAAATTGCCCTGCAAGACACTTAGGAAATGGCGGGCTTAAATGCGCTCCTTCCGCCCAGTCTATGTCTGGATAATTAAAATCCCCCATTATAATGACACTTCCCATCATTGCCGCCATTCCAAACTGTGATAGGAGGTCTGCCTACCCCTCCTCCCTCTGGTTGGGGGGCCTATAGCATACTCCCAGTGTTACTTTCCCATTGGTTTCCTCCCTTTGTAGCTCTACCCATAAGGATTTCACCTCCTCCTTTTCTCCATTAGTGATGTTGTCCCTCACATTCACTCATACATCGTTTTTAATTTACAGGCATACCCCTCCCCCTTTTTTACCCTCCCTATCTCTGCGCTATAGAGAATACCCTTGAATGGTTGCCAGCCAATCATGACAGCTTTTGAACCAAGTCTCTGAAATTCCCACAAAATCGAAATCTTCATCGTACAATAGCAGCTCTAGTTCTCCCATCTGGTCCGCCAGACTCCTGGTGTTGGTGAACATGACACATAGTTTAGCCCAGACGCATACTATCTCCTTATTTGGTGTTCTGATGTTGCAAATAGGACTTGTTACTGTACTTACTTTGAGTTTAGGGGCTTTCGTCAACCTACCACTAATGCCCCCAATACTACCCTCTGGAATTTGTTCCGCACTGGCTATCTCTACTTCTGGACCCCCCCCCCCTTCACCTAGTTTAAAAGCCCCCCTTTTTGGCCATCTTCTCTCCCAGCCGATCTGCACCTTCCCCATTTAGGTGCAGTCCGTCCCTGCTAAAGAGCTGGTAACCGACTGAGAAGTAGCCCAATTGTCCAGGAATTCGAACCCCTCCTTTCTACACCAGCTCCTCAGCCACTTGTTTACTTCCCTAATCTCCCGATGCCTCTCTGGTGTGGCTCGAGGTACCAGTAGTATTTCTGAGAATACTACCTTGGAGGTCCTATTCCTCAATTTAACTCCTAAGTCCCTAAAATCGTTTTTTAGGACACTCCATCTTCCTCTGACTTTGTCATTGGTGCCAATGTGCACCATGACAGCCGGGTCTTCCCTAGCCCCTCCCAGTGATCTGTCCACCAGATCCGTAACGTGCCGAACCCGAGCACCCTGTAGACAACATACAGTTCGGCACTTCAGGTCCTTGTGACAGATTGCCATCTCTGCCCTTCTGAGAATTGAGTCCCCTACCACCAAAATCTGCCTTTCCTTTCCCTTGGCTTTACTCCCACCCTCACTGGAGGAGTGATTCCTTTGGCAGCTAGGGGCTTCACTCTGCTCCAGCAATGCCAGTCTCTGACTGGTTTCACCAATGTCATGCAACGGGGCGTACTTATTGGGATGTTCCAGCCCAGGATTGCCCTCCCTGACTCTTTCCCCTGCTCTGGTGCCTGCACCCCTTTATCTCCACCCGCCTCTGTGCTGGCCCCTGCTGGCACCTGCTGGGTACGATCCCAAATCTCCTTTAGTATGAAGAGTCTTCTCAGTGTTGACAGTTGCTTCCCTAGATTCGTTGATGGCCCTCTGCTGCATGTGCAGCAGTTGCAGCATTGCCAAAGTCGAGTTCCACCTGGTGGGCATGTCATAAATCAGGCAGTTTATGAGCAGGTGGAATTCCCGCTGAATTTCAGCCAACAGGGCAGGTGGAATTCCCGCTGAATTTCAGCCAACCGAGCATTGGCTGTGCATGACCGCCTGAAATGGCTACAGACTCTTCTGGCTTGCTTTTGCAGATCTTCCAACCCTGAGTACCTATTTAGGAAACACTGCACCACCAAATTGAAGACATGTGCCAGGAATGGCCAATGTGTAAACTTTCCCTGTCTAAGGGCGGACAGGAGGCTTATGCCATTATCAAAGACAAAGATTTGGGGGGTACACCCTAAAAGATGCAGTAAAGATGGTGTGTGCTGTAATATTTTGTTCTGTTTATGCCATTTTCACACGCCACCATTCCTCGCTCTAGCTGGCATGGCGTGAACCACCTCTGGGCCTGTCCCTGCAGAGCTGCAAGAATCTCTGCTCCAGTGTGGTTCCTGTCTCCTAGACACACCAGCTGAAGCACTGAATGGCACCTTTTAGCCTGACTCATTGAATAGCCCTTGAACGCTTAGGTGGTACTTGTGGTTCATAGGACAATTCAGCTGAGGAGGGCATGGAAGTGGAGGAGGAGGAGGTAGGGCTGACAAATCTGGCATCATCACCACTAGCTGTATGGAGATGTGGGGGTACAGCAAACTTCAGCACTGAGCCCTGTCCTGCATCCTTCTGAGTTGCAAGCAGAGTTACCCAGTGTGCTGTGAACAAAATATATGTCTCTGACCATGCTTGCTAGACCAGGTGTCAGCAGTAACATGGACTTTGTGGCTGACTGCCTTGCCCAACGATGCCACAACATTGCCTTTCACGTGATGGTACAGAGCTGGAATGGCCTTGCGTGAAAAGAAATACAGTGCCTTGCAAAAGTATTCACCCCCTTGGCATTTCTTGTGTTTTGTTGCCTCACAACCTGGAATTAACATTGTTTGAGGATTTGATCATTTAATTTACAGAACATGCCCACAACTTTGAAGATGTTTTTTTTTTTATTGTGAAACAAACAATAAATAGGACAAAATAACAGAAAAAGTCAATGTGTATAACTATTCACCCCTTAAAGTCAATACTTTGTAGAGCCACCTTTTGCGGCTATCACAGCTCCAAGTCGCTTTGAGTAAGTCTCTATGAGCTTGCCAAATCTTACTACTGGGATTTTTGCCCATCCCTCCTTGCAAAACTGCTCCAGCTCCTTCAAGTTGGATTTTTTGCGCTCATGAACATCAATCTTTAAGTCTGACCACAGATTTTCTATTGGATTGAGGTCTGGGCTTTGACTATGCCATTCCATCACCTTTACATGTTTCCCCTCAAACCACTCAAGTGTTGCTTTAGTAGCGTGTTTAGGGTCATTGTCCTGCTGGAAGGTGAACCTCCATCCTAGCCTCAAATCACACAGAGTGGTACAGAATATCCCTGTATTTAGCACCATCCATCTTTCCCTCAACTCTGACCAGTTTCCCAGTCCCGACTGCTGAAAAACATCCCCACAGCAAGGTGCTACCACCACCATGTTTTACTGTGGGGATGGTGTTCTTTGGGTGATGTGATGTGTTGGGTTTGCGGCAGACATAGCCTTTTCTTTGATGGCCAAAAAGTTCAATTTTAGTCTCATCAGACTAGAGCACCTTCCTCCATACATTTTGGGAGTCTCCCACATGCCTTTTTGCAAACTCAAAATGTGCCATTTTGTTTTTTGCGGAAAGTAATGGCTTTCTTCTGGCCACTCTGCCATAAAGCCCAACTCTATGGAGAGTACGGCTTATTGTCGTCCTATGTGCAGATACTCCAGTCTCTGCTGTGGAACTCTGCAGCTCCTCCAGGGTTAACTTAGGTCACTGTGCTGCCTATCTGATTAATTCCCTCCTTGCCTGGTCCGTGAGTTTTGGTGTGCGGCCTTCTCTTGGCAGGTTTGCTGTTGTGCAATGTTCTTTCCATTTGGTTATGACAGATTTGATGGTGCTCCTAGGGATCATCAAAGATTTGGATATTTTTTTATAACCTAACCCTTACTTGTACTTCTCAACAACATTGTCCCTTACTTGTTTGGAGAGTTCCTTTATCTTCATGGCAGTGTTTGGTTAGTGGTGCCTCTTGCTTAGGTGTTGCAGCCTCTGGGGCCTTTCAAAAAGGTGTGTGTGTATATGTAATGACAGATCGTGTGACACTTAGATTGCACACAGGTGGACATCATTTCACTAATTATATGACTTCTAAAGGTAATTGGTTGCACCAGAGCTTTTTATGGGCTTCATAACAAAGGGGGTGAATACATATGCACATGCCAATTATCAGTTTTTTATTTCTGAAAAATAGTTTTATGTATATATTTTTCTAATTTTGCTTCACCAACTTAGACTATTCTGTTCTGATCTATCACATATAATTCAGATTAAAAAAAAAAAAAACATTGAACTAAAGGCTGTAATGTAACAAAATAGGTAAAAAGCCAAGGGGGTGAATACTTTTGCAAGGCACTGTAGCGACTGGGAACCTGCCACTGTGGTACAGCACATTCTGCAAATTCACTGAAGGGGGCAGAATCCACCAGATGGAAAGGCAGAAGTTGTAGAGCCAGCAGCTTTGATAAGCTTGCATTTAGACACTGGGTATGTGGGTGGCAGTGATTGTTTTTTTTTCACTGCAACAGATGGGGCAGAGAAATTTGCCAGCTATAGTCTACAGCTGGTGGTGTGCTGCTGGCAGATGTGCTGCAAGGACCTGGGACACCCTGCGCTATACCATCATCCCTGTCAGTGGGGGCTGCTGAGAGGTCATGAGGTATAGCAGGGCAGACTGAGGTGAGTAAGGAGGAGGAACCAATTTCTGCCCCTTTTGTGTGGCTTTCAGGTGCTCTTGCCAATGGGCTGAGTGTTGGGAGGTTAAATGCCCTGTCAAGCATGTGGTACCCAAATGGATGGTGTTTTTGCCAAGCTTGATGTGCTTGAGACAAAGTTTGCAAATTGCAACAGTGTGATCTGTTGCACATGTGCTAAAAAAAGCCCCAGACAGCTGAGCTGTGGGAAGTCAGGTGGGGGATAACAGCTCCACAATGTGATGGAATAGGGTGGCTGCTCTCTACTCTTCCATGATGGCTGCCTCGTTGGGGTTGTGCCTCACCCTCATTTTACTCCTCTGCTCTATCTGGCACCCAGGTTGCGTCAAGGACCTCATCGTCATCATCTCCTCCATCCTCAATACCACTGGAGACAACTTGGCAATACGCTGCGGCTGGAGGAACATGAAGGCCAATTTGTGTACCAGTGTTCTCCCCCCTCAATGCAAAGTGGTGTTTGGTGCGCTTTAACTTAAGTACTCACTACTACACAGACAAACTCCACTGATACACTATATTATACTGCAGTAAAACTGCAATGACGCACTGCAATATACTGCGTTAAACGTGCACTAACGCACAGAAATGTACTGGGTTAAACGGATGGCAACGCACCACAATATACAGCGTTAAACTTGCAATGAAGCTCTGAACTATACTGCGTTAAACGTAAGATAACGCACTGAAATATACTGCATTAAGCGTGCACTAATGCACAGAAATGTACTGCATTAAACGTCCAGTAAAGCACTGGAATATACGGCGTTAAACTTGCAGGAATGCAATGAACTATACTGCGCTAAATGGAAGATAACACGCTGAAATATACATCTTTAAACTTGCAGTAACGCACTTAACTGTACTGCATTTAACGGAAGATAACGCACTAATATATGAAGCAGTAAACTTGCAGAAACGCACTGAACTGTACAGCATTAAACTTGCAGTAATGCACTGATATATACTGTGTTAAGTGTGCAGTAACGCAGAGAAATGTACTGCATTAAACGACATGTAACACAATAAAATATACGGCGTTAAACTTGCAGTAACGCAATCAAATGCACTGTGTTAAACAGTCGCTACACTCACACTGACTGAACTATGCCTACATTCACACTAATGTAAAGATAAATGGGGGTCGCACTACACTCACACTGACTGAACTATCGCTACATTCACACTAATGTAAAGATGAATGGTCGCACTACATTCACACTGATTGAACTATCCCTACATTCACACTAATGTAAAGATGAATGGTTGCATTACACTCACACTAAACTATCCCTTGATTCACACTAAACTGATATTCTACACTGACAATAGAATCAGAATCGCACACTATAGCACACTAACTGTCTAATAGCACTGAACAGAGCCCTGTTCTATCTCTCTCCATGCCAATATCACACTGAAAATGGTCACTAATAAAAGAATACTTTTTATAGTGTGGGGCAGGACTAACAGCAATGAACCATGATTGGATAGAGTCATCATGACAGCATCCAATCATGACTCTGACAGTGCTCTGAGCCCTGATTGGGCAAAGCTTTCAAAACTTCAGCCAATCAGGGCTTTCAATGCACTGGGCTGAACAAATGGTTGAACGCCCTGATAATTCTGTTGTTCCGTAAACGTGCGAACAGCCAATGCTGGGCCGAACTCATGCTCGAGCCGAACCATTCACCCAATCCTTACAGGAGACCCCACACAGGTGGCTTGAGCTGATGATATTAACTATCTGCTATGAGTCTCAGTGTGAAGCAGTCATTGTTGGTAACGGGCATCTAGGCCCTAAACATTGATCCCGGGCCTAGATTCCCACAGTCTGTGTGTTTTGTGGAGATATGAACTTGAATCTGAAACAAGACCACTCCAAGAGTCCCCCAGGCATTCACCTCCCAAAGAGTAGTGTCCCCTTAAAAGCCAGGGCCCATAGTCAGTGGGTAAGAGGCCACCCTGCAGTCCCCTTCAAAAGCCCCTGTCCTGGCTGGGCCTGTCACACCATCTATAACTTCCCATAGACTAAGATGAAAGTGAACACTAAGCATTAGAGGATCTCCCAAGTGTAAGCTGTTGTAAACAAAGTTACTAACTGCACCCTCAAATAACTAGAAAACCACATGAACTCTTTTCTGAAAACGTACTAAATCTGAATCGACAAATTCCTTTCTTCTTATGCATAAAATGGAAATTGATTTGTTGCTCATAGCACCCAATTTGATTTCAGTTTTAATTTTTCTAGTGTGAGGATTAGAGAACAAAATCAAGCATTTGATTGGTTGCTGTGGGCAATACATTTACTTTTGGTTTTCTCTAGTGCTAATGTATAAAGCTTTGTGTCTTTTTCTGTCCCAGGAAGGCACCAGACGATGACATTGTAAGCTTGATTGGGCAGGGAAATTGGGCTTTAATAATGCTTTGCACAGTGCTGAATAAAAAAGTCTATAGGGTGTATAAACTAGAAAATAAATATTAATTACTTTTTCTTACAATGAGTCATGCTGTGCTTATTTTGCCAGTCTTACGCTAGAAAATTAACAAACGATGAAAGGAATTAGCAGGGCTCTTGCACGCAATATTTGCTATATTTTTTTAAATTACGTTTTGAAAAATGTAAAAAAATATGAATCACTCAACAACAGACTCTAAGGTCATTGACGACACCTGTGTTTGTGGCTAAACTGACCTGATCTGTTCTTCCAGTGTAATCAGCATCTCTTGGACTGGAAATTGAGGACACACCAGGTTATAATACTAAGGCCCCTTTCACACTGTTGCGCTTTTGTCATGCTTTTCCAGGAAGACAAAAGCACATGAAAACTATTTCCCATTAAATCCTATTTAACTGTTTACACTGCAGGTGCGCTTTGCTTTGAAAACTCCTGCATGCTGCATCATTAGTGCAGTTTTTCAAAAGTAAACCAAAAAGGCCCCTTCCATTGTAAGTCAATGGCAACATATCAAAAGTGCATCAGTGTGAAAGGGCCCTAATACCGATAGTTAAATTCAACCACAGTTTTCCAGTTAGTCTAGTTTTGATAAAATATTAATTGCTGAAAAACCTGTTGCTAAAAGGTGATTGTGGCTTAAACTAGGTGATTTTGGCCACATCAATGTTTATGTGTTTAAGTATCAGCAGACCTCACTATTCCCCTACCTGATCATATTTGGGAAAACAGTTGGTTGGTTGGGATTATTTCCATGGGTCATTGCACAAAACCATGCTTGTTAACCCATTGGAGCCAGGGCCTCCCGGCCCTTTTATGGGTTTAGGATGCTGGGAGGTGGGGTTTATGATCATGTGACCGCCATGGTTGGCTGTCATGATGGTCACATGATCAGAAAGCTGCTTGCAATCAGGAGTTTCTTGTTAGCTGCCGATAACTATGCTGGTAGCACACTCCCGGCACAGCTGTATTTGCACTAATGCACACAGATATGCAGTCGCTCGGTGCCAAGGCCCACCCACCAAGAGGCCACTGTTTGCGTGCGGCCAGCGGTGAAAGGTTAATGCTCCAGCAGACTAACATCTGGCACCAAAATCTTCTCCCTGGCTTCTTCCAGGTGCATGCACAGGTGTCATTCATCCCAGCACACAGTGCCAGAGAAGCAAACTGACCTGCATGTCTTGTCCACAATAAAGAGCCTGCCTGTTTGTAAGTTTATTTATTTATTTATTTATTGCCTTTAGTCTTGCTTTAAAGCTCAATTCCAGGCAATAACAGTCAGGTCCATAAATATTGGGGCATCAACACAATTCTAATCTTTTTGACTCTATACACCACCACAATGGATTTGAAATGAAACAAACAAGATGTGCCTTAACTGCAGACTTTCAGCTTTAATTTGAGGGTATTTACATCCAAATCAGGTGAACGGTGTAGGAATTACAACAGTTTGTATATATGCCTCCCACTTTTTAAGGGACCAAAAGTAATGGGACAATTGGCTGCTCAGCTGTTCCATGGCCAGGTGTGTGTTATTCCCTCATTATCCCATTTACAAGGAGCAGATAAAAGGTCCAGTGTTCATTTCAAGTGTGTTATTTGCATTTGGAATCTGTTGGTGTCAACTCTCAATATGAGATCCAAAGAGCTGTCACTATCAATACTCTCTAGGAGGTAGGTGTATGTGTATCAATGTCAACAATTAAGAGAAGACTTCACCAGAGTGAATACAGAGGGTTCATCACAAGATGTAAGGAAGGCCGGATTAGATTTTGCCAAACAACAATTAAAAAAGCCTTCACAGTTCTGGAACAACATCCTATGGACAGGTGAGACCAAGATCAACTTGTACCAGAGTGATGGAAAGAGAAGAGTATGGAGAAGGAAAGGAACTGCTCATGATCCAAAGCATACCACCTCATCAGTGAAGCATAGTGGTGGTAGTGTCATGGCGTGGGCATGTATGGCTGCCAATGGAACTGGTTCTCTTGTATTTATTGATGATGTGACTGCTGACAAAAGCAGCAGGATGAATTCTGAAGTGTTTCGGGCAATATATCTGCTCATATTCAGCAAAATGCTTCAAAACTCATTGGACGATGCTTCACAGTGCAGATGGACAATGACCTGAAGCATACTGTGAAAGCAACCAAAGAGTTTTTTTAAGGGAAAGAAGTGGTATGTTATGCAATGGCCACGTCAATTACCTGACCTGAATCCGATTGAGCAGGCATTTCACTTGCTGAAGACAAAACTGAAGGGAAAATGCCCCAAGAACAGCAGGAACTGAAGACAGTTGCAGTAGAGTCCTCACAGAGCATCACCAGGGATGAAACCCAGCATCTGGTGATGTCTATGCGTTCCAGACTTCAGGCTGTATTTGACTGCAAAGGATTTGAAACCAAGTATTAAAAAGTGAAAGTTTGATGGATGATTGTTAATCTGTCCCATTACTTTTGGTTCCTTAAAAAGTGGGAGGCACATATACAAACTGTTGTAATTCCTACACCGTTCACCTGATTTGGATGTAAATACCCTCAAATTAAAGCTGAAAGTCTGCAGTTAAAGTACATCTTGTTCGTTTCATTTCAAATCCATTGTGGTGGTGTATAGAGCCAAAAAGATTAGAATTGTGTTGATGTTTCAATATTTATGGACCTGACTGTATAAAGGACACAAATTAATACAACTTTTTGTTCATGAATACATCAATAAATCTACAGTTGCACGGGTGACTAGCTCTGATGCAATTGAGAGCGGCAGAAATATGCTAATTCCTGCAGACATTTCAGCCACCTGTGAGTGGCTAGCTGCAGTCTCTGGAACCCTGTACACTCCAATGACAGGTTAGGGATGGCTCTCCGTGACTTTCCATCCAGCCAGTGATTATAGGAGGTGATTGCTGCTGGACACACTTTGTGTGCCTCCAGCAATGATCGCCTCAGGTAATCGCTGGCTGGGCAGACAGCCACGGAAAGCTGTGACCGCCGCAGTCCTGTCAAGTGTATAAGGCTTGGTGGCCGCAGCTAGCCGCTCACAGGTGTCTGAAACAGCTGTAGGAATCAGCATTTTTTACATTAATGCAATCCCTGTATTAAGGTAAAAAGTTTTTCAGTATATATATTTTCTACCCCCAATATACTTACCTGTGCTCAATCTCAATCCAGCACTGTGCCCATCTACAGTGTCTCTCTCCTTTTCTCCTTGATCTCCCAGGCTTCGCTGAGAGCACTGGGGACCATTGGCTGTCTGTTTTATCATTTCATTCTCAGACTTTATTGTACATGGAAGAATCTGTTTAGTAGTTTATCTTAGAAACAGAAATAAGGTTAATTTTTAATGTTTGAGTGGACTTCTCAAACAAATGCCGCTGGATACAATGGTAACACGTATACCATTGTTGTAGTTCAGTTGACAGTTGGACCAGTCTATTGATCTGTAACTGTGGTCAAACAATAGCTTGATCTTCTGACATATATGACATATGGCATATTTGATACAAAAGTTCCATCTAGAGGGAGAACTGGGGAATGTTTCTCTCATTGAAACTCAAGTATTGCGAAAGGAGCCACAACCATGTGGGGATGGTAAACTTTCCAAGTAAAAAGACAATGGCATAAGCTGACAAAAGGACTCCATAATGACTTAACACCAAGGAAGGTCTGTACCAACCAGAAGAAGCTATACCTGAAAACGCTTTCACCTAATGTCCAGCAACTGCTTATGGATTAAGCTTGGGATCCTCGTTGACTATGGAGATCATGAACTACTTTTCAGAGTATTTCTCCTGTTTACAGACCATAGTTTCTGCTTATTTGCTAGGAAGTAGGTAGCACTTTGTATGTATATCTACCAATCTTGTACTGTATTCCTAAAAAATGTTAATAGTTTTGTATGTACAGCATTTTTCATTTAGTTAAAGCACATTAATATACTGCAGAGGTCTAAGCTTCCTTGCTTATAACGCAAAGTGACCTTAATTGGCACAAACAAAACATGCTGTCAGTCAAACCCTGTGATGATAGATCTGGGGCAAGCCCCCCTGTCCGTGTCTATAGACAGAGGCAGCACAGCTTGGGATCGAGCCCAGAGGTGTGCCATAATAGGAATAGACACACCCAGAAGAGGAGTAACCAGGAGTTCTGGCAGAGGACCCGATAAGAGGAGGATCGGGGCTGCTCTGTGCAATACAGAGCAGGCAAATATAACATATTTGTAATTTTAAAAGAAAAAAACATGTTGACTGAACAAACCCTTTAAAGTGCACATTAAAACTACATATATTTATAAGAAGCATGGATAGTATCAAATACCTAATATCATTTACAATACGTACATAGCTTTTGTACCTATAGCTACAATTTTATTTCCTCTACTGCTCCTTTGAGATGTTTGAGCTCACACCATAATGGCAATAAAAGATTTGTTATTTTACAATATAGTTACAGCGATTTGCTGTAGAGCAGCAGAATATTATATTTGATTCAAAAGGGCAGAGTGGCATTTGCAGGCCGAGCTGGCAGGAACATTTGACATCCCACTGATGACAGAGGATGATGCCTCTGTGTCATGCCAGCTGCCCCCCGCAAACCACGCATTGAACGGCACCTCCGCTCTTTGTCAAGGAGACTGGCAGATCTAGGAGCAGGCATCAAGCCACTTGAACAGATGGATGTGAGCTCAGGCAGCCAGGAGTCCATGTATGTGCATTAAATATGAATGCGGAGGGCAGCGATCCCAGCTCCGCACCATGTTCACTGTTCCGACTTCCAGGTGCTTGTCATTGCTCATCGCTGGCCAAATTTATTTTCAGTCCACTCAGATATATTACCATACACACAGATTTCTGCCACCCCCAAGTGTGCGCTAATGTACTGTACACACTTGTACATCTCTGGAAGGCGTTCATGATGGATTGTAGTCATCATGAAGCACTCTGTGGAGAGTAAGTTAACCCTTCATTAGTGATTGCCTGGTCTAGGGGAGAAAATATGAACACTACAATAACTTATAATGAAATATTGAGTAATAGCATTTCCCGCTATTTTATATTTACCGCCATCTGCTCGTTATTGAAGACATATATCAATACAGAACTCTAGTGCATACGTAGGTTAAGAGCCAATGCTACAAAGTGTAGACAATGTACTGTAGGCACAATGTAGCTGGCTATAGATATTTTTTTCTTTTTGTTGAATGAAAAACAAATGAATGGATTCCTGCATCTACACAAATGAAGTGGATGGAAGAATTCTTCCCTACCAGATCTTTGTATTCTGACAGCGTGATCCAGAGCTGTCAGAATACACCGATCAATGAATGCAGGTGATTGGCTGTAGTCACTGAATGATAAAAGGTTTCTAACTTGTTAATTCAACAGGTAAGGCCACACAATAATCAAAATTTGACCTGTCCCCACTGAACCAAAAAAAGAGAGAGTCGCCCTGGGACTTTAAATGAGGTGGTCACAGTTAGCCACTGAGTAACAAGAGTAATAGCAGTATAAATATTTAATAAATTAATGTACATACATGGATAATATAGCATATTAGCTCAGCCAATGGATTTGCACATAATGAAGAGAATAAATAAAGTTGATACAAAGGTTATACAATGCAGCATATACAAATGCATGCATCAGAAAACCCGACGTGCGTTTCGTGGGATCATTGCTCGCTCATCAGGGGTGGATGCGGATGAGATGTATCTAAATAGACAAAAAGATGTGTCACAGTGGTAAATGTAAGAACAATGGCAGAATGGGCCAGAGCAAAAGGGCCCAATACTTACCAATGAACGAAACCAGAGTTTCCATCGCTGAACCCCCAAATGGGCGACAGCAGCTAGAGTATGGCACGGGAGCTGAGGGGGAGAAGACGGACACGGGTACCCCCAGGGGGGATGCCAGACGGCAGACACGGCATAAGTGAAGGTGAATGGTCCTATTGTCTCAGTATGTAGCTTGATAGATATCAGCTGTAAACATAGATGTATATGTCTCAATGATTTGCCAAATTTAGTAAGATGAACATCAAGTTATATAATGTAATAATATTTTTGTATGAGAGCATGTATACACTAGCATAAGTATATGTGTCAAGCTTTACTAAATAAGAAGGTTTTGTTAATTGGTACGTATTGGGCCATTTTGCTCTGACCCATTCTGCCATTGTTCTTACATTTACCACTGTGACACATCTTTTTGTCTATTTAGATACATCTCATCCGCATCCACCCCTGATGAGCGAGCAATGATCTTGCGAAACGTGCTTCGGGTTTTCTGATGCGTGCATTTGTATATACTGTATTGTATAACGTTTGTATCAACTTTATTTGTTCTCTTTATTATGTGCAAATCCATTGGCTGAGCTAATATGCTATATTATCCATATATGTACATTTATTTTAATAAACATTTATACTACTATTACTTTTGTTACTCAGTGGCTAACTGTGACCACCTCATTTAAAGTCCCAGGGCGACTCGTTCTTTTTTTTGCATATGTATATAGGGATGGAGGTGCATCACTGGTGACTGCAGATCTTTTTTTTTTGCTTCTGTCCCCACTGAACCACCCGAAATTGCAACCCATCTATGGCCAGCTAGGGATTTTAGTGCATTTTTAAATGGGATGTAATGCTGAACCTATTGCATAGGATTTCTATTGAAATGGCCAACCCAGGGGTTTTCTTTCAATTTAGATTATATGCCTTTAAATTAAACATTAAAGTGAGAGTAAACTCCCATTGTACATATCTACCTGTAGGTAAGTCTATAATAAGGCTTACCTATAGGTACAGTAAATATCTCCTAAACATGCACCGTTTAGGAGAAATTTACTTGTGAATGGGCCGGTGAAGTCACCGGGACATGCGCTATGAAGGAACAGCATGCCCTTGCCATCCCTTCAGAGCCCTGTGCCGTGATTAGCAGCTCCCACGCACATGTGCGGGAGTGACGTCATCTCGGCGGATCAGATGGCTGGAGGACGCAAACCCGGAAGGAAGACTGGGTGAAGATGGAAGCACTGTCAGCAGTGACAGTTTGTCACTGGAGGGCTTCATTTTGAGGTAACGCTCACATAATATGCTAGTATGCGATGCATACTAGACTAGCACATTATGACTTTACCTTGCAGGTTTAAAAAAAAGCATGACGGTTTACTACTGCTTTACACTGTATGTATGTAAACTCTAACAAAAAAATGTCTATTTGCTCCCTTATGGTCTTATACCTGTAACACTCCTCTGACATCCAACAGGCAAGATAGCTACTCCAGAGGCCAGGGGTGGGCTAGCATTTCACCCAGGGCTGAGTTATTGGTTAAAATGGGGGGTTGAGAAAGGATATTGGGCAACAGGGGGCTCTTGTGTGCTCCTTGAGGGTAGGGACCGATGTGAGTGTGCAATGTATATGTGGAGCGCTGCGTAATTGACAGCGCTATATGGGTACCTTAAATAAATAGGGATAATTGTAGACACGCACCCACACTCACTCAGGTTGAACTGGATGGACTGGTATCTTTATTCAACCTTACTAACTATGTAACAGTCACTTATAACCTTTAAGTCACCAGGCCCTTCTGAGAGATCAGCCTTCTTCCTGGCTCTCTCCAGCAAGGGGTCTTCCCTGGGTCTCTTCCTTGGTAAAGCTTTCTCCAGAGCAGGCAGGACAGCTTCAGGACCACTTCGGCACACGTTAAACCCCAAAGCAGGCTATTGGGCCAAATAGCAGAGCTCCATCCAGCAGTAATGCCTTAGGCCTCAACATAGGGAAAATGAGTGAGCACATGACCTGTCCCAAATATGTATATATACCCCCCCCAGCATTCACCCATGGTATAAACCTCCTACTGGATTGACTAAAGACAAATAAATATTCATAACTTAGTTTTGTATGTTAAATCTCATACTATGACCAGTGATACCAATGATATCTACTGGTGACAGTGAGAAGTCACAAGCCATCCGATCGTGTATACGAGGTTTTAGTCCTGAGAACTACACAGCTTTGCCGTACAGCACAGCTTTGTCTGCCGGGGTAGTAGGCACTTGTACACTTGTACACACGAACGGATTTTCCGCAGACAAAACCCTCAGACTTTTGTCCGAAGGGCATTGGCCAGGAATTTGTCTTGCATACAAACAGCAAGGAATTGTTGGCCAACAAATATGAACGTAGTGACGTAGTGATGTACTAGATGTACTACGAGCCGATAAAGAGGAAGTTCAATTGTCATGCGCCACCCTTTGGGCTCCTTCTGATAATTTCGTGTTAGTAGAAGTTTGGTGAGTGTTGATTCGCGCTTTTCATTTCGAGCTTTTAATTTCGTGCTTTTCAGTTCATCTCTGAACAGTCGTTCGTCAACCAGCCATATTGCGGAATCGAAGGAGATAACGTGTTATTTATTATTGGCCTTGGAGTTATTCCTTTGACCCAATTCCAGTCCAGGAACAGGAGGAGGAGAATTTCTTGGACCAAAAATTGGTTGCTTTATTAATCGTGACCAATTATGTCACATCCTTTTGCTGCGAAGCTCCAGGAGAATAATCCGGATGATTTTCGGAATTATCTCCGGATGACGGACCCCTGCTTTCACCAACTCTTGGCATTGGTGACCCCCTATATTAAGAAGTAGAACACATGCATGAGGCTTTTATTTTATTTTTTGGTTGAATAATAATGATTTGATTTGTTATATTTTCTACATTTTTGGATGCAAAGAATGCACTTTTTGGTTAAGTTCTATTGGCAGTATGTCTAATTTTATTTGTTTTCTTTTTTTAATGCACACTAAAAAATTGTGGAGAATAATACTTGGCTATGTGTTTTACTTCAAATGGCAGTTTGGGAGTAGGCAGTTACATTTTAGAAAATAAAATGTAAAATGAACAAGGAACACCAACATAGTTGTATCTTTGATCTTAAAAGCTATGGGAAAATGGTGTTGTGGTAACTTGCACCAAAAAAAAAAAAAAAATAACATGCATAATAATATTTTTCTTGATATCACTAGAAAAAAAAAGCCTTTGAAAATTAGTTTGTCATAACTCCATCACCAGCAAAGCAGCTTCGTTATTATCCCATTAGAGAAGAAGAGAATGTGCACTGCATTTCAAGATTTCATAATTTGTCACATCACAGATGTTAATTCTCCATTACGAACGCTAGTTTACAAGACCGACGGCTTCTGGCTCGTCCATGCTTCCGATCATGCGTGTTTGTACTTTGGACTTTTGTCTGAAGGACTTGTGTACACACGCTCGGAAAATCCGACAGCAGACATTTGTATGTGGAAAATTTATAAGCCTGCCATCCAACATTTGTCCGCGGAAAATCCGACAACAATTGTTCGATGGAGCGTACAAATGGTCAGATTTTCTGCCAATAGTCTGTCATCACACAATTCCTGTCAGAAAAGCCGATCATGTGTACGAGGCTTTAGGCTGGGTTCACACTGCAGCATGCAGTGGAGCTGCTGCAGAGATGTGTGAACCGGCTCCATAGAGATCCAGTCACAATCTCCTGCTATGCGAACTGGATGCGGTAAAACCCACATCCAATTCGCAATAGTGTGAATCCAGCCTAAAGGTCTTGTCCCTACCCCAGCCTGTGAATGGACAGTGAACAGAGAACCAGAACACTCATGAGCTTGTGTCTTTGCCACTCTGCAGTCTCCTCCTATCAGCTTGCCCCTTGTATAGCAGCACAACTGATTGGCTCTTTGTGCTGTTTATCCCCTAATCAAAACTCTGCTGCACAGGGACTACAAGAGGCTAATACCAGGTCAAATGCAGGTACTTACACTGCATGTATATAAAAAAATACATTTAACAAAGTATTATTGAATACAGAGCTGCATTAATTTGTGTCTTATATATCTGGGGTTCAGCTGTAAGGCAGGATTATCTATTATACCAACAATAGTATTACCTTGTGGTGTGGCATTCTATGCATTAAGGTAAAAAGCCTTTTGTATGCGCCCCCCCCCCCCCCAGTCCCCACTAAACACTAAATACTTACCTGATCCAGCTATGTGCACAAGAGCAGGAGCTCTCTTGACTCTCTCTCACCTGACTGGACAAAGAGACAGCAGAAGCCATTGCATCAGCCTCTGAAGCAGCGTCTGAGACCGGCGAAACCGGTCAGGAATATGTCAATGTCCACCTCTTTACTATGAACCAAATTACACTTTATGAGATGGAATTGTCTTGCAATGGTTGTCCTATCTACTGGCTATAGGAGGTCCACAGACAACAGGATCCGATAAGTATACAATATCTTTCTTGGATGTGGGACGTTTGATTTGATTTCAAGTCATGACCTTCATGGATTACAACTGATCTCTTTGGAACATCGATTGGAGTGCTAATGCGGTCGTAATTTCCGACAGAAAAAGTCAGATGGGAGCTTTATCATATATTCCGACCATGTGTATGCCCCATCAGACTTTTTACGTCGAAAATTCAGACAGACTTAGATAGAGAACATGTTCGATATTTTTCTGATGGAACAAATTCCTATCGGGAAAACCGCTCGTCCATATGCTGTTCAGACTTACCAAAAATGACGCATGCTCTGAAGCAAGTACGAGACGTTGTACGTGTTGTCCCGTCGTACGTGTTGTACATCACCTCGTTCTTGACAGTCGGAATTCAGTATGCAATACAGATTGAGTGGAATTTGTTGGAAAAACCTTCAGAGTTTATTCTGACGGCAAAACCGGTCATGTGTACAGGGTATTAGACTACTGTTTGCCTGATCAGTGTGGCCTACTTCACAGTGCAAGGCAGGAATTCAAGGCATGGAGACATGTTTGAGCATAGTTGCACATATCTGACCCTCTGTTGAGGTTCCATAGCAGAATTGTACCCCCAGAACCTTGATCAGTGAGCCTTCTCTAGACCACTGCATCATTTCAATCTTGTCTAGATATACATCTTTTACCACTACTAGTAATCTGCATTTCTTCTACAATCCAGTATGAACTTTGTGTATTCTGATCTTATCACATCCAAGAACTGTGGCTCTGGTGCTGAGGCACCCATTTAAGGGACAACACCTGAGTGTCGCTCTGCAGGACCATTTGTCCAGGATTACTGGACCCTGCACACCCCCATTCACTGGCAGTACTTGCCAGGGGGCAGGATTACACAACTATTTTTATCACAGATTTGCATATGAGGTGGACATTTGGCATTGTAATAGTATGAGTGTTTATTGTGTGATGTGCTACCATTTTTATTATTAGCTTTTTTATTGTCTGACATTAATAAACATTTTTCTAGTGGATTCAGTAAGTTGAGACATCAGAAAGTTGAGCTAAATCAGGTTTCTTTATTCTCAGTTATTGTGTTATGTCTTTCGCTGATAGCTCCCATCTCATTTACATTTTGCCTTGAGCAGAGAGCTCAAAGGGATATTTTGCAGTATACTATTAAGGGTAGTATTTTGATGGTCATTAATCCTTAGTGTGGGAGAAGCCATTCGTTCGAGCTGCTGTCAGTGAAGAGAGAGCGGGGGGTGGGGCCGAGCCATGCTCTGTGTGTCTCGGGAGAGAGCACGCACAAGTGCCCAAATAGCATGAGGCTTGCTATGGAGGCACTTGGCAGGGGGAGGAGCCCAAAGCACTGGCAGGGGACCCAAGAAGAGGTGGATCGGGGCTGTTCTGTGCAAAACCATTGCACAGAGAAGGTAAATATGACATGTTTGTGTCTTTAAAAAAAATAAATAAAATTCTGCTTTTATGATCACTTTAAATCTTATCCCACCCCATTATAAGCACTATACTAACCATCTTGTAGAGGAAGATGTCTATACTTACCTAATCAAGGGGCGCTCTGGTCCGGTCACATGATCTCCCTAGCAGCTTGCTTCAGAGGAGAGGAGAGTGCAGCAACAAAGGCTACAATGCCTGGGTGGTGACGTCACCCATAGATTAACTATAGGGCATCCATTGTCTGCTGTCCCTCCTCCCCCTTGCCAGTGCTGGGAGCTGATCATGTGCCTAGACCACCAGGGTGCCCTTCGATAAGATAAGTATAGACATCTTTCCTTTACAGGATAGTTGGTATAGGGCTTAGCATGAGGTTTAAGCTTAGATACAACATAGTATTAGCCTGGATTTCTTCTTGAAAACCCACTTAAAGAGCCCCTGGGAGGTGAAAGGAAGACATCATGTAACTACCTTCAGGATAGGCATGTGATATGCTGACACTCAATCAAATACCACGTTAGTTCTGCTGAATACAATTAGGAGGTGGACATTCACTTTAGAAACAGCTTCTTTTCTGTATTGAAGGATTTATTTTAACATAAGCTGTATTGTCAAAGTTATACTCTTCCCTAAAAATATATTTGCTTTACATTCTTTGGTCTCCATTTTTAGAAAAAAAAAAACATGTCTTTTTTGTACAAACCACATGTGGATAATTTAAAAATCATCTTCTGTGTATACGCGTGTCAGGTATCATTTCTAAAATTCTGCGCCAGCATTTGGGTTCATTTTGTGTTTGACCTTTCTGTCTGTATGACAGTCAGGTCTGTTATGACATGTTATTACCTTTCTGCATTCATCTCCTGTAACGGAACCAAATCTCCAGCATCTGATGTGGGGACAAGTGACACATTTCATCTGCCAGGCAGGAAATTGGGGAAGATGTTGCAGGTGGTTAAGATACACAGGCCTCTGATCCTGTTTGACTGACATTGTATAACAGATGCTACATAATAAACTACTTCCGCCAGACTAATACCCAGCTCTGTTTTACCTTCCCCTTACCCATGAATGGAGACCACACCAAGCTGGAGTAAATATTGGCCGTAGCAGCCATTTTTTTTATTAACACTCAAGTAAATTTACATAACTTTATAAAACCGTTAAACCACCACCCATAAGTTACATACTTGCATTGGTCTTTGCAGGAAAACCTCAAGCTTGTCACATGATCCAATCCTTAAACTTAAATAGGCCTCCAGCTGACATGCTAGCTCGGAGACAACCAAACACTGACCGCAGTGCACCCATTAACCAAATTCCAGCTAAACCACCGTTAGCTGGAATACCACCAAGGGGACCGATACCACCGATGGGTCCCGAACTCTTCCTATCCGAGGTTACTTCTTTCACCCGCAAAGATCAACAACCCGCCACAGTAGGAAACGGGAAAACCTTACCCTTATGTGCGCCGCCACAACCTCAACAATCTCTGTATTCCATCTTACAAGCCTAGAGCCCACATATCAATCCTCACAGCATTGAGGTGCATCCAGTCTCCATGAAGGTAACACCATGTATCGACTTCCAGCTCCAAGTGTCTGATCGCCAACCCACCATTCCAAACCACAAATCTGCTGACTTTCCTGTTTACTTTCTTCCTGGCCTTGTTAATCAACTCTACTGACCTTGCTAATCTCCAAGTCGTTCGTGCCACAATGTCGGACCACACTGTTATCATCTCCGGAAAGGCCACGCGGAGACGCAAGTTATCAAGTTTGAAATCTCGCACAATATCCAACATGGACCTTAGCCCCAAGTCATTAACCCCCACATGCAAAACAAGAATGTCAGGGGGCCTGTCCAAATGTGCAAATCTGTGCACTTCTGGAATGGTCCTATGCCATAGCATCCCAGGAACCCCCAGCCACCTAATACATGCCTCACTTCTTGGAATGCCTAATTGTCTACCCTCTGGCCGCACATCCGCCCTCCTTGCCCCCCAAAAGACATATGAATGGCCCAGTATCCAGACCAATCCTTGGGTTCCTCCTGAAAGAGAAGAAACAACAACCCATATAACAATAATTGTTCACCTGAGAAGGTATATATCAAAGACCACACACACCCCATGCACCCCCACTACCCAGCTAAACTGTCAACAGGTGGGGTCTAACATATGACTTAAACCGCCTAGACTCCCATCTTCCAATGCGTTTTACCGCTACCTCGTCCAACCCCCATCTGACTTCCTCCATAGCAGCTCCAATACGAAACTAATGAAAATTTTTGATCACCCAACCCCCAAACATTTCTTAAAGACTGCAATAAACTGAAATCTTGATAATGAACTGCCGTCCCTATGTACCAAGAATGGCCCCGTCATGTCAGGACGTACTGCAAGGAATCCCTTCACCAACCCCACTGGGCACAAGGGCGAATCCGATATTGCAAATACCTGCACATTTTTCCCCTTGCTCCGCTGATCCGTTTTCGATCTGCTCACCCATATATACAATTGATCATCACCACAGATGACCTCAGTCGACCCCAAACCCCCCTTTAACTTCTTGGAAGGGCTAACCAACTCACTAATCCTAAATAAAAAAAAAAAAAGACAAAGAAAATGCCACTCTAAACAACACCACCTCATATTGGGAAGAACACGTATGAACCAACTGCCCCAGTAACCTACCCAAGAGCTCAAAAGAAACAGGTCGGCGTGAATCCTTATGCTGCGTACACACGAGCTGACTTTTCATCCGGACTGGTCCGATGGACCGAATCTGGCGGACAATCCGACCGTGTGTGGGCTCCATCGGACCTGCAGCTGACTTTTTTGGTCGAAAATCTGATGGACTTTAGATTTGGAACATGTTTCAAATCTTTCCGACAGACTCGAGTCCGGTCGAAAAATCCACTCGTCTGTATGCTAGTCCAACGGACTAAAACAGATGCTAGGGCAGCTATTGGCTACTGGCTAGGAACTTCCTTATTTTAGTCCGGTCGTACGTCATCACGTACAAATCTGTCCCACTTTGGTGTGATCGTGTGTAGGCAAGTCCGTTCGCTCAAAAGTCCGTCGGAAGTCTGTCGAAAGTCTGTCTGAAAGGCGGTCAGAATTTTGTTGCCGAAAAGTACGCCCGTGTGTACAAGGCTTTACTTGGCATGGATCGCCTGTATCCCTTCATTGCCTGCCTTACCCAAAAACAAAAGGCCAGCCCCGCCAACTTCTTTTCTAACCCTGATACTAACACCCCATCTTCCAAATAAGCAAAACAAAGTACAGTACCATCAATCTCAAGTCTTGCTCCTCCCGGTCACTTGTGACCTGCTGCAGCAGGGACAACCATTCTCGCCATACCCTATTTTACGCCACCCACCCGCTCACCGGCTGCCTTATCCATCTGGATAATCTTCCAAGGCAACTCTCCACAGCCCTTTGGGACAAGGAACCCCTCTTTGCTCTGCCTCCAGTGCCAACTCCTGGAACTTGTCCTACTGAAAGCGAGACAAAGCATCAGCAATAGGGATGAGCCGAACACCTCCCCTGTTCGGTTCGCACCAGAACATGCGAACAGGCAAAAAATGTGTTCGAACACGCGAACACCGTTAAAGTTTATGGGACATGAACATGAATAATCAAAAGTGCTAATTTTAAAGGCTTATTTGCAAGTTATTGTCATTAAAAGTGTTTGGGGACCTGGGTCCTGCTCCAGGGGACATGGATCAATGCAAAAAAAAGTAAAACGGCCGTTTTTTCGGGAGCAGTGATTTTAATAATGTCTAAAGTGAAACAATAAAAGTGTAATATCCCTTTAAATTTCGTACCTGGGGGGGCGTCTATAGTATGCTTGTAAAGGGGCGCATGTTTCCCGTGTTTAGAACAGTCTGACAGCAAAATGACATTTCAAAGGAAAAAAAGTCATTTAAAACTACTTGCTGCTATTAATGCATTGCCGGTCCGACAATACACATAAAAGTTCATTGAAAAAAATGGCATGGGAATTCCCCACAGGCACGCAACCTGGCAGGCTGCAGGAAAAGAGGGGGGGCGAGAGAGCGCCCTCCCCCCTCCTAAACCGTACCAGGCCACATGCCCTCAACATTGGGAGGGTGCTTTGGGGTAGCCCCCCAAAACACCTTGTCCCCATGTTGATGAGGACAAGGGCCTCATCCCCACAACCCTGGCCGGTGGTTGTGGGGGTCTGCGGGCGGGGGACTTATTGGAATCTGGAAGCCCCCTTTAACAAGGGGAACCCCAGACCCTGGCCCTCCCCCTGTGTGAAATGGTAAGCATTTCACTAAAAAACTGTCAAATATGTAAAAAATGACAAGAGACAGTTTTTGACAATTCCTTTATTTAAATGCTTCTTCTTTCTTCTATCTTCTATCTTCCTTTGGTTTCTTCCTCCATCTTCTTCTTCTTCTGGTTCTTCTGGTTCTTCCTCCGGTGTTCTCGTCCGGCATCTTCCTCCGCGGCATCGGCGTCTTCTTCCCTTCTTCTACTCGGGCCGCTCTACATCCATGATGGCATAGAGGGAGGCTCCCGCTCTTCTCTTCATCTTCTTCTCTTCATCTTCTTCTCTTCATCTTCTTGACTTCAAGAAACATCACACAGCTGGAGCCTCCCTCCATGCCATCATGGATGCGGAGCGGCCCGAAAGGAAGATGAAGACAAGAAGATGATGACACCAGACGAGAACACCGGAGGAAGAACCAAAAGAACCAGAAGAACCAGAAGAAGAAGAAGATGGAGGAAGAAACTGAAGGAAGATAGAAGATAGAAGAAAGAAGAAGCATTTAAATAAAGGAGTTGTCAAAAACTGTCTCTTGTCATTTTTACCATTTTTGAAAGTTTTTTAGTGAAATGGTAGGGGTACTTTTGTACCCCCTTACCATTTCACACAGGGGGGAGGACCGGGATCTGGGGGTCCCCTTGTTAAAGGGGGCTTCCAGATTCCGATAAGCCCCCTGCCCGCAGACCCCCACAACCACCGGCCAGGGTTGTGGGGATGAGGCCCTTGTCCTCATCAATATGGGGACAAGGTGTTTTGGGGGGCTACCCCAAAGCACCCTCCCAATGTTGAGGGCATGTGGCCTGGTACGGGTCAGGAGGGGGGGCGCTCTCTCATCCCCCCTCTTTTCCTGCGACCTGCCAGGTTGCATGCTCGGATAAGGGTCTGGTATGGATTTTTGGGGGGACCCCACGCCGTTTTTTTTTTACATTTTGGCACGGGGTTCCCCTTAAAATCCATACCAGACCTAAGGGTCTGGTATAGATTTTTAGGGGGACCCCACGACATTTTTTTTTACATTTTGGCCGTGGTTCCCCTTAATATCCATACGAGACCTGAAGGGCCTGGTATGGAATTTAGGGGGACCCCCCCAAGTCTTTTTTTTCTTTAATTTTGGTTCGGGGTTACCCTGTGGGGAATTCCCATGCCGTTTTTATCAATTAACTTTTATGTGTATTGTCGGACCGGCAATTCATTAATAGCCGCGAGTAGTTAAAATGACTTTCTTCCTTTGAAATGTCATTTTGCTGTCAGACTGTTCTAAACACGGGAAACATGTGCCCCTTTACAGGCATACTATAGACACCCCCCAGGTACGAAATTTAAAGAGATATTAAACTTTTATTGTTTCACTTTAAGCATTATTATAATAACTGCTCCCAAAAAAACTGACGTTTTTAAAACTTTTTTTTGCATTGATCCATGTCCCCTGGGGCAGGACCCAGGTCCCCAAACACTTTTTATGACAATACCATGAATATAAGCCTTTAAAATTAGCACTTTTGATTTCTCCCATAGACTTTTAAAGGGTGTTCCGCGGCATTTGAATTTGCCGCAAACACCCCAAATTGTTTGCTGTTCAGCTAACTTGCGAACAGCCGATGTTCGAGTCGAACATGAGTTTGACTCGAACTCGAAGCTCATCCCTAATCAGCAATGACATTTTCTACTTCTGGGAGGTGCACCGCATAAATAAAAACATTCAGCTGTAGACAACGCAAAACTCGGTTTCTGAGTAGCCGTACAACTGGTGGGGATGCCACCGACACTTTGTTGATGACCTGCACCACCCAAAGATTATCCCCATGAAAACGCACCTTCAAGTTTCTGAATGACCACCGTGCTTGCCGACAACCGTCTGCAGAACACTTTCCCCCTCGGAAGGATGTAACACGTAAAATTCAACTTACCCAATAGCGACTAAAATGTCCGAAGTTGTACCTTGCATAGTCCCATTATTCCCCGAATTTCAGCCTGTAGCGCCAACAGCTTATCCTCTGGTAGTCTGCACTCCATGGCACCCAAATCCAGGACAATGCCCAAGAAGCTCAGCACCGTAGTCGGTCCCTCCGTCTTCTCTGGGGCCAATGGGATGCCAAAACGAGCGACAAGGTGTTCCAGCGTAGTCAACAGGACTGCACAATCCCCCGACAAGGCTGGGCCCACACACACAAAGTCATCCAGGTAGTGTATGATCAAATTCACTCCCAAAATGTCTCGAACCACCCACTGCACGAATGAACTAAACTGCTCAAATAATGCACAAGAAATAACGCAACCCATAGGTCTACATAAAACTCCTCCTGCCAATGGCAACCTAAAACAATCTGGGTGTACCGGGAGAAGTCTAAAAGCCGATTCTATGTCAGCTTTTGCCATACGGGCGTCCTGCCCGTACTTGCGAACCCAAAATACAGCCGCATACTGCACACATTTCTGGGTTAATCGCGTCATTGACCGATCCCCCCTTTGGGAAGGAAAGATGGTAGATCAGCCTAAATTTATTTGGCTCCTTCTTTGGCACAACCCCAAAGGTGAAACCACCAAATCCGGTAATGGCAAACTATGGAATGGGACACTCATGCGGCTCAAAGCCACCGCCTTCCTTAGTTTCTCCGAAACTACGTCCACATGCTGAAAAGCTGAGCACAGCTTGCGAGCCACCAGAGGTGCATCGACCAGGGTCGACGGAATCCTAAACCCCTCGAAAAACCCCATGCTCAACAACCTGGCCACTCCCCTATCCGGGTACCTATTGAGAAATGGCTGCATCTTTTCCACTTTCACCGGCGTCGTCCCTTTTACTAACAGACTCCCCGGCACGGCCCTTTCCTTGCTTAAAGCAGCAGGACAATGGGTACCCACCTCCGCATCCTGAGCATTCGTGTTTGTACTTGCAGGACTCCCCAAACTTGCAGGAGCCTTCCTTATATTGCCATCACACCTCCTTTTTTCTTGTGGCCGATTGTCCGGGGTTGGATGAGCCACCATCCCCCCCTGGAAAAAACTGACTTGTTGTCCTTGCCGACGTCATAAGTCGCATCCACAGATTAATATCTTTGTGATCCCACCGTAGTGATGGCCATATCGCCCTCTGCCTGAACTGTTCCTCATAGCGCAACCGCGCTGTTCCCCCGTAGACTCTATGTGCCTCACCCACGGCGTCCAGGTAGCAGAACAGCGCCGAACAATGTTCAGGGTACTTCTCCCCAATCACACTAGCCATTATGGTGAAAGTCTGGAGCCAATTCTGGAAAGTCAACGGAGTAAGCCTGCATCTCCTCTTCTCCTCATCCTCTTTCTTATGATCCTCCGGCTTTACCCCATCTAAATTAAATTTCTCCAGCGGCAGAAGTGTGAATATCTCCACGTACTCACCTTTCCATATCTTCTCCCTCACCTCCTTCTCCCATCTCCTAGCAAATAAACAGCAACTATGGTCTGTAACAGTAGAAAAACACTTAAAAGTTACTTAACTCAAGTCTCAGTGTGTTCATGATCTGCATAGCAATGATGAAACAGGCTTAATAAGCAGTTGCTGAAGATCAGGCGAAAGCTTTCTTCTTCTTTAATGGCTTTTTGCTGGTTACAGGCTTTCCCTGGTTCTAAGGCATGATAGAGTCCTGTCCAGCTTATCCCTGACAACCTTTATATGTCAGGTTGTTTACCATAGTTACCAACAATGGTTACAAATGTATTTACCTTAGTTACAAAACAGACTGCTCAAACTGTCCCATTATTTAACCACTAGCCGACCAGCACACGACGATGTATGTCGGCACAATGGCACGGCTGGGCAAATGAGCATACAGGTACTTCCCCTTTAAATCGCGGAATTGTGGGCACGCCCGCCGCATACTCCGTGACCATGCCCGCGGGTCCCGCGGACTCGATGTCCATCGGGGGGGCCTGCAATTGTGTCACGGAGCATAAGAACGGGGAGATGCCTTTGAAAACAAGGCAGTTACCCTTTCTGCCTAGTGACATGACAGGGATCTACCGCTCCCTGTGATTGAGAACAGTGATCGCTGTCATGTCAGTGGAAGCCCATCCCCCTCACAGTTAGAACACCACCCTAGGACACACTTAACCCCTTGATTGCCCCCTAGAGGTTAACCCCTTCCCTGCCAGTGTCATTTACACAGTAATCAGTGCATGTTTATAGCACTGATCGCTGTATAAATGACAATGGTCCCAAAATGGTGTCAAAAGTGTCCGATGTGTCCGCCATAATGTTGCACTCACAATAAAAATTGAAGATCGCCACCTTTACTAATAAAAAAAATTAATAATAAAAATGCCATAAATCTATCTCCTATTTTGTAGACGCTATAACTTTTGCGCAAACCAATCAAAATACGCTTATTGTGATTTTTTTTACAAAAACACGTAGAAGAATACATATTGGCCTAAGCTGAGAAAGAAATTCTTTTTTTATATATTTTTTGGGGTTATTTATTATAGCAAAAAGTAAAAAATATTGCTTTTTTTTCAAAATTGTCGCTCTTTTTTTGTTTATAGCGCAAAAAAATAAAAACCGCAGAGGTGATCAAATACCACCAAAAGAAAGTTCTATTTGTGGTAAAAAAAATGGACATCAATTTTGTTTGGCTGCAATGTCGCATGACTGCGCAATTGTCACTTAAAGCGTCGCAGTGCCGAATGGCAAAAAATGCTCTGGTCAGGAAGGGGGTAAATCCTTCCGGGGCTGAAGTGGTTAAGGACAGCCTGTGTACTTGTTTCCAAGGCATTAGTTTGAGAAGCATCCACTCAAACACAGCAGGATATCTGTTTCTATCTAAACAGATTGTTCCAGTCTTTTATAAAAATCATTCACATAATATATTTTATATCAAACGCAGCACAAGTATTTTTTTTTTTTACCTTAATGCGTTCTATGTGTACAAAAACCTTCTGTGCTGCAGGATTCCAACAGCCCCCTCCCCCCTCTATACTTACCTGAGCTCCGGGCTCACTGTTTCTAACAGCATGTCAAACAACAAGTCCTGCACTCTTAACCCCCACGTTGCTGCACACTGATAATGTTCCTCCCGCTGATCATACCGACAAGCTGCTCCTTAATGCAGTGTGCTGACAGCTTTCCTCCATAGATAGAGCACTGTTTTGCTTTCAGCCACCTCGTCGAGGAGGGAGGGAGGAAGGGGAGGAGAGGACTGGACGGGGGCTGGACTGGGATGGGACACTCCACAATGACACTCACGTACTGGGCGGCACCAGGGGCGGGGCTCCACCCAGACCACACCCCGATTATCGGCGCCGTAATCGGCCTGATTTCCTTTTCGGCAAAATGCCGAAAAGGCCATTTTCGGCCGATATGTTTCGGCCGCCGAAATTTCAGTGCATCCCTACATTAACCCCCTCATGTTGCATATTACAGATACCATTGGTAATTAACCACTTGCTGACCCGTCACAGTCGTTCCCGTCATTCGGTTCATCCCGCAGTGCCAGTTCTGCTTACCAAAAGTGGCCCACTGGGCGCTCGCATTCCACGCCCGGCTCCAGGCCAGCGAGCCGGGCTTCTTACCCATTTAAAGTTTGAGAATACATATACTGAGACGGGGTGGCAGCTACTGGCGTATGTCCCTGCCTGTTTCAGGGTTTTGGGCTCATGCCCTCACCCACCTACTCCCCTGTGATTTGACACAGCGGGAGACTGTCAGCAGATCCCAGCCAATGATTCACGTCTGGGACCTGCTGATCGGCTGTGTCAAATCACAGCCCAGAGCCCTGTGTTGACAATAAATACAAGGCTTTTTGCAGAGGGAATGGTTGTTTTTTTTTTTCTGTTCCCAGCAAAGCAGGAAAAATAAAGAAATCGATCAGTAGTAAAAATCAGCACACATTACACATTGTTAGGCACACAATTAACCCCTTGATTGTCCTTATATGTTAATCCCTTCCCAACCAGTGTCATTAGTACAGTGATAGTGCATATTATTAGCACTGACCACTGTCATAGTGTCACTGGTGATGTGGCAGTTAGTCAGTTCCCACAAAGTGTCAGTTAAGCCGGGTACATATGTGCCAAATGTCAGGAAACAACGGCCGGTTCAAAAAAAAACCTGGCTATTATTCGGCCCATGTGTATGTCGGTCTGTCCGACAGAAGCTGGCTGTTTTTCTGGTTTCTGTCCAACTAGCATGCTGGAAAACCAGCAACCAACCGACTCCCGATCAGCAATCTTAACCAATAGCGGAAAGCGCTGATCAGAGTGTTCTTGCCGGGGGGGGGGCGCAGTTTGCCATCTTCGCCCTGGGCACCAGATGACCTTGTCCCAGCACTGGCCATCCATGTACATTTCCATCAAGCAATAATCTTTATTCAGCATTCTGACTACCAGAGGCATTTATTATTCCAAAATACAGTTCTGAAAAAGCCCAATAATCGCAAGAATTGCTTGCTTTGATTAGGTCTAAAGAATGACGTTCACTCATCTTTAAAACTAAAGAAGAGGCAATGTTTTCCCACAAAACTAGAGTTAGATGATGTCATATCAGCAACAAAGAATATATTTTACCCTTATGGTTTATTTTTGAAAATTACAATTTTTAGTTTAGTAAGCACTCCACTACAGTGTGATAAATTACTTCATAAGACAATAAAAAGTAACATGCTTTAGAAAAACAAAATTGATTTAGGATATGTCCACAGAGGATGAAAAAAAGTTTCACTTTCATTTAATTCCATTCACTGCTCAATACTGAATATAGTAAAAACAAAAGAGTCAGCCTACCCAATGCTGATATTTTATGTATGAGTGGCAATAATTGGATGGAATTACACACTGGTTCAGATCTTTTCAGGAGTTCATAAACAACATCTCTAAATTGGCATTCTCAATTGGCAGCTTTTGTCTGTAAAGTGTCATGCCTCCTGCAGGCTCTATTATGTTAAATAAAAATAGCAATGCACTAAGGTGTCCGTTTATGAAGCAGTGTAAAAAATCCACAAATGAGTTCTCCAGCATTCACAGAGACGATCGTTCTCCTCTTAGGGCCTGTTTATGAAGCGGTGTAGATCACTTCTCCTTTTGAGAAGTGAAGTGATCTACAAACACTTCAAACTGTGGAGAACGCCCCCTAATACTGGTATCTCGTGAGATATAGCAAGATTAAATTACCAAAAACGCACCGAAACACAGAGGTGTCCCCCCCTTACACAATATATATATATATATATATATATATATATATATATATATATATATATAGTGCTAGAAATGTAGATTTTTGTAAGTGTAGGTAAATTTATGTAGGCTTGGCTGGAGATCCCGAGGATTGACACTGATCTCAGTTCATTAATGGTTTATGAAACAGAGATGATCCTCCCCGATTCACCACCTCTGAGCTGGAGGGAATCCCAGGGGAACTAAGGGGGAATCAGGAAGATTATTGACTTCCTTCTTCCTGGATCAGACCCCCCAAGACAGTAACCATGTCCCCCTACCATGTTTATGTATGTATATATATACAGTATTAATGAACTGAGATCAGCGTCAATCCTCGGGATCGCCAGCCAAGCCTACATAAATTTACCTACACTTATAAAAATCTACATTTCTAGCACTAGAGGGTGCTACACCAGTTTTGGTTGGACTGACACTTTAAAGGCTCTTGTTGACAGTCTTGTTAATTTCAGAACTTTTTTTGTGCTTCTAGTAGTCTATAGGAATGCAAAAGAAGCTTTAAAATGTTTTTTTAAAGCCTTTTGTTTTTTTCCCCTTAATGCGTCTATGCATTAAGGGGAAAAAAAACCTTCTGTGCTGCAGCTCCCCCCCCCCTTTTCTTACCTGAGCCCGATCCGATCCAGCGATGTTTATGAGCACAGAGGCCCCAGCCTCTGCCTCAGTCCTCATTTGACAGATTGATAGCAGTGGGAGGCCATTCAATCTGTTAATCAAATGCTGTGACATGGGGCCGAGTCTTGCTGTCTGTGTCAATATACACAGCAGCAGGACTCCGGAGCGAGCATGCATGTGTGCCCCCATGGAAAGCTACTTTCTGTGGGGGCACCTGCAGGGGCTGCTCTATGCAAAACCACTGCACAGAACAGGTAAGTATAACATCTTTGTTATTTTAATGTAAAAGAAAACAATGCTTTAATGTCACTTTAGGCTGGTCAAATTCAGATCAACTGCACCTGTAATGAACTCTAAATGATCTCAGAAGTGTCTCAAGTTTAAAGTGTTACTAAACCCAGAACCTGCATTCACTATATCTAGTCTCATACAGTACACAGAACATGGAAATGCAATTATTTTAGTAAATATCAACTGATAAATACTTTTTTTCATCAGCTGTATATAGCAATTAGAGAAATCTTGTGACTTCTATCAGTGTGTGCAGATAAATTGTAGGAGGAGTTTTCATTTCTCCCACGATTGTCCTATCAGGCTTCAAGACCCCTGACCCTGTGTCTGGACATGTCTGGACAGTGCTGATTGGCCCTGTGCTGATCACAGGCACCCTCCCAAAAACTCTATAGCAATACACACCAAACTGAACACTCCATAGACTCTGTAAAGATCAGGTTATTTTTTGGAGTCTGTAGAAGAAAGGCAGGATCAGATAAGACAGGATAAAACAATCTTTTTACACAATGCTCAGGATTAACCCCTTAGGTTCCACACTAAGAGGTATAACAAGCATGCTTTACTGCATATACACACTGATTTTACTGTTGTGGGTTGAGTAATACTTTAATCATTCACCTGGGATGGCATCTTTATTTTTAACATAGTGTTCCATGTTTCAATAAGCCCCAATCCACAGACCACCCTACCCACCATCACACATTTGTGGGGAAGAGACCCTTGTCCTCTCAACATTGGAATATACTGCTTTGTCAATGCAGGTGTTTGGAAGCTGTCAGTGGGTTATGGGGGGATGAGGATGACAGGGGGTAGGGTGTTAGCAAGGTGGCATTGGGGTGCCAGATGTGATCAGGATGAGGATGACAGGGGGTAGGTTGTTAGCAAGCTGGCAGTGGGGTGACAGGTGTAATGAACATGAGGATGACAGGGATTGGGTGTTAGCAAGGTTGCAGTGGGGTGCCAGGTATGAGAAGGATGAGGATTACAGGGGGTAAGGTGTTAGCAAGGTTGCAGTGGGGTGCCAGGTGTGATGAGGATGAAAGGGGGTAGGGTGTTAGCAAGGTTGCAGTGGGGTGCCAGGTGCAATGATGATGACAGGGGGTGTGGTGTTATCAAGGTTGAAGTTGGGTACCAGGTGTGATGAGGATGACAGGGGGTGAGGTGTTATCAAGGTTGCAGTGGGGTACCAGGTGTGATGAGGATGACAGGGGGTGGGGTGTTAGCAAGGTTGCAGTGGGGTGCCAGGTGTGATGAGGATGACAAGGGGTGGGGTGTTAGCAAGGTTGCAGTGGGGTACCAGGTGTGATGAGAATGACAGGGGGTAGAGTGTTAGCAAGGTTGCAGTGGGGTGCCAGGTGTGATGAGGATGACAAGGGGTAAGGTGTTAGCAAGGTTGCAGTGGGGTACCAGGTGTGATGAGGATGACAGGGGGTAGAGTGTTAGCAAGGCTGCAGTGGGGTGCCAGGTGTAATGAGGATGGCAGGGGGTAGAGTGTTAGCAAGGTTGCAGTGGGGTACCAGGTGTGATGAGGATGACAGGGGGTAGAGTGTTAGCAAGGTTGCAGTAGGGTGCCAGATGTGATGAGGATGACAAGGGGTAAGGTTTTAGCAAGGTTGCAGTGGGGTGCCAGGTATGATGATGATGACAGGAGGTGGGGTGTTATCAAGGTTGCGGTTGGGTACCAGGTGTGATGAGGATGAGGATTACAGGGGGTAAGGTGCTTGCAAGGTTGCAGTGGCGTGCCAGGTGTGATGAGGATGACAGGGGGTAAGGTGTTAGCAAGGTTGCAGTGGGGTACCAGGTGTGATGAACATGAGGATGATGATGATATGGGGTAGGGTGTTAGCAAAGTTGCAGTAGGGTGCTAGGTGTGATGAGGATGAGGATGACAGGGGGTAAGGTGTTAGCAAGGTTGCAGTGGGGTGTCAGGTGTGATGATGAGGACAGGGGGAAGGGTGTTAGCAAGGCTGAAGTGGGGTGCCAGGTGTGATGAGGATGACAGGGGTAAGGTGTTAGCAAGGTTGCAGTGGGGTGCCAGGTGTGATGATGATGACAGGGGGTAAGGTGTTAGCAAGATTGCCGTGGGGTGTCAGGGGTGATGAAGATCAGGATGACAGGGGGTAGTGTGTTAGGAAGGTTGCAGTGGGGTGCCAGGTGGAAGGAGGATGACAGGGGGTAAGCTGATAGCAAGGTTGCTGTGGGGTGCCAGGTGTGATGATCATGAGGATGAGGATGACAGGGGGTAGGGTGTTAGCAAGATTGCAGTGGGGTGCCAGGTGTTATGAGGATGAGGATGACAGGAAGTACGGTGTTAGCAAGGTTGTAGTGGGGTGTCAGGTGTGATGAGGATGACAGGGGGTAAGTTGTTAGCAAGGTTGCAGTAAAGTGCCAGGTCACAGGCTTTTTTTTCAGCTGGAACTTGGTGGAACTCAGTTCCACCACCTCTGGCTTAGGCCCTGTGCTTAGGGTTGCCACCTCATCCCTTTAAACACATATGGATTACACAGGTTCCGAGGCTAATTTAATACAGATAAGGCACCAAGTGAGTTTAATTACCACCTTAATCAGTCACAGAACCTGTGTAATTTATATGTGTTTGGTTTTAAAGGGATGAGGTGGCAACCCTACCTGTGCTCCCTGCTCAGCACTATCACTTGTAAACACAGAAATCCGACTTTTGCGTTTACAAGTGACAGTTTGTCTCTCAGCAGCTCCCACAAATCTGGTCTCCTGAGTGGTTCCCACTGAGTGCAGGATGGGGACAAGGGAGATGTGGGTGCCTGTGGTGCAGTGCAGATGCCGACACCCCCACTGAATGATCTCCCTGCAAGTGAGAGAGACAGAGTCATTTACAGTGTGCAGGGAGGTCCTATGCACTATTGGTATTTAATGCCCCTTTAAGACCCTCCCACTGTTAGTGAAATATGACCACACCCAGTATTTGATGCTGTTTGGAGGGTGTGTGTGAGGGTCAAGGGGGTTTTAGGGGGTCATGGTTGAGTTCCTGCACCTATTTTCTGCAAAAAAAGCCCTGGCCATTTGTGATGAACATGAGGATGATGAGGACAGGGGGTGGGGTGTTAGCAAGGTTGCAGTGGGATGTTAGGTGGGAAGAGGATGAGGATGACAGGGGGTAGTGTGTTAGGAAGGTTGCAGTGGGGTGCCAGGTGGGAGAAGGATGACAGAGAGAGAGAGAGAGAGAAAAAGAGGAAAGGCACAGAAAGAGAGAAAGAGAGAAAGAGAGATCACAAATATGAAAAAAATAAAACATAACACAATTTTGGCACGATCTGTATTATTTATGATTTTAGAAATTGGAAAATGAACCCCTTTCACACTGCAGTGCCGCTAACACAGCACTAAAGAACCCGTCATTTTTGCTGTGCTTTAGCTGTGTTTTAGCAGTGCCTTTGCAGCACTTTTCGGGTGCTAGCTAGGAAAAAAGTCTATTTTTGTGGCACTTTCCAAGTGCATTCATTTCAATGGGCAGGGGCGTTTTGGGAGCGTTTTTTATAGTGCTCCCAAGCCGCCCCAAAGATGCTGCTTGCAAGTGCACCGCTAGGGTTGCTACCTGTCTGGGATTCACCCGGTTTTAAATCATGTGTCCAGGTTTCAGGCGGACTGAAACCTGGACACATTACTCAGAGTAGGCTGTAGCTCTCCAAGTAACCAAGATAGTCACACAAAAATCTGTTGCCATCTGGGAGCTGTAGGCGGCTGTCTGGGGGTAGGGTGATAATGTCAACAAAAGCAATTTGGCCACACCCACTGTTCGCTGTGGCACGCTATGCGCATCACATTACTACTCTCCTTGGGGGCACCCAAAGGTGTCCCAGGCTGGTAAAGTGTTTGGGTTTGGCTTGAAGAAAAGGTGGCAACCCTACGCACTGCCCGAGTGTGAAAGCACTCATTGCACAGATTGGGGGGCAGTTTTCAGGTGCTTTTTAGAGTCTATTTCTAGCACTAAAACACCTGAAAACTGCCTCAGTGTGAAAGGGGTCTTAAAGTTTAGAAATATCTATTAACTCAACATGCACATCTGCAGGCTGTAAATGATGCTTGGAGAGGTCAAAAAGAACAGTGCAGTAGCATGTGGTGTTATCTCATTTATGGGAATAACTGCCTCTTCAAATGCACCACAGCCTGTGTTCTCATGCTGTTATAGGAGGCAAATCATCCATCAATCAAGATGTGACATCCCACCCATTGTGTTCTTTTTTAGTTACTGGGCATGAAGGAGAAAGGAGGGACTGGGCTGTCATTCAGGATCTGTATACACGCCCACATGTGTGATGTCAATATCATGTGACCTCAAAAGCTCAACTGAAAGCAGAAATGTTCTCTCCAGCAACAGAGACCAAACTGAGCATGTGCAGTATTACTACCCTCACTGTGAGAAAAAAGATATTTTTGGAAAAATGGGCTTGGACTTTTTAGGCACGACCAAACAAGATGTACAAAAATATATATATATTTTATTAAATGAACATAGAAAAACATTTTTTAGTTAGGATATTAAAATCCACATTGATAAGTGAAATAATAATTAAGTTTACAACCAATGGCGTCCTGTGCATTGTGGGCGCAAGGGCGCCACCCCCCCATCCATGTGCCCGGCCCCTTTCAGGATGCATGGATTCCTATGGCGGGGTGGGAGGGGGTGGTACATTTTGAAGCACCTGATTAGAGCCTGAGACTCTAATAGGCTTTAAAATAGGGTGGTCTCGGGGCACAGAGAGTGCTCCCTGATCCCACCCAATTGTGTGACAACAGCAAATTTATTTTCGCTATTTTCACACTAACCTTCCTCCCCACCAATCAGGAGGCAGGGCATCAGACTTGCTTCCTGTTTGGCCAAAGCGCCAGGCCACCCTATTGGATGCCTGGCGCTTAGGAAGAGGAGCGAGGTCGCCGCCGCTCTGAAAGGTAAGTCCCCTCGGCTGCATCCCCCCACCCCCCCCTGCGCACGTGTATCGCGGCTCTGGCACCCCCCCTCAGGTGCGGGGAAGGGGTGTGAGTTGGGATATGCAGTCAGAGCCGCAAACCCTGCGAGTGGGGGAGGGGGGAGTCGGTGGCCACAGTGGCTGCATTTGATGGACAAGTGGCGGCATTGCGGCATTTGATGAGCACAAGTGGCAGCATTTGATGAGCACAAGTGGTGGCATTTGATGGGCACAAGTGGCAGCATTTGATGGGCACAAGTGGCGGCATTTGGGCACAGGTGGCTGCATTTGATGGGCACAAGTGGCTGCATATGATGGGCAAGTGGCTGCATATGATGGGCACAGTGGCTGCATTTGATGGGCACAAGTGGCTACATTTGATGGGCACAAGTGGTGGCATTTGATGGGCAAGTGGCGGCATTTGATGGGCACAAGTGGCAGAATTTACTGGGCACAGGTGGCTGCATTGGATCCATAGTGCCACTATGTGTTGATACAGTTATTATTCAACTACCCTCACTGTGTTTTATCTGGGCTTGTCCAGAGTGACTGTACAGGAGGGGGAGGATCTGTGAATACAGGATCAAACAGCCGTTTTACACAATGCAGATGATTATTCACTTAAGTTCCACAGTGAGTATAACAAGCATGCTATTCTGCATATACAGACAGATTTTACTGTTGTGGGTTCAGTGTAGATGGAGGAATCATCACTGCCAATTATTGTATCCTGACAGTGCGAGCCTGCGACTTTCAAAACACCCAAACATTTGCTACATCTGTTAGGATGCAGCCACTGTTTAGTTCACAATTTTCTGACTGGCTCCTTTGATTTTCTGATTGAAGGATGTTGTTCGGGGAGGTTCCAAAAGGGCGATCCATGTCTCGAACCCCCGGACAGTACATCAAGATCCAGCTGAAATTTGCTTTGTGTATGGCCAGCTTAAAGTTGAAGTATAGGCAAAACTTTTTTTTTTTTCATTTTGGATAGAGCAAGGGAGGGTTATAAGCCCTGTCAGATTTTTTTTCGCTATCTGTGTTCCATTGCAGAGATTTCCAGTCAATACGTCCCATAGCCAACAGAAAGTGAGAGGAAATCCCTGCAAATTCAGGAAATTCAGGGTGGGTCAACTCAATATTGAACCATGCAGACTAAGACTTGGATGCCTTTAAAGTATATGTGAGTGTAAAGGCAGGCGCCCCCAATACTTTTGACAATATAGTGTATATTATTACAAATTATACATCAAAACAATATTTATACAACAATGTCAAAGACCATACCTTCCAACTTTTTGAAATGGAAATGAGGGAAACCTATTAGCAAAAGTATGTAGGCATAGGACACACCCCCTGCCATGCCTCCTTAAAGGTGAATTGTCAAAAAAAATATTAGTTAAACCCACATATGTTTTGTTTTTTTTACCAATACTATTCCATTATACTTGACCTTTCCAATTTACAGATGCAGCAGTTTAGAAATTGATAGAAAGGTTTAGCACTGGGAAACACTGTTTGAAATTTAAATAGTGCAATTTATATGCAACTAGATAGATCAGACCAAAATGAGGAGGAAAGAGGGACAGAGGGACTTTGTTCCAAATCAGGGACAGTCCCTAGAAATCAGTGACAGGTGGGAGCTATGTAAAACTATTTATATCAAGCAGACTTTTTTTTATTACATGTACTGTATATCTAACTAAATATTGCTCTTTAAAATTATATTATTGTTACTTATATTAAAATATGATCTGTAAACTATATGTATTAGCATGATCTCTAATTTGCATATCGGATGGTGGACAACTTGCTTCAGTGGGTCATTTCCTCTTTTTATAGACATGTACTTTTTTGGTCCCTATTCACAGGATATTACTGATCTGCACCCTGAAAAATATACTGCATGTCCTTATTTAATTTCACCCGCCAGCTCCTCTTTCTTTTGTATTTGTGATTCCACTGTGTAATTATAGCTCAGCAAAGATAGGCAGGGAAATAATGTTACCTCATTTACAATGCACTTCCAATCCATAATGTATATAATGCAATCACAATAGCACTCTTCTTCACAAGCCGTGTACTGAACATTACAAAGTGTATAACATCAAAGCCCTGCCATGGAACTTAATCTCAGAAAATAAATAGCAGGTTTTTTTTTTGTTGCTGCAATCAGACCTAAAAGTATCTCCCATTATAGTCAGCAAAAGAATTTCAAATCAGAAGTGTATGTAAGTAATTTTGTTGGAAACAAAACCAGTAACTTTTCGGAGAACTCCAAATAATCATTTTTTGCTATTGTCTTCTTTTATGTATTCATTTCCTTCTGGTGATATTTTTATTGTCTCAGCATTTTAAAACATAGAGGGACTTGGGGATTAAAGTTTCTAAAAGAATTGTTCTGCTGCCCATAACACCCAATTAGAATCTTCCTTCCATGAACCCAGCTAACAAAGTTGAGAATATATCTGACCGCTTTTAATAGGCAACTCAAACAGTTCTTTTAGCAAACACTCCTACTACTACGTTGGCCCTTACATGGTCAGTTCACAATAATGACTCACATTGACTGTATTATTAGTGTGAGGAGGGGCGAAGCAACGTTTTAAATCTTAGATATATTGGCCTATAGTTCCAATTTAGGTTTAAGACTAACAGACACTATGCAATTAAATATCTGCGCATCTGAGTTGATTTACTAAAGGCGAATAGACTGTGCAAGTTACAAGTTCAGTTGCACTCTGCAAGGGCATTTGCTCCAGAGCTTAGTAAATTGAGGGGGAAGCTCTGCTGCCTTACATCACCCAATTATGTGCAAGCAAAAATGCTTTTTTATTTTCCTTGCATGTGCTTCGCAATTCTTTGCAAAGTGAAGCTTCACTTCATTTACTAAGCCCTGGAGCAAATGCCTTTGCAGAGTGCAACTGTGCTTGCAAAGTAAAACAAAATATAATGTAGCGCAACCAAAAGCAAATACAAATAAAACAAGTCCAAATATAACAAAATTTCCCACGTTGTACAGCTTTCAGTGACAGTTCATAAGTTTCCAGTGACTTCAGTGACCCCCACCTCTAGCTGGAATGCCTGCTCACCTCCAAAAGTTGACCCCATTACAGAGTCACACATGCCTGTGATTATATCTTTCAGGATACCTTGGGAAAACAACTCCTCCTCCTGGACAAGACAGACTTCCTCCCGGGTTCTCACTATGTTTACCCCACTGCATATTCACACACGCTTACTATAATAGCTCTCAGGATTTTTCGGGAACACCGATCCTCATCACAGTGCACCTAGACAGCTAAGACCTCCTCCCTGGATCTCATTTAGTCATGTGTGGCCATATGTTAAAAACTGTAACTTAGGTATAAAATACTCACATACAAATGTGAAAAACATGCATATCATCAATCATGTGAACAGAGAAAACATCCTGAATAGCAGCATCTGTACGTGTTACGCTCTCTGATGAGCTTCTAAAGAGACCTGCTAAGAAAGCTCTTTAGAGAGCGTAACGCGTACAGATGTCGCCATTCAGGACCTTTTCTCTGTTTACATCATGACATCATGATTGATTACATGCATATTTTTCCCATCATGATTGATGGCATGCATGTTTTTCACATTTGTATGTGAGTATTTTATTCCTAAGTTACAGTTTTAATAAATGATATTAGCAGAGAGCACTATGGTTTGCCTTTGTTTTATACAGCCACACATGATTGAATGAGATCCCGGGAGGAGGTCTGAGCTGTCTAGGCGAACTGTGATGAGGATTCGTGTTTCCGAAATATCCTGAGAGATATTACACCTATGCCCCGTACACACGGTCGGATTTTCCAACGGAGAATGTTCAACAGAAGCTTGTTGCCGGAAATTCTGACCGTGTGTAGGCTCCATCGGACATTTTCCATCGGAGTTTCCGTCACACAAAATTTGAGATCTGGATCTCAAATTTTCCGACAACAAAATCCGTTGTTGTAAATTCCATTCGTATGTACACAATTCCGACACAAGTTCCACGCATGCTCAGAATCAAGCAGAAGAGCCACACTGGCTATTGAACTTCATTTTTCTCGGCACGTCGTATGTGTTGTACGTCACCGCGTTCTTGACGTTCGGAATTTCCGACAAGATTTGTGTGACAGTGTGTATGCAAGACAAGTTTGAGCCAACATCCGTCTTAAAAAATCCATGGATTTTGTTGTCGGAATGTCTAATCGTGTTTACGCGGCATAAGTGTGTGTGACTCTACAGTGGGGTCTACATAGTGAGAACCCAGGAGGAGGTCTGTCTTGTCCAGGAACACCAGGAGAAGGAGTTGTTTTCCCAAGGCATCCTGAGAGATACAGGGCTTTTTTTCAGGGGGAACTTGGTGGAACTCAGTTCCACCACCTCTGGCTCAGACCTCTGGCTGAGTTCTGATATTATTAATAAAAACCAACATGTTAGTAATGCGCCTCTGTTGTATGAGGGGTTCTCTGCATAGCTGCAGTCTTTTTTGTCTGGCGCTGTTTCTATTGCACCCATCATTCAGGAGGTGCGGCTATGCTGATTAGTGTTTCTGTGTTCCATTTGTTCGGCCGCACTGCGCATATGCGGACATGTAAAACTGTTTAACACAGGCCTGCCGTATAGTGCGATCGTGGCGCGTGGTGTTTACCCTATTAGGAGGGACGCACGGCGCTCCACTTAGCCATAACCATTTGTTGGTTTCTACTTCCCATATACCCTGATGTCCTGATGTTATGTGACCATCCGGCTTTTTCCATCTTTTGGCTGTGTGTGATGGAGTGTCATTCCGAGTCACTGTTGAGCCCTGGCATCATTTGTATACATCGCGTGTTTTTTACATTGTTCTGGTAAGCAGTTTGGCAGCACGTGGGTGTGGTGTGCTTTCTCTGTGCACACTGAAGTTTGGTGGAGGCTTCGCGTCATCTCTACCTTCCAAATAATTTTTACGGACTTATTTATTTACATAATTACTTTGTTCAATTTAGCGCTGCATTTGGATTTTTTTATATGTGTTTGACAAATCAACAAACTATGCTGGCAGCTAACCATTCTTTTTAGTTAGCGCAGATATTTTCACATTTGTTTCAATGATTCCTGAAAAAAGCCAGCGAAAAACGGGCCCTGGGGTCACGTGACCAGCTCTCAAATACATGACCGCAAGTAAAACATCATCCTGAAAAGCCCACGAAAACGCGGGTCTGGGGTCACGTGACCATGGCACATGACCACACAGGAAAGGATTACTAACAAGCCAGCAAAAACGGGCCATGGGGTCACGCACCAAACTCTCAAACACGTCACCGCACTGACATCACATGACTGGAACTCAGTAACATGAAGAAAAAAAGGGGGAACTCAAGTACAAATAGAAAAATAACAATGATTAGACTTATAAAATCTGTGATTAAAATGAATCATGTATGAAATGGTCAGAATGACCAGAAAGATGGGTCATCCAAACAGACAAATAAATAGAAAGACAATTTCCGTTTCTCCGTATAACTACAACCAAAATCATCTGGGTTCTACTCAATATTCGGGATTTCAGAGTCCCACCGAGGATTACCCAGGAAACCAAGAAAGAAAAGAGGGACCCGAGGGGGGTGAAGGGTCCAAGGCAAAAAGAAAAAGCACTTGTAAGGGGCTGGTATTTTCAATCTAAGTTCTGTCCCCTTGACTGATGCCGAAAAATTGGTATTAGACAAGGGGCTGAAATTTGTTCCCTCCAAACCCCTCAATAAGTTTACTACGTTTATTGATGTACCAAAATTTACTCGGAAACTCAGTATACAAAGATATTTTTTGGCTCAAACCTCTAGGCCTACTCCTGCTAAAGAGGTTCCCATTTCTACAGATATTAGATATCTGAAAATGGTTATGTGCATTCGGGATTATCGAATCCCTCCTTATTCAACCCCCCTGATACCATAGCACCGTCCATTCAGGTTTTTAGAAGCCTTGTCTTGCAGGATTTATAAAAACTGTCATACCAAAAGAAAAAAGTTTACATTGATCCTAATATTAAAACAGGACTAAAACAATTATGTGAAAGAAAAAATCTCATCCGTTCAGCTGACAAAGGCGGGGGGATTGTTATTTTAGACAAGGAGGATTACATAAAAGAAATTAACAGGATTCTGAACGATCCTGGTACATATAGTCCTATGCCCACGGACCCTACGGTTGATTACAAAAAGGCTTTGGTTGAACTAATTGATGAGGGTTTTTCATTAAGGATTCTTAATAAGAAAGAGAGAAGTTTTCTTGTTCCCCTTGTTCCATGTATTCCTGCTATCTATTACCTCCCAGAGGTTCACAAGGACCCTGTCAATCCCCCTGGCCGACCCATAGTCAGCGGGATTGATTCGGTCACTGCCCGCATTGGAAGATATGTCGATTTCCATCTCCAACCCTTTGTTCGGTCCATTCCATCTTATCTCAAAGATACTAGAGATATTATGAAGCTCCTTGAGTCAGGGGAAGTCTGAGAGGGGATGATTCTGGCAACAGCGGACGTGGCCGCACTTTACACGTGCATACCCCATAGTTTGGGTTTTGACGCGTTGAGCATCATCTATCTAGGGATACTAGGCTCCCATTATTACAGCGGAATTTCATCATGCAGCTTCTCAAGTTTCCCACCCGGCATAACCATTTCTGGTTTCAAAGCTAATTTTACCTACAGAAGAGGGGAGTGGTCATGGGGGCGAAGTTCACTCCCAGTTTGGCCAACCTCTTTATAGCCCAGTGGGAGGAGGATGTCGTCTATGCCTCCCAGAGACCCGAGTTGGTTCTCTGGGCTAGGTACATTATACATTGACGACATCCTCCTCCTATGGAGTGGAGACCATGAATCCCTGGATAGTTTCATGGCTACACTCAATCTCAATGATCGGGGGATTGTTTTGAGCTATGAGGCTAGCTCAACTTCAGTCCATTTTCTAGATCTGGAGATTATGGTGGTTGAGCAACACATTGAGTTCAGGATATACTTTAAGCCAACGGACCGAAACAGATACATTCTGGTTGACAGTTGCCATCAAGCCCAATGGTTAAAATCGGTCCCTTATAGCCAGTTTTTAAGGTTATGTTGTAACTGTATGAGGACTTCAGATTTTCTTTCACAGTCTCAAGTTCTTAAGAATAGATTTTTGGAAAAGGGTTATAACTCTGGAGACTTAGACGCTGAGATCTATAAAGTTCTACAAACAGATAGAAGTTCTACTCTTGTAGAACGCCCTAAAAATGTTCTTGATTCCAGATTTAGATGGTCCTTCCTTACTACATACTCTACCCAGTCTAGGCAGATTAGGGATATTTTCAAAAAAACGTTGGAAGGTGCTCCGGAATGACAGGCTTTTAGGCCCTGTTCTCCCAGAACAGGCTGCTGTCATCTTTAGAGGTGCACGGTCCATTCTGGGGCAAATTTCCCCTAATGTGATCGATCCCCCAAAAAGGGTTTAATTTTTCCAGCAGTGCAAGGGTTTTTTCCCATATTGAAAATGTAATGTGTGACTCCATAACATCGGGGGGAGACGCAAAACCGACACATTCATGTCCACTGTTACTCTACGTGTTTATACCATGAGACATTTCACCACCTGCGCCACCCAATTTATTGTTTATTTACTCACCTGTCCTTGCAAAAAGCAATATGTTGGCTGTACCATTAGGACACTCTCCATAAGAGTGAATGAACATGTTGCTAGGATTAAAAGTGGTAAAAGCAAACATACCGTACCCTGTCATTACTTGCAGTACCACAACAAGGATCCCGGTGGCACACTTTTTCAAGTGATTGATAAGTTTGTCCCCCATTGGAGGGGAGAGTCCCCCCTTCACTGGGTCTCCCGTCTCGAGACATATTGGATATATGAGCTCAGGTCTTACTTCCCGTTCAGGTTAAACGTTGAGTGGGACCTCAACTCATTTATCAATCAGTCCTAGAGTCTCTGAACTCTTGCCTTTATATTTTCAGATTTATGCACACATTTCTCATTATATTTATTCTTAAAATATCAATATAATTTTAAAATATTTTTTGTTGATTCACCCACCATTATTATTTTTGGTATAGTTTACAGTGGATAATTTTAAATTTTATGATTTCTGTTTGGATATCTTCATTTTTGGCAACCTCTGGAGTCTGTGACCACTTCTGGTTGGGCGACCGTTCATTTTCGGTTGCGCCCACTTCCGGTCGTGGCCTTGTGACATGGAGATGGCCTTTCTATTTGTGTATTTGGATGACCCATCTTTCTGGTCGTTCTGACCATTTTATACATGATTCATTCTAATCACAGATTAAATTATCCAAATTATGTTGGATAATTTTGTTTACACAGTTGGACATTTACTTTCCAGTTTTTTTACAACATTGAATGCTAGAGATTTCTTCCCTGGGTTATCACTATTTTTTGTAGATGGACGTTTTTTTGCAGATGGACGTTTGAGTCTTTTCCATTACCTATTGTTACTTGGCACATATATCACGATATTTGTGTATATTAGTTAGTGCTACATTTTTCACCATTTTGCTCCATATATGTTTGTCACATTTTATGTAGCTGCTTATACTTTCTTCTTTTTTGGAGTTAGCGCAGTAATTCTTTCTCACCTTCACATTTGATCTATAACATTGCAGTGATATATCCAGCAAAGCAGTTCCATTGCCCTGGGCTCTAGTGTAAACAATGCTCCACCTCTCTTACTATAAACACTAAAAAAGTATCAACATAATTTATTTTACAATCTTTAGTAATAAAAAGTGATTTTTTTTGTTTGCTCTTCTGCCGTATAATTGACAGGAACCTATTGCACACAGTACAGTTTCTGTTATTGGGTGGAAGCTCAACATTTTGGCACTTGCCTGGAAAAGGGAGGACGTATTAGAACAATTCTGTAGCTTAAAGTGGAAGTAAAGGCAAAACCAAAAAAACTAACTCTAAACCTACTCCCACTCCCATTCTAAACCTAAACTATGTAACCCTGTAAAGAAAAGATCGCTATACTTACCTGTTCTGAAGCTGCTCTGGCCTGGTCCCAGGCTGAGCTGTCAGCGGTAGCTTCAGTATGTAGGAAAGCAGCCGACAATGGAAGCCCCATAGTAACTCAATAGGTGACATCACTTCCCAGGCATTTCTAATGCATGCAGAGGGTGACACTGACAGGGCTATCCATGGCTCAGATTTCAGTTGGTTCACCAGAAATCAGGTAAAATGTGCTCCATGCATCTCCAGCTTAAAGTGATTCTAAGGGCTGAAAGTTTTTTGCCTTTCTAATGCTTACCTAAGCCCAACCTCGATCCAGCAATGTGCAAGAGAGCAGCGGCTCTTTTAGGTCTCTCCCTCCTCACTGGCTGAGATGCATTAGCAGAAGCCATTGGCTCCTGATGCTGTCAATCACAGCCAGAGAGGAGGGAGATGGAGGGGCTGAGCTGAGCTCTCTGTGTGTTATGGACACAGAGAGCCGGCTCGGGAATGAGCATGCATGAGTGCCCCCATAGCAATGGGCTATGGGGGAACTTGGCAAGGGAGAGGGGCCCAGAGCACCGGAGGATCAAAGTGAAGGAGTGTCATCAGCACACCAAGGATTCCTCAAAAGGGTCCAAAGCTTAATTTCAGTGGTCACATAATAAACATACAGCCCAAAAATACAGTACAAAAATACACTATCTTGTATTTTGTACCATATTTTTTCATTAGTTGTAGAGATGTGATTAGATTAGCCATAGAAGACTGACTAGATCAGGGGTAGGCAACCTTTTGAGCACAGTGTGCCGAAAAATGTTTTCAAAGAAATTGAGAGTGCCGATTTTATAACAAAGAAATGTAAACTTCACAATCTCAATCACAAAAAGGATTTTTTATGCTGCAGTAAATGCTGCAAACTACTTGAGTAGTGAGAAATTAACATCCTGCACTCTCACGCTTCAGATCAACCCCAATTCCTGCAACTCCACACTTCAGATCAGCCCCAAGTCATACACCTTCACACCTCAGATCACTGTACCCCCCTGCTCATCTGCCCCACCACTGTACCCCCCTGCTCATCTGCCCCATCACTGTACCCCCCCTGCTCTTCTGTCCCACCACTGTAACCCCCTGCTCATCTGCTCTACCACTGTAACCCCCTGCACATCTGCCCCACCACTGTAACCCCCTGCGCATCTGCCCCACCACTGTAAGCCCCTGCACATATGCCCCGCCATTGTACTACCCTGCACATTTGCCCCGACACTGTACCCCCTGCTTATCTGTCACACCACTGTAACCCCCTGCACATCTGCCCCACCATTGTACCCCCTGCTCATCTGTCCCACCACTGTAACCCCCTGCACATCTTCCTCACCACTGTAACCTCCTGCACATCTGTCCCACCACTGTACTACTCTGCAAATCTGCCCCACCACTGTACCCACTGCTCATTTGTCCCACCACTGTAACCCCACTGCATATCTGACCCGCCAATGTTCCCCCTTTCTCATCTGCCCCACCACTGTACCTCCCTGCACATCTGCCCCACTGCCGTACCCCCATGCTCTTCTGTCTCACCGCTGAACCATCTTCTCATCTGTCATAATACTGAACGTATCTGCTCATATGCCCCACCACTGTAACCCCCTTTCTCATCTGCCCCACCACTGTACCTCCTGCACATCTGTTCCCCCTGCTCTTCTGCCCCACCACTGTAACCCCCTGCTCATGTGTTCCACCGATGTGCCTCCTTTCTCCTCTGCACCCCTCTGCACATCTGCCCCACCTCTGTAACCCTCTGCTGCTCTGCCCCACCGCTGTAACCCCCTGCTCATCTGTCCCACCAATGTACCTCCTGTCTCCTCTGCCCTGCCACTGTACCCCCTGTACATCTGTCCTACCTCCGTACCCCCTCCTCTTCTGCCCAACCACTGTAACCCCCTGCTCACCTGTCCCACCAATGCACCTCCTTTCAGATCTGCCCCACCACTTTACCCCCTGCTCTTCTGCCCCACCGCTGAACCCCTTTCTTGTCTGCCCGAACACTAAACCCCACTGATCATCTGCCCCATCACTGTAGCCACCTTCTCTTATGTCCCACTGCTGAACTCCCTTATCTCTTCCACCACTCTACCTCCCCGCTCTTCTTCTGTCCCACCTCTGAACCCCTCCTGCTCATTTTCCCCACCTCTGTACCCTCCTGCTTATCAGCTCCATGATCTACCATCCTCTCATCTAGGATACGCCTGATATGTACAGTGGTGAAAGGAAGCAGAGATGAGACACATCTTCCTGTCCTGGCACACTTTTGCTGCTGATCCACCTCTCACATCCAGACCACATGCTTGTATGTAATGTATGTGAGGTATGTGATGTAAGTCATGTATGTGATGTCACATACAAGCATCTGGAATGGATGCGCAATAATGAGCTCATGTCAGGGGCATTTTCTGAAAACAGTGGGCCTGTGTGCAGGATCATAAGTTGGGCCCCCGCAGCTGAGAAAAAGTGTGGCGCTTTGAGCTGCAGCAAAAGTTGGGTGTGGTTTTCATTGTGCTGTACTGGCTGTGGCTTAAAGGGACACAAAGTGCAGGGGTTCAGTAGTAAGTGACGCAAAGGTTCAGAAATATTGTCAACAAAGTTTCCAGAACCTCAACAGTAATTCCACAAACTGTCACCTGATAGTGATTTTATCAATCAGTGAAATCCCTTCTTTCTGAGATTGGTAGTGGCAACCAAGCGAGTCATCTTCCTCCAGATGGTCGACGGGCTAGCAGAATTGCATCCAATCTCTTACCCATCACAAAAGCTGACGATCGCAGCTACAGCAAAACTAGAGAACCAAACAATGTTTCCCATCTTTTACAATGTGTGGGGGCACAGAGCCTCCCCCTCAGTACAGGTGCGTTGTGGGGAACTCCGAAATTGGAATGCATTGGTGTTTCGCTGACACTTCCCTGCACTGCTCTGCTGATGGGGAGGGAGTCAAGAGCCAGTGTTCTGACGAGAAAGGCCCCCCTATAGGATAGTGTCTGCCCTGTAGTACGCAGGTGCAGCGCTTGCTCAATACGGAGGACAAAGGAGACGCCGAAAGTCTCTGAACATTTGAACATTCATCAGCTGTACACAGGGCATGCACAATTAATATTATATTCTGTCACACGCTCCGGTATGCTCCCGATGCTTGTGGGTTTCTCAAATGGGTGGATCATTGCAGGGGGTGTTTACACAACTGAAGGGTGGGTTTAGCAATGTTGATGGGTGGGTTAAACCCCTTCAGTTGTGCAATCAGCTCTGCCCATTCTGTAGGCACACCGCCCCTTGCAAAGTTGTACGAGCATCGGGAGCGTGTGACAGAATGTACTATCAATTGCGCAGGCGCCGTGTAGATCTCATGAACAGCTGTTCATGTTCGGAGACTTTCGGCGTCTCCTTTGTCCTGCGTACTGTGCAAACGATGCGCCTGCGCAGTACAGGAGGGACACTATCCGATGGGGGACATTTCTCGACTTGACACCAGCAAAAGATGCTTTGTGTGCCGCTTGCGGCACCAGTACCGGGGGTTGCCTACCCCTGGACTAGATTAATTACAACAATCCATATTTTGCAAGTAACAATGATGACCTGCCATACAGGGAGGCATTGTTTTCAGTGAGTCGGCTGACTCATACATTTCCATTGTGAGAAGGAGCAGTAAAGGACAGTGAGGGACAACCATTGTGCAGCACTGGAGAACAAGTGCGATTAGAATAAAGCTGAGTATACACACATAATTTTTTGTCATTCAGCCAGTTGACAAATGATGTGGATTCAGGAATTGCCCAACCAGGACATTGTATTGTCGAGGCTCCTTGCTGTCAGAATACACTGATCAGCGATGCAGATGATTGGCTGCAAGCCACTGATTGAAGCATGTTTTCCATCTGTCCTGTTCGAACAGAAGCCTACCTAACGATCAGCTACTGTCTAACCAGGAGAGATGCACACAGATCAAAATTTGATCAATCACCGCTGAACCAGCTGAATTTTGATCTGTGCATACTTTAAATTCCAAATTTATACAAATTTATACATGCACATACAGTTTTGCAACAGTGAACCAAAAACTACCTGTTGTGTTGTAGGAAACCGTTTATAACAATCAAGTTGGGTTTTGAAAAGTACCGAGTGCAATTCGGCTGGTCACCTCTATGTTCTAGGCAGACCCTGCTGCTCTGAAGTGCACTTTAGAGCTGCAGGGTCATAATGAACAGCCAAATTGCAGGATCCAGTTTAATCCCATTGTAATGCTGGATGATTGGCCATCCCTACTGAATCAGGCTTAAACAAGGCTGTTGTAGTGTTCTGAATTGCTCCTGGGTTGCAGGTTATTATATGATCTACTCACTCATCTATTGTATTGCAGATTACTTCACACTTGTCAGGATATCTAGAGTTATGCATGCCCAGGTCATATAGGAAACACTATAACAGCAGTTTAAAAAAAGATTTTCAGTTTTGATAGAGTGTGGATTAAACCACAACCACTAACTAATAAGATGTAGTGCTGTAAATAGCAGCTAAGAGACTCCAATACACTCATAATAGGAATCATGCAAGCAAATGTTTGTTAGAAGCACAGTGTAGCATATCCATGTTCTCTCAACAAAGTACTGGCTTTTAAAAACACATTCTAAACATTTCAGCGTATTAAATTGTTAAAAGTTGTGAGCCACAAAGGGTCAGATGGTTAGAATAATTTTTAAGACGTGTGACATGTGATTGAGTTCACTGCTACTGGTAAAAAGTGAGCAAGTGAAGTCAGAGCTATTGTATACATGTTGTCACGGTGCAGTTAGCAGTGAGCGGGTATGTCACCCAGGATTGTTAACCAGGCAGGTTGAGGGGCTCCAGGATGATTGCGTAGTTTTGGAGGAAACTGTGTTTCAGCTTACTCTATGGTTTGTAAAGTCCAGTTGGGGACCTGGAGCCTGGAAATTTCACAGCTGGGTGGAAGGAGGTCTCAAATCCTGGGACCAGGATTGAGGATTAGACAGGACACTGATTGTGCAGGTGTGTCTGGGTCTTTTGGTAGAGACAGGACCGAGGTTCTGGGCACCACCCTCCTGAGGAGTCCTGGTGTGCAAGGGAGAAGCGTGCATGTCTGCACGGTACAGTCTGTCAGAGCAGACTGAGGGCCCAAGTCTGTGAACTGTAGCAGCAAGGAGGCTGGAAAAGAGAGTGCCAGCAAAGGCGTAGAGTGTGTACCAAACAGGGACACTGTTTCAGTGTCAAGAGGAGCGAGGCCAAAGCCTGAGCAGCAGTGGTGACCAGAGAGCCAGGTGGCTTGGTATTTTTCATTTAATATTACATTTTTGCTGTGAAGTTGAAGCCCCTGCGTGGGAATCCTGGATGTACTGTGTTTTTCTTGTTCTTTAATAAAAGTGGGCCAACAAGCCCTTAAACAGCACAACTGGCATGGATTCAGCTCACTGGTAGGCTCTACACTTAAAATGTTACTAAACCCCGTAATATGAAAATAGTTCATCAGCCCCCCTGCAGTGCCCAAAGCTTATAAATCTTCTTTTTACTTTAAAATACTGCCACTATATACCTTTTTGGCTGATTTGTACACCACAGTCACGTGATAAACTGCAGGGTCTGCCCAAGTGCTGAGTCTTCAGGTAGGAAGAGATTTCCACTACATGCTTTTATGGGAGACGGAGCATCCATCAATCAAGATGTGACATTCCACCCACTGTGTTCTTTTAGTTATTGGGCATGGAGGGGGAGGGAGGGACTGGACTGTCATTTAGGATCTGTATATATGCCCACATGTGTAATGTCAATGTAATGTGACCTGAAAAGCTCAACTCAACAAGTAAAATATTCTCTCCAGCATTAGAACCAAATTGAGCATGTGCAGTTTTACTACTCTCACTGTGTATTATATGGCCTTGCCAAGAGAGACCCTGCTGGAGGTGGAGGATCTGTGCATATCCACTTCAGCCCCAGAAGATTTTACCCCCTTCCTGACCAGAGCACTTTTTACAATTTGTAACTGTGTCGCTTTAACTGACAATTGCGCTGTCATGCGACGTTGAACCCCCCAAAATTTTGCGTCTTTTTTTTTTTAAGGGTTAACTGTGTTTCCTAGGTGTGTTCTAACTGTAGGAGGGATGGGACTAACTGGAGGAAATGACAGATCGGTGTTTATACTTAGTATGAACACACAATCTGTCTCTACTTCCCTGAAAGAAAGTGTTTACACACACAAATCCCGGTTCTCGCTCTGTCGTGCCCGCCAGGCACTCGCATCGGCTCTGGGTACACAAAGCGACTCAAGGTAACGTCGTTTCACCCAGCCGTGCCATTCTGCCACAATAAAACTGCGAACCTGTTGTCCATGCCCAATTACTGTTGCAGAGCACCCCACTTATGGCCTTTGAGGGTTTCCGATCTCTTTGTACAACCTCTGAACACGGCTTCAACTCCTATCTCACTGGTTTGATTCTCTGGTCCTGTCTTTTTCTGGAAGTATCCTTACTGAACTCTACTTATGATTATAATGCTCACTTCTATGGGGGAGTTAGCTCTCCTGCTAAGAAAGCCTTACTTACATACCCAAAGCATATATCCTTAGCTGGCTTTTATTTTCTAGTAACAGCTAGTCAAAGGCCCACATCTTACTCTCTCCAATACACAGGCTCCTTTTTAGTGACACAGTTAACTTCCAGTTTTCTTACAGACCCTTTCCCTGTAGTCTTTTGTGTAGTCACGTAACATCCCTCATCCTCTTTTCCATGCAGTGGCCATGAGCGATCTTCAAAACTGGAGAGAGTGGCACAGGCATTATTAGGACCTGTTTACATAATGCACAAGCTTTTGATTACTTAAAGCAAGTTTATCATTCCCTTACAGGTCTATGGGAATGCAAAACCTGCTTGCAGGAGATCAAATTCACCTGTCTATAAAGTCTGGATGGCCTTAGTAGCATTTCAAATTAATGCCATCAACATAAGCTTAAAGATCATTGCCCCAGGCCCTTAATATGACACTTATGCTAGTATTTTACTGTAAGCTCAGGCCAATGTGGTAATGCACACCCAGGAAGTGTGTTCATGACATGACAGTCTGGACTATAATGGTTTGCAAGATGTTGGCCATCTCGGAGCCCAGAAGAGGTCCAGCGTCCAGCAATAAAGTGGAGACCTAATGCTCACAAAGTTCTTTTTAATTCCAGGAGACCCTTCTTTGTCAGCAGAGGGGCATGCATGACTGATACAGAGTAGGTATCTTCACAGGATAAGTGCTCATTGAGTCTCTGACATACTAAACCACCTGAGACCTGTGACCAGTATCCCTTTATCAACTACTCCCTGCAAGCTCCTAATAGGCTACCAAAAGTCAGCTGCATTCAACATTTTCCTCCAACAGAGGTCTACATATCAGTGGCAGGTCACAATATGTTTCCAGAGTTGATCCCTTCTTCACAATGTACACATTACCCTACTGATGTCAAAATTATAATTGTGCTTTGTGAGCTTCTGAAGATTGACTATAGAATGGGTGCAAATATATAATGGGTATCAAAAATAATCTTTTAAAGTTATTTAGACCCTGCTCTTGTCTAATGCACACCAGTCCTGGGAATTCAAATAAACATATTTATACCACAACTCTGCACATTTTGGATTACGATGTGAAGTCTCAGTAAACTGAGCAGTCAAAAAACTTTTCTTTTCCGGTTATAACATTAAGCATTTTCTTCGTTTCCATTTCCTAAAAAATGCACAACTGTTCTTTCAAGCCAGATTCCGTTAATAAGAGAAACCTAATTGCTTTGCTCTATTGCTAAGGGTTAAACAACTTCCAGCCGCACACAGATTAAGCGGCGTATTAAAACGATGAAACAAGCTGTAAAGTTAAAAGGGTTTTTAATCTCTTTGCCAACACACGGAAACATCATATTCCAGGGGTGCTTGGAAGAAAAAAAACGAGATCCTGCAGAGTCTTCTGGAGCAAATCTAACACAAGCCACCAGGGTAATCAACTTCCAATGACATTCTGAGTGAACTGCGCACAAATATCCAATTACTTAATCCACCCACCCTAATTCTTATTTGCTATTTTCATGGAAACATGGAAATAATTTTATGTATGTATCAGTTGAATTAAAGTTTTTAATTAGGCAATGGAGCGAGGCATAGCAGTCTTAGAATTGGCTAATCTGATCCTTTTTTGACAAATTACAATTGTCCGATTCCCTTCAACATATATATATGTATATATATATATATATATATATATATATATATATATATATATATATATATATATATATATATATATATAGCGCTGGTAGATATGTGATCTACCATCTGATAGGTAAATTTAGTAAATTGCTCATTATAGGAAGTTAGATTTACCTCTGTTCCAGCTTGGCTGACGTTGCGTGTGGTTCCACATTGTGCCGGTGGGTGTCGGAAAAGCAACGCGTTAAAGCGGATGAGTGCTCCTCTGTCCCGGAGACAACTCGGTGGAGGTGGTCCTCCAAGTTGCATTCTGGGAGAGGGTATTTATGGGACAGACACCATGTTTAGGTGTTCGTTTTCAGCCACCTGCTGGCTCCCTGGCCGACAGGTATATGTTAGAGTACCACCTCGTGGTCGCTGTGGCGCGTGGGTGGGCCCAGAAGCCTGTCTGTGGCCTACCACAGCAGCCGAGGAATGGTCCTGAGCTGTCTTTCCAGAGTGAAGAAGCTGGACAACTGAGGAGATCCCAGGGGAGGACCCGTTATGGAAGGATCATGCAGAGTGCTGGTCTGGAGAGGGGCCTGGTAACTCAGTTGGAGGATGTATCCTAAAGTGATCCTACCGCATAGTACTGCCGGGTACAGGCACCGAATAATTCTTTTTTAACATTCAAAGCAAACAAACTCAACCATCTATGTCTCCATGCTTTATTTTGATGAGAAATAATTTTGAAGAACACACCCTGGCTTTTCTTGCTGTGGCAGATGTAAGGGCAGACTATTCATGTAGCATTTACCTCCTGGAAATCTGCCCTTAGCTCAGGCATGCAGGCAGGAGGATGTGCTTACCTCCTCCATTCCTAAAGGCTGCTGGCATATATGACATCATTAGCCTAGGCCTGGAAACTAGGAAGTAACTGAAGAAAAAAAAGTTTAAAACAAGTAAATATGGTATACTTTATGTATTATGTATGGGGCTTTTTTTCAGAGATCTACTGTTGAGGGAGGGGTCTATTGTTGTTGGCTGCCGAAAAGTCTATTGATGCTGACCGTGAGAGGTCCACTGTTGATGCCACAAGTCTATTGTTGCTTGGGGGGAATTTTGTTGCAGGTGGTCCATTGTTGATGGGGGAATCTATTGTTGCTGGGGGGGGGGTTATTGTTACTGGCTGCAGGGGATCTATTTTAGTGCTTTTCTTGTTATCATTACCAAATTCCATACAAATTACAAAATGATACTTGGTTCTGTATTCTCTACTGGGAGATGGGTAGGGGGTGAAACCAAGGAATGGTGCTTGTAGGTGGTTAGTGGCGGAGAAAAGAGGTGACTCAGAAAGGGGGAGTTCCTGCACCTATTATCTAAGAAAAAAAGCCCTTATTATGTATAATTTCTATATACATTGACTTTAGTGAATATTGATTGAAAAAGTGAAGTTCCACTTTTATTTAAATGTTATGTAAGAAATGTAGCATACATGTAGCATGCATACATTTTGAAATAAAACGGTAAAAGTTACTGTATTTATTGGCGTATAACACGCATTTTTTATGGTGCAAATAGCATGTTATACGCCAATAATTCCATTTTAGCTGCCTCGGAGGGGACAGGGAGGGGGGGCAGGACAAGCGCCGTCAGATTACATACAGTGAGAATCTCCCATTTACTTGGCGGACTCTGTAATAGGAAGTCCCGTCCCCTGGGCCGCCATTGGACCATTGTTCTGTCTATCATAGGAGATTCTCACTGTATGTAATCTGTTGGCGCTCGTCCCACCCCCCTCCCTGTCCCCTCTAGGCTGCAGATGGGCATCAATCAGGCTGCACTGATGGCAATGGTGAGGCTGCTGCATTGATGGCAATGGTGAGGCTGCTGCATTGATGGCAATGGTGAGGCTGTTGCATTGATGGCACTTGTGAGGCTGCATTGATGTGGACTGATGAGGCTGCATTGATGGCACTTGTGAGGCTGCAGATGGGCATTGATCAGGCTGCATTGATGGCAATGGTGAAGCTGCAGATGGGCACTGACCCTTATTTTGCTTCAAAGTTCCTTATTTAAAATGCAAGTTTTTTTTCCTGAAACTTCCCTCTTAAAATGAATGTGCGTGTTATATGCCGATAAATACGGTACTTAAAAGTGACTTGAATTTCACAGTGCACTTTTACTTCCTTGCTGTGCTATAATGTATATATAAATGGTACTGGTTGTATGTGCAGTGCAATCAATACACAAAGGCTAATAAAAGAAATCAAATACATTTAGATTGCGTTTTTTTTTTTTTAGCCTGGCTCAATAGGTCATCAGGTCTACATCAATATAAATATTACAACAAATTGTACAGGATTTTTTTTATAATACTAGCAAATACTGATAACCCTTTTATATTAACATACCTACATTTCAAAAAGGCTATAGATTTTCCTAAAAGCTGAACTTCAGGCAAACAGCTAAATACACAGAAGAAATACATACATGAAAGCTATTTTACCTGTAAAATGATTGGTGTTTCTGTTTATTTAGCCCTGAGATTTAGACAGCTCTCACACAGCACATTCATGCTTGGCAGGGGATGAGACCTAATATTTTCTCTGCTGCAGTTTCACTTACTCTTAGGCTGCATTCACACCTGAGCGTTTCATCCCCAGGCAGAAAGTCACAGGTTTTTACCGTGATTTTACCACAATTTTGCCACTATTTTTACCACCTTTTTTGCTTAGTTTTTGCTGCGATTTTGCCACGATTTAGTACAGGTCAAAAGGTCACCAATGTAAAAAGCAGAAAAACGCCTGTAATCTGCCCAAAAAGAAGCTCATGTACTTTTTGAGCTTCAGATGTTTTGCTTTAGGGGACAAAATAATCAGATGTGAACAGGGGCCATTTAAATTAATGGGATTTTGCTTGTTGGGTGTTTTTCAGTGGCGTTTGCAAGCGTTTGCGTGATTGCCTCTTCTACAAAATGACTGGACAGTGAATAGAGAAGCAGCACACTGATGACCTCATCTCTCATTTTGCACTCTCCTTCTCTCAGCTTGCTTCATTCAATGCAATCTGCCCGATTGGCTCCTTGTGCTGCTTCCGCCCCCCTTCTTTCTTTGAGCTCCGTTGTACAGTTACATCATGAGGCTTATATCGGGTCAAAAAAAAGTGTTTACACTGCTTGCATTTTAAAAAAATACAGCTTTAAAGATCACTATTTTTTTCAGAACTGTTGGGAGCACAAATAGACTTATGATACATCTACTTGTTTACTTTATCATACTTGAAGTACACTTTGCCTGCACTGGGTTTAAGTAATAAAAAACATAGCTGGGAACTCTCAGAAACTGGCATGAAGAGTCCAGCTAATTAATATGGGTACTGGGTTTCTAGGGCATTGGGAGTTCTGCTCATCCTGGTTTCCAGTAAACTAACTGAAAGTGATGTCAGTGTTGTATCTCCATTTATAATGTGGGTGGGAGATGTGGGAGCCATGGATTTTACTGCAGAAGACAGAGTCTGGAGGAAGTGAAGGTTCTGCACTCTGTGGCCAGAGTATTTAAATGGTCAGAGGGAGAAAAAATTTAGAGGAAATAGAAGTAATGGAGGTGTGGGCAGATCAGTGGGCTTCAATGGTTGTCCATGCATTGTATTACCTACTGTATTTATTGTCGCAACAATTTTTTTTCCTATTGTCACAATAGCCCATTTGTTGTCCATGTATTGATATTGACTGCCCATCTGTTGCCCAATTTATAACACCTTATACCACGTACACACGAGAGGACTTTTTGACCAGACTGGTCCGGCAGACAATCCGACCGTGTGTGGGCTTCATTGGACTTCCGACAGACCTTTTTGGTCGAAAATCCGACGGACTTTAGATTTGAAAAATGTTTGTTTCAAATCTTCCCGCCGGAACTCCGCCGGACCCAGTTCGGGAAGCCCGTTCATCTGTATGCTGGTCCGACGGACCAAATATGACGCGGCAGCTACAGCACCTACCCACGAGAATGTTTCCAGTGCGATCCTATTGCGCTGGTTCTCGGCGACAGGGTACTATACATCTCGCGCTCGCTGCAATAGGTAAAACACATTTTCCTATTGCAGCGAGCGCGAGAGGGAGGCGACAATGTCCCTTAGGTCTGGCATGGATTTTGGGGGGACCCCCATGCCGTTTTTTCTGCGTAGGGGGTTCCCCTTAAAATCCATACCAGACCTGAGGGCCTGGTATGCTCTGCAACGGGGCTCGCAAGGTGTCAATCTAGCCGATAAAAGCGGCAAGATTGACTTCCTTTTCTAGTCCTGTCATATCTCATCACGTTCAAAATGAACAGACTTTAGTCCGTGTGTGGGGCAAGTCCATTCATTCGGAAGTCCACCGTAACTCCGTCGAAAGTCCGTCGGAAAGACCGGCAGACCTAGTCTGCCGGAAAGTCCGGTCGTGTGTAGGCAAGTCCGTTCGTTCAGAAAGTCCGTCGGAAGTCCGCCGGAAGTCCGTCGGGAAGACCGTCGGACCTAGTCTGCCAGAAAGTCCGGTCGTGTGTACAGGGCATTAGTATCAATCTAGAAATAAAGAAAAAAATTACAAATGTACATGGTTAAAAATTGACTACTTAAAGACATTTTGTGTTCTCTTTATCAGTCTGCAAATGCTTCTATATTTGCAAAAATCCTGGTGAATTTACCCATGAGTAATGTATAAATTATATACTTTAATGTAAAGTGCCCGTGTTATGTGATAATCCTCATATCAGTCCCTGTAAAACCCATAGATTTTTAGGCCAAGTCTTATACTGGGTTTCAACTTTTGTTCCTGATTCTAAGCCTCTTTCCCACAATTTAACAGTCCAAGGCTAGAGTCTTTATTAGCCATGGAGCTTTGGCATTGGACTATTGAATGGCTGGGAGTGGGGCTTACAGCAGGGAGGAGTCCATATAACAAAAATGTAGAAATAATGGTGTACAGTCTGGTCCTAGAATCCAGGAGCTCCACAAAGACACAGGGATTGCTTTGAAAAGGTACTTAGGGGGTTATTTACTAAAGACAAATCCACTTTGCACTACAAGTGCAAACTACAAGTGCAAAGTGCACTTAAAATTACACTGAAAGTGCACTTGGAAGTGCAGTCGCTGTAGATCCGAGGGGGACATGCAAGGAAAAAAAACAAAACAGCATTTTAGCTTGCACACAATTGGATGATAAAAATCTGCAGAGCTTCCCCTCATTTCAGATCTACCCCTCATATTTACAACGACTGCACTTCCAAGTGCACTTTCAGTGCAATTTCAAGTGCACTTTGCACTTGTAGTTTGCACTTGTAGTGCAAAGTGGATTTGCCTTTCGTAAATAACCCCCTTATGCCCCGTACACACGGTCGGATTTTCCGATGGACAATGTCCGATCGGAGCGTGTTGTCGGAAATTCCGACCGTGTGTGGGCGCCATCGGACATTTTCCATTGGATTTTCCGACACACAAAGTTGGACAGCATGAGATAAAATTTTCCGACAACAAAATCCGATCGCGTCAATTCCGACCGTGTGTGGCCTGTTCCGACGCACAAAGTGCCACGCATGCTCAGAAGAAATTCCGACACGGGACAGCTCGTTCTGGTAAACTTAGCGTTCGTAATGGATAAAGCACTTTCGTCACGCTGCAATGTAAAAAATGGTTTAATACAGCGCACTCTCTTCTTCTTTATAATGTGACAAGAATTAAGTCGTTTTGATGCTCATATTCACACACACTTCTCACAAAGTTTGATTTGTGTTTTTTTAGTGGGATTCCCTCAATATATTGTTATTAGTTGTCACATCTGACAGTTTTATATTTTTTTTATTTTTTTGGGGGGGTTTTTAAGCCTTTTTTTTTCTTTAATGTTTGGATTTTTTCCAAGGCTGATCTTTGTTCAATGTTATTTTTATTTTTACTCCAGAATATTTTTGTGTGTGTTTTGTGTGGCAAGTTACCCCAACACCATTGATATCTTTTATTATTTAATCTCCAGGAGATTTTTTGTTGTTGGTGTCCCTTGTTCATTTCACATTGTATATTTGCAATGTACCTGAATCCTCACAAACAAACCATCATTTTGGAAGTAAAACACATAGGAGAGTATAATTCAAAACAAAAATCCTTTATTAAGGGCTCAGAACCAAACAAAGAGGAAGGCAACACTGGATCAACAGGAGAAATTAGTGAAGCCTGGGACCCCCACGGCAGACATCAATTCTTAAACCTCAAAATTGGTGGCCTGAGGAGTCCATATATAAGGGAGGGCAGTCTGGTCCGGGATTCACAGAGACTCGGATAGCAGCAGATGACATCAGTGTCCCCAGGCTGTGGTACCACAAAAGGGTGCATCTTTTGGCCGACCAGACTGGATCCAGGGTCCTCACTCTCTGGTCTTCCTTTCACACTTCCTTCCGGGCTGTGGCTGTGCAGTTGGAGATGTGGCAGGAGGAGGAGTAGGACCTGGAGGAGGAGGAGGACTGGGAGGACCTGGAGGAGGACTGGGAGGACCTGGAGGAGAGGGAGGAGGAGGAGGAGGACCATCCCAAAGCTGTGTGTGAGGTGTAAGTTGTCCCCTCACACCTTTCTCCAGAGCCTCTGAAATGAGGGCCTGACACCTGGCTTGTTGGCCCTCCTCCATCCTCTGCATTTTATAGGCAATGAAGGCCGCAAGGTTCTCCTGCCTGGTGTGGGGTGCTCCCAGGACCTCTGTAGCCCTCCAAAAAAATCTGATAGCCGCCTCCTCTAGGCTACTCCTCCTGCTGCCACTTTCTGTTTTCAGGGTGGGTGGAGGGACCTGCAGATCAGCCACCTCCTGACTGAGACTTCCCTGTGTATGAAAAAAGGACATGGTTTTAGTTTTTGCATCATCAATCACAATCATAAATTAGTACTCCCAACTAACATCTAGTTAACATCATTGATTGTACAAGCAGAAATATTTAGAGGAATGCTATACCTGGCTCAATCTGGGCTCCTCCACATATGGCCTGGAAGGCCCAGGTTGGGCATCAGAAGCCTCAGCCGGGGGGGAAGGAAGCGTGGAAGGAAGACTGGAGAGGGATGGCCTGGGTTCAGTCTGGCCTGCCAGAAAATGCAGCCTGTCGTAGTACAACATCCTGGGGACATAGATGTCATCTGCTGCTCCGGATCTCTGTGAATCCAGGACTTTCTTGCGCTCCCTCAGATATGTACTCCTCAGGCAACCAATTAAGATCTTTAAATAAGTGATGTCTGCCGTGGGGATCACCTGCTTCACAATTTCACACAATTGCTCCAGTGCTGCCTTCCTCTTTGCTTGGTTTTTGAAATGGGGGTGGGTAATCTCCCACAGACAGGGCAGCTCCCTTAGCATATCAATGAATAGTGACATGAAGTCAGTATCTCTCATTAAGATATCCATGTTCACTGCAAGACACAACACAAGACAAAGCCTAATGTCACACCAAACTCTCCTAATCTTGTTACAATATAGTCCTCAATCTAGAAGCAGTATAGGCCCAAGTTTGTCTCTTACCTTCGTTCTTACGATCGGCGCGTCCAATGCTCCTTCCTCCGCTCACAGATCGTACGTAATACGCACGCGTGTTACGCTTTATACACACTGCGCATGTGTGTAACTCCGCCCGCCCCTGACGTTCTTTCTATTCTATTCCCCGCCCCTTTTCGTTCGGCGCAGTTCGGGAAGAGCATGATGGCGGAGTCACACCAGGTGCCTGCTAATAGTAGCAACGAGGAGGAGGAGGAAAGCCCGGATCCAGGCACGTCCCGATCCAGAAGGAGACGTTTTATGGCCACAAATATGTCGTTTGGGGAGATGTTGGAGATGGTCGACATCATGAAGAAGTCCGACTATGATGGCAAATATGGGCCTTACCCCAACCCGAACATCCGAAAGGCCAAGATCATGGCGAAAGTGGTCAGGAGTCTCGAGCGGAATTTCGGGGTCCGAAGATCAAAAGATCAGCTCAGGAAGCGGTGGTCGGACCTGAAGTTGAGAGAACCGGAGCAGTACCGAAAGATCCGGAGAGTGCTGCAAAAAAGTAAGTAGTTGTGCTGTGTTTCTATTCTTTCTGGCTTTATTCTGTTCGTTCTGCTCCATATGCTTTTATTAATTGTAACGTTTAAAAAGGTCAACTTTAATGTTCATGGGCCCATTATTCGTTCGTATCAAACATTTTTCGTTCGGCCTCTAGAACACCATTGTTTAGGCCATATGCATTTTCCCACATTTTTTTGGGGCCTACTTGGATGCCAAATATTTGTTTAGGTAGATGGGTTTGTTACTAGAATGAAATGCAAACTAGATTGTGTGTAAGGAGAGGACACTGAGCAGCTGTTTTCACATCTGGACACTGGAGCACTAGTGTGGGACACAAGAACACCATTGTTATTAGGGGGGGCACACAGGTGCTCCAGTGTATACTATAGGGGGGGTTACCTGTGTGAAGCTTGTACCAAACAGGTAAAGTATTGCAGCTTGACAAAGGGCAATAAAAAAAAGACATCTTTGAACTCGGCTAAAATAGACAATTGTACCCCACTTCCAAGCAATGTTTCCTATTTCTATAGTTCTGCCATCAAATATCTGTGTGCTAAGTATACCATTTTTGTTTTACATAGGGGAGAAAAGACTCGGACACTCCTCATCCCAGGAGAACACAGACCCCCCCCCCTCTGGAAGAAGGGGAACTACCCCAAACCCAAGATGCTGAGCAGGAGGAAGAAGAAGATGTAGTGGAGATTGGCACCACAAGAGGTGAGTGTCTGCGACCACAGACTCAGGTAAAAGAGATGGCTGGTGGCAGATTTTTGAGACCTTTTTTTTTGTTCTTTATCTCTTTTTAGGTGATTGTGATGTTGTGGATCCAGAACGCTTTACTTCTGAAAGTGCCCAGATACTGATAGGGGAGATCATGGGGTGTAATCTCCAATTGCAAAACATCCAGCAACAAATACGTGATGTTATTACAAAAAATAATAACATCATTGATGTTTTGGTGCGAATTTAAACCCCACAAAATGACCGGTTTTCAGTAATTTCAATTTTTACAATGTTTTGAAAAGCCAAATTTGGAGGATGCACACAGTGTGCCAACATGTGCTATCTGCCATCACGGGAGATCAATGGACGCGTTTTGGGGGGGCAACCCCTTCCTCAATTATAAAGTAGCGTTGAGGAAGGGCTTGCTCCCCCAAAACACGTCCCTTGATCCCCCCTGATGGCAGATAGCACATGTTGACATTCGTAAATTGGTGTGCATCTTCCAAATTTGGCTTTTCCAGGGGTGAGTTCCCCCCATCTGAACGCTATATCAAACCCAGTTCCTAAATACTGATGTCTGATATAGCCTTCAGGTTTTACCATATGTGAACTTTGTAAGTTCTAGTTTTTTGGCTTTCTTGTTGGTTTTACACAGGCCTGTTTTATCTGAAATGGATATTTTGATTATTCATAATGCTACTGCAAACATTTTATACTACAAACATGTTGGTTTGTTTTAAAAACCTTTGGTAAATGCACATTTTGATTGTGCAGGTATAAAAAAGTGCCTTACTCAAGAATGTGTGGATTATTGTCTCAACACTACAACAACACTTTTGGGGTGATGTAATTGTTGTTTTATGCACAAATGGGGGTTATTTCCTAAGGGCAAATACACTTTGCACTACAAGTGCAGGTTCAGTGCAGTTGCAAGTGCACTTGAAGTGAAATGTGTTTTTGCATTTAGGAAGTACCAGCCAACACTGTTTTTTATAAGGTTACCCAATCACGACATTTTCTGCACTCAACACATTTCTGTCAGGGTCAGCTAAAACAAACACAAGCAGTAAATGTCCACCAAGAATTTCTTTTGGTTGTTTTTTATTTAAAAAAGGTGTCACATATTGTCTGGCATATTGATAGCCCCCCTACCGGCAAAGAACTCCAGGTATCGTAACCGGACATCACGGGCATTCAGGGAGGGCAAGCCAGGACGGCCGCTTTCAAGTGCCGTCATTGTGGAAGTATTTGGGATTCCGGCCTCAGGCCCAACTGAGCCAGCATAGTTGGCTGAATGTTTTCTTAAAAAATTATGGAGAACACAGCACGCCAGTATAATATGGTTCAGTTTATACTCCGCCATATGGATGGGTGTCAGAAATAGTCGGAACCGGCTGGCCAGGATTCCAAATGTGTTCTCCACCACTCTTCGGGCTCTGGCCAGCCGGTAATTAAAAACCCTCTGTTCCGGGGTGATGGTCCTCATCGGGAATGGCCGCATCAGGTGGTCCCCCAGCGCAAATGCTTCATCAGCAACGAACACAAATGGGAGACCTTCAACATTGTCCTCTGGAGGTGGCAAGTCCAAACTGCCATTCTGGAGACGCCTGTAGAACTCCGTCTGGGCGATGACTCCACCATCGGACATCCGGCCATTCTTCCCCACGTCCACATACAAGAACTCGTAATTAGCCGACACCACCGCCAACATCACTACACTATTAAACCCCTTGTAGTTATAATAGTACGACCCCGAGTTGGGTGGTGGGACGATGTGGACGTGTTTCCCATCAATTGCCCCTCCGCAGTTAGGAAAGTCCCACCGCTGGGCAAAGTGGGAGGCCACAGTCTGCCATTCCTGTGGCGTGGAAGGAAACTGTTGAGGAAAAAAAAAAAAAACATTACTATTTTTTCACAGAAACCTGGCAAGCAGATTAGACACAAACATTATGGGTCAACCTCCAGATAGCATTTATTAAGGGGAATTTAACAACAACAAAGTATAAGGTACACCTATCATATTCCCCCTCCCCCCCTCTCATGGGCCATTTCTAACATTATAGGGGGGGGGGACTCTTGGACAGGTAACCCTCTTCACTTCATTGAGAGATGAATGCCTAAATACAGGGTATTACTTGGAACAGCCCCTCCTTTGTTACACTATTGGCAGCCCACTGGACAGGTAAGAAGTGTCATAATACAAAGATATAAATACACACTGTACACATTTGAGCACATTTGGACAAATTTTGCTATTACCTATCAAGATAATAATAGGATACAAAAACTTTAAACAGTACCATTGGAAAGTATACAGGCAGGCCCTTGCACTACATGCTTTGGGGAATTCATCCATAAATCTGACCAGTAAAGAGATGGGTATAGTGTGTATGGGTTTGGCAAAGTCAGCAGATAGATGATTGAGGATAGAGAATTGGGATCAGCTGACTTAGCAGTTGGGGGGAGGGAGGGTTACCAAAAATTTGGGGACACCACAAAAAAGAGCCTCTGGCCCTCTGCCTGAATTTAAATCCAAAATAACATTTCCAAACATTTTAGGGGGTGTTTGGGGTAAAGCACTACTATGGAGCTGATAAAATACATTGTTAAGTGACTACATGAGGTGAATATAGGGCAGGAGACACCATGCTGGAGAGGTTATTGAAGGGGAAATATGTATGAAGGACATAAAATAATAATTACATAAAAATCCAGCATGCATGAGAACAAAGGGGACATTCACAGCATAATACAATCATGGTAATTAGGGAATGAGGAAAGAAATACAATATATTATCAAACATTCAATACAATAAAATGTGATATAAAAGGATAAAAATCTTACCTTCATATACTTCTTCTGCAGGACCTGGATGATGGCAGAACAGGTCTCTGGGATAATGATCCCCAGAGCCTGGGGGGAGATGCCTGTCGAGAACTTGAGGTCCTGCAGGCTTCTCCCTGTCGCCAAATACCGCAAGGTAGCGACCAACCTCTGCTCCGGAGTGATGGCTTGCCTCATGCAGGTATCCTGCCTGCTGATATAGGGGGTCAGCGAAGCCAACAAAGGTTGAAACACGGGGTCCGTCATCCTGAGAAAGTTCCTGAAATCATCAGGATTATTCTCACGGATCTCACGGAGCAAAGGCATATGACAGAACTGGTCACGCTGAAGCAACCAATTCTTGGTCCATGAACTCCTCCCCACCCTGTTCATGGACTGGACTTGTGTCAAGGTCAGGACCCCAACACCAAGCCCCCGCACAGCACGAACTTTACGAGGAGTACGCATACGAAACATGGCTATAAAACGGTCGGCTGCTCAGAACGAAGTAACAGAACGCACTGAAGAACAGCAAGGCCTGTGAAGAGCGACCTGAAAACCAGTAACGAACGAACAAGAATACAGTGACTAAAGTCACGCGGAACTTGCTTGCACGCACTGAAGAGCAGATACAAACCCACAAGCACAAACTGAACGGCAGAAAACGATCTGAAAGCCACGAGTCTGAAAAAGCGCGAATCGTCTCTCATCAAACTTTTACTAACACGAGATTAGCAAAAGGAGCCCAAAGGGTGCTGCGCTTGGTTCTGAACCGGCCTTTTCTAGTCTCGTCGTACGTGCTTGACGTCACCGCGTTCTTGGCGATCGGAAATTCCGACAACTTTGTGCGACCGTGTGTAGGCAAAACAAGTTTGAGCCAACATCCGTAGGAAAAAATCCGAGGATTTTGTTGTCGGAATGTCCGATCAATGTCCGACCGTGTGTACGGGGCATTAGTCTAGGCACCACCACAAATGTCACACATACTTTAACAATTGACCAAATGAGCATCTTTTTGAAAATGACTACTGGAAAGAATGTGAACAAAAACCCTGTGCCCCGCAGTGACTTGCATACAGTAAAGTTCAATATCTATGGTGGTAGATGCATACCCATGCACTGGAAAATATTGTGCTAGTTTTGGTGTACTCAATAATAACTTGGTCTTCAAACAATGATTTACAAACTCTTATGGAATCCACGGACGCGTAGAAAAATGTTGTTTCTTTGATTCTGTAAGTAAGATTTGTTCACCATTTTATTTGACTTGTAGATTATATATCAGTTAGTGACTGTGAAGGAGTTAATCAAGCTTAGTCTGCTTCTCACATATGGGAAGATAGAGGGAAGCAGGAGCAGGTCATAGATTTGAATGGGTCAGATTGGCACTCTGCCTGTTACAAGGCTGCCTGCCAAGCTTCTATCACTTACCTGGGGGTTTTCACCTTGTGTTCACCTTGATTTTCTCTATGAGCTTCAATAGCTGCACAGTGGCTCTTAGTCACTTTCCTTCTAGACATATTCCTGGGAACACATAATAAAAATGTTGCAAAGACACATTCATTGTGGCATATGGATTTGAAAGGTCATTAAACATAAAAAACAAGTTTCCATACATAAAGAAACAAGTAATCATATCAATATGTAAAAGCACTTAAGTGTTCAGTTTTTAAGGCCAGTTCTCTCAATAATTGCTATCAGGTGGGTACTGGTCAGTTTAATAATATGCCAACTCCTTTACCTTTCAGAGACATCAATGGCACAATTGTCCTGCAGATGTTTATATATACATGCTCTGTTAACATTTTGCAGATGGCATTTAATTATAATACTTTTTTAACTATAAAAATTTTAACTGTAATATTTTTGCGTGTGGTCAAAAAGAAAGGAGAAAGGAAACATGGACATAACAGAGAAAAGGAAGCATTTAAAAATAGTAAAAATGAGGAGCTAGAATGAAGGAATAAAAGGAAAAGAAGCACAATTAAAATAATTAATAAAAAGGAGAAGAAAAGGAGAGACGTAAAGAAGATAATGAAGGCTGGGAGGGAAAGAAGAAGGGCTAGTAAAAGGGATGAAAATTAAGAACTGAGGGAGTAAAGAATAAAAAGGAAAAAAAGAAGGTAGGGGTGATAGAGGGGATGTAGGAAAGAGAAAATGGAATGGAGGTAGGAAAGGGAAGGAAAAAAAAGACACACACAAATAAAAAGAAGGGAAAGAAAAAGAGAGAGAGAGAGAGAGAGGGAGAGGGAGAGAGAGAGAGGGGGAGAGAGAGAGAGAGAGAAGGGGAGAGAGAGAGAGAGAGAGAGAGAGAGAGAGAGAGAGAGAGAGAGAGAGAGAGAGAGAGAGAGAGAGAGAGAGAGAGAGAAATATAAGACAAGACAATGGTGGAGGAGTGGAAGGGAATAAGGAATAGAAAGAGAATAAAAAGAGAAAAAGGTAAAGTGGGTGTGCATGGATTGAGAGTAAAATGCTGCATCATCTCATGTTCTTATTGGCATCATTCCATTATTCATAAATGGAAAAAGCACAAAAAAGGTGGCGGGACTTTGTATATGCCTGTGAGAACACACCACACAATATATATATATGTATAGAAAAGTATTTATTCAAATTTAAACATATAATAAAAATTCCCTGAACAGCATAAAAACATACGGCTTATACCATACAGTACAATGTACATATCATGAAAATGCAAGAGTAAATATTCAATATTAGCTTGCTCTGGTCGATGCGTTTCACAGGCTTCTGCTTCCTCAGGACTACACAAGCATGTATAATGTATGACTCTTAGCTTCAGTAGACACATGCAGCTTATGTAGGCATTGTAACGATATCAAGTACGGGACATGACAAGCTGTAGCTAGCTGCCATCTTGTGTGGAAGTAGCCATGACAGTTTTGCTAACCATGTAACCTCACAGAGAACTCTGAACACCGTCTTCCCCACCTTAGGAATTCAAAGCTTTTTAAGTTCAACAGAAAAGGTTATCTCAACAGAGAAAACAGTTCAGGCCTGTCGTAAAACTGTCACCCTCCCCATTCAGAGCCCTAACAGACCTCGGTCGTAAAGTTTCTGAATACACCTCAATAGAATAAGTATGAAATTTCAGCATGTTTCATAACTTCTGACTTAGTAATAGCACAGACATAATCTGGACATATTTAGCTTCCTCAGATAATATGGAACGTTTCAAGTCCAGACACCCCTATGTCAGGTCATATGGGAAACCCCTGGGACCACTTATTCCTCCAAAGCAGGCTATACGTTATAGATATGGCATGTTTAGACTTGTTTTGAAGGAAATCTCAAGTTGAATAATAATATGGATATTTGGAGTCTGTAAACCCTATAGATGCAGATATATGAACATGTATTACAAAATGTACCTGGGACGTGGTCATGAGTGTAGACACCTCCCAGCAACCAACCCCTACACCAGCTGACCAGATGATTGGTTACTGGTCGCTGTCAACACCCCTTCTGATTTGACAGAAAAGAGGAGATGCCAAGACAATGGTCAGTTCTCCTTTTACCATCCAAGAAGAAACATCTGCCAAGTCGAGAACCAATTACCTAGCTCATCGATCGAACTCTGATCAACCCTTGGACATTAATTGCAAGTATTCTTTCTTCCCAATTCTACCTTATTGCTTTGTGGGTGTATATTGTCTTTATCTTTTGAAACATCTTTTTTCTGTAAATGTTTTATTTGCATCAACTTTGACCTTTTCATAATAAACCCTTATGTTGAAAAGTGTTAACCTTGTCTCTAAAGCTCTTAATGCAAGCTATAAACGAACCTGCCTCTTGAAGGGCGCTACTGTTGTAGAGTAAGACTCTGAGCAGACCTGTCTGTGGTGGCAGTGTGTGTGGCAGACGCTTATTCTAAAATTATAATTGGTATTGCTAAATTACGAGTCTCCCCCGGCTCGGTCTTTTAAACGGGGGTGGTGGCAGTTAAAGGGTTAATTGTGTAATTAGCCCAGTGACAATCACTCTCAGGCTGCTCGCACCTAGATTGTGGTCCCGCAAGCTGGAAAATCTTTGTGCTGGGCGCAGCTGAGAGTGGCATTGTTACGTAAGTGACAGCGTGGTGTGAGGTTGGCTGGTCCTTTGTCGCGAGTTAGCGAGGAGGGCAGGGATCTGACACCCGCGTTCGTCACATATTGGCTGGCAGCGTAGCGGGATAGTTTCGCATTAAGAGCATTCAGTGCATTGTTAGGAATTAGCTCTGCACTGAAGGATTGTAACCTTTGTGGAAACAGTCCTTAGAGACAAGCTGGTGCATATTTTTTGATTTTGATTTTTTCAAGAGAGACATACAGCAACAACTCTTTCCTACACCTTCTTCCTATCTCTTCTTTCTGTTCTATCTCTTCTGCTTGCAAAATGTCTGGGTTATCAGCATATAAAAAGATGAGCAAGAATGAACTGACTGTTGAGTGCACAGAAAGAGGAATTGACGTTGGTGGCAAAAATCGTGAAGGCTTGATACATGCCTTACAGGAGTTTGATATCCGTGCACACCAGAACCTGGGGGAAACTGGACCAGAAAGGGTTTCCGCTACTCCAGAGCCCAGTGGTTCAGAGGCGGCCTCACCAGATGGGCAAGCAGAGACTGACACTGGAATACCACGGATTGTTACCTCCAAGCCATCACAAGAGCAGGCTAGCATCAGATTGACTGAAACCATCATAGACTCTCTTCAAATGCAAGAAACTCTACAAAACCTCAGGGAGACGGATCCTGTGGTGTACTTGCAGTTTCTGGAACGCCAGGCCGAGCGGGAGGAACGCAGGGCTGAGAGGGAGGCTGATCGTCGGCACAAACTGGAGATGGCTAGGCTCCAGCAGCAGCGACAGGCTCAGAACCTCGGATCCCTAGAGCACAGGGATGCCTCTCTGCCAGTGACCCCGGCAGCCAAGTTTCCAGTTATGGAAAAGGACAGTGACATTGACGTGTATCTACTGTCGTTTGAAAAAAACTTGCCGTCAGTACCATCTGCCCCCAGCACAATGGGCCCGGTACCTGACGCCAGGGCTACGAGGCAAGGCCCTGGATGCTTATGTCGAACTGTCAGAAGAACAGTGCGACGATTATGTGGCCCTAAAAGCTGCAATCATCCAAAAGTTTCAGCTAACCCCGGAAGTGTACCGGAAGCGTTTTAGGTCCTTGCAAAAGGGGCCTGGGGACTCATACATGGATGTGGTAGGTCGCTTACGCACCACATTCCGGCAGTGGACTAAAGGCTTGGAAGCCGATTCTTTTGAATCCCTGGAAGATCTTATGATTGCAGATCAACTTTTGCACATCTGTCCTACAGACGTCAGACAGTTTGTGCTGGAGCGAAAGCCAGCCTCTGCCAAAGCAGCAGCAGAACTGGCAGATACCTATATCCACTCTCGGGTATCTGACCATCGCAAGGCTCCTCTGAATGGCTGGAAAGGAGGGAAATCGCACACGGCAACCCCTCCTCTGCCTACCAAACAACTTCCTCAGCGGCCGGAACCTGCAACTCCTGGAGCCAAGGCCTTCCTAACTGACAAACGCAAATGCTACAACTGTGGGGGAGCCGGACATCTCAGGGCGCAGTGCCCTGAGCAGAAGAAGACGACATCACCTGGCCATCCGGCTAGCAACCCTTCCGCTGTGCTGCTCGTCAGTGGGAAACCTCCCGGAACCAATGCCAACTTGCAGCCAGTCATCGTAGGCCACCGGACTGTAACAGGCTTTCGTGACACCGGAGCCGAAGTCACATTGGTCACACCAGAGGTTATAGAAGAAACAGACATCATCCCAGAGAAGTTCCTTACCCTCACCGGAGTTGGGGGGACCCGTTCCTGTGTACCCCGTGCCTATGTTTTTATTGATTGGGGTGCCGGAAGTGGGATGAGAGAGGTGGGTGTCTCGGAGGAGATCCCCACTGCGGTGTTGTTGGGTTCTGATTTAGGTACCCTTGTTTCATACTATGCCCCTGCTAAGAGCACCCAGGATGCTCCCACGGATCTCTCTGGACCTACCAAGGTACTGTTTACAGATGTTGGGGTAATATCTGGGCAACCTGTAGATGGACAGAGGGAGGGGGAGGGTGGAGTGGAAGTGCAAGGTCCTCCTTCTTCAGAGACAGGAGAGGAGGCCCCCTTGCTAGTGAAGGTAACTGATGTATGTTCCAATGATGCTGAACTGATAAAGGTTAAATGTGATGATAATGATGATGAAGATAATGATGATGATGATAATGATGATGATGCATTGCCAGTACTGGTGGTCACTCGCAGTGCTGCAAAGGCAGCCGAGGTACAGGCCCTGGTCGCAGAACAGCAGGAGGAGGTCTCTGGGCCCTCTCCCTGTTCTGACCCAGTGGACTCCACCTCTGTTGAGCCTCAGCAGCTGTCCATGTTTGCCACAGGACTGCTGGCTGGGACCTGTTGTTCCGCCTTTGAAACAGCACTGCAGACAGACCAAACACTAGCACAGCTCAGGAGTCTAGCTGATCGCCCCCCTGCAGAGAATGACAAACAAAAGGTCTATTGGGACAAAGGTAAACTGTACAGAGAAAATATGCCTGCAGAGGGGAATGAGGCTGACCTAGGTAGCAGGCAGCTGGTTGTACCCAGTCAATTTAGGGGACAGCTGCTAAAAGTGGCTCATGAAATTCCCCTCGCAGGGCACTTGGGGATCACTAAGACCCGAGGGCGGTTGATACATAACTTTTATTGGCCTACAATGCTCGCTGACATAGCTGACTACTGTCGGTCCTGTGTTACCTGCCAGCGAGTTGGCAAGGCAGGGGATGTACACAGGGCTCCGCTAAAACCTTTGCCTGTGATTGACGAACCTTTTAAGAGGGTGGCAGTGGATATCATTGGGCCTTTGGCCATCCCTAGCAGTTCAGGCAAACGTTTTATCCTTACAGTTGTCGACTATGCCACGCGTTATCCAGAGGCGGTGGCTCTCTCCTGCGTCCGGGCAGACAAGGTCGCTGATGCTCTGCTGGGAATCTTCACAAGAGTGGGATTCCCGGCTGAGCTCATTAGCGATCAAGGCCCTCAGTTTGTGTCCGACTTGATGCAAGCTCTCTGTCGGAAAATACAGATGACGCATATCATGGCCAGTCCTTATCACCCACAAACGAACGGTTTGTGCGAGCGTTTCAATGGAACTTTGAAACAAATGTTGTGCACCTTTGTGCACTCCCAGGGTAAGGACTGGGAACGATATCTGCCTCATCTGCTGTTTGCTTACAGAGAGGTGCCTCAGGAGTCCACAGGCTTTTCGCCATTTGAACTTTTGTATTGACGGAGGGTAAGAGGACCCCTGGACCTAATCCGTGAGAACTGGGAGGGCAAGATTGCAGACTCAAAGGTCTCTGTTGTGGATTATGTCCTAAAATTCAGAGATAAAATGGAGACGCTGGTGGAAATTGTGCAGGAGAACATGACCCAGGCCCAGACCAGGCAGAAAGAGTGGTATGACCGTAACGCTAGGGAGCGGACCTATGACATTGGTCAGAAGGTGTATGTTCTGCTTCCCCTGCGGCAGAACAAACTCCAAGCAGCATGGGAAGGCCCGTACACCATCACCCAGCGTCTGAATGATGTCACCTACTTGGTCAGGTTGGGAGAAGGGCGTAGACGGCAGAAGGCCATTCATGTTAACATGATCAAAGCCCATCATGAGCGCACGGCCTATGTCATGCCAGTCTGCAGCAGGCCAGAGCCCGAGGAGGCTGATCCACTTCTGGACCTGCTAGCAGACACCAGGGAGGTAGACTCAGAACTCCTGATAAACTCCAATCTTACCCCCACCCAGGTACCTGGACTGAGGCGAGTGCTGGCAGTACATGGTAGCAGGTTTACGGGAAAACCTGGGAGGACACACCTCGCTGTCCACCAGGTGGACACCGGGGCACATCCCCCCATTAAACAGTCGGCCTATCGCGTCTCCCTGGAGGTGCTGGCCGACATGAAAAGGGAGGTGGAGGAAATGCTGCAGCTTGGGGTGATTCAGAAGTCCCACAGTGCCTGGGCGTCCCCAGTAGTCTTGGTCCCCAAAAAGGACCAGACGACCAGGTTCTGTGTGGACTACCGGAAGCTGAATGCCATCACTACTGCAGATGCCTACCCCATGCCCCGGATTGATGAGTTGTTAGATAGGCTGGCGGCCGCCCGTTATATAACAATCATGGATCTGAGCAGGGGGTACTGGCAAATTCCTCTGGCCCCTGAGGCTCGGGAAAAGTCGGCCTTCATCACCCCATTCGGATTGTTCGAATTTACTGTCATGCCATTTGGGATGAAGAATGCCCCAGCTACCTTCCAGAGAGTCATGAATGACTTACTGGAGGGGCTGGAAACCTTTGCCGTAGCCTACCTGGATGACATCGCCGTGTTCAGCCCTACCTGGGAAGAACACCTGGTGCACCTGTCACAGGTCCTAGACCAACTGACAGCTGCCAATCTGACTGTAAAACCCAGTAAGTGTCAGATTGGCATGACTGATGTGCAGTACTTGGGACACCAGGTAGGAGGAGGTACCCTGAAACCCGAGACAGGGAAGGTTGAGGCCATCCTGGCCTGGCCTACCCCTCAAACCAAAAAGCAGGTTATGTCTTTCTTGGGGACCGCTGGCTACTATAGGAAATTTGTATGTAACTATAGTAGCCTGGCCAAACCTCTGACTGACCTAACCAAAAAGAAACTGCCCAAGGTGGTGTCTTGGACACCAGAATGTGAGCAGGCATTTCAGGCCTTGAAGGGGGCGCTGGCCAGCGCACCTGTGCTGCAGGCTCCAGACTTCACCCGCCGTTTCCTTGTGCAGACGGATGCCTCTGCCTTTGGATTGGGTGCAGTCCTGAGCCAGGTGGACGAGGCCGGAGAGGAGCATCCCATCCTCTACCTGAGCAGGAAGCTGCTTCCCAGGGAAGTAGCATATGCCACGATCGAAAAGGAGTGTCTTGCGATCGTGTGGGCTCTCCAGAAGTTACAAACGTACCTTTATGGACGGCACTTCACTGTGATCACGGATCACAATCCCTTGAGCTGGCTAAATCGTGTTGCTGGGGAGAATGGCAAACTACTTCGGTGGAGCCTAATTCTTCAGCAATACGATTTCACCATCCAGCATAAGAAAGGCAGCGCCCATGGCAATGCTGATGGGCTGTCACGACAAGCCGAGCCCGCAGGAGTCGGTTGCGTCAGGAGGGAAATTGTAGTTCCCTCCCATGCAACCACCTCAGGGGGGAGGTGTAACGATATCAAGTACGGGACATGACAAGCTGTAGCTAGCTGCCATCTTGTGTGGAAGTAGCCATGACAGTTTTGCTAACCATGTAACCTCACAGAGAACTCTGAACACCGTCTTCCCCACCTTAGGAATTCAAAGCTTTTTAAGTTCAACAGAAAAGGTTATCTCAACAGAGAAAACAGTTCAGGCCTGTCGTAAAACTGTCACCCTCCCCATTCAGAGCCCTAACAGACCTCGGTCGTAAAGTTTCTGAATACACCTCAATAGAATAAGTATGAAATTTCAGCATGTTTCATAACTTCTGACTTAGTAATAGCACAGACATAATCTGGACATATTTAGCTTCCTCAGATAATATGGAACGTTTCAAGTCCAGACACCCCTATGTCAGGTCATATGGGAAACCCCTGGGACCACTTATTCCTCCAAAGCAGGCTATACGTTATAGATATGGCATGTTTAGACTTGTTTTGAAGGAAATCTCAAGTTGAATAATAATATGGATATTTGGAGTCTGTAAACCCTATAGATGCAGATATATGAACATGTATTACAAAATGTACCTGGGACGTGGTCATGAGTGTAGACACCTCCCAGCAACCAACCCCTACACCAGCTGACCAGATGATTGGTTACTGGTCGCTGTCAACACCCCTTCTGATTTGACAGAAAAGAGGAGATGCCAAGACAATGGTCAGTTCTCCTTTTACCATCCAAGAAGAAACATCTGCCAAGTCGAGAACCAATTACCTAGCTCATCGATCGAACTCTGATCAACCCTTGGACATTAATTGCAAGTATTCTTTCTTCCCAATTCTACCTTATTGCTTTGTGGCTGTATATTGTCTTTATCTTTTGAAACATCTTTTTTCTGTAAATGTTTTATTTGCATCAACTTTGACCTTTTCATAATAAACCCTTATGTTGAAAAGTGTTAACCTTGTCTCTAAAGCTCTTAATGCAAGCTATAAACGAACCTGCCTCTTGAAGGGCGCTACTGTTGTAGAGTAAGACTCTGAGCAGACCTGTCTGTGGTGGCAGTGTGTGTGGCAGACGCTTATTCTAAAATTATAATTGGTATTGCTAAATTACGAGTCTCCCCCGGCTCGGTCTTTTAAACGGGGGTGGTGGCAGGTAAAGGGTTAATTGTGTAATTAGCCCAGTGACAATCACTCTCAGGCTGCTCGCACCTAGATTGTGGTCCCGCAAGCTGGAAAATCTTTGTGCTGGGCGCAGCTGAGAGTGGCATTGTTACGTAAGTGACAGCGTGGTGTGAGGTTGGCTGGTCCTTTGTCGCGAGTTAGCGAGGAGGGCAGGGATCTGACACCCGCGTTCGTCACAGGCATCATCTAGTAAAAGATAAAGATGACATAGATCTCCAAAGGAGGGTAATGCCTACAGGCCCGTGGGGGTAGCCCACCACATCTAGGTGCAAGGTAGACAGCATATGTTGAAAAAATATAGGATTGAAAATGTGTGAATCCAGGAGTGTTGTATACACATAAAATTATAGATGTAGACATCAGTTTGTGTATATAATCATAGATTCCACTGCCCTTAAGAAGGCCAGGAAATGTTATATCCAGGCCCTCTCATGTATCGCTCCAACCAGAGTCTATGTCAGACAATGGTGGAATGAAGGCATATCAAAAGAGTAAAAAAGGAGGGGCTAGAATGAAGGAATAAAAGGAAAAGAAGCACAATAAAAAAATAAAAAAGGTGAAGGAAGGGAGAGACGTAAAGAGGAGCGTGAAGACTGGGAGCTGAAGGGAAAGAAGAAAGGGTAGTAAAAGGGAGAAAAATTAGAGAGAGAGAGAGAGAGAGAGAGAGAGAGAGAGAGAGAGAGAGAGAGAGAGAGAGAGAGAGAGAGAGAAAGAAATATAAGACAGTGATGGAGGAGTGGAAGGGGATAAGTAAGTAAATAAAAGTAATAAATGGAAGACATGTCAGTAGAAATGACTGAATAAAGGAATAAGGGCAGATGAGGAAAGGAAAAAATGGAGGGGGATGAAGGAAATTTGGGAAGGAAGAGGGTGAAAGGTGGAAAGGGTGGGGAAAGAAAGGAGTGGAAGTAGGAGATGTAGGGAAGGAGGGCAGTCAGGGAAAGATGGAAAGATGACATAAAGGATATCTGTGTGTGTGGAGGGGCAGACGGAAATAGTTAGAGGAGAATAAAAAGTGAGAAGCAGGGGAAGGAGAAGAGTATAAAGAATTAAAGAAAATGGAAGCATAAAAGAGAGGGGGGATTAAAACAGTATTAAACAAAAAAAAATAATATATTGTGATTTAGAAATCCTTAAATGTGGTGACTACATTTGTTTTATTTTTTGGCTTTTTTTTCTTTTATTCTCATCTAGATCCCGTCAGTAACACACTTCTTGTAAACCTTGAGGGAGAGTATGTTGAGTGTTAGCAGATTTACAGTAGATGGAGTTGACTAACAAGTTGAAGCTAAACGTCAAAGAAAGTTAAACAGCATTTTTGTGCACACATGATTGGATGATTAATGTAAGCAGAGCTTCGCCTCATTCAATAAGTTCATAGGAAAATTCCCTTGCAAAGTGAACAGTCTACATGCCTTTAGTAAATCAACCCCAATGATTTGATTGGACATACCCCTAAAAGGTTTGTTCACTTTTACCCAAAAACTGCTTATGCAGGTAAATGTGCCTGTAAAAAAAAAATATAGTTTTTTTTTCCAAAAAAAGTTTTATTGGTTTAATGGAGTGGAACATACACATATGTTGTAATACAGAAACATTCAATACAGGATATGATGTCTAACATGACATTTAAACAGTTGCAATTTTAAAACATTAAACAACTTGATGTGATCCAGTGGTGAGATGCATAGGGTGAAGGTTGGCTCAAGTACGCCAGGAACTACTTGGCGTCTAGGAGTCTCAAGTTTTAAGAAAAAGGCATACGAGGGAAGTATCCAGGGGGTTCACTTGAGCCCTTATTCGGGTCTTGTAGATTTTTTGTCTGTGTGTGTTCAAAAGGCTTAAGGGGTGAGTCACCGGTTCTGGGTAAGTGGTCAATGAGAGGGGCGTAATTTTGTTCAGCTGGGTTAGGATGTCCTGTTAGGGGCTTGTCCAATGTAGGTAGTACTTATGTCAGTGAGGTAGCGGGTTTCTGTATGATGGTGAGTTTTACAAGGTTCCTCAAGGGGGAGGAGGGGGTCAGGGTAGGAGGTGAGTGTTAGGGGTGGTAAAGGAGGGAAGAGGGCGGTGAGGGGGTTAAGCATGGGGAGGAGTAGGAAAGGGGAGGGCTAGTGGGTGTAGCAGTGGTTATAGTGGGGTGTGCCAAAGAAACTGAGGTGGTGGGTGTCCATCTCTCTCTCCCTCAGTTTGGGTTAGTAGGTAGGTTGTTGGCTCTTTGGGATTCTGATTGTTAGTGGGGAAAAGGTCTGGGAGTAGGTGTATTTGACATTTATTTATTGTTATGAGGCTAATCCTGGGGCGCACTGGAATGAGTTGAGGCCGTTGGGCTGCCCGCAGTGTTAGGTCTCGGTATTCTGCTGTTGATTGGAAGTGGGTCCAACAGGCCCATTTGGTTGAGAATTTGGAGGGTGTGTCATATGCGATGCTGATGAGGTGCTCCGGCTACTTTGGTGATTCTGGCTAATCATTCTTTAATTGATGGGGTTTGTGTAGTACCCCAGTGGACTGGAATGCATTGTTTTGCGGCATTTAGCATGTGCATTGCTAGGGATTTAAAGTAGCTCCCGTGTGATAGTGTGGAATGGTGTAGGAAAAATTGCGCTGGAGAAAAATCTAGTTGGTATGTGGTTATCTTCGTGATGAGTTGGTGTACCTCGGTCCACTAGGTTTGAATGGCATGGCAGCTCCACCATAAATGCAGGAGAGACCCTTTTTCAAGTTAACATCTCCAACACGTATCAGGGAGGTCCGGTTGGAATTTGTGGATAAGGGTTGGGGTGCGGTACCATCGGGCTTGAATTTTGTATCTGTTCTCTTGTATGGATACATTTACAGATCCCTTGTGTATGTTCGGGTGGATTCAAATATAGTTTTTATGTAGATAAAAACCAACTCCCCAGCTTTGACTAAAGTTACTGCCCCTGCACTGCTGTAACGCTAGAATAGCGAACCACTCATGTGAGGGAGTTTGAATCAGAGAGAGAGAGAGTTCAAGTGATGGTGGGAGCAAGCAGTAATGGCTGGCAGTGTCTTAGCAATTTCCCAGCAACAAGGCAGGATGGGGGTGATGCCAACTCTGGGAGTTCTTTGGCAAGGCTTCAGGAGGTGTGTAAATGGCTTACATCCTGGGGTCCCTTCAGTGGTTGCTTGGGGTTCCTTGAAAAATTAGCAACTTTTGCTTCTCAGATGAGTAACCTTTGACAACAATTATATTTTTAGCTACATGTAAGGGGGATTTCTTCCCAATGATCACAAAATTAAGAAGCATTCTTCCCATAGACCATCATACAATATACTGTAAACTATAGACAGTATATATTAGCAGGGGTTCCCTGGGCACAGAAAGTTAATTCAAGGGTTCCTTAATGTTAAAGCGGTTGAGAAAAACATTTCTATAGCAAGGGCATTAACTTTAGTCAAAGTTGCGCAGTTGTTTTTTTATCAGAGGTACCTTGCCTAGGCAGTTTTTTGCTAAAGGTGAACTAACCCTTTAAACGTCTCTCTGTTTTACCATTCTCTTTATGATGAAATTGCACTGGTTTAACAAGGCTAATTGAAATATGCTTACTTTAAACACTCACTTTTTACAGCAGGGCACTGTAAGCTGCAAGCCCTCACTCTCCGTTTTCTGTGACTTAATCATAGTTTTCTCTGGTGGCCATAATTTTAGTAAAGCATTCATTACTGGCTGTCACTGCTTTTGTCTTCTATGTTATTACCGAGAAAGGGGCACTCGCTGATATTTGTCTGACTGCCTTTGAGAACCTGGGTATAACATCCTACTTTACAATATTCTGGTTTTACCTTAGGCTTGTGTCATTCATAACCTTATATACATCTATATATGCATTTAACTTGGATATGGCTAAACAAAAAACTTCCCTGAATGCACTGTTATTCCAACAAAGCTACCATAAAGTTAGCATGATTCCAACAGCCACTTTTCTTTTGCAGAGATGACAACCAATATAATAACATAACAGAGAAAATATATCATAATGGCTAATATGTCACAGAAGACAAATGGTGGTCTTGGACTTTACAGATTATCTCCTCATTTCCATTGTTCAGACATTTGCTGTTGAATGCAAAGCAGTGAAATAATTAACCCTGCAGGTAGCATTTTAGACTTTTTCAGTTATGCCTAAAAAGACTTTTAAATTATCCTTTTATACTTAGCCTTCTGTCATGGTGGTCTGTTTACAGCTGACGATTGAGTATTTGCATGGACACAGGCTAGACTTCTATGTGTTAGTTGTTTCCAGAGGGCAAAAAATTACCATTTCTCATTAAGACTGAATTGTACCCACTGCACCACAGTTGTGTAATCTGTATGCCCAAATATCTAAAAGATGCAGAAACTGCAATATTATGTATCTCCAATAAGAAGGGGTCCAGTGTCCTATCAAGGGGCATCAGGGAGGGTTTAGTCCAATTTATAACCAGACCCGAGTACTCTCCAAATCTCTGTATACACAGGAACAGCATGGTATCATCTGCATACATCATCAGTTTCTCATGTAGGTCGCCATAGTGAAAGCCCTGTATTAATGTGTTAGAACGAACAAAAGCTGCTAAGGGTTCAATGGTCAGTGCGAAAAGAAATGGGGACAGGGGGCAGCCCTGCCTCGTGCCTCCATGCAAGTTAAAGCTCGGAGAAACCTTTCCCCCCTAATAGCTGCTACAGGGGTATTGTATAGCAATTGGACCCAGGAAATGAACCCCTTTCCAAATGCAAACTTATGCATGACTGCCCAGAGATACTCCCATTCAATGCTATCAAAAGCCTTATGGGCATCTAGGGACAGTAATGCTAGGTCACCTGGGTTATCTGCTGGTGATTGAATTTAAAGAAAAGTCTGCACAGGTAATAGCTGTAAAATTTTGTGGCATAAACCCTGACTGAATGGATAATAGGGGAGATAACCTTATTCAGTCTTAAAGCCAAAACCTTTGCCAGAATCTTTACATCATTTTGAAAGAGAGATATAGGTCTATATGAGCCTGGGTCAAGAGGGTCCTTATTTGGTTTCAACAACAGTACAATATTAGCCCTGGACACAGGAACATAGGAAGGCAGTGGAGTTCCCTCGCTTTGTTAAATACCTTCAACAATCTAGGCAGTATACAATCAGCATATTATTAATATACTTCGATGGGTAAGCCATCTACCCCTCGGAGCCTCCTCCCTTGGAGGAGCTAGACATATTGGGCATTATGGCCAGTGTGTACAGAAAGCCATGTGAGTGATAACAGAGCGGTCACTGGCACATGCACACCCTCATCTCTCATCCATGGCAAGTTACTGAGTGAATGAAGAATGACCAGTTTGTTATCCCTCCCCTAGCAGTGTCTGGGCCCCCAAAACTTTTCAGGGGCCAATTCTTGAACAAAACTGAAGTCAATAAAAGGCAATGATGAGAGTTACATATTTAGAAATGTATTACATGGTATTTTCTAGCTGGTTATAGCTCAACTTTAAGTGTAATGAATACTTGTACTAAGAGACTGTACAAGCTTAGGTAAAATCAAAGGGTTTTAAAGGCTAAGTTTGCCTTTTCAATACAGTTCATGCAGCAAGGGGCCCTGGTAGGTTAAAAGACACAGATCAGCTTCTTAAACGCTTGCTTTGTTTTATGTTATTCCTGTAATCAACCCCGCAACCTGGATAAAAAACTTTCATACTAAGCATTCCCCCATCCCATCGTAGTCACTAGGACTGATCATAAGTTGAGCACTCATCCCCAGCATCACAGGAGCTATTACCCATTCAAAACTAGATGATGTACAGTGCCTCTCTCTCCTCCTGTAATGGCAGTGCTGTTGGTATGGTCCTAGCATGTAGGTATGATGGTTAGAATGGGAGTGTTTTGTCCAGACTGTGGAGAAGCCCCAAGTGGTCTTTAGGTATGGCTTTAAATCTAAGAAAACATTTTACAAGTTACTCTGAGGTTTTTAAACTACTGGAACCCTTTGATTGTGCGGTGATCTTTACTTAAAGGATGAAGTTAGCCTTTAATATGAATTAATATTTTGCTACCCTGTCTTTAAGTTATCCAAAATAACACCTTTTAGCATTATCCTGACTAGTCACATACTTTAAATTGATCCAATGGTCAGTTTTAACAAGTGCGAAAATACAAGAACTGATTTATTCAGGTACCTAGAGGTGCTTCTATGTATGGTAAATAATCCAGAATTCTGAAACTATTATGGGCTTCAGTTTTGTAAAGCAGGAGCCTATTGGTTGCATGTATGTTAAACTGTACAGCATGCTAAAAAGAGTTTGGACAGTTTAATTTGAGCCATTAGGGAGGTGCAATGAGCAGCAGAGGGTAGGACCCAGATCTGATCGCAGGAGCTTGTCAAGTTGAGTATAACAAGAGCTCCAATGTTTTGGAGGCCCCCAGTATTCTATTCAAGGATAAACATTCACAGTAACTGATAAACCCCACATTCCATAGTTGGTTCCCATTTACCAACAGGGCCATTCAAATTATAACATTTTTCAGATAAGCTAGAAGGTAGAGTTGTGCTTTAAACACATTTTTGTAGCAATCAGGACTTACAGGCTTATGAAGGGAAGTAGAGAGGCAACAATTATTTATAATGGATGGTGCAGTGGATTTACAGCATGCGGTGAAGAATTTATTGACTGCATGGATTGAAAACTGAACAAACTCTAAGCATGTCATTGACTGGATCAGAATTTCTGATGAGGCCACCCTAAATCCAAAGTCAACTTTACAAACAATTATCTGAGAAATATGGAAAACGCCTTTCACTCTGTCCTCGCGTATGTCTTGAACCTGTCACTGCGGAAGGGATTTGTTTTCCATCCCAACTCTAAATAGTGGGAGCTGTCCAGTGCTTGCCAAGGAGCAGGATGGAAATAAAGAGGAGAGAATGGTTTTCAGTTTGTTGGCAGTAATTAGGCTGCATTCTGCGAGATAATTATCTAGCAATCTCTAAGCAAACACCCGGGAGGAAATTGCATACTTACAGCCAGCTTAGCATTAAAAATAAATTATCATATTAATGGCAGTAGGAACATGCACACTGCTAGCTGCTTGCTCTCAATGCTCTTGCTGCTCTCTATTGCAACCTACCAACTATGAGGATCTTGCGAGCTGCCTGTTATAAAAATAAAATAAAAATAAAATTATTAAAATTATTTGGTGCGTGATGATGGTCGACAGCTGCTAGCACTAATCAGGTCTCATAAAGCCGTGTGAAAACAATATAAATTAAAAATTACTATGCTGCGCTATCTCCTATTATGCTTCCCAACAATTAATATAAAGTGCAAACATTGCAATAATGAAACTAAAAAAGATTATATAGAACGTGATAAAATAGCAAAGAAATAATATTTTGCAAAAAAATGTATATAAAGTCCTTTGTTACTGTGATAATATAATCTGTGTTATGTGTCACATTCCACAGACAATAATAAAAATGATAAACAAATTCTTAAAAGATATATATATGGTGCCACAAACGTGAATCATAAAGTGCTATAGTGCATATAACAGTGACGTCCTAATCAAACGAAGGTCAGTCCAACATAATTGATATATAGTCCTTATTAAATATATAATGGTGACTTCACAAAAAACATGAAAGCAACATGTTACGTTGTCCACACTCAGGTACTCCCCACCCTCAGGTAATGGCCGCTCACCTCAGAGCATGTGACCTTGAAATTAAGTTCGGTCAATCACGCATGTGATTCACCTCAGGGATTCTAAGTTAGCTGTATGCTTCCAAACCACTCACTGGTGCTGTTTCCTCATATGCAAACAGTAAAAAGAAACTCCATAGCGTGATACCATTTTACCACAATTTATTGTACAAACAAAAAGCCCCAGTCCAGGGTACTCACATGGGTTAGGTGCATTTAGTGTATCACTCTGTAATGTGCCTAAAATGCTGGGTTTTGGCTGAGGTCATATGTCCGTTCTCTGTGAGGCTGAACAGCTGCCTCCTACACTGTCCTGTCCTCTCCTCTACGCATGACTATACATGGGAAATTTTGTATCTTCCTCAGGGGGATGCTGATTGGATGGTGAAACTGTCAGTTAAATACTCGGCCGTCGGCCATTTTCTTGTAGTCTGAGGATATCCTAATGTCCATATACTTAGCTCAATACACTGTTTATACTGGAATCCTAAATAGAACGCGTTATGACTCAACTCACAGCAGCACTGAACTACCTAATCTTCCATCATGGTGTAGAACAACATTATATCATATATATGCCGAAATTAAGCTGCATCAATATCAGATACTCGATCGCAGAACGGTGTTACAGAGCGAACATACGGTCTCATCCCACACCTGACATGATGTAAAATAAAATAACGATCCAATATGATTCTAACAATTACATTTAAAAAAAAATAAGACATATTAAAATACATGAATATAAACCCATTGTGGTACATACTGAGGTGAGAGACATTTACATGTGAATAAGTGCCCTAAAATAGAATAAAGACAAAAACTATAGATATATATAGAGTATCTCACAAAAGTGAGTACACCCCTCACATTTTTGTAAATATTTTATTATATATTTTCATGTGACAGCACTGAAGAAATTTCACTTTGCTACAATGTAAAGTAGTGAGTGCACAGCTTGTATAACAGTGTAAATTTGCTGTCCCCTCAAAATAATTCAACACACAGCCATTAATGTCTAAACTGATGGTAACAAAAGTGAGTACACCCCTAAGTGAAAATGTCCAAATTGGGCCCAATTAGCCATTTTCCCTCCCCGGTATCATGTGACTCATTAGTGTTACAAGGTCTCAGGTGTGAATGGGGAGCAGGTGTGTTAAATTTGGTGTTATCACTCTCACTCTCTAATACTGGTCACTGGAAGTTCAACATGGCACCTCATGGCAAAGAACTCTCTGAGGATCTGAAAAAAAAAATCGTTGCTCTACATAAAGATGGCTTAGGCTAAAAGAAGATTGCCAAGACCCTGAAACCGAGCTGCAGCACGGTGCCAAGACCATACAGCTGTTTAACAGGGCAGGTTCCACTCAGAACAAGCCTCGCCATGGTCGACCAAAGAAGTTGAATGCAGGTGCTCAGCGTAATATCCAGAGGTTGTCTTTGGGAAATAGACTCAGAGATAGTGCTCAGACCAAACGCTGCACACTGCATCAAATTGGTCTGCATGGCTGTCGTCCCAGAAGGAAGCCTCTTCTAAAGATGATGCAATAGAAAGCCTGCAAACAGTTTGCTGAAGACAAGCAGACTAAGGACATGGATTACTGGAACCATGTCCTGTGATCTGATAAGACCAAGATAAACTTATTTGGTTCAGATGGTGTCAAGCGTGTGTGGTGGCAACCAGGTGAGGAGCACAAAGACAAGTGTGTCTTGCCTACAGTCAAGCATGGTGGTGGGAGTGTCATGGTCTGGGGCTGCATGAGTGCTGCCACCACTGGGGAGCTACAGTTCATTGAGGGAACCATTAATACCAACATGTACTGTGACATACAGAAGCATTGCATGATCCCCTCCCTTCGGAGATTGGGCCGCAGGGCAGTATTCCAACATGATAATGACCCCAAACACACCTCCAAGATGACCACTGCCTTGCTAAAGAAGCTGAGGGTAAAGGTGATGGACTAACCAAGCATGTCTCCAGACTTAAACCCTACTGAGCATCTATGGGGCATCCTCAAACGGAAGGTGGAGGAGAACAAGGTGTCTAATATCCACCAACTCCGTGATGTCGTCATGGAGGAGTGGAAGAGGACTCCAGTGGCAACCTGGGAAGCTCTGGTGAACTCCATGCCCATCAGGGTTAAGGCAGTGCTGGAAAATAATGGTGGCCACACAAAATATTGACACTTTGGGCCCAATTTGGACATTTTCACTTAGGGGTGTACTCACTTTTGTTGCCAGCGGTTTAGACATTAATGGCTGTGTGTTTGATTTTAGGGGACAGCAAATTTACACTGTTATACAAGCTGCACACTGACTATTTTCCATTGTAGCAAAGTGTCATTTCTTCAGTGTTGTCACATAAAAAGATATAATAAAATATTTACAAAAACGTGAGGGGTGTACTCACCTTTGTGAGATACTGTATATCCACAAAATTTATATAAAAACATATATACCGTATATACTTGAGTATAAGTCGTTCCGAGTATAAGTCAAGGCCCTAATTTACCACAAAAAAATGGGAAAAACTTATTGACCCGAGTATAAGACGAGGGTGAGAAATGCACAGCTACTGTAAGTGGAAAAAAGGGTCAACAATGCCCATTTGCAGCCTCACTGTGCCCATTTGCATGCCTCACTGTGCCCATTTGCAGCCAAAGGTCCCCCGAACTTCAAACTCGGTAGTTAAGTGTTCCTAGATGCCCCCTAGCTGCAGCCAAAATTTGGGGTCTCTGAACCCAAAGTGTCCCGAAAAGACATTGCTGCAGGTGGACATAGTTGATCGAATTTGGGGCCCCTTATCTTGGGGCCACTTAGAGCTAGGAACCCTATTTTTGGAGTGCAAACCCAGTGGAACTAGCACCATAAAATATCCAAAGCTTGGATTTCTAGCACCAAGTGGCCCCGAGATACAGGGCCCCAAACATCGGTTCAGAAAATGTCAAGCACTTTTCTGCAGCAGAGAATGACATTTTCTGAACCTATTTTGGGGCCCCCGTATCTCGGGGCCACTTGGTGCTAGGAACCCCAAATTTGGTATGCAAACCCTGTGGACCTGGTAACATAACAAATACAAAGCTGGGGTTCCTAGCACCAGGTGGCCCCGAGATACGAGGCCCCAAATTCAGTTCGGAAAATGAATTTTTTTGCTGCAGAAAAGTGCTTGACTCGAGTATAAGTCGAGGGGGGCACTTTCAGCACAAAAAAAATGTGCTGAAAAATTCTACTTATACTCGAGTATATACGGCATGTAACAATTAATTAATAGAGATCCTAATGCCTCAAAAAAACGTGTGTATGTGCATGTGCATACACTGCTCTGCATCCACATATACACCAGTTATATATATAGAGAGAAGACCCCTTATGAATCGTAACAAACACAGGACCACCAAAGCTATAAAATAAATATATAAATATATATATATATATATATATATATATATATATATATATATATATATATATATACTACCTTCCATTCCCCTGTATAAACCTGCCCCAGAGAAATGTAATATCCAGATTACTTAATCAGAGTAATATTAAAAATCAATGATGAATATTCTATTTAAAGATATTCATAACGTTAATAGGGCGTACACACGGTCGGACTTTGTTCGGACATTCCGACAACAAAACCCTAGGATTTTTTCCGACGGATGTTGGCTCAAACTTGTCACACGGTCACACAAAGTTGTCGGAAAACCGATCGTTCTAAACGCGGTGACGTAAAACACGTACGTCTGGACTATAAACGGGGCAGTGGCCAATAGCTTTCATCTCTTTATTTATTCTGAGCATGCGTGGCACTTTGTCGGTCGGATTTGTGTACACACGATCGGAATTTCCGACAACGGGTTTTGTTGTCGGAAAATTTTATAGCCTGCTCTCAAACTTTGCGTGTCGGAAATTCTGATGGAAATGTGTGATGGAGCCCACACAAGGTCCTATCACACATTTTCCGTCGGAAAATCCGACCGTGTGTACGGGGCATAAGAAACATAAAAAAAATACTAGTAAGGGCATACAACACACCTCCAATGGGCGAGATGCTTCAAAAACCACTAATACCCCCTTTTTTAGCTACCATGACTAGGTATATTGGGATACCAAAAACTATATCAACATAACACGAACCGTGTCCAACTTTATTTCATATCCCAGAGCCAAAAAATATATAATCAATAATTGCTGAGAAAGCATTTTAAATCAAACTCCTTATTTAATCCTCCTAGCCAGAGGGAACCTAATTGGTGATTCCACCATGATTCCCTCTTACTAATATCTCTTACGAAGTTGGAACCCCTCCAATGATGTTTGGGGGCCCCAATACTCCAAAACTGCATTCCTTCAGGGTTTTTATGATGTTTATCCCTAAAGTGAATTGATAGGTGATGCTTATCATGTCCTTTGCATATATTTCTCACATGTTCTTGCATTCTTATTTTTAACACCCTCTTTGTCCTTCCCACATATAATAGGTTGCATGGGCACTTGATGGCATAGATAACCCCCTATAGTGTCACATGAATCAAATCCCTGATCACATGTGAACCATTAGTACGAGGATTTATGAAGGATTTTCATTTTCTAACATTTCTTGGGACCCTTACACAGCTATAACATCTACCACATCCGTGAAACCCCTTGATGTCCCAAAACATCACAGGCTTGGCCGGAGGAGGTTCAGTTACATTATGCACCAGTCGATCCCTTAAATTTGGGACTCGTTTGTAAACGATTTTTGGTTTATGCGATAAACTCTCTTTAAGGTGTACATCCTGCTTTAGGATCTCCCAATACCTTTTAATAATTTTCTCCACTTCCTTATTTTGTAAATTTTAATCAAGAACTATACAGGTACCCATATCACTGTTTGATTCTGAACTTTTTTATTTTGTCTTTTATCAAATCCTCCCTATCCAAGCCCCTAATGTTTCGTCTTTCTGCTTCCAAAAAATTGTCCCTATACCCTTTATCCCTAAACATTTCACTTAACTTCTCTGTTTGCAATTCATAATCAGCATTATTTGTGCAATTCTTTTTAATCCGCATAAACTGCCCTCTAGGGATATTAATAATCGAGGGTCTATAGTGGCAGCTGGTAGCGGGAATATACAATGGGGCAAAAAAGTATTTAGTCAGCCACCAATTGTGCACGTTCCCCCACTTAAAAAGATGAGAGAGGCCTGTAATTGTCATCACAGGTATACCTCAACTATGAGAGACAAAATGTGGAAACAAATCCAGACAATCACATAAGTATTTGGTCACCTACAAACAAGCAAGATTTCTGGCTCTCACAGAAAAGTATCTTCTTCTTTAAGAGGCTCATCTGTCCTCCACTCATTACCTGTACTAATGGCACCTGTTTGAACTTGTTATCAGTATAAAAGACACCTGTCCACAACCTCAAACAGTCACACTCCAAACTCCACTATGATGAAGACCAAAGAGCTGTCGAAGGACACCAGAAACAAAATTGTAGACCTGCCCCAGGCTGGGAAGACTGAATCTGCAATAGGCAAGCAGCTTGGTGTGAAGATATCAACTGTGGGAGCAATCATTAGAAAATAGAAGACACTGATAATCTCCCTCGATCTGGGGCTCCATGCAAGATCTCACCCCGTGTGGTCAAAATGATCATAAGAACGGTGAGCAAAAATCCCAGAACCACACGGGGGGACCTAGTGAATGACCTGCAGAGAGCTGGGACCAACGTAACAAAAGCTACCATCAGTAACACACTACACCGACAGGGACTCAGATCCTTCAGTGCCAGACGTGTCCCCCTGCTAAGCCAGTACATGTCCGGGCCTGTCTGAGGTTTGCTAGAGAGCATCTGGATGATCCAGAAAGGATTGGGAGAATGTCATATGGTCAGATGAAACCAAAGTAGAACTGTTTGGTAGAAACACAACTCGTCGTGTTTGGAGGAGAGAGAATGCTGAGTTGCAACTAAAGAACACCATACCTACTGTGAAGCATGGGGGTGGCAACATCATGCTTTGGGGCTGTTTCTCTGCAAAGGAAACTCGATGACTGATCCATGTACATGAAAGAATGAATGGGGCCATGTATCGTAAGATTTTGAGTGCTAACCTCCTCTCATCAGCAAGGGCATTAAAGATGAAACGTGGCTGGGTCTTCCAGAATGGCAATGATCCCAAACACACTGCCTGGGCAACGAAGGAGTGGCTTCGTAAGATGCATTTCAAGGTCCTGGAGTGGTCTAGACAGTCTATAGATCTCAACCCCATAGAAAACCTTTGGAGGGAGTTGAAAGTCTGTGTTGCCCAGCGACAGCCCCAAAACATCACTGCTCCAGAGGAGATCTGCATGGAGGAATGGGCCAACATACCAGCAACAGTGTGTGACAACCTTGTGAAGACTTACAGAAAACGTTTGACCTCTGTCATTGTCTACAAAGGATGTATAACAAAGTATTGAGATGAACTTTTGATATTGACAAAATACTTATTTTCCACCATAATTTGCAAAAAAATTATTTCCAAATCAGACAATGTGATTGTCTGGATTTATTTCCACATTTTGTCTCTCATAGTTGAGGTATACCTATGATGACAATTACAAGCCTCTCTCATCTTTTTAAGTGGGAGAACTTGCACAATTGGTGGCTGACTAAATACTTTTTTGCCCCACTGTATGAGTTACGATCTGTTTCCTTGAAATATGTTTTTGTTTCTATTCCTCAAGGCGTATTGGAGATCTCCAAATCCAAAAAATGTACATTTTCACTACTAACATCCCATGTCAGACTAATGTTCTGGTCATTTTCATTCATGGAGTGTAGCAATGTATCCACATCTTCAGTGTCCCCACTCCAAATAAGCAGTAAATCATCAATCCGTTTGTACAGCACCACCCTTGCGTCCATGCTGTACAAAATACCCTCCTCCTCCCATTTGCCCATGTACTTCTTTTGAATCTTATTGGCCGCTTTAAAGCCCCGCTAGGGCTTTAAAGCGGCCCATGTACAGATTAGCCACACTGGGCGCAAATTTGGCGCCCATAGCGACACCTTTTATCTGCAAAAAAAATTATTGGCATACCAAAAATAATTATGTTTTAGACAAAATTCCAAACTACCGGTATTCAAAATACATTTTCGTTGATTACGTTTTTATATTGGGATTCTTTTTTAATGCCCACTTGACTGCCCTTATAGCTGTCTGGTGATCAAAATTAGTATACAGTGAGGCCACATCACCTGTGGTCATCACCGTATCAACACCAACCTCGCATTCCTTTAAAAGCTGCAATGCATGCTTTGTGTCCTTCAAAAAGGCCTTTGTTTATTTTACTAGGGGTTGCGAATGTATATCAATATATTCACCCAAATGGGAGGTGAGCGATTCTATCCCGCTTACAATTGGTCTCCCCGGGGGGTTATTCTTATCCTTGTGGATTTTAGGAATACAATATATGACCAGTATTCTACATACAATAGGAACCAAATATTTTTCTTCCCTTATTTAACACTTCATTCTCAACTCCATATGGTACTATTAGTCCAAGTTCAGTTTTAAATTGTTTTGTCGGATTCAATGTTAGTACCTGACAAGTTCCCCTATCCCCCAGAATCTTACCCATTTCCATCATATATTGTTCCATTGACAGCATCACAATCCCCCCCCCCCTTTATCCGCGGGGTGTATGACTATATCCCTTCTATCCTCCAAAGACTTGAGGCCCATTCTAATTTCCTTCTGCTCGTACACCTTTTTAATAGGCAATCCGTCTAGGTCAGTAGTGACCAATTTCTTGAACATATCAACATATTTATTGTTCACTATATGAGGGTTAAATACAGAATGATTCCTTAACTGAGTATGATCACCTTCTGCTACTGTCCTTTCCACAGGGTTTTGCATTTAATATTTCTTCACATTAAGTTTACTAATACATTTTTAGATTCTTATATAGGTCCCGAATTTGTTTAAATCCTTTTTGGGCGCATACTTGATTCCCCTAACCAAGGTTAGTATTTCATGCCTGGTTAAATCAATGCCACTAAGGTTATATATCCCTTCACCTAGTCCTCCTGCCTTCTTTTTTTTGTTGTAGCCTTCTTCCTCCTCTTTATCCCCTTTTTCTACATGTCTTTCTTCCCCGGTGGCCTCCCCCCTCCGCTTCTCTAAAAAAGAGGCCCCATATTGATTATCATGATTAGGTAAATCGTACAAAGGCTGATAACTATTATACGTAGGAACCTCATAATGATCTGTGGGTGGCCTATCATATTTAGGTCTCTGTGGTTTTGGTGAGTAGTACTCCCCCTCATCTCGAGGGGGTCCTCTGTAGGGAGGTGGTCCCCCCGGTGATCATAATCACCCTGCGGAGGGCCCCTATATTGCGGCGGTCCTCCCCCTTGGGGTGTTCTATTCTGATACCCCTGTGCATAATAACCCCCCTACTGGGGTCCCCTATGAAAAGGGGTATTCCCAGAGTAATTTCCTCTTACTTGATAGTTGCTTCCTTGATAGCCTCTATTCCAATTACCCCAATTTTGTGGGTACCCCTGACATGTTGGCCTACCTGCATTGCCATTATAGCCCCTATTATCATAATAGGGCTTTCTATTGTTGTATGGTGGTCCATAAGGGTTTTCTGGTTCCGTTTCTGAGTAATGTGCTGGGGGTTGATCCCGTTTATCTTGCATGGCAGATTGCCGGGTTGGTTCTGTTGGTTAGGGACTTGGGGTGTTTTGAATCCCACATTTTAATCCCCTGATCTAATCCCTTCTCTAGAGGGGGAATTTGCTTGAGCTACATTACCCCCCATTCCTATATTAGACTGCCATCTAAATACCTGTTTTTGTTGGTCCTGTGTTTGTTACGATTCATAGGGGTCTTCTCTCTATATATATGTAACTGGTGTATATGTGGATGCAGAGCAGTGCATGCACATACACACATTTTTTTGAGGCATTAGGATCTCTATTAATTAATTGTTACATATATATGATTTTATATAAATTTTGTGGATATATATAGATCTATAGTTTTTATTTTAATGTTATTCAATTTTAGGGCATTTATTCACATGTTAATGTCTATTACCTCAGTATGTACCACAATGGGTTTATATTCATGTATTTTAATATGTCTTATTTTTTTTTAAATGTAATTGTTAGAATCATATTGGATCGTTATTTTGTTTTACATCATGTCAGGTCTGGGAGGAGAGCGTATGTTCGCTCTGTAACACTGTTCTGCGTTCGAGCATCTGATATTGATGCAGCTTAATTTTGGCAGATAAATATATTATAATGTTGCTCTACAGCATGATGGAGGATTAGGTAGTTCAATGCTGCTGTGACTCGAGTCATAGCGCGTTCTATTTAGGATTCCAGTATAAACAGTGTATTGGGCTAAGTATATGGACATTAGGATGTCCTTAGACTACAAGAAAATGGCCGACAGTCGAGTATTTAACTGACAGTTGTACCGTCCAATCAGCATCCCCCTGAGGAAGATACAAAATTTCCCTTGTATCGTCACGTGTAGGGGAGGGGAAAGGACATTGTAGGAGGCAGCTGGTCTGCCTCACAGAGAACAGACATACGACCTCAACCAAAACCCAGCATTTTAGGCACATTACAGAGTCATGCACTAAACGCACCTAACCCATGTGAGTACCCTGGACTGGGGCTTTTTGTTGGAACAATAAATTGTGGTAAAATGGTATCACGCTATGGAGTTTCTTTTTACTGTTTGCATATGAGGAAACAGCACCAGTGAGCAGTTTGGAACCATACATCTAACTTAGAAACCCTGAGGTGATCCACACACGTGATTGACTGAACTTAATTGCGAGGTCACATGCTCTGAGGTGAGCGGCCATTACCTGAGGGTGGGGAGTACCTGAGTGTCGACACCGCAGCATGTTGCTTTCATGTTTTTTATGAAGTCACCATTATATATCTAATAAGGACTATATATCAATTATGTTGGACTGACCTTCGTTTGATTAGGACGTCACTGTTATATGCACTATAGCACTTTATGATTCACGTTTGTGGCACCATATAAATATCTTTTAAGAGTTTTGTTTATCTTTTTTTTATTTTTGTCTGTGGAATGTGACACATAACACAGATTATATTATCACAGCAACGAATAACTTTATATACATTTTTTTTGCAATATATTACTTCTTTGCTATTTTTTCACGTTCTATATATTTTTTTTAGTTTCATTATTGCAATGTTGGCACTTTATATTAATTGTTGGGAAGAATATTAGGAGATAGTGCAGCATAGTAATTTTTAATCTCTATTGCAACCTAGTTCTTGTGAAACCTGTGTCTTAGCAGAAAAGATCTAGACAGCAGGTGTGTGACAAATATGGAATTCATTGTCAAACTGTACTCTAATCTGTTCTACAAAAACTTTGGATTTAAATTAAACCTTCCCAATGGCAAGAAAAATCTGTAAAGCCTCCCCAATAATAGAAAGTAGTAACCCTCAGGTGACTGTATGCTTATCTTTCAATGCCTGCTTAATGCCCCAGAATGTGTTAATGTGCAGATAAATATTTTGGAAAGAATAGAGCCAGCCCCCCTTTATCTCACACCCAGTGGTTAACTAAGCCTTCTATTTAAAAGGGACAATCCACCCAAACTTACATTTCAGCTTTTTTTACATGCTGGAGAGTTAAAAGAGAACTCCAGACAAAAGCAACACAATTAAATCAATAGTCCATTAAAACATAAACAGTATCTCACAAAAGTGAGTACACCCCTCATATTTTTGTAAATATTTTATTATATACAACACTGAACACTGAAGAAATGACACTTTGCTACAATGTAAAGTAGTGAGTGTACAGCTTATATAACAGTGTAAATTTGCTGTCCCCTCAAAATAACTCACACAGCCATTAAGGCCTAAACCGCTGGCCACAAAAGTGAGTACACCCCTAAGTGAAAATATCCAAATTGGGCCCAAAGTGTCAATATTTTGTGTGGCTACCATTATTTTCCAGCACTTCCTTAACCCTCTTGGGCATGAAGTTCACCAGAGCTTCACAGGATGCCACTGGAGTCCTCTTCCACTCCTCCATGACAACATCACAGAGCTGGTGGATGTTAGAGACCTAGCGCTCTTCCACCTTCAATTTGAGGATGCCCCACAGATGCTCAATAGGGTTTAGGTTTGGAAACATGCTTGGCCAGTCCAGCACCTTTACCCTCGGCTTCTTTAGCAAGGCAGTGGTTGTCATGGAGGTGTGTTTGGGGTCATTATCATGTTGGAATACTGCCCTGCGGCCCAGTCTCCGAAGGAAGGGGATCATGCTCAGCTTATGTATGTCACAGTACATGTTGGCATTCATGGTTCCATCAATGAACTGTAGCTCCCCAGTGCTGGCAGCACTTATGCAGCCCCAGACCATGACACTCCCACCATCGTGCTTGATTGTAGGCAAGACACACTTGTCTTTGTTCTCCTCACCTGGTTGCCGCCACACACGCTTGACACCATCTGAACCAAATATGTTTATTTTGGTCTCATCAGACCACAGGACACAGTTCCAGTAATCCGTGTCCTTAGTCTGCTTGTCTTTCAGCAAACTGTTTGCGGGCTTTCTTGTGTATCATCTTTAGAAGAGGCTTCCTTCTGGGAAGACAGCCATGCAGACCAATTTGATGCAGTGTGCGGCATATGGTCTAAGCACTGACAGGCTGATCCCCCACCCCTTCAACCTCTGCAGCAATACTGGCAGCACTCATACGTCTATTTCCCAAAGACAACCTCTGGATATGATGCTGAGCACGTGCACTCAATTTCTTTGGTCGACCATGGCGAGGCCTGTTCTGAGTAGAACCTGTCCTCTTAAACTGCTGTATGGTCTTGGCCACAGTGCAGCAGCTCAGTTTCAGGGTCTTGGCAATCTTCTTATAGCCTAGACCCTCTTTATGTAGAGCAACAATTCTTTTTTTCAGATCCTCAGAGAGTTCTTTGCCATGAGGTGCCATGTTGAACCTCCAGTGACCAGTATGAGAGAGTGAGAGCGAGAACACCAAATTTAACACACCTGCTCCCCATTCACACCTGAGACCTTGTAACACTAACGAGTCACATGACACCAGGGAGGGAAAATGGCTAATTGGACCCAATTTGGACATTTTCACTTAGGGATGTACTCACTTTTGTTGCCAGCCGTTTAGACATTAATGGCTGTGTGTTGAGTTATTATGAGGGGACAGAAAATTTACACTGTTATACAAGCTGTACACTCACTAATTTACATTGTAGCAAAGTGTCATTTCTTCAGTGTTCACATGAAAAGATATAATAAAATATTTAGAAAAATGTGAGGGGTGTACTTACTTTTGTGAGATACTGTAACTCTGTTTTTGCTTCAATATTCACCTTAAAGTTCCTCTGCACTCATTTGTTATCTGTCCTACAATTTCTTTCATCTGATGGACAGCATCATTTAACCAGCTTCGTCTACACCCTATATTTTTCTAATTTTTTGTTCCTGCTCCACTATGTGGCAGTATATATGATGCCATATCATATGGCCCATATGATTCAACAGAAAAATATATTTGTAAAAGAGGTTTTACTAAGAGTCTTTTCGACCCTCTGAGTCTTTTCATGTTATGCTAATATTTTGCTTTCTTACATTTCCTTCCATCTTTTGACTGACCAGTCCAGGGTCTAATACAGCACAATATGCTGATAATGATGCTACTTGATCATGTCTTTCAGGCTCCTTTACAATCTTCGTTTTTTCTTTCCCTCTTTTTCCATCACTTAACGGCGGGACTTCTTCTTTCATGCCCCCTCCTTGTTTTGGACATATCTCACCTGGCACACACGGGGGGTGCTCTGCGTTGTCAGCGTGGGGCCCTCCCTATTTACACCACACTGACATGACCAGGTTCTTTTTGGAGTCCCGCCCATTGTCGGCAGGCCTTGAGCACAGGACACCATCATGCCTATTTGGGGCGGCGCTGTGCGCTCTGAGGACAGTTGGTCCTGGTCAGCCACAAATGCGCATGCGCAGCGACTTTTCATTGCCGGGCATGCACAATACATCCGGTATCACTGCACATGCACGGGCACCTGCAGGTCTATATCAGATCCCATCACAGTGTGCAAACAACACAGCTGCGACGGATCTGATCACTGGCACTTTTGAAACTCTCCAGAGGAGGTAAGATTGACACACAGGACACGCATCTTTGTGGTTTCCTGATCTACTCAAATATTAGGCTTAAGGTGATTCCTATCTTTATAATACCACCTCTTTACATCCCAAACAGGCATAACTCCTTGGCAGGGGATTCATTGGAATTCTTCCAGCCATTTTCTTGGGAATGTTAAACCAGGGACATCTTCCTGTGTAGAATCTATGTATACTTTCTATCCAGGTATGTATGTCTTGTGTACATATAATCATGTGTAACCTTATTTGGTGCCCGACTTCAAAGTACATTAGACACTCCTATATTCCATTTTATATTTTCAGATCAGTTCGGACTTTTTCTTTGTGGCCTTCCTCCTCTTTTTTGGACCTTTGCTGACATATCCATACTTTCTGTGGGGTTATCTGAGATTGAGTCTCATCTGTCCAGCCTCTCTGCCATATGGGGCCCAAAGGCTCTTATACCTATGTACAATTTATTGATACCATTGGTACGTGATCTGCATTGCCATTTATTTGCTTTTCATGCCTTACATCAATGTTTGTCTATTGTCTTTATAATGATATATATGTTTCATTGATAGACATTTTGCTCTGTTTGTAAACAACCCTGAAGAAGGGCATCAAGCCGGAAACGTCGAGTTCATCAGAGATGTCATAAATGTCTGTATATGTATCAAAATTATTTTCATCTTTATGCTTTTGTGCATTCCTGTCTGTATGACAAGGTTCTTACGATTTTATTATTTTTTGTAATAAAATACCTTTTATATTAATACTTGGTATTTTTGGTCACTTTTAAGATCCCATTTCCCAAGGGGGCATGTATATATATATATATATATATATATATATATATATATATATATATATATATATATCTATATATATATATAGATATATATATATCTCTATATTAGATAGATAGATAGATAGATAGATAGATAGATAGATAGATAGATAGATAGATAGATAGATAGATAGATAGATAGATAGATAGATAGATAGATAGATAGATAGATAGATAGATAGATAGAGATATCTTGATAAATATGAAATTAACTTTCAATGACTATAATGTATTAATTGAATATTGCTTCCAACACTCTGCATGAGTTCAACAGGATTAGAAATGCTTTGCTGTCCGGTACATCTCTCTGCAGTGTCCAACAATAATCAGCCAGCGTTGATGGATTCTAGTTGTCCTGATACTGTGTTTTTTTCATTGTGGCAATGTCCTTGTGAAAACTTCCACCATGTTCATCACTGACTGTACATAGATTTTTGGGAAAAAGTGAATGCTGAAAATGAATCTTCAGTGACATTTTGCACTTTTATGGTCTTGTATGCTGTAATAAGTTTGTCAACCAGCTGAATGTAGTTTGCTGCTCTGTAATTGCCAAGAAAATTCTCAATCAGAATTGGCATCAGTTATTCTTGGAAACATCAATCTCACACTCCAAAACACATTTTGCTTTGCCTTCCAAGTATGTGGATACCACATGTGTGGGACTTTTCCACAGCCTAGAGGCGTAGAGGGTCCCAAATCCAAGGAGAACCTTTGGGCTTTGAAGGAGCATAAAGCACACATAAATTACCCATCTAATTTCCTGACTACCTATCACATTCTTGGAGGCCTTGAAACATTCACAAAATGACCCCATTTTAGAAAGCAAATACTCCCAGGTATTTTCTAAGAGGCATAGTTAATTTTTTTGAAAAGTTATTTTTTGTCATACGTTTTTGTAAAGTACAGGGTAGAAAATGAAAATGTATTTTTTTACATAACGTTGTCAAGTTAAAAAGATATTTCTGACATACTGCAGCAGCAAACTTATGCCGCGTACACACGGTCGGACTTTTCGTCTACAAAAGTCCAACGGACGCTGACGGACTAAAGCTGGCTGGTAATCCGATCGTGTGTGGGCTGCTTCGGACTTTCAACGTACTTTTTTAGCCTCAAATCCGACGTACTTTAGATTTGAAACATGCTTCAAATCTTTACGTCGTAACTACGACGGACCCCGAAGTCCGCTCGTCTGTATGCTAGTCCTACGGACAAAAAAACGACGCATGCTCATAAGCAAAAACTAAACGGAAGCACTCGGTCTAGTAAAACTAGTGTTTGTATTGTAGGTAGCACATTCATCACGCTGCAAAATCTGTGATCGTTGAATGCAGCGCATTTTATTTCTTCTTTACGAATGCTCTAAAGAACGAAGGTGTTTTGCTGTTCATAATCAGAGTTCTCCCAAACTGATTTCTGAATTCTTTTTCTCTTTGATCTCATGAATGATATAGTATGCTTTTTATAAACAATGTTTCCATACTAATAATACTTTTTCCCTTTTTTTTTTTTTTTTTTTATGTTTGTAAAGTTACCACAAAGAACCCATTATTCTTTTTTATTTTTTTTCTAGTGATTATTTTTTAATTTTTAGATAAAGTTAACCCAAAGCACCGTTTTTGTTTATGTATATATTTTTTTTTCAAGACTTACCACTTGAACATTCTTAACATTAGTAATGTATTTTTGGTGTGTTTTTTTAAAACTCAATGAGATTGTTGTCCCTTGTTAATTTAACATTGTGTGTAAAATCAATGATTTAAAAGAAAACACATAAAAGTCTTTTGCTAAACTCAAAAAAGATCCATTTATTCATGGTCAAAATAAAATAAAGAGGAAGTCAACGCTGGAAAAAGTCGGTGTACAAGAAAATTGGGATCTTGAGGAGTCCATATAAGAGGGAGCACAATCTGGTCCAAGAATCCCAGAGATCAACAGCACCAGCAGATGATCTAGATGTCCCCAGACTGTGGTCCTACAACAGCCTGCGTCTTCTGTCAGACCAGACTGAACCCAGGTCATCACTTTCTTCTCTTCCCTGCAGCCTTTCCTCCACGCTGCCCTGCAGCCTTCCCTGCAGCCTTCCCTGCAGCCTTCCCTGTAGCCTTCCCTGTAGCCTTCTTTTGAGGCTGTGGCTCTGGTGTTTCAGTTGTGGCAGGAGGAGGAGGAGGAGGAGGAGGAGGAGGAGGAGGAGGGGGGGGGGCTGCCTCATGTAGTTGGGTGTTTTTGGTTAGCGTGCCCTGCAGCCCCTTATGGATTGTTTCCCCAAATAGGCGCTCACAAATGAGGCGCTGCTCCCAATCCATCTGAAGAAGCCTGCTGGCTAAGTAGCAGCCATAGGCTTCTTCCGCTTCGGGGGGGCTTGTTAAAAAACGGGTGGCCTGTTGCATGAGGCGCAGGGACGCGTCCTGTGTGACCATCCCCTTCTTGGCCCTTTTTTTGGGAAGGTGGAGGGGAGGCACTTGGGATTGGGTGAGGCTCCTACTGGGCCCAGCCACCTCACTTGGCCCAGCCACCTCACTTGGCCCAGCCACCTCACTTGGCCCAGCCACCTCACTGGGAGCAGCCACCTCCTGCCTGACACTGGGCCCAGCCTCCTCCAGGATGATGGTGAATCCGGCCTCCTCCAGGCTGTCCATGGGCCCGGTCTCCTCCTGCCTGCCACTTTCCCCACATTCCTCCTGGATGGACTCATCCTGTGTATAAAAAAAGGACAATAGTTTTAGTTTCTTTTTTTGGGTTCATCAATGACACACAGTTTGCTTCTCATGACTAGCAAATTCAATGTGAATACATCTCTTTAATAAAAGAGTCTAATCAGACACCCTAATTATTTCAAGCAGGTGCCAAACATATTTAGTCACTACTATCATTTGATATGTATACACAATTTGGAGTGCTAAATTATTTGAGACAATTATAACATCCAGTTAACATCATTAATATTAGTACAGTAAATATTTGTTAAAATAATTTACCTGACTCCAGATGGTCATATCCGGTTCATCCAGGATGGAAGACCCAGCTTGCTCCTCATGAGCCTCTGCTGGGGTGGAGGGAAGGGTGGAGGGAAGGGTGGAGGGAAGGGTTGAAAGTGATGCCCTGGCTTCATTCTGGTCATCAAGAAAACGGAGTTGATTGTAGTACCACAGCCTGGGTACATAAACATCATCTGCTGATGCTCCTGATCTCCTTGATTCCTGGATCTTCCTATGCTCCCTTTTATACATGTTCCTCAAGACCCCAATTTTCTTGTGCACTGTCTCCATTGTTGCTCCCGGGATGGTCTCCTGGACAAAGGACAGAAGTCTCTCCAGCGTTGACTTCCTCACATGCTTGTTATAATACTGAGGGTGTTTCACCTCCCACAAATTCCTCATCTCTCGATACTTTGAAATAAAAGAAGTAAGGAACTCTGGATCCTTCAATAGGGGATTCATTATATCTGGAAAAGAGAAAGTCACAAGACCAAAAAAACTTATTATATGTTTCTGCTAACCCCTCATCATCTTCTCCCTATGTAGGCCTCATCAATCTATCAAGCCATATAGGCCGCTTGCTACAAAGTCATGACCATAAACCCCCCCCAAAAAAATATATATATCTCAAATTACCTTCGTTTTGGAACGTCCTGGTCCACTATCACCTACGCACAGAACGTACGTACGACACGCGCGAAAGGCCCTCCTTTATACACTACGCATGTGTGAAACTCCGCCTGCGTCGCCCGCCCCTGACGTTCGAAATGAACTCATGTTCTCCGCCCCCTAATTTGACGCACAGAACGTACGTACGACACGCGCGAAAGGCCCTCCTTTATACACTACGCATGTGTGAAACTCCGCCTGCGTCGCCCGCCCCTGACGTTCGAAATGAACTCATGTTCTCCGCCCCCTAATTTGACGCACAGAACGTACGTACGACACGCGCGAAAGGCCCTCCTTTATACACTACGCATGTGTGAAACTCCGCCTGCGTCGCCCGCCCCTGACGTTCGAAATGAACTCATGTTCTCCGCCCCCTAATTTGACGCACAGAACGTACGTACGACACGCGCGAAAGGCCCTCCTTTATACACTACGCATGTGTGAAACTCCGCCTGCGTCGCCCGCCCCTGACGTTCGAAATGAACTCATGTTCTCCGCCCCTTTTTTGTTACGGCGCGTAGTGGAGTTAAAGAATGGCGGAGACACCTGAAATGTTGACGACCTCAGGTAGTGGAGACAGCCCGCAGGCTGGAACGTCTGGAACGTCAACCAAATCTGTGAGGCCTAGATTTAAGGCCTCTAATATGAGTTTCAAAGAGATGGTGGAGATGGTGGCCATTCTTCGCAAAGACGACTATGATGGCAATTATGGGCCGTACGCACGGCCAAATTTGCGCAAGGCCAAAATAATGGCGAAGGTCGTGGAGACTTTGCAGGCATCATTTGGGGTCCAGCGCTCCAAAGATCAATTGCGCAAAAGATGGTCTGACCTGAAACTCAGGGAGCCGGATCAATACCGACGTATCCGGAAAGTTCTTAAAAAAAGTAAGTACTTGTCGTGTTTTTCTCTTGTGTTTATTACCTTGTATACTGCTCCATGTGCTTTTCCTTCCTATACGATTTTTGTTCATCGTTTTAAACGATCTTTGAAGAAACCTCGTTACATATCCATATCTATATCTATCTATATATATATATATATATATGTATATATATATATATGTATATATATATATATATGTATATATATATGTATATATATATATATATGTATATATATATATATGTATATATATATATATGTATATATATATATATATGTATATATATATATATGTATATATATATATATGTATATATATATATATATGTATATATATATATATGTATATATATATATATGTATATATATATATATATGTATATATATATATATATGTATATATATATATATGTATATATATATATATATATATATATGTATATATGTATATATATATATATATATATATATGTATACATGTATATATATATATATATATATGTATATATATATATATATATATATATATATATATATATATATATGTATATATATATATATATATGTATATATATATATGTATATATATATATGTATATATATATGTATATATATATGTATATATATATATGTATATATATATGTATATATATATATGTATATATATATATGTATATATATATATATGTATATATATATATGTATATATATATATATATATATGTATATATATATATGTATATATATATATGTATATATATATATATATGTATATATGTATATATGTATATATGTATATATATATATATATATATATATATATATATATATATATATATATATATATATATATATATATATATATATATATATATATATATATATATATATATATATATGTATATATGTATATGTATATATATATATATATATATATATATATATATATATATATATATGTATATATGTATATATGTATATATGTATATATATATATATATATATATATATATATATGTATATATGTATATATATATATATATATATATATATATGTATATATGTATATATATATATATATATATATTATATATATATATGTATATATATATATGTATATATATATATATATATATATATGTATATATATATATATATATATATATATATATATATATATATATATATATATATATATATATATATATATATGTATATATATATATATATATATATATATAAATATATAAATATAAAAATATATATATATAAATATATATATAAATATATATATAAATATAAATATATAAATATAAATATATAAATATATAAATATATATATATATATATATATATATATATATATATATATATATATATATATATATATATATATATATATCTATTTGAAATTCTCTTAATTTTTTGGATTTACATTTAGTTAGATATTTAGAGATTTTGTTACAGATATAGAGAGAGATCAAAAGATTATTAACTATATTTTGAGATATTGATATCTATCTATCCGGTATGTCTTTATAATTTTAAATATTGAACTAAAATAGGAACTCTACACAAACCACTTCACTACAAATGTTGGAAAATTATTATGTCCTAAAATATCTGTGTGCTAATTAGATTACTAATTTTTTGTTTCACATAGGGGAAAAATCACTCAGCCAACCACAAGAACACAGTCCACCCCAAGCAAAACAGGATTGGGCAATCAGCCCAAGTCCCATTGACGATGTGGAGGAAGGAGAGGTGGGCGACATGGGCACCCCACCAGGTGAGTGTCTGACACACCAGCTTACGTTAATCTATGCATGGCTGCCTTTTGTTTAATTGAATTTGTCTACTCTATTTTAGGGGATCTGGTTGTGCTTCATTCAAGCAACAGTGACACCCCCGAGGATGTGGAGGAATTAGGCTACATGGCCACCCCACCAGGTCAGTGTCTGAGACAACAGCTTTATTTCTGGTAAGGTAAACTATGTATGTGTGCATATTTCTAAAGACATTTTTTGGTTTCATTCCACTTTAGGAACAACAAGAAGTGACTATTTCACCTCGGAAAGTGCCCAACGTCTAATTGGTCAAATAATGGCCTGGAATCAAGACATGGATCAAATGCGTAATAGGCTGGATCGTATGCAGCAGGAAATGAAGGACATGATTGATGTTTTGGGTCGAATCTAAATGCCCTTTTTTAAACCCCAAAACATCAATCATGTCCTTCATTTCCTGTTTTGCTGACCCCATTCTGGGCCTTCTCTTTGTTTTTTTGGCATAACATAAATGGCTGTTTAACCTAATGTCAAAAAGGAGGGCTGTCAAAAATCCACAAAAAAATAAAAATTGATTTTATAAAAAACACCAAAAAAAAAAAAAAAAGTGATTTTAAAAAACCCAAAAAAATTAAAAAAATTAATGTTAAAAAAACAAAAAAATTAAAAAATTGATTTTAAAAAACAAAAAAATCGAATAAATAATTAATGTTAAAAAACCAAAAAAAGTAAAAAAAATTGATTTTAAAACACCAAAAAAATTAAAAAAATTAATGTTAAAAAACCAAAAAAAATTAAAAAATTGATTTTAAAAAACAAAAAAATCGAATAAATAATTAATGTTAAAAAACCAAAAAAAGTAAAAAAAATTGATTTTAAAACACCAAAAAAATTAAAAAAATTAATGTTAAAAAACCAAAAAAAATTAAAAAATTGATTTTAAAAAACAAAAAAAACGAATAAATAATTAATGTTAAAAAACCAAAAAAAGTTAAAAAAATTGATTTTAAAACACCAAAAAAATTAAAAAAATTAATGTTAAAAAACCAAAAAAAATTAAAAAATTGATTTTAAAAAACAAAAAATAAAAAATAAAAAACTTGCTTTTAAAAAAAAACAAAACTTGATTTTCCAAAAACAAAGCCTGTTTTTGAAAATCCAAAAGCCCAAAATATTTTTTTGTGGATTAGGTAGAAATATTTAAATATAATTATATTTTGCTACATCATTAAGATACCATTATATTTTTGTCTATGAACATTTTATACTAAATGCAGAACTGAATGCATACCAACCATTAATAAAAACATCTCCTTTTATAGGATTTTAACAAATGTGTGGTTTGTTATTTCAAGGCTCAGTATCAGTTTGGTTATAATTGTCAAAAAGTTGTTTACAGTGGCAATGGAGCTTATTTAGACATTTTTAAAATTCTAATACAGTTGGCACTACAACTGCTCGACCATAACCTAGGAGACAGCCCAAAAGAAAGGCAAGCAATAAATATAATGCCAGATTTCAGCAATATTTTTTTTATTGTCAAAAAATTATATATCCTGGCCCATTGCAATGGCCCCCCTACCCATAAAATAATCAACATATTGCTGTCTAACCTGACGGGAACTTTGGGGGGCCAAGCCAGTACGGACAGTATCCAGGCCTGTAAGGTTGGCTTCTATTTGTCCGGCCTCAGGCCCAACTGTGCCTATATAATTGGCAGAATGCTTATTTAAAAAGTTGTGCAGAATGCAGCATGATAAAATTATAAAATTAAGTTTGTATTCCGCCAAATTAATGGCTGTTTGAAACAGGCGGAACCGGCTGGCCAGAATTCCAAACGCATTCTCAACCACTCTTCTAGCTCTGGCCAGCCGGTAATTAAAAACCCTCCTCTCCGGGGTGAGGGTTCTTTGGGGGAATGGCCTCATGAGGTGCTTGCTCAGAGCGAAGGCTTCATCGGCAATGAAGACAAAGGGGAGTCCTTCCACGTTATCCTCATCAGGTGGCAATCCCAGGCCACCACTCTGGAGACGCTGGCAGAACTCCGTCTGGGCAAATACTCCTCCATCCGACATCCGGCCATTCTTCCCCACGTCCACATATAAAAAATCATAGTGTGCCGACACCACCGCCATTAAAACAATACTGTGGAACCCCTTATAATTAAAATAATATGACCCCGAATGGGGTGGTGGCACAATGTGGACATGTTTCCCATCTATAGCCCCTCCACAATTGGGAAAGTCCCAACGGCTGGCAAAATGGGATGCCACAGTCTGCCATTCCTGTGGCGTTGAAGGAAACTGGGGAATCAAACAAGAAAACCAAAATCAATTAATTTGGAAGCTAACATTGCAAGAAAATTAGACAATTAAAAACATTATTCCCCAGCATCAGTATAACATTCAATAATTTAATTCTTCTGGAATAACTAATATGGAAAAAGGCACACTTATCAGATTGCTCACCCCCTCTGATAGAACATTGATTACATTTTAGGGGGTTGTGAAATCCCAAAAAAAAATTACTTTAACAACACGCAGGAATTTAGGGATAACAAAGGCTACAAGACTGCAGTTGTCGCACTCTGCAGGTGCAGTTGCTAACCAGCTTACAGTAAATGAGGTAATGTCAAAAGGCATTCATGTTGCAAACAGTACACAATCACATGCAAGGGCAATTAATGAAAACACTTTGAGGCTTGCATATGATTTGATGATGGAAATCAGCAGAGCTTCTGCTCATTTACTAAAGCACTGGAACAAATGCACTTGTAGAGTGCACATGCATTTTGCAAAGTGCAACATAGATTTGCTTTAGACAAATCAACACCACAGAACATTCAAGCAAATTTTAACGAGGGTGGGGGTGGGGGGGTTGTGAAATCTAGCTAATTGCTAATTAGCAGCACACTATTTGGAGTGAGTTCAGGTGGGGGGGGGGGGGGTTGTGAAATCTAGCTAATTGCTAATTAGCAGCACACTATTTGGAGTGAGTTCAGGTGGGGGGGGGGGGTTGTGAAATCTAGCTAATTGCTAATTAGCAGCACACTATTTGGAGTGAGTTCAGGTGGGGGGGGGGTTGTGAAATCTAGCTAATTGCTAATTATAAGCACACTAAATACACTCCAACAAAATACATTCAAAATGAGTAGACTAGGTGGATATGTTCCCATCACTTCATGCTGGGAAGGTTATTGAAGGAAACTATACATGCATGACAAAAAATAACAGGAAAAAATCCCAGCATGTGTGAGGATAAAAAGGGGACATTCACACTATATTGCAATGATGGGAAGTAGTGTTTGAAGCAAGAAATACATTACATTATCAAAGATTACATAAAAGAACATGTGATGCTAATAAAATAAAAATAGCTTACCTTAATATAGTCCTTCTGCAGGACCTGTATGATGGCAGAACAGGTCTCTGGGATAATGATCCCCAGAGCCTGGGGGGAGATGCCTGTCGAGAACTTAAGGTCCTGCAGGCTTCTCCCTGTGGCCAAATACCGCAAGGTAGCGACCAGCCTCTGCTCCGGAGTGATGGCTTGCCTCATGCAGGTATCCTGCCTGCTGATATAGGGGGTCAGCAAAGCCACCAAACGATCAAAAACGGGGTCCGTCATCCGGAGAAAGTTCCTGAAATCCTCAGGATTATTCTCACGGATCTCACGGAGCAAAGGCATGTGACAGAACTGGTCACGCTGAAGCAACCAATTCTTGGTCCATGAACTCCTCCTCGCCCTGTTCATGGACTGGTCTTGGGCTGAAGAATAAACTACAGCACCAAGCACATACAATGCACGAGCTCTACGACGAGTACGTACAGGTAACATGGCTTCAAAACGGTCGGCTGGTCAGAACGCACTAAACAGAACGCACTGAAGAACAGCAAGGCCTGTGAAGAACGACCTGAAAATCAGGAACGAGCGGCCAATAAAACAAAGATTTCTCAATGCCAACTGACCAAACGCACTGAAAAGCAGATACAAACCTCACAAGCACAGACTGAACAACAGTTAAAACGAACTGAAAAATACGAGTCTCACAAGCGCGAATCGTCTCTCACCAAACTTCTACTAACACGAGATAAACACGAGATTAGCAGAAGGAGCCCAAAGGGTGTCGTACGGGCTATTGAACTTCCGTTTTATAGTCTCGTCGGACTTGGTGTACATCACAGCGTACTAAACTGGCGTACTTTTGTGTGGTCGTGTGTGGGCAAGTCCGTTCGTAAGAAAGTCTGCCCCAAGTCCGCCGAAGGTACGCCGGAAGTATGTCGGACAGACTGTCCGACTTTTGTAGCTGCAAAGTCCGACCGTGTGTACGCGGCATTAGAATTATACCCCAAAATAATTGTTGCTAATCCTCCTGAGTATGGTGATACCACATATGTAAGACTTTGTCACTGCCTAGCCACACAGAGGGGCCCAAAATCCAAGGAGCACCTTACACATACATTTCCTGACTACCTATCACATTTTAAGAGGCCCTAGAGTAGTAGAACAGTGGAAATATCCACATTTTGGAAAGCAATCTCCTAAAGGTATTTTCTAAAAGACATGGTGAGTCTTTTAAAGACTTGATTTTTTTGCTACAAGTTTTTGGAAAAAAAGCAGAAAGGAAATATTTTTTTTTTAATGAAAAATTGCCAATTTAATAAGATATTTCTCACATACAACATTGGCATATTTAGAATTACAACCCAAAACATATTCTGCTGCACCTTCTTAGTACGGCGATACCACATGTATGAGAGTTTTTCATTGCCTGGACTGGTTATGTACCAGACATTATATCCTGTGTATCAAAAGTAGTGGACAGAGAATATAGCTTAATGTAGTGTCACCTATAGCAGTCCCAGCTCCTATAAGCCAAGCAAGCCTAGGCTACTGGTATGTGGCTGCCCCCAGGAATGCCACGTTCATTGGCCTGGAAGTACAGGAGGCTTAAGAAAGGAAGAACACAGGAGTTCATGTGGTTCCAGGAGTGAAGTTGTCCACAGGAGATGGCTGGGGCTGGTGTCTTGCAGGAACATAGTCAATTAGACATGTAGATCGGTCAGTTTAGGCGCAGGCAGAGACATGATCAGCATACAGGCAAAGGATCGGTCCAGGCAACAGGCAGAAATGTGGTTAATAAACAGGCAAATTAGGAGCACTGATTCTAGTTAAAAGAAGGCTAATACCGCGCTTGGCCCAAAAAGTGAAATGAAATGAAAATAAGAAAATTCGTAATTGTATTTTCATTATTTTCTTATTTTCATTCAGTCAATATTCACTTTTTTTGGGCTGTCATTTATTATCTTGGATTTATCACATATACCACTGATACTCATTTTTATTTTTATTTCTTTTATTTTCTTTTTCTTATTTTTATCTCTATTTTTCACTTATTTGTCTCACATTGGTTCATCACTATTATGTGCATCAATTTTTAGCGCAGCTATTGTTTTTTCCACTGATTCTAGTTACACTGGTCTGGTGACACGGTGGCTGATGTGGTGGTGATCGAAGAACTGTAACTGGCTGCACTACTAGGGCTCATTCAAACGTGACATTCGGCAGTAAAATATTGCAGTTGAGCTATGGTTTTACCACCCCTCAACCACTACAACCTTTAGGTGCAGAGGCAGTGGCTGTGGAAGAAATTATACCTCCTGTACGCCCACTAATTGTGACCCATTCAAGTGAATGGGGTTGCATCTGTGAGGTCCAAGGGGCTAAAGCAGGTGGTGAGGAGCCCCGAACCGACCACAATGCATTGCGGCACTGAACAGTGCATTGCAAGCAGGGAAAGCTTCAGCCAATCAGGGCACAGAACACTGTCAGAGTCATGATTGGACACTGTCATCATGAATTTATCCAATCATGGCTCATTCCCGCCCCACAATATAAAAGTATTCTTTCAATGGCAGCCATTTTCTGTGTGATTTCGGCATGGAGAGAGATAGAACAGAGCTCTCTTCAGTGCTATCAGTTAGTTAGTGGGCTATACTTTGCTATTTTGCTTCAATTGTCAGTGTAGAGTAGTACCTGTTCGACGGGTGCAAATCATTGCAATTTTTTACAGCAAGGCCAATTCTTGCTTTCATCAAGAGTACCTCTATAGGGTTATGGTGGGAAGGCGCCACCGACGGCCAAAGACCAATTTTTACACACCCGTTACTTCTATCCAAAGTCAAAGTGACCAAAAAATCTCTAATCTTGTTCCCAGTGCACTACATTGTGGCTTTATAAATGCAATTATTGCTGCAGCAGATTCTAGATGGTACAGATCTGCCACTTTACAGTTAGACTAAGGGGACCCCCCGGCACTATATTGCAAGGATTTTTTCCTTTTTATGCTTTCACTTCAAAAATCACTGTTCATTTAAAAATGACATTTTTCATAAACTTTTTTTATTGATACCTGTCCTCCAGGGCAGGACCCGGTCCCCTATAACCATTGTATGCCCAATTATTTGCATATAAGCCATCAAAATGGACACTTTCGATTTTTGCCATTCAGGTCCCTTTGACTTTAATGGGGTTCGTTATTCAGGTCTGAACTTTTGCGGTGTTCGAAAGTCCTGGTGCGAACCGAACAGGGGTTTGTTCGGCCCATCTCTAATCTGAACATAGATGGCTCTGAGAGCATCATACATGTGAACAAGTCCTTATGATGACACAATGACTACTGTGGCAGTGATCAGGGACACTGTAACTGGTGTGGCAGTGATCAGGGACACTGTAACTGCTGTGGTGGTGATCAGAGACACTGTAACTGGTGTGGTGGTGATAAGGGACACTGTGTGGCGGTGATCAGGGATACTGTAACTGCTGTGGTGGTGATCAGGGACACTGTAACTGGTGTGGTGGTGATAAGGTCCACTGTAACTTGTGTGGCGGTGATCAGGGAGACTGTAACTGGTGTGGCAGTGATTAGGGACACTAACTGCTGTGGTGGTGATCAGGGACACTGTAACTAGTGTGGTGGTGATCAGGGACACTGTAACTGGTGTGGCGGTGATCACGGAGACTGTAACTGGTGTGGCAGTGATCAGAGACACTAACTGCTGTGGTGGTGATCAGAGACACTGTAACTGGTGTGGTGGTCATTAGGGACACTGTAACTGGTGTAGCAGTGATCAGGGAGACTGTAACTGGTGTGGCAGTGATCAGGGACACTAACTGGTGTGGTGGTGATCAGGGACACTGTAACTGGTGTGGTGGTGATTAGGAACACTGTAATGCCCCGTACACACGGTCGGACATTGATCGGACATTCCGACAACAAAATCCTAGGATTTTTTCTGACGGATGTTGGCTCAAACTTGTTTTGCGTACACACGGTCGCACAAAGTTGTCGAATTTCCGATCGCCAAGAACGCGGTGATGTCAACCACGTACGACAAGACTAGAAAAGGCCATTTCAGAACCAAGCGCGGCACCCTTTGGGCTCCTTTGGCTAATCTCGTGTTAGTAAAAGTTTGGTAAAAGACGATTCACGCTTTTTCAGACTTGTGGCTTTCAGATCATTTTCTGCGGTTCAGTTTGTGCTTGTGGATTTGTATCTGCTCTTTAGTGCGTGCAAGCAAGCTACGCCTGACTTGGATTAGTCATTGTGTTCTTGTTCGTTCGTTGCTGGTTTTCAGGTCGCTCTTCACAGGCCTTGCTGTTTTTCAGTGCGTTCTGTTACTCCGTTCTGAGAAGCCGACCGTTTTCTAGCCATGTTGCGTATACGTACTCCTCGTAAAGTTCGTGCTGTGCAGGGGCTTGGTGTTGGGGTCCTGACCTTGACACAAGTCCAGTCCATGAACAGGGTGGGGAGGAGTTCATGGACCAAGAATTGGTTGCTTCAGCATGACCAGTTCTGTCATATGCCTTTGCTCCGTGAGATCTGTGAGAATAATCCTGATGATTTCAGGAACTTTCTCAGGATGGCGGACCCCGTATTTCACCGTTTGTTGGCTTCGCTGACCCCCTATATCAGCAGGCAGGATACCTGCATGAGGCAAGCCATCACTCCGGAGCAGAGGCTCGTCGCTACCCTGTGGTACTTGGCGACAGGGAGAAGCCTGCAGGACTTGAAGTTCTCGACAGGCATCTCCCCCCAGGCTCTGGGTATCATTATCCCAGAGACCTGTTCTGCCATCATCCAGGTCCTGCAGAAGGAGTATATGAAGGTAAGATTTTTATCCTTTAATATCACATTTTATTGTATTGAATGTTTGCTAATATATTGTATTTCTTTCCTCATTCCCTAATTACCATGATTGTAATATGCTGTGAATGTCCCCTTTGTCCACATGCATGCTGGAATTTTATGTTTTTATGTCCTCTTTGCACTTGTAGTGCAAAGAGGATTTGCCCTTAGGAAATAACCCCCATTGTCACAGAAAACAGCAATTACATCACCACAAAAGTGTTGTAGCGTTCAGACAATAATCAACACATTCTTGATTAACAATCTTTTTAATACCTGCCCAATCACATGTGCATTTAGAAAAGGTTTTTAAAACAAACCAACATGTTTGCTGTATAACAATTTTTGGGGTGGCATTATCACAAATAGAAATGTCCATTTAAGATAAAACAGGCATGTGTAAAACCAACAAGAAAGACACAAATCTTTGAACTTACAAAGTTCACATTTGGTAGAACTTGAAGGCAATATCAGACATGAGTATTTAGGAACTGTGTTTGATATTGCGTTCAGATGGGGTGAAGTCACCCCAGGAAAAGCCAAATTTGGAAGATGCACACAAATTTCCGAATGTCAACATGTGCGACCTGCCATTACGGGGGGATCAAGGGACGTGTTTTGGGGGAGAAACCCCTTCCTCTCAGCTACTTTATTATTGAGGAAGGGGTTTCACCCCCAAAACGCGTCCATTGATCTCCCGTGATGGCAGATAGCACATGTTGACACACTGTGTGCCATGATCTTGGTCTTTCTGACATTGGGGTTGGGGTAAGGTCCATACTTTCCATCATAGTCGGCCTTCTTCAGGATGTCCACCATCTACAACATCTCCCCAAAGGACATATTTGAGGCCTTAAATCGTCTCCTTCTGGATTGGGACGTCTCCGGATCCAGGCTTTCCTCCTCCTCGTTGCTGTAATTAGTGCTCTTCCCCCACTGCGCAGAATGAAAAGGGGCGGGGAATAGACTAGAAAGAACGTCAGGGGCGGGCGGAGTTACACGCATGTGCAGTGTGTATAAAGCATAACACGCATGCGTATTAAGTATTACGTACGATCTGTGAGCGGAGGAAGGAGCATCGGAGACGCCGATCGTGATAATGAAGATAAGATCTAAACTTGGGCCTATACTGCTTCGAACTTGAAGCCTATATTGTAACAAGATTAGGAGAGTTTGGCCTGACCTTAGGGTTTGTCTTGTGTTGTGTCTTGCAGAAAAAATGGATGGCTTCAACGACCACAATTTCCTCCCCCTGTTCATAGAAAAGTACAGGGAGCTGCCCTGTCTGTAGCAGGTGAGACATCCCCATTACAATAATAAACAAAAGAGGCAGGCAGCGCTGGAGAAACTGCTGGAATTGGTGAAGCCGGTGGTCCCCACAGCAACCATCCCCTATTTAAAAACCAAAATTGGTGGCCTGAGGAGCACTTATCTTAGGGAGCGCAAGAAGGTCACAGATTCCCAGAGATCCGGAGCTGCAGCAGATGACGTTTATGTCCCCAGGCTGTGGTACTATGAGAGACTGCGATTTCTGTCAGACCACACTGAAGTCAGGGAATCCCTCTCCACTCTTCCTTCCACTCTTCCTTCCACCCCAGCTGAAGTTTCCGATGTCCAACCTGGGCCTTCCAGCCAGGAAGAAGTGGAGGAGCCCAGCTGGAGTCAGGTATAGCATTCCTCTACAGATTTCTGGTCAATAAAGAAATGATGTTTACTAGATGTTATTATTGATCACTAATTGCTGATTACAAAAAGTGTTTTACATATGAATAGACAGTAGTGGACACCCAAAATTGGGACAAGAATGAAAAATGCTGGGCTCAGAAGGATAGTCTGTTATATTTGTTAACATTCAATTTGCAACAGTCAGGAGGTGAAAATTGTGTGTGATTGATGAATAAAAAACTAAAACTATGTCTCTTTTTCATACACAGGAAGACCTCAGCCAGGAGGAGGCTGTGGAATGTGGCAGCCAGGAGGAGGCAGGGCTAAGTTGCAGCCAGGAGGAGGCGGGGCTAAGTGTCAGCCAGGAGAAGCCTGGGACAAGTCGAATCCTGACCGAATCACAGGTTTCTCCCCTCCGCCTTCCATACAAAAGAGAGAGGAAGGCCACTCACATGCAGGATTCTGCACTCAGGCTAATTCAGGAGGCTTCAGCGTCCCACCGAGCCTTACCCACTCCTGAAGAGGCCTTTGCCTGCATGGCTGCCACAAAACTGCAGGGCATACAGGAGGGTCAACGCAAAATATGTGAGGACCTTCTGTATAAAGTCCTAAGTAAGGGGGTGAGGGGGGAACTAACACCCAATACCCACCTGAGTGAGTTGGCCCCTCACCCTCCTGCTGCCACAACTCCACCACCAGATCCACAGCGTGGAAGGAAGCGTGGAAGGAAGACCAGAGAGTGATGGCCCTGGGTTCAGTCTGGTCTGGCAAAAGATGCAGTCTCTTGTATGACCACAGCCTGGGGACACAGATGTCATTTGCTGCTTTCCGGATTTCTGGGTCTTCTGGACCAGACTGCACTCCCTTTTAGATAAGGACTCCTCAGGCAACTAATTTTGCTTGAAAAAAGTTGATGTGTTCCCTGGGGGTTCAAGGCTTCACCCATTTCTGCTGTTTCTCCAGTGTCGCCTCCCTCTTTGTTTAGTTGTGAGCCCTTAATAAATGATTTTTTTTTTCTATTATACTCTCCTATGTGTGTTTTCATTCAAAAAGGACAGTTTGTTGGTGACGATTCAGGTACATTTCTAAAGTACAATGTGAATTTCACAAGAGACAACAACACCAAACAATCTCCTACAGATTAAATATAACAACATATCAATGGTGTTGTGGTAACTTGACACACAAAACACACACAAAAATATTCTGGAGTAAAACTAAAAATACAAGAAAACAAAGATCAGCCTTGAAAAAAATACAAACCAAAAAAAAAATTTGGCCTTAAAACAAAAAAAAACAACAAAATACAACACCAAAAAAATGTTGTCAGATGTGACAAATCAAAATATATTAAGGGGGATCCCGATAAATAGTAAAGAAATAAGTTTGTGAGAAGTCTGTGTGAATATGAGCAGCAAAACTACTTCATTCTTCTCACATTATAAAGAAGAAGAGAGTGCGCTGTAATAAACCATTTTTTAACATTGCAGCGTGACGAAAGTGCTGTATCCATTGCGAATGCTAAGGGGCATTACTGGTGTGGCGGTAATCAGGGACACTGTAACTGGTGTGGCAGTGAGTAGGGACAATATGACTGGTGTGGCGGTGAACAAACACACTTTAATTGGTGTGGTGGTAATCAGGGACACTGTAATTGCTGTTGCAATGATCAGAGATACTTTAAAAGTTGTGGCGGTGATTAGGGACACTGTGAGTGAGTGGCAATGATCAGGGATACAGACTGGTGACAGTATGTAAAAAAAATTATAATGCGCTTTGCATTATACATTTTATGCATGGACAGGTGTAGAAGAGGCACAGATAAACGACAGGACCACTTTCCTGTATGAGAGCCACAGCTTCCATATCTATAGCACCAGAAGTACATCACTGGCTGTACTATCCAACGTATACAAATGAATAGATTGTACAAAAGGACCGGGTAAATTATTTTGTTTGTTTTTAATTTAAGAGTGAGTGGGTGTGAGGCCCCTTTCATATTTGTGCAATCTGAAAGTCGCGTGACTTTAACGTCGCCTGTGAAATGGACCTCAATTCCCATCAAAGTCAGACCAAAGTAGTGCAGGGACTACATTGAAGTTGCTGTGACTTAAAGTCACAAAGATATGAATGGTACCGATTGGAAATGATATGGTACAACTTTTCATGCGACTTTGCAGTCCCAAGTCGCAGGACAAGTCACACAAGTGTGAGAGGGGCCCGAGTGATATTGCAGCAGAAGACTTATTTACTTACTTTGGCCCCAGAGTGTCAGCTTTGAGCTTTCATTTTCCATAGACGTTGGTGTTTTGGTGTTTTACTTATTTTATATTTCAGCCTCTATATGCAAAGTGCCTACAATTAATGAAAAAGGCAAAGATTAAAGTTAAGTCAAAAAGACAGATGGGGAAGGGTTAACATACATCACAGCATTGCATATTAACAAAGAACTCCGCGGAAGTGTGGCAGCACTCTATCTTGCTAATAGGGAACGGGATCAACAGTCATTTGGAATCTGTCACTTGATTTATCAGTGATTAAATCCAAATACCCTGTAGCCCCTGACTTCATATTTATTCAGTTTACAGAGCAGCAATTTCACCTCCATGCTAAAATAACCTGCTCCTCTCTGCCCCCCCTTTCCTAAGGCAATCGCTTTGCAGAATCAAAGACTACACAGCTTTGGGAATCCAACCTGGAAGAGGCATGCACACATCCCTGAAGTGGAAAATCATGCCTGAATCCAATTTAACTGAAATCTTTGACCGTGACCTAGTGAAGCCTTTAATTCTGACCTATATTCATTTCCTCATTAATGCTGCTTAAAAGGAATATAGAGTCTTTTTAAAGTTTTCATACATGTGCACGGAATTATTTCAACACAAATATAAGCCATGCATGTAAATGTTTTATGAATAGTTTTCACCTATAAAAATAAGTCATGGAACCAACCATATGGGCTTGTTACATATAGGGGATGTGCACCCTACTTAATAATTAGGGACAGTGGTTGTGTTTAAAGGGTAAGTGCTCTTTTAGGCAAAGTGTACTTGCCCACCTTTCCTAGCCACCTCTGATTTAAATTGTCTAGCTACATACTTACTTGAATAATACAGCAGTGGCCTGCCATAATATTTAAATTATAAAGTCATAATCCTCACCTAATTCCTCACCACTGGCCATGCCCATGCAGTAAGCCATTAAAAACTTCTATTGGCAACAGTGTTGCCAACCTACCAGATTGAAATTTACTGGCATACCCAAGTTTTTACTGACATTTTACAACATTTACAAAATTACAGTTTTAAATGTAAATTTCAGTATTTGGGCTACAATCAATGTAGCAATGTGATTTAAGGTAGATATTAAGGCATAACAAATATTTCTGTAATTTTCAATATAAAAATAGTCCAACGGTTTTTGTTACTTATGTCCAACTGGAGAGATTTTCCCTTAATTTCTGTTCCATAACCACCACAGAAAGTGGAAAGTAGTCACTAAGATCACCAGGATTTATGTCCCCAATTCTAAAGACCTCCTGTCTCCATCATCTCCTGTTTCCATCCCTCCACCACCTCCTGTCTCCATCACACCATCCCTCCTATCTCCATTCCTCCATCACCTTCTGTCTCCATCACACCATCCCTCCATCACCTCCTGCCATCATCCCTCCATCACATCCTGCCTCCATCCCTCCATCACCTCCTCCCTCCATCACCTCCTGCCTCTATCCCTCCATCAACTCCTCCCTCCATCACCTTCTGCCTCCATCCCTCCATCACCTCCTCCCTCCATCACCTCCTGCCTCCATCACCTCCTGCCTCCATCCCCCCATCACCTCCTCCCTCCATCACCTCCTGCCTCCATCCCTCCATCACCTCCTCCCTCCATCACCTCCTCCCTCCATCACCTCCTGCCTCCATCCCCCATCACCTCCTCCCTCCATTAGCTCCTGCCTCCATCCCTCAATCACCATCACCTCATGTTACCATCATGTCCTTCCTCCATCACCTCCTGCCACCATCACCTCCTGCCACCATCACCTCCTGTCTCCATCACCTCCTGTCCTCATCAGCTCCTGCCACTATCAGCTTCTGTCACCATCAGCTCCTGCCACCATCAGCTCCTGCCACAATCACCTCCTGTCACCATCACCTCCTGCCACCATCACCTCCTGCCACCATCACCTCCTGCCACCATCACCTCCTGTCATCATCACCTCCTGCCACTATCAGCTTCTGTCATCATCAGCTCTTGCCACCATCACCCCCTGTCACCATCACCCCCTGTCACCATCACCCCCCGTCACCATCACCTCCTGCCTCCATCACCTCTTGTCACCATCACCTCCTGTCACCATCACCTCCTGCCTTCATCACCTCCTGTCACCATCCCATCCTGTCTCCATCACCTCCTGTCACCATCACCTTCTGCCACCATCACCTCATGCCACCATCACCCCATGCCACCATCACCTCCTGGCTCCATCACCTCCTGCCTCCATCACCTCCTGTCACCATCACCTCCTGTCACCATCCCCTCCTGCCTCCATCACCTCCTGTCACCATCACCTCCTGCCTTCATCACTTCCTGCCTCCATCACCTCCTGTCACCATCACCTCCTGTCACCACCCCCCCCCCCTGCCTCCATCACCTCCTGTCACTATCACCTCCTGCCTCCATCACTTCCTGCCTCCATCACCTCCTGCCACCATCACCTCCTGTCACTATCACCTCCTGTCACCATCACCTCCTGCAACCATTACCTCCTGCCACCATCACCTCCTGCCACCATCAGCTCATGTCACCATCTCCTCCTGCCACCATCAGCTCCCTGGTCTATTTCTCCATCAATCCACCACACCATCCTTCTGTCCTTTGTAGCTCCATCATTCCTTCATCCATTCCATCAAAAACTCCATCCCTCCATCACCTCCTCTATTTATTACCTTAAAGTAAGGAAGTCTGAGAATGCAGGCTTGCCCTGGGCTGGTCAGTTTGTGCTGTGAATGCCTGGGCAGCTGCTGGGCTGGGCTGTAACTCTGTCCCTGTGGAATTTGGATTGTCTGGACAAACCACCGGCACAGCCAGGTTTTTAATGGCATTTTTCAAAAGCTACAAAATTACAGTTTTAAGTGCAAATTTGAGTATTTGGGCTATGCAAATAGCAAAGTGATTTAACCACTTCAGCCCCGGAAGGATTTACCCCCTTCCTGACCAGAGCACTTTTTACAATTTGGCACTGCGTCGCTTTAACTGCTATTTGCGCGGTGATGCAATGCTGTACCCAAACTAAATTTGCGTCCTTTTCTTCCCACAAATAGAGCTTTCTTTTGATGGTATTTGATCACCTCTGCGGTTTTTATTTTTTGCGCTATAAATGGAAAAAGACCAAAAATTTTGAAAAAAATTATATTTTCTACTTTTTGTTATAAAAAAAATCCAATAATCTCAATTTTAGTCATACATTTAGGCCAAAATGTATTCGGCCACATGTCTTTGGTAAATAAAATGTCAATAAGCGTATATTTATTGGTTTGCGCAAAAGTTATAGCGTCTACAAACTAGGGTACATTTTCTGGAATTTACACAGCTTTTAGTTTATGACTGCCTATGTCATTTCTTGAGGTGTTAAAATGGCAGGGCGATACTAAACCCCCTACAAATGACCCCATTTTGGAAAGTAGACACCCCAAGGAAACTGCTGAGAGGCATGTTGAGCCCATTGAATATTTTTTTTGTCCCAAGTGATTGAATAATGACAAAAAACAAAAATTACAAAAAGTTGTCACTAAATGATATATTGCTCACACAGGCCATGAGCATATGTGGAATTGCACCCCAAAATACATTCAGCTGCTTCTCCTGAATACGGGGATACCACATGTGTGGGACTTTTTGGGAGCCTAGCCGCGTACGGGGCCCCAAAAACCAATCACCGCCTTCAGGATTTCTAAGGGCGTAAATTTTTGATTTTACTCCTCACTACCTATCACAGTTTTGAAGGCCATAAAATGCCCAGATGGCACAACCCCCGCCCTCCCAAATGACCCCATTTTGGAAAGTAGACACCCCAAGCTATTTGCTGAGAGGCATGTTGAGTCCATGGAATATTTTATATTTTGACACAAGTTGCAGGAAAGTGACAATTTTGTTTTTTGTTTTTTTTTTGCACAAAGTTGTCACTAAATGATATATTGCTCACACAGGCCATGGGCATATGTGGAATTGCACCCCAAAATACATTTAGCTGCTTCTCCTGAGTATGGGAATACCACATGTGTGGGACTTTTTGGGAGCCTAGCCGCGTACGGGGCCCCGAAAACCAATCACCGCCTTCAGGATTTCTAAGGGTGTACATTTTTTATTTCAATCTTCACTGCCTATCACAGTTTCCGGGGCCATGGAATGCCCAGATGGCACAACCCCCCCTACCCCAAATGACCCCATTTTGGAAAGTAGACACCCCAAGATATTTGCTGAGAGGCATGGTGAGTATTTTGCAGCTCTCATTTGTTTTTGAAAATGAAAAAGGCAAGAAAAAAAAATTTTCTTTTCTTTTTTCAAAACTTTGTGACAAAAAGTGAGGTCTGCAAAATACTCACTATACCTCTCAGCAAATAGCTTGGGGTATCTACTTTCCAAAATGGGGTCATTTGGGGGGGTTGTGCCACCTGGGCATTCCATGGCCTCCGAAACTGTGATAGGCAGTGAAGAGTGAAATCAAAAATTTACGCCCTTAGAAAGCCTGAAGGCTGTGCTTGGTTTTCGGGGTCCCGTACGAGGCTAGGCTCCCAAAAAGTCTCACACATGTGGTATCCCCGTAGAAGAAGGAGAAGCAACAGAATGTATTTTGAGGTGTAATTTCACATATTCCCATGGCATGTTTGAGTAATATATCATTTAGTGACAACTTTGTGCAAAAAACAAAACAAAAATGTGTCTCTTTCCCGCAACTTGTGTCACAATATAAAAAAATATTCCATCGACTCGACATGCCTCTCAGCAAATAGCTTGGGGTGTCTACTTTCCAAAATGGGGTCATTTGGGGGGGTTTTGAACTGTCCTGGCATTTTATGCACAACATTTAGAATCTTATGTCACACATCACCCACTCTTCTAACCACTTGAAGACAAAGCCCTTTCTGACACTTTTTGTTTACATGAAAAAAATATTTTTTTTTGCAAGAAAATTATTTTGAACCCCCAAACATTATATATATTTTTTTAAAGCAAATGCCCTACAGATTAAAATAGTGGGTGTTTCATTTTTTTTTTCACACAGTATTTGCGCAGCGATTTTTCAAACGCATTTTTTGGGGAAAAAACACACTTTTTTAAATTTTAATGCACTAAAACACACTATATTGCACAAATGTTTGATGAAATAAAAAAGATGATCTTAGGCTGAGTACATGAATACCAAACATGACATGCTTTAAAATTGCACACAAACGTGCAGTGGCAACAAAATAAATACATTTTTAAAAGCCTTTAAAAGCCTTTACAGGTTACCACTTTAGATTTACAGAGGAGGTCTACTGCTAAAATTACTGCCCTCGATCTGACCTTCGCGGTGATACCCCACATGCATGGTGCAATTGCTGTTTACATTTAATGCCAGACCGATGCTTGCGTTCGCCTTAGCGCGAGAGCAGTGGGGGACAGGGGTGCTTTTTTTTTTTTTTCATCCTATTTTTAAACTGTTCCTTTCATTTTTTTTTTCATAGGTAGTGGCAGGTACTCTTTTTTTGAAAAAATTGGGGTCTATTAGACCCTAGATCTCTCCTCTGCCCTCAAAGCATCTGACCACACCAAGATCGGTGTGATAAAATGCTTTCCCAATTTTCCAAATGGCGCTGTTTACATCCGGCGAAATCTAAGTCATAAAATGCTCGTAGCTTCCGGTTTCTTAGGCCATAGAGATGTTTGGAGCCACTCTGGTCTGTGATCAGCACTATGGTCAGCTGGCTGAATCACCAGCTGAATTCTCAGGTTCCCTGTTGAGACAAGAGAGCCAGAGAAAAACACGGAAGATGGTGGGGCATTCCCTCCCACTGCTTGTAAAAGAAGTCTAGAGGCTAATTAGCCGCTAGGATTGCTTTTACATGAAAGCCGACCGCTGGCTGAAAAGAATGATACCAAGATGATACCTAAACCTGCAGGCATCATTCTGGTATTACCACTCAAAGTCGTGAATGGCGTACCTGAAGACAAAAAAATGGTTAACAATAAAGCACAGTAAACGGTAAAGTATAAAAAATTGCATAATAACAATAACAATAAAACATTGCAGAATAGAATACAGTAAAAAAGAGCAGAACAATAGAGAGAGAATAGAGAGAGAGAGAACAATAAAACAACAACTATTTTTTTTTTATTTTATATAAATTTTTGTGTTTTTTTTTTTTTTTACACTTTTTTTTGTAACTGTAACTTTTATAACTGTAACCGGTTCCAGGTTCGGGTCTCTCAAAATGCGATGGCATCTTCGGAGACCCTGTGAAAGTGTGCCTAGTCTGTGCAATGGTGTACCCTACGCTAATACTCAACTAGTGAATGGTAGCGTTCAAAACATTCACCAATGCAAAGACCAGGATTGTCAGGACAGGAGGGACAATAATAGCGGGTGTCACTGTTGCTGCAGACACGACATCTTTTTTGGAGGGGTTCGTTGGGTAGGGGTACTCAGGAGGACATAAAGAAAATGCCTCTCATGCAGCCGACTGCATTTGGTTGGGGATGTGAATGGGGGAAGTATGGGTGCTGCAGAAGCGGTGGGTTCCCAATTAGGATTGGCGAATGCAGCAGGAAGGGCACTATGGGCATGACGGGCCTGTTTGTCTTCTTCTTGGTGGCAGCGGGACACTACTTGTGCTTGCCCCCTCACCAGCTTGAACTGCACTTATGGGACTCGCCACGTCACCAAGTGTTACTGCAGTGCTGGTTTGACTATGACCGGGGTGTACTAGGACGCTTGCCAGTTCACCAAAACGCTACCAAAAAAACTGTCAGCGGTCGCAGGGATCAGGCCTGACTCTGCGAACGCTGCAGTTATGCGTTTAGTGTTTTGTAAGTGTCAGTGATCGATCGATACTGCACTTGGGTGGGCTGGGCTGGGCCGGGCGGAGGGGCAAAACGCAGGTGCTAGCAGGTATCTGGGCTGATCCCGCTAACACTGTGTTTTTGGGAACCCTAAACTGCTGGGGACGCTAGTATAGATCTGATCGGATCAGATATTGATGCGATCAGATACTATACCACTAAGGGAGGTGTACGGTGTGTGCGTGGGTGTTAGCGGTACTGGCGCTAATCTGACGCTGCCTGGGGCTGGTGCTTGCCAGTTCACCAAAACACTACCAAAAAAACTGTTAGCGATCGCAGGGATCAGGCCTGACTCTGCGAACGCTGCAGTTATGCGTTTATTGTTTTGTAAGTGACAGTGATCAATCGATACTGCACTTGGGTGGGCTGGGCCGGGCGGAGGTGCAAAACGCAGGTGCTAGCAGGTATCTGGGCTGATCCCGCTAACACTGCGTTTTTGGGAACCCTTAACTTCTGGGGATGCTAGTAAAGATCTGATCGGATCAGATATTGATCCGTTCAGATACTATACCACTAAGGGAGGTGTATGGTGCGTGCGTGGGTGTTAGCGCTACTGGCGCTAACCTGACGCTGCCTGGGGTGACGCATATCACCGTCGGGCGATCAGGGGGCTAAACCTTTATTCGGTAATAAACAGCGGGTGCCCTGACACTATAAAAAATAAACGAACTAACCAGCGTCACCCGTAACATTTATACGGTGATCACTGGTGAAAGGGTTAACTAGGGGGCAATCAAGGGGTTAAAACCTTTATTTGGTAGTATATGGGGGTCCCTGATGCTATAAAACGCTGACAGCGAACCTAAATATTTACCTCCCTAACTAGCGTCACCAGTGACACTAATACAGCGATCAGAAAAATGATTGCTTAGTGACACTGGCGACGGGGGGGGATCAAGGGGTTAAAACTTTATTAGGGGGGTACCCTAGACCTAGAAGGGGCTAATACTAACTGCCCTACCACACTAACTGTCACAAACTGACACCAATGCAGTAATCAGAAAAAAAAAACTGCTTGGTGTCAGTGTGACAGGGGGGGGAAGGGTGATTAGGGGGTGATCGGGGGGCAATCGGGGGGTGATGGGGGGTGTAAAGTATGCCTGGCATGTTCTACTGTGTGTGTGTATTGGTGTAAGTCACTCGGATGTCTTCTCTCCTCGGCACCGGAATGGAAAATACCGAGCCGAGGAGAGATGACATCACTTCCTCTGCCTCTGTGTACTATACAGAGGCAGGGGAAGATTTTCATTGGCTGGGAGTGATCGCGAGGGGGGGCCACGAATGGATGGCCTCCCCCTCATCTCTGAACGCTCCCAGACAGAAGCCGACTGCCTCGGGCACCGGGGGGGTCTGATCGGACCCCCCTCTCGCGGCAAGCAATCACGTACCAGGTATGTGATTTTGCCAGCCCGTGCCATTCTGCCGCAGTATATCTGCGTTAAGCGGTCGGCAAGTGGTTAAGGTAGACATTAAGGCAAAAAAATCACATTTCTGTTATTTCAATATAATAATAATCCATCAGTTTTTGTTACATATGTCCAACTGGAGAGATTTCCCCTTCATTTCTATTCCATAACCACTACAGAAAGTGAGGGAAAATCCCTGGTAGCCACTAAGATCACCAGGATTTATGCCCCCAATTCCAAAGACCTCCTGTCTCCATCACCTCCTGTTTCCATCCCTCCATCACCTCCTGTCTCTATCACACCATCCCTCCATCACCTCCAGACACCATCACCTCCTGACACCATCACCTGCTGACACCATCAGCTCCTGACACCATCAGCTCCTGCCACCATCACCTCCTGTCACCATCACCTCCTGCCACCATCACCTCCTGCCACCATCAGCTTCTGTCACCATCACCGCCTTCCACCATCAGCTCCCTGGTCTATTTCTCTATCAATCCACTTCACCATCTTCTGTCCTTTATTGCTCCATCATTCCTACATCCGTTCCATCAAAAACTCAATCCCTCCATCACCTCCTCTATTTAAGGTAAGGAAGTCTGAGAACACAGGCTTGCCCTGGGCTTGTGCTGTGGGTGTCTGGGCAGCTGCTGGGCTGGACTTGTTCAGACAATCCACCACCACCACAAAGGCTCCTCAATTCCTCCTGCTCAGCTCCTGGTGACTGTTTTTAAAGGCTGACGGGATGCGCCATGACATCACTCGTCTCGCCAGTAGCACGCCGCACAGTCACTGTCAAATCCGCCCCCCTGGGCAGTGGAGGCAGCCCCACCCGCTGGCGCTGGCTGAATACAGGATCGGATTGGCTCAGGCAGTTCCCCAGAACTGCGCATGCACAGTTAGCCAGAACTACGTATGCGCAGTTCCAAGCCGACCCGGTCACGGCTATTTTTTACGGGCACTTGTGTCCTATTATGGACATTTACGGGCGGGAGAACGTGCACATAAATACGGGCAGTTGGCAACAGGGATTGGCAATCTTTGAATGTCTCCAGTTTCAGCAGATGGCCCCATAGGTGTAAATTAGATCAGGGGAGCTAGGCAGGGTTAGTATATGCACTTTATCTGTAGTATATTTACCATTAGAGTTGGGTGAACATTTTGGCCCGAGCATCAGTTCGGGCCGAGCATTGGCTGTTCATCCTGTTCAGGGAACACCCAAATTTGCAGGGTATTCGACAGGTGATTGCCCCACTGAATGCCCTGCAATGCCGTATGTATGAGATTATGTGTGCAGAGTTTCCAGCCAAAAAACAGATGTCAACATCACCTCCGAGCCATCTGTTAACCAAGTGGATGGCCTTTCAGAACTGTCTGTCACGTACCTGGTCAGTGAGCCTGTTGTGTAGAGAAAGGCCTCCCGTACAGCTCCAGCTCGGGGTCCACTGGTAGTGAGAAAGCAACCACAGGAGCAGGACTATGTATGACTGCCTGTATTCAGTCCAGTAGTTTGTGTGGCAGCAGTCAGCAGGTGTAAGTGGCAGCAGATGAGCTGGCACGGGGCTTGGCTGGTGGCAGACTGTGGTAGGCAGCTGGAAGCAATAACCAGATGAGAGCTTGCTGGACTGGGAGCTGTAACAGGCTGGATGAGCAAGATACAGAGTAAGACAAGCCTGGTCGGTAACGGTTGGGCATTGACATCAGAAAGCAGGATGGTCGGGTAACAAGCCAAGTCAGCAATGGGAGATCAATCTAACAGGAACACAATGCAGAGGCAGAATCCAAAGACAAGCCAACGTCGGGGAAAAGTTGCAGACAAATGCGGGTCAGAAGTAAGCCGGATCAGAATCAGAGGTCACGCAGAATCAGGAACAACACACAGAAACTGATAGGTGGGGCTTAAGTGGAAAAAAATCCCAATATACTAAAGTGCATTTTAAGACCATATAACATGGAAACAGTGTTTACCAAATTAACAATATTAGTATAAAGTATAAAAATAAATAAATCTTATAAGTCCATTGATCTTCAGTGAAAAAGTCTTGATAGATTATCAATAGAAAGTCCTTCACCACTTGAAAATATCCAAATGACACCCACAGTGCTCAAATGAAAAACCTACTCACCAGGTAGCCATGACCTCTTTAATTAAAAATAAGGTCTTGAAGTGCTATAAGAGAAATCTTGCAGGCATTTATGCCTTGTCCCGGCACTGAGGATGACCTACGAGAATGATGCTGGGAGCCACACACCGCCGAGCTCGCGCTACGGCCACTCGCACTGAGAGACAAACCAGAAGCTCGGACCCGGAAGTGATGTGACCGGAAGGCGACTCGACGTGCGTTTCATAATTGCTACGTCATCAGGAACATATGTCGAGGCGCCTTCCGGTCAGGTCATTTCCAGGTCAGAGCTTTCGGGTTGTCTCTCGGGGGAGTGGAACGAAGCATGAGTTCGGCGGTGTGCGGCTCCCAGCAGCATTCTCGCAGGTTATCCTCAGTGTCGGGACAAGGCACAAATCAATGTAAGCAGGCATTTTTTGTATTTTTATTGTTTTAATAAGAACAGTATTACGCTATTGGTTCTCCCTTTGTCTTTCCCTCCCAGGCATCGTGGTGGAGAGGAGACCAAAGCTTAGAAGATTAAGGGTTTCTTTAGTCTACCTACTGAAAGATTTCTCGTAATAGCGCTTCAAGTACTTCTTTTTAGTTAAAGAGGTCATGGCTATCTGGTAAGCAGGTTTTTCATTTGAGCACTTTGGGTGTCATTTGGATATTTTCAAGTGGTTAAGGAATCTACAATCTATCAAGACTTTTTCACTGAAATAAGATTTATTTATTTTTGACTTTATACTATTATTGTTAATTTGGTAAACATTGTTTCCATGTTAATTGGTCTTAAAATGCACTTAAGTTTATTGGGAATTTTTTCCACATAAGTGCCCCCTATCATCACAAATTTATATTGCACAGTAGTTTGTCTACTTTTTTGGGGGAGCAGCTATCTAGTTATTATCTCTTCACTTTGGCGTAAGGTTTTTTCACTTTTTTCAACACACAGAAGCTGCAAACCAAACAACAACGAGCCCATACTGAAGCCTATTTAAATAGCCCACTTGGCGCCAGCATTAGTAACAGATACAGGTACTGATACGCGAGTGCGCATGTGTGTGCACCTATACCCACGACTATGCACATCTGCCCAGCCAGTTGTCGGTCTGTGCATGCGCATATGCATACACCGAGAGACTCCATCTGTACTATGGGCATGCCTTCCCTGACACTGTCAAAAAAGTCCACTTGTTTGAATTTTAATTTTTGCAGGGTACTTTTTTATGAGAGTTAGGCATAAACCATATCTCAGTTCAAGTCTACTCAAGCTCTCTTTTCATCTAATGAGTTGCTCATCAAAAATGTTCCCTGCACTTGTCTGACATACCACTAGTCACAAGAAGTTGAACCTACGAAAATAATAAACAGCCATCAAATAAAAATTTGAAAGCCACATCAAAAAAATATTTGCAGTTTATGCTCTGCACTGTAAATACACCAAAGTTTCCATTAAACAGGCATTCCCATGAAAGAAGCCAAACCACAAATGTGTTTGAACTATGTGGTCCTACAAATAAGCCTTTGTACCAGTAGCCGCTCACTTCCAATATTTCTTTCTCTTCTGAAATAAATAGCAGTGTCTGTACCAGCTATTCATTCAGATGAATGCTTAACAAACCATAATATTCAGTTTACTACCAGGAAGGTGAAACACGTCGTCTCCTCCATCTCTAATCAATGCAGTCTCAGCAATTCCTCTTCCATTTAAGCATCCAGTCTCTCACCATTAAAAAAAACCTCCAGCAAGCCCATTAAGAGTTACTGAGCTGGAAAATAGTCTTGGGCCTAATCCTTTTCACTGGGGTCTTAACTGATGTAAGAAATTTGACAGTGTCTCCCCATGCTGCCACTGTTAACAGCGGTATGAAAGAGGCTTGTGGTCTGCTCAGTAACATCCTTGATGGGGATCTCGGTGAGGGGTGTGTATGACTTTTAATAAATCGCTCCTGTCTTCTTTTTACTTTCTTTATAACCCTCCTTCTATATTCAGTTTATAATTTCCTTCTCTCTTTTGCTTTCTGTATGCCCTGCTTACATGGCAGAGCTCTAGTAACCCAGTGATAAGCTGTTGTCTTGAGACAATGCATTATTTTCTGCTTGCAGCTGCATTGTCCGTGACAAAGAGTTTCTGCACACTCGCTGTTAGTGGGGAGCTCTATTTGCCTTTCTCATTATAAGAAGAAGGAAATCAGTGTCACACAAAGGGGGTGCTGGATAAAAGCGTTAGAGTGCTGTACCTTGCACTGTTTCTTTCTTTTTTGTTAAATTGCAATTTTCACTTTTCATTAAAAGGAATTTTCCATGTCGGGTCATTAAGAGAGGAAGTGGTAAAAAAAGCAACACTGAAATATATTCTAACCATTTCAGTTTCTATTATTTAATTTCCACTTCTTTCATTGTCATGCAGAAGTGATCTTAAAGCAGAACTCCAGCCGAAAATGCCAAGGTAAAATGAATAAACCATTAGTAGCTAAAATGACAAAACTAGATATTGCTATAACATTCACCTGCAATATAGAGATTTCAATTGTAGTACATTTTTTTTTTTTGGTCACTAGATGTCCTCAGTCTAATGTCCAGCATCATTTAACCCACTTTGTCTGAGCCATGGACCCAAAACTGGACTGGACAGCGAGAGGAAAAGCAACACAATGATGAGCTCATCTGTCTATCACTCTGCTCTCTCTTCCTATCAGCATGCTTCTTGTCAGCACATGAATTGATAGGCTCTTTGTACTGCTTCTTCCTCTCACACTCCAGCCCTGCTGTACAGGGGCTGCAAGAGGCTGATAACAGGTCAAATTCAGATACTGCTTGTGTTTAAAAAAAAAAATGAAGAATGCATTAATTATTACAGGACTTCATTCATTTGTGTCCACATTTTTCTGTAGTTCTAGTTCACCCTGTAAGAGTGTTGTTGGCAGCAGCTCTGCTGAGCAGCAGGGCCAGGACAAGGAGTGGGCAGGAGGGGCGTCTGCCCTGGGCACTGTGGTATCATGTGAAGTGGGGGGGGGGGCGCCACAAGGACATTGGCGTGGGGTTTGTGTTGGGAGGGGGGAGTTTGGGATTGACACATTCAAATTGAACGTGTCAACTTGAACTGACACGTTCAACTTTTAAACTTAGCATTTTTCGGCACACTACAGAAAACACCACCAAAGTAAATGGCGACTCAAAATTAACTGAACATCATAGAGTGTCACTGCTTGTCATGCAGGTTAAAACATGTTCAAGTTCACCACTCATGCAGTTAGAACCAGTTCTGGCTGCTTTGTTTACTAGGTGAGATCACAGTCTCGTTATTTAATAGACACACCTCGTATAGTATATAGCTCCTGTTGGGTCATTTTGGTGTGCCCTGCAGTGTGGGGAGTATATAGATAGGCACAGGTACATGTTGACTATGGAAAGCTAGGCTTAGTGCATTGAAAGATTCCTGAGGAGCAGGGACAGAGTAAGGGTGTTCCGAAGTACCTGTCTAGACTACTGAAGTTTGGGGAAGTACCCTGTTGCCCAGTCTGCATCTAGAAAGTACATTTCCTGTATTAGGGTAAAACAAAAACTTCCACTACCTGTTAATTTCTTCTCCTCCCTAAACACTGACCTGATTCCTCTCTCAAACCAACACTGTGCCCGTCTGCAGCAGTGCTTTTCTCTTTTCCTGGTCCCACAGGACAGACTGAGAGCAAAGGGAGCCACTGGCTTCCACTGTTCTCAGTAAAATCATGTGAGGAGGGAGCTGGGGGGGGGCATGGCCAAGCAGCACTGACATACAGCCAGGCTTAGGAGCGCACCCACACGTGTGCCCGTTAGGGGGCATGTGCTATGGGGGCGCATGCAGGAGAGGGGGCACGGACAGCAGTGGATTCCAGAAAAGGAGGTAAGGGTCTGCTCTGAGCAACATCCTTGCCCAGAGCAGGTAAGTATTACATATTTTTTGTATTTTATGGATAAAAACACTGGGCTTTAATATCAATTTAAATTACCGCTGCTCATAACTGACTACCTTTTGTTTTTTTCAAGTCATCTGATCATCAGTGAACATCTTTTACTTGCCTGTCTGTAATGCAAGAAGTGCATTCCAAAATACAGAGGGATGTATTTGACATGCATGGTAACGTTGTCCCAAAAGGGGCCATTATTGGGGACACATTAGGTTGCTTACCTAATATTCCCAGCGTTAACAGCAATAGTGAGAGATATTAAAACAAAAAAATACAAACAATGAGAATATTGCAATTTACCAATCACAATATCTGGTGCCTGCATTTAGTTTTCTTTTTTCAGGCTTTTATGCTCTAGATCAGTGGTTCTCAACCTCCCTAGTGCCTTGACCCCTTGATAAAATTTCCCAAGTTGTGGAGACCCCCAACCATAAAATTATTTTCATAGCATGGGTTGTCAGTACCCAAGGCAAGACAAGTAATTTGCGCCCCTAACCCATGGACATTTAGTGCTCCCTGAGTCCCTTCTACTCGCACAGTATTAAAACCCCTTATGGTACATTTTAGGATGTACCACTCTTTCTCTTTGTTCTCCTTTCTTTCCCTTTTATCTCTCCCTATCCTAATTTCTTGTTTTTTTCCCCCATCCCTCTTTTTAGCCATCTTTCTTGTTCTTTCTTTTATTCTTTCTCTCCCTTCTTCTTTGTTCCTCCCTCTCTTTTCCTCTCCCTTCCATGTATTCTCTATTTTTATTCCTTCTCTTACTCCTTGGTGGGGGGGGTGAGTGGCAATGTTGGCGGGGAGTTCTAATCGGCCAACTTAGGTGCTCTTGATCAAGGTCATCTGCTGATCTGAGAACTGTAGTGGGGACTTTTAATGGCAACTATAATCACAGGTAGTGTTACTCACTGTGGCTCTGACTTTGTGGTGTCTCGTAGCAGTGACACCTATGCCGAAATCAGGACATAGGGTCTCCTCAGACGGCAGGTGGCTGCAGGCTCCAGGGACAGCCCTTCTGGGCGACCACAAAAAGGCAGGGAGAGCGGTGCGGGCTTCAGAAACGGCCAAGGATTTGGTGACCCCTGGCAAATCATCATTTGACCCCCGAGGGGGTCCCGACCCCCAGGTTGAGAACCACTGCTCTAGATGGAGGTGCAACAAAGACACCTTTGGACAGCAGCATTGTCAGTTGCGGAGGAGGGCAGTGTTAGATGTACTAGCTACAGAGATATGCAATTAGCGGACCTCCAGCTGTTGCAAAACTTCAGGTCTCATCATGCCTCTGGGTGTCATGCTTGTGGCTGTCAGAGTCTTGCTATGCTTCATGGCACTTGTAGTTCTGCAACAGCTGGAGGTCCACTAATTGCATATCCTGTAACTAGCAGATTTAGGTAGACTTGACTAACAAATTAGAGCTGAACACCAGCTAACACGTACTAAGCAGTTACAGCAACAGTTTTTTTCCTTTTGGGATAAAGTTTTGCATGAATGAATAAAAGCTGATCATTGTAAGTACTCCTGACAGTGTTAAATGGTGTGTCTCAAATGCACATTTTCAGGAAAAAATACACTTAAATGAATTTTAGTGCACACAAACACAATATAATACCCATTTTTTTTAAAACATAAGAGATGATATCAGGCTGAGTAAATAGATACCTAACATGTTATGCTTTAAAATTGTGTACGCTCGTGGAACAACGCCAAACTATGGTACCAAAAAAAACTCCATAGGTGATGCTTTAAAAGCCTTTACAGGTTACCAGTTTAGAGTTGCACGGGAAGTCTGGCATTAGAATTATATATCTTGTCCTTACATTTATGGCTATACCTCACATGTGTGGTGCAATCACTGTTTATATATGCATGCTGGACCTACATGTGTGTTTGCCTTTGCGTGTGAGCACGGGGGGATGGGGGAGTTTTTTAACTTTATTGTTATCACAAGGGATGTACATGTGATAGTATGGGCAGTGACAGGTCCTCTTTATGGAGAAATCTGGGGTCTCTAAGACTCCAGATGTCTCCTCTTCCCTCTGATCATCTGATCAAAGCATCTGATCAAACTGAGACTGTCAGGTTTTACTGCAGTTATAGGTCCATTGAACAGATGCCTTCATTTCCTGACTGGTAAAAGGCTGTCCCCAGCACACAAAGTGAAAGGAAAAGTAAAAAGAAAGAAAGTAAAAATGATTTTTTAACCCCTTAACGCCAGCTCCTAGTCACCCTTCAAGTAGGGTTTATTGCCCAGGGAGGTGGTGAGGCCACTCTATCATGTGACCACTGTGATTGGCTCTCACGGTATTCACAGTATGTGATTGGGAGCCTGTTCTGCTGGCTCCTGATTGGAAGCTGTGATGGTGAGCATTACATTTCTTTTCTTGCTGTTGCATATATGCGTTATGCAGGTTGACAGAGTTTAAGACAATGCTAGAATAAGGTTACCAGATTTTGAAAATGTAACCCGGGCTTACCCCAACCACAAAACGACACCCTGATTTTTAGTCACACCCAGAAGACTATGCTGCCATTTGGAGAAGGGAATTGTTGGTTTGGCCACATTGCGATTAACAGTAAGCGGGACTTGAATGAGTATGGTTTAGTTAAACCTGAACCTATACTGCCATGGATCAACAGAGTGTAAAGCATAGAGTGCAGGGGTCAGGTGAAATAACACAGAGTTCAGGATTAGGTAATGCACAAAGTTCAGGGGTCAGGAATAATTAAAGTGGGAATGAATTTTACTTATGGGTAATCCTTTGTACTGTAAGCTATGTACTGTAAATTATGTAGATAAGCCTATAGGTTTTGTAAATATCTCCTAAACGTGCACCGTTTAGGAGACATTCACTGTAGATGCAGCCAGTGACATCGCCCATGCCATTCCTTCAGAGCCCTGTGGCGTAAACGGCGGCTCCTGTGCTCATGTGTGGGAGTGACGTCATTGCGGTTCCGGCCTCTCACACATTCGGAGTCTGTTAACCCGGAAGGAAGACCGGGTGAAGATGGAAGCGCCTTTAGCGGTGACTTTGGAGGGCTTCGTTCTAAGGTAAGTTTCACATAATGTGCTAGTATGTGATGCAATCTAGCACATTATGACTTTACCTTGCATATACAATAGTATAGGATTAAGTAACGGACAGAGTTCAGGGGTCTGAATCATATAACATACAGGGTTCAGGGTTAAGTAACGCACATAGTTCAAGGATCAGGATTAGGTAACATACAGAGTACATTGGTCAGGATTAGGTAACACAGAGTGCAGGGGTCAGAACTAAGTAACACACTTGTTCAGAAGAATAACATGAACGGTCATGCACGAACAGAGCGCTCTGCCAGTGCCATTTTGAAGTGCTACCTTCTGCCTGAGACAAATGGAAACAACTCTAGGGATGCCTGTTTCCCAGGGACAGATCCACCCAAAACAGGGACGATCCCGGGAAACTGGGATGAATGGCAACAATATGCCAACAGTTCTTTATTTTTTTATTGTTGTCTGTTTCCCTGTTGCAGATTTCCACTCACTTTCTGTCTGGTCTCTCCCCAGAACAGGAAGTGAGGGAAAATCCCTCTAATGGAGCCCTTGATAGCAGTATAATCTGACAGGGGTTCTAACCTTTCCCATTTTATCCAAAACTAAAAATAAAAAAATGTTTTGGCTATGGGTACACTTTAATTTCTTGTCCTGGTGTCCCAGGGATAAAAAGTGTAAATCTTTCAAGCAGGATTCCAAGCAGCAGTAAAATCCTGACAGAAGTTCTAACACTTCCACACTTTGTTTAAAACTATAAATAAGTGTGGGCCAGAGCTGGGCTCCATGTAAAATATGAAAAAATAAAGGAATACTCCAAAATGGATTTTTGCATCCATTGTAAGGGCCATGGGAGAAGCTGGACATTGAGCATGCTATACAGCTGTTTTCAATTAATTATTCTGCATTGCCAGCCATTTCAAGCTAGGTGGAGACTGCAGTTTCGTTCATTAAAAAAGAGGACAAGAAGTCTGCTGTGGGAGTCTTTATTATATTATTTACAGCTTTATCCCAAGTATGTTTTCCCTTCTAAGTTGATTAATATTTGAAGATGTACCGATAATTTCTTACATGTTAAACTTCAAAAGACCACGAATAGCATTGACCATTATCGTGTGTACTTGATGCCATTAACTATACAAATTACAAAGTTGGGCCTAGTCAGAATGATGATTAAGAACTCATAACGCTAATTAAAGCATTGCTCATTTATTAATAACAACATAATATCTGAGTGCCACAATCAGCTACATGATTAGGCAAATTCATAATTTTAATATACTGTGACAATAAGAGATAAAGTAAGTTGACACGCTAGAAACAAGTGTAGACAGAGAAGGAAGGAAGAAGTGGATTATGGCTGTCAGCAGGTTGTCCAATCAGACAAATTCTGCTAGGATGATTAGGATATTATATGATGGGATATATATAGGATGATTAGGATACATATTAATTTATTTATTTTGGCTAAGGCTAAAAAAGAAAATTGTAAAAATTATTTTTCTTTTTTTTCAGGTAAATGAAAGTATTATGTATTCTTCTATCCAGACAGCAGGTAGAGCCTTAGGTTCTATCTCCATCCTAATTGTAGATATAAAACAGAGGGAGGGGTGGAGTCGGAAGGAGGGCAGTTTAGTGGAGTGGTAGTACAGTACAGAAGCAAGTACTGAAATTGGATAATATTAATGCCACTGCGGGGGCGCAGCCATGCTGTAAAGACTGTTATGATGCCCTTTAAAGATGCCTGTTGCACTAATAAGAAGAGTTCCAAGAAGGAGCAGAGTGATGATACTGGTTCAGGCAGGGGACTGGTCATGGTTGGGATAAGGGTTGGCTCACCCAGTGGTTGTGATAGGTCTCTTGTTTGGACCGTGCTCTGAGAAAATTTTTAGCCCCCATTGTGTTTGGACCAGGTGGTAGTCAGCCTTTGACAGACCTAGCCTGGAACCACTGTACTGGGGCCCCCACAGCCTGGTATAGTATTTATGTAAACATCCTTCAAAAGGCCTTTAGACAGTGGAGTGTGATCCAGAGCTCAGGGATAGTTTCCAAACCTCCTTTCTGAAAGGTTTGCAGCCCCTTTGTGAGATCTGGCTTATCGATCACCACCTGGGGGAACTATGGGTTGCACTTCACATGTTTTCTATTGTCAGTTTACCACCTGCTGTGTAATTCTTGTTGTTTACAGAACTGAATAGTTTAAACTGTAATTTACACAAAGTGAATGATTCATAGCAGTGACTTAATCTTTATCAGATGCAGAAGACCTCCTCCTCTCCATATTATAAGAAGGTGTTAAGTATAGGGATGGGCTGACAGTTCGAGTCGAACATGAGTTCGACTCTAACATTGGCTGTCCGATCATTCAATGTAGATCGAACATTATAGGCCGTTCGCGCCAAATTCGAGCGGCGCGTCACGGCCCATAATGCACTGCGTCATCGCAGTGCTTTGCTGGCTGATGATCGGCCAAGCATGCACTATGACCCACATGCTTTTGCCAATCACTGCGCCCTTAAGCAAACAGAGCCATAATTGGCCAAAGGCAGGGTGCCTTTGGCTAATTATGGCTAAGGGGTTAGGTACACACCCCACACTATATAAGGCCGCCTGCACGTCGGCCCTGTGTAGTGTGTTGCTGGCGTTATAGAGAGATAGAGAGAGTGAGAAAGAGTGTGTCATTTCATTTACTTTGAGCAGGCAGTTTATTCAGTTAGCTAGATCTCACTGCAGACCGTTCCTGCTGTACTATTTCTAATCTACTTCAGGCAGGCAGTTGATCCAGTTTAGCTAGATCTCACTACAGACCATTCATGCTGCACTGTTTCTAATCTTTAATCAGGCAGGTAGTTGATTCAGTTAGCTGCAGTGTATTTCATATATATATATATATATATATATATATATATATATATATATATATATATATATACAGTCAGACTGATATATATATATATATCCATTGTATCCAGTTTAACTAGATCTCACTGCAGACCGTTCCTGCTGTACTGTTTTTAATATACTTCAGGCAGTTTATTCAGTTACCTGCTGTTTATTTCATATATATATATATATACAGGCTTGTGTATATATAGTCTAGCCAAGCCTATACCTAACTGTAGGCCATTCCTGGAGTACGTGTTCAAAGACACTTTTTTAGGCAGGTGACTCAGTGAGGTGCAGTTCATAAAATATATATCCACTGCATTGTAGTCCTGCCAAGCCTATACCTGACAGTAGGCCATTCCTGGAGTACATGTTCAAAGACACTTTAAGGCAGGTGACTCAGTGACCTGCAGTTCATTTAAATATATATAAATATTAAATGAACTGCAGGTCACTGAGTCACCTGCCTGAAAGTGTTTTTGAACACGTACTCCAGGAATGGCCTACTGTCAGGTATAGGCTTGGCTAGACTATATATATATATATATATATACAAGCATATATATATATATATATATATATATATATATATATATATATATATATATATATATATATATATAGTCGAAGCCCTATGGCCGATACGGATATAAACAATTAGACTTACCATAATACCTACAACATGAAATGGACCTGAAGTGTGCCCTGGTCTGATGGTCGGTATACCAAAATAAGGGGGCATACCCTAGATTAGAAATGAATATTTTGTGAAGAGAAATGAATTTGAGAAATGTCCTGAAAAGGGGATGGGAGGGTGGGTACCGCGCATAGGAAACCGACAAAGACCACAGGCGAGCGGGCTGGTTAAATACCCCCCGGGCTCCTCCCATAAATTCAGGCCACCATACTGGCCTTCCTAATTATGGTCGAAGCCCTATGGGCGATATGGATATGAACAATTAGACTTACCATAATACCTACAACATTAAATGGACCTGAAGTGTGCCCTGGTCTGATGGTCGGTATACCAAAATAAGGGGGCAAAAACATTCAGGTAGGGGTGTAGTTTTATTAGTTTTAGCTTTATTTATTGAGCAAGTTTGGTGAATGCTTGTTTCCACCTAAGGAGTGGGTATGTACCGGGCGAGGTAGGCAGAGTTTCCCCTGCTAAGTCTCTTAATGACGTGGTCTGGGACCCATGCCGAAATGCTGCCAAGGCTGCCCCAATACTAAAGAGTGACCAGAGTACTGACTGGGGTCGAGGTGTAGGCTGCGTAGAAGAACCCCCAGGTGTTTGATGAACTGGCAGGCACTCAAGGGTTTGCCCGAAAAGGTAATAGGGGAATAGAGTTTGAGTGTACTGGTAGGAGTGACAGTAGGTGGTCGAGTATGATTACAGGACACCGGACGTTGTTTATTTTATAGAGATGGATGTCTATCGTGGAGCTTGATTGCTGGGTTTTAGACATTGCAAGGTGGAGGATGAAATGGTGTTTGTAGCAAGCCAACTACGCAGAACTTGGCCTGCGGGATTGCTGCGGGTGAACTCGCTGGGCCGCCAGAACCCATAGTAGGCTGAGTAAATAGCTGCTTGTATGAGCAAACTGGGGAGAAGGCCAAATGGCGAACTAGTAAAGAAAGTAAACATGTCCCTGAAGATGGCAGCCTGGAATGAACGTACAGTGGACATTAAACTGGTGTTGCCAAGATAATTGCACCAGCCTGCGAAGGAAGGACATAACAGAGCGATGCGGACCTAGCTTTATCAAGAAGATCGCCTCGGACCGGTTGTCGGTGGCAAAAGCCACGGCCTGTCCTGTCCAGATATGACCCTAGAGTTGAGAAGCTGCCATGACCGGGTATAGCTTGAAGAGGGAGGAAGTCCGTGTAAACACGGGGTTTAGGAGTGTCTCTGGAGGCCATGTTCTTGTAAACCAATGGTGGCCAAAAATTGCAGCGAAGCCTGTGGTGGCTGTGGCATCTGTCACTACCAGGGGTGATAAGGGCGACATAGATGGTATAAACATTGATACACCGATCCACGTAGTACGGAACCTTCCGGCATTGATAGGTCCTTCAGCGCCGCGGCGTCTAAATTAAGGATCTGCAAGGGGTCCTGTGTGTGGGAGTGGAAGACACAGAAGATCGATCCTGGGGAAATGACCTGTATTGCAAAATTGAGCATTCCCAGGAAAGACTGAAGCTGCTTCTTAGTACACACCCGTGTATGGGTGAAGTCTTGGGGAACTGGCCTGATGCGGGTCAGCTTGTCAAGGGGGAGGCTGGCCTGCGTGGAGTTGTTAGTTTGGAAGAGGTTATTGTAGACCTCGGTTCCGGATTGTTGAGTTTTGGAGACCGCAAGCTGAAGGATGTAATGGTTTTATCAGCGAGTCAAGTGGTGTCTACATAGTACCTGGCTGCCAGTGCCAGTAAAAGTGAATTTGTTAGGCCGTAGAAAACCACAGGGCCAGGTAGATGGCTGCTTGGATGACTAGACTGGGGAATGTGTGGGGTTTGTGACCTGTCCCTACAGATGGCAGTTGTGATTGGCAAGCGTTGCCGTTAGCTATGGGCTGATGCTTCTGGATGCCACATAGAAGGAATCTTACTGAATTTGTCATAAAAACTGAAGTCTCTCTGGGGTCCTGTACGGTCAGGAAATGCTGGATGCTTGCTAGGTATAGCCTGATAGTGTTGTGAGCAGGAGCCAGCTGTGTGTGGCAATACGATATCTGGTGCGGGATGGAACCTGAACTCAACTGACCTAAGCGAGAAGTGATACAGAAAATGACGAGTGGCTCGTATGAAGATGCCACTGGAGACAACTGGCCGATTAAGTGCCACTGAAGATTGATGTGTGACTGATTGTGTGCCACTGGGATATGTGTTTGTACTGATTGCAAGAAGTCATGCTAAGATGCGAGGCCTGCAATGATTGCAAGATTTGTGCTTAAATACGTGCTTGCAACGATTGTAAGGGAGTTTGTGTCAATGGAGATGTATTTGCAGTGACTGTGAGAAGTCTGTATTACTGCATGTGCTTGCACGGACTGCAAGGAGTTATGCTTGGATGTGTGTTTGCAATGATTGCAAGAAGTTATGCTTGAATGCGTGCTTGCAACGATTGCAAGAACTTATGCTTAAATGTGTGCTTGCAACAATTGCAAGAAGTTGTGACTGGATGCGTGCTTGCAATGATTGCAAGAAGTTATGCTTGGATGCATGTTTGCAAGAAGTTATGCTAAGATGCGTGTCTTGAAATGATTGTAAGCGTTGTGCTTAAATGTGTGCTTGCAACGATTGCAAGGAAGTTTATGTCGCTGGAGATGTGTTTGTGGTGACTGTGAGGAGTTCGTATTACTGCATGTGCTTGCAAGGACTGCAAGAGTTATGCTCGGATGTGTGCTTGCAACGATTGCAAGAAGTTGTAATTGGATGCGTACTTGCAATGACTGCAAGAAGTTATGCTTGAATGCATGCCTGCAATGTTTGCAAGAAGTTTATGATTGGATGCGTGTTTGCAATGATTGCAAGAAATTGTGCTTGGGTGTGCTTGCAACGATTGCAAGAAGTTATGTTTGGGTGCGTACTTGCAACGATTGCAAGAAGTTGTGCTTGGATGTGCACTTGTAACGATTGCAAGAAGTTATGTTTGGGTGCGTACTTGTAACGATTGCAAGAAGTTGTGCTTGGATGTGCACTTGCAAGGATTGCAAGAAGTTATGTTTGGATGCGTACTTGCAACGATTGCAAGAAATTGTGCTTGGATGTGTGCTTGCAATGATTGCAAGAAGTTATGTTTCGACGTGTGCTTGCAACAGATGCAAGAAGTTTTTGCTTGGACGCGTGCTTGTGTAAAATTTTTTTTTTTTGCGCATGAAATTTAGTCCGATATGAATCGGTTGTAAAGTGTATGAAATGAATCCGATACGAATCGGTCATGTTAAATCATTCTGATAAGATAAGATTGTAGAGTGTATGAAAATGAATCCAATATAAAATTGGACTGTGGAGAGTATGAATCTGGATCCGATATGAATCGCTGTGCCACCGACGCGACTAGATTTGAATCGAAATTGTAGCGTGTATAAAATTAACCGATACGAATCTTTGTATGTTGTATACAATGAATCCTGATACGAATCGGTTTGTAAAAGTGTATGAAATGAAACCAACATAAATTGGATTGTGTGACTATAAGGGGGGATAGTAGTGAGGCGAAGGTTTAAACAAATGAATTGGGACCATGACTGAACTACGAAGAAAGACGGGGTGTGGCTTTTTTTTTTTTTTGAACTTTGACTGACCCGGAGGAAATGACAGATGACAACCGGAGAAGGGTTTGACTACCTGACTTGAAAAGTGAATTGTAATGTCTTTAAGCGACAGATGCATGAAATTAAATAAAATGAGTGAAATGTCTATGCCATGATAGAGGCACGAATTGGTGTGCCGTGACTGCGCTAATGAGGTCAAGCCAACTGGGGCCTGCCGGGATGAATCGATGCCTGATGGATGCCCTGGACTCGAGTCGGGGCGCGGCATGTGACAACGACATGAATGAAATGTTTGCCTTAGATTGAAATGAATGAAAAATGTTTCGCCATGACAGAGGCACGAATCGGTCATGCTGCGATGGCGACTGACAGCGAAACAAGCTCTGGTGCAGGTGCTAGATGAGGCCGAAAACATTTTATTTATTTATTTTACTTTTTTTTTTTCGACTGCGACAAACGACAAGTCGAACTGTGGAGCATAGAATGAAATGAGGCCAAGACAACTGGGGCACGCCGGGACGAATCGGTACATCGCGGATGCTACTGGATTCGAATCGCGGCGCAGTACGTGACAGTGAAATGAGTGAAATGATGAAATGAATGAAATGATTTGTTATGGTAGAGGCACGTGCCATGACAGAGGCACGAATCGGTCATGCCGCGACTGCGACTGACAACAAACCCGACTCTGGAGCATGTACTGAAATGTGGCCGAAATACCTGGGGCTCGCCGGAACGAATTGTTGCATTATGGATGCGACTGGATTCGAATCGGAACGTGATGCGTGACAGTGAAATGATTTCCCATGACAGAGGCACGAATCGGTGAGCCGTAAATTGCGACTGACAACGAACCGGACTCTGGAGTATGTACTGAAATGAGGCCGAAAAAACTGGGGCACGCCAGAACGAATCAGTGCATCATGGATGCGACTGGATTTGAATCGGAACGTGATACGTGACAGTGAAATGATTTCCCATGACAGAGGTACGAATCGGTGAGCCGCAAACTGCGACTGACAACAACTGGACTCTGGAGCATGTACTGAAATGAGGCCAAATAACAATTGGGACTCACCGGGACGAATTGGTGCATCACAGATGCGACTAGATTTGAATCGGAGCGCGGTACATGACGGTGAAATGAGTGAAATGATTGAAATGATAAGCCATGACAGAGGCACGAATCTGTGTGCCGTATTTGTGACTGATAACGAACAAGACTGTGGAGCATGGTATAAAACATGGGACAAGAAAAAGTGAGACACGGCTGGACAAACAGGTGCGAAGCGGACGCAACTGGATTCGAATCAGAGTGAGGTACATAAAATGTATTATAAATGATAGAGGCACGAATCGGTGGCTGAGTGCTACGGCTATGTGCAGGGTTTCTTAACTAATAACTCGTAAGTTCCGTATCGGGGTTTGAGCGACACGGTATCTAACAAATGGTGATACATGATATGTTGAAATGTCATCGAAACCCTACCTGCGACCATCGAGCCAGACACGTTTGTACGAAAACTTCGAACGGGAACGGAAGCCTCTCAGAAACTGCGAAAATTTCATGAACTGCGCAATTTCATGAACGCCAACGAGTTGGAAGAGTCGGCCTAGTGACGTAACGTACCGCGTACAGGAAACCGACAAAGCCCACAGGCGAGCGGGCTGGTTAAATAACCCCCGGGCTCCTCCCATAAATTCAGGCCACCATACTGGCCTTCCTACATATATACTGTGTGTATGTATATATATATATATATATATATATATATATATACAGGCTTGTATATATATATAGTCTAGCCAAGCCTATACCTGACTGTAGGCCATTCCTGGTGTACTGTTTTTAGTAAACTTCAGGCGTTGTTTTGCTAATCTACATGTACAGTATGTCTGGAAGGCCACCAAGGAGAGGCAGACGCTCACAGGCCACAAAAAGAGGGCAAGCAGGCTCTGTGTCTACAGCCAACAGTGCTGGTCGTGGACATGGTGCATCCTCAGCACGTGGCCGTGGGGCACGCTTGTCCTTTTTTTCGGCAGCTGGCTGTGTTGAGCCACAACATGCAGAAGAGTTGGTAGAGTGGATGACCAAGCCGTCCTCATCCTCCTCAGTCACCCAGGCTCAGGGTACTTTGTCTGCCTATGCAGCTGCCAAAGCGGCCTCTTCCATTGGCTTAATGTCATCAGTCACTCCTTAGAGAAAGGTAACAAATAATTCTGTGCTGCCAAAAAAAGGGGATAAGCAGCTAACACGGCCAATAGGATATAAGCATATGACAGTAAGACAAGAAAATTGTGTAGCGCTAAAAGTTCAACATGAAAACAATGTAGTCCAACCAATGATGAAAGATATCCAAGAAAAACTTAGAAGAAAGTCCTCCATGTATATAAGACTCATGAGAGTAAATAGTCTATATAAATTCAGTGTCTTTGTGTGAGGAACTAATCAAATGCGTGACATCTGGAGTGAACACAGAAGAAACACACCACCAACAATAGGGAGGCTTACCAGATCACGTAGACCTCCAAGAGGACATACGCCCAACTGGGTCAAATCAGGCTTGGGTGGTGGGTGATGGTAGATGTTCCGGAGGGGTGGTGAGGATGGGAATCCAAGAGTAAGCCAAGTTCTAGTAGGTCCCAGGTGACCATATACGTAACAATCTGACCAAAAGACTCTTCACAGAATCGTACCCTGTGATTGCATCTGTGAAGTACTGATTTGTGTGAACCACTTGGAAAATTATGTCACGCTTTTTCAAGGCAGGAACTGTCAAATCTTAATAAATGAACGTTGGGGATTATTTACTAAAACTGAAGCATTCAAAAACTGGTGCAGCTATACATGGAGGACTTTCTTCTAAGTTTTTCTTGGATATCTTTCATCATCGGTTGGACTACATTGTTTTCATGTTGAACTTTTAGCGCTACACAATTTTCTTGTCTTACCATCAGTCACTCCTTCCCTAGCCCCACCATCATGTCCTGAGGAGTTCCCCGAACTGTTCAACCACAGTGTAGGGTACATGCTGCAGGAGGATGCACAGCATTTTGAAAGCTCTGATGATGGTACCCAGGTTGAGGATGAAGGCAGTAACGTGAGCCCAGAGAGAGGGGGTGCCCAAGAAGGATGAGAAACTGACAGTCATGTTCCCCCAGTTGCAGCATACTGCCAGGTTTGCTCCAGTGGCGAGGAGGGAGGGGACGATAAGGTCACTGACTCTATGCTGTTCAGAGTACATAGGGCCTGGGCCCCATGCCTTTTCTTTTTTAAATTTGGGTCCGGGGTTCCCCTTAATATCCATACAAGACCCAAAGGGCCTGGTAATGGGCTGGGGGGTTACCCATGCCGTTTTTCTCAATAATTTTCATCCATATTGCCGGGACCCGACATTACATTACAGCCGCAAGCAGTTTTAACCCCATAGATGTCAATGGGGTTCTAACGTTCGTGCGAATTTTCAGTCCGTTCGCAGGTTCTGGTGCAAACCGAAGCGGGGGTGTTCGGCTCATCCCTATTGACCACAGACATATAATTGGTCCATAAGCACTAGGTGACTATGAGTTGACTGCACTGAACAGAGGACACCACAACAAAGATGTATCCCCAACCATTTTCCAAATGCACTAGATTAAAACACACTCAAGGAACCCAAACTGCCAACCATCTACTACAACTTGAATCTAGACCAGGGATATGCAATTAGCGGACCTCCAGCTGTTGCAGAACTACAAATCCCATGAGGCATAGCAAGGCTCTGACAGCCACAAGCATGACACCCAGAGGCAGAGGCATGATGGGACTTTTAGTTTTGCAACAGCTGGAGGTCCGCTAATTGCATATGCCTGATCTAGACTGTCCAAAGCCAATAAAGTAGAGGGAGGGAAGATCACTTGGCTATTGAAATATTGCCTTACTTCCTCCCACAGAGCTCCCCCCCCGTCTAATGTCCAATCCAGTACTTGACCACTAAGTTATATTTCCATCCAATTACCCCACATTGATTGGTGCTGTCTGGGGCCCCAGTACAATGGTTCCAGGCTAGATTGGTCAGAGGCCGACTACCTACCTGGTCCAAACACAATAGGGGTCAAAAATGTTCTCAAAGCACGGTCAGAGACCCATCACAACCGCTGGGTGAGCCAACCCTTATCCCAATCATGACTAGTCCCCTGCCTGAGCCAGTGTCATCACTCTGCTCCTTCTTGGAACTCTTCTTATTTGTGCAACAGGCATCATAACAGTCTTTACAGCATGGCTGCACCCCCACAAATTCAGTACTTGCTTCTGTGCTGTAGTACCACTCCACTAAACTGCCCCCCTTCCGACTCCACCCCTCCCTCTCTTTTATATCTACAATTAGGATAGAGATAAAACCTAAGGCTGTACCTGCTGTCGGTATAGAAGAATACATAATACTTATATATACATGAAAAAAGAAAAATCATTGTTACAATTTTCTTGTTTAGCTTTGGTCAAAATAAATAAATTAATATGAACATTACTAAATATTAGCAGAATTTGTCTGATTGGTTGATGTAAAAAAATCATTTTAGTGTCACTTTAAGTTAGCTATACACTCACAAGTAGAATCTTTTAAAAAGATGTTCAATTTCAGAATGTTCATCCGATTTTGTCACTTTAAGTGCGGTTAAATCGACATTTGTTTTTGACTGATATGACGAGAACATTTGAAGGCACAGGATGACATTTTTTTTAATGAACTAAGTTGAAAAAGGGAATGTAATTTCATTCAGCAAAGTCCATTCCTTCTAAAATCTAATGGTAAAAAAAACTTACTTTTGAATGATATTTGACAAGTCTCTGATGGCATTATCAAATGTAATGTTTAGAATTTTCAGATGAACATTTGTTTGGAAATCTAGTGTATGGTCAGCTCTACACTTTAAACTGTGTATAAAAATGTTTTCCTGGAGTTTTACTTTAGCGTCCTGTGGCAATACGAGAAAATGAATCATGTATATGAGTTAATCTCAACCAATAACTTTCAAAATGTCATTTCCATGAGGACTGTCTTGTAACGAGTAACTGACACTTTAGGTTTAGAATGCTTGATTTGCACAGTAAATTATATTTATGTTCAGTCAGAGGTTTCTGCAGTTCATTTGAAAGCTCTTCAAAACAGCAAATGGCTTCAGACTGTCTTTAGCTGTCAGTGTGATTAATGACCAAGGTACCCTGTGCTTCCTGCTTTATCAATCACTAATTATTTTTATGATAATTTGGGGAGAGGATCTACTTTCTCTGGGACAAGTTAGGTTTCTACTTTGTAAAAAAAGAAAAAAGTTTCTGTTTCCATCATTATTTTTTTCAGTGGCCAACTAGAGCTATTTTACGGATCGATTATATTTTTTAAGCAAAGGTAGATTTATGTGGCGCCATACCACACCAGTACAGCAAGAGTATCACACCAGCATCCTGTGGGGCTACAGATTTTCTTCAACTATTTTTGTGGGTTGCAGCTGCTTGCTGGTGGTGGAAAAAAATTAAATACAAATGGTCCTCATAAACATAACATGAACCTCATAAAAAAAGCTCTTGTAATGCATACCAAACTTGTAAAAAATGTACTGAACTACACCTGTTATTCAGTTTTTAATCATTTAACCACCTGTCTACTGAGGCAAATATTAAGACACATGTTAAAATCTGCACTTTTCTTTTGTTAGAAGTTTTTTTTTTGTTTAGAAGTTACTTTAAACCAGTGAGTGATTTTATACTTTCCGAAAGCAGGCACCCTGGAGAATAAAAAAGGAGCAATTGCATTTTTTTTATGTCCAGCCTTAAAATTGCGCACGCCCATGAATTTGCAAAAAACAATGGTACCCTAAATTGTCCATAGGTGACATTTAAAATAATTTACAGGTTATCAGTTTAGAGTTAACAATGAATTATGGCCCTAGAATTATTGCTCTCACTTTGACATTTTTGGTGATACCTCACATGTGCCCATCCTATGCTGCACATTTGCACTGGGGTGTGTAAGGGGTGAAGGGGGAGCTTTTACTTTTTTTTTAAATGATTTTGATTTATTTTATTATGATTTATTTTTTAGCATTTTTTTTAAATGTTTTTCTTCATTTAATTATATTGCTATCACATGGGGGCTTGTGACAGCATTAAGCAGATGACAGCTCCTCTTTATAGAGACATCATTGGTCTATTAGATCTTCAATGTCTCTCCTGCCATCAACTGCAGCTAATCAAGCACAGGGCATACCTTCAGAGCCCTGTTAAAGTGATTGGGGAGCTTTAAAGCCACCCAGATCACCTTTTCCTGAAAGCTCATCATCGGCTCTAAAATCTACACCAAGCTTGTGGCTTTAGCAGCACCTTGATCTTGCTTTAGCTCTTGAATACCAGGACAGTATGTGTAATGTTTGCACATTTGCCAATGGTTTGATCTATTAAACTTACAAGAAATCAAGTGTCACTTCTTACCAGTGGCAGCCGCTCATAAGGGGTGCAGGGGCCCACCCCCCAATCCATGTGCCCAGTAACTAATCTCCATGCAGGGAGTCGGACGCATGGATTTCAATGGGTTTTTTTTTTTTTTAAGAACGTGATTAGAGCCCAAGGGTGGGTTCGGGGCGCAGAGCACTGTGCCCCGAGCCCACCCACTTGTGTGACATTAGCGAATTAATATTCACTAATGTCTTCCTGCTTTTCCTCCCAGCCAATCAGGAAGCGAGTCCTGAGACCTGATTGGCCAGGAGGAGAAGCGACTGCTGGGACTCAGGAGGAGATGCAGGGGGGAAGCTGCCGAAGCCACGACCTGGAATGTTGTAAGTGCGGGGCTGGCGGACGACGATCGATTAATCGAGCGACAGGGGTGGCAGGAGTGAGGGGGCCAGGTTTATTTGCGACCCCCCCCAAAAAAAAATTACGCTGCAACTACTTCACTGAAATCCCAAGCATTGTTGCCAGCCCTGCCTGAGTTCTCCGCTGCTGGACTACTTAACTAGGAATGGGCCGAACACCACCCGGTTCGGTTCGCATCCAGAACATACGAACGAACTGAAAGTTCGCGCAAACATTCAAACACAGTTAAAGTCTATGGGACTCGAACGTGAGGAATCAAAAGTGTGAATTTTAAAGGCTAATATGCAAGTTATTGTCCTAAAAAGGGTTTGGGGACCCGGGTCCTGCCCCAGGGGACATGTATCAATGCAAAAAAAACTTTTAAAAGTGGCCGTTTTTTCGGAAGCAGTGATTTTAATGATGCTTAAAGTAAAAAAAAAGTGAAATATTCCTTTAAATATCGTACCTGGGGGTGTCTATAGTATGCCTGTATAGTGGCACGTGTTTCCCGTGCTTAGAACAGCCCCTGCACAAAATGTCATTTTTAAAGGAAAGAAAGTCATTTAAAACTGCTTGCGGCTTTAATGTAATGTCGGGTCCTGGCAATATGGATGAAAATCAGTGAGACAAACAGCATGGGTACCCCCCAGTCCATTACCAGGCCCTTTGGGTCTTGTATGGATATTAAGGGGAACCCCGCACCCAAATTAAAAAAGGAAAGGTGTGGGGCCCCCAGGCCCTATATACTCTGAACAGCAGTATACAGGCGGTGCAAACAAGACAGGGACTGTAGGTTTGTTGTTAAGTAGAATCTGTTTGTAATTTTGAACTGGTACATTTTTAACGTGTTTAGCTCCAGCCAAAAAATCTATTTTAAGCTTTTTAGAAAACCTACGGAAGGGTTATAACCCCTGTGACATTTGTTTTGCTGTCTGTGCTCCTCTTCAGAAGATTTCACCTCACTTTTTGTCCCAATGACAAATGTTTTTTGAAAATTTGTGTTTTTTTGTGAAACAAGGATTGGTGATAAAGCATCAGTGGAAAGGAGAAAAGTTTTTCCCATATTAACTCTTACAGGAGAGAATTTCCCTTCCTAGGGGTAGATTTCATCTCACTTCCTGTTGTCTCCGTCCGTTTGCAAGTAGGAGTCGTTTGTAAGTTGGATGTTTGAAAGTAGGGGCCTGCCCTATATACTCAGCAGAAATTTGGGCCTTAGGTTTTGTTGTGGCCACAACACTGTAAGCCCTCACAGGGCCCTGCTGTGAAATATTAGATCAAGAATTGTAATTACATGCCCCTGTTGAACAGGGGCAGAAAAATTGGGCCTTTGGTGGTGGTGGTGGTGCCCGGTGCCACAACACTGTAAGTCCTCACAGATACTCTTGGTGGGCGCTAAACGGGCCCTGCTGTGAAATATTAGATTAAGAATTCTATTTACATGTCCCTGTTAAACAGGGGCTGAAAAATTGGGCCTTAGGCACTGGTGCTGGTGCCACAACACTGCAACCCCTCACAGATACTCTAGTTGGAGCGCAGGAACTAGCCCTGCTGCAAAGAATTGCATCAAAAATTGTAATTACACGCCTCTGTTAAACAGGGGCTGAAAAATTAGGCCTTAGGCACTGGTGCTGGTGCCCCAACACTGCAAGCCCTCACAGATACTCTAGTTGGAGCGCAGGAACTAGCCCTGCTGCAAAGAATTGCATTAAAAATTGTAATTACACGCCCTTGTTAAACAGGGCCTGAAAAATTGGGCCTTAGGCACTGGTGCTAGTGCCACAACACTGCAAGCCCTCACAGATACTCTAGTTGGAGCGCAGGAACTAGCCCTGCTGCAAAGAATTGCATAAAAAATTGCAATTACACGCCCCTGTTAAACAGGGGCTGAAAAATTGGGCCTTAGGCACTGGTGGCGGGACTGGTGGCGCCCAGAACCAAAAATATTCTTACAAGCTATCATCATGATCATTGAGGAGGAAGAGGATAATTATTCAGTATAACAGGATAGTCACTCAGCATCAGCATAGGCAGTCTTTAAAGAGATCTGACATTTCAAAAAAAATTATTCGGTTACATCAGCATCAGGTGCTTGGTAGCTGGTGGTGATCCAAGACTGATTCATTTTTATGAAGGTCAGTCGATCGACCAAGTCGGTGGACAGACGCAACCTGTGATCGGTTACAAAGCCTCCAGCAGCACTGAATGTGCGTTCCGAAAGAATGCTGGATGCAGGACAGGCCAGTAGCTCAATTGCATACTGTGCAAGCTCTGGCCAGTGATTCATCCTCAAGACCCAGTAACCCAGAGGATTTTCGGTGGGAAAGGTGTCCAAGTCAGATCTTGCCCCTAGGTATTCCTGCACCATGTAAAACAGACGCAGGCGATGGTTGCTGGAACTGATTATACCTTGGGGCTGCAGACTAAAAAATTGTCTGAACGCATCGGTCAGACAGCCACCTTCTCCACCACTCCTTCTTTGACTGACCGAAGCCTCAGCAACACAGTGTCCAGAAACAGGAGTTTATAACCTCCCAGTCTCTGGGAACGCGTTGCACAGACCTTTCTGCAAGGCCTCCCGAACATGTTTCATCCTCTGCTCTCTCTGCGACAACAAGATAAGGTCCGCAACCTTAGCCTTGTAACGTGGATCAAGGAGGGTTGCCAGCCAGTATTGTTCCTTCTCCTTAATACCACGAATACGAGGATCCTTCCGCAGGCTTTGCAGGATCAGGGAGGCCATGCAGCGTAGGTTTGCTGAGGCATTCGGTCCGGAGTCCTCTGGGTCACTAAGTAAGACATGGTCCGCAGCCACCTCCTCCCAGCCACGTACAAGTCCATGGGTTTCTTGGGACTGTAAATGATCCCTTAAAGACTGCTGCTGAGGGGGAGTGCCAGGCTCCACCTCCATACTGACACAATCCTCCTCCTTCTCCTACTTGTCCTCTTCCTGTGTGATCGGCGGGCACGCAGGAACACCGTCTGGATAAAGAGGGCCTTGAGAGCTAAGGAAGTTCTCCTCTTCCTGCCTCTGTTCTGCCTCAAGTGCCCTGTCCATTATTCCACGCAGCGTGTGCTCCAACAGGTGGACAAGGGGGACAGTGTCACTGATGCATGCACTGTCACTGCTCACCATCCTTGTGTCCTCCTCAAATGGTGACAGGACAGTGCATGCATCCCTGATCATGGCCCACTGGCGTAGGGAAAAAAACAAGCTCCTCTGACACTGAAGATAGAATCAGGAAAACACCAACAACCGTATACAGGTAGCTTTAGCTGAACACTGTGCAGAGGTCGCACTACACTAACGTGTAAATAATGTAGCTGCCTGCGGTAGTGATAGGATCAGGAAAACACCACCAACCTTCTACAGATAGCTTTAGCTGAACACTGTGTAGAAGACTGACTACACTAACGTTAAAATAATGTAGCTGCCTGCGGTAGTGATAGGATCAAGAAAACACCACCAACCTTCTACAGGTAGCTTTAGCTGAACACTGTGCAGAGGTCGCACTACACTAACGTGTAAATAATGTAGCTGCCTGCGGTAGTGATAGGATCAGGAAAACACCACCAACCTTCTATAGATTTATTATAGAACAAAGGAAGGGGGTAGTGGGACTTTAAATGAGGCATGGGTATGTCTTTGAAATAGTCTAGGATACCTTAAATTAAATTAAATGTCACTATCCCACAAGGGAAACTGTATAGCCATAGAGAATTGCTGATCAATTAAATGCATAGGAATCAATTCATGAGTAACAAATATAGATAATGTATCATAATATACAATACATAAATCATGCACATTGAAGCATAATAAAAAAATATAGTAGTCATATTGATATGAATGCTGTTTATAAAATATAGACATAATTGATACAGGCAATCACAATTGTAAAATTGTAGTGATAGGATCAGGAAAACACCACCAACCTTCTACAGGTAGCTTTAGCTGAACACTGTGCAGAGGTCGCACTACACTAATGTGTAAATAATGTAGCTGCCTGCGGTAGTGATAGGATCAGGAAAACACCACCAACCTTCTACAGATAGCTTTAGCTGAACACTGTGTAGAGGACGCACTACACTAACGTTAAAATAATGTAGCTGCCTGCAGTAGTGATAGGATCAGGAAAACACCACCAACCTTCTACAGGTAGCTTTAGCTGAACACTGTGCAGAGGACGCACTACACTAACGTGTAAATAATGTAGCTGCCTGCGGTAGTGATAGGATCAGGAAAACACCACCAACCTTCTACAGGTAGCTTTAGCTGAACACTGTGCAGAGGTCGCACTACACTAACTTGTAGCTTTAGCTGAAAATTGTGAGGAGGACGCACTAATCTAACTTGTAGCTTTAGCTGAACACTGTGCAGAGGTAGCACTACACTAACTTGTAGCTTTAGCTGAACACTGTTCAGAGGATGCACTACACTAACTTGTAGCTTTAGCTGAACACTGTGAGGAGGATGCACTACACTAACTTGTAACTTTAGCTGAACACTGTGAACTACACTAACTTGTAGCTTTAGCTGAACACTGTTCAGAGGACGCACTACACTAACTTGTAGCTTTAGCTAAACACTGTTCAGAGGACGCATGTAATTTTTCTCCTTTGCTGATAGGCACTGATGAGGTGGCACTAATGTGGACTGATAGGCTGCATTGGTCAGGCAGCACTGGTGGGCACTGATCAGGAGGCACTGATGAGGCTGCACTGATGGGCACTGATAGGTGGCACGGAGAGGTGGCACTGATAGGTGGCACTGATGGGCACTGATAGGTGGTACTGATGGGCACTGTTAGGTGGCACTGATGGGCACTGATATGCACTGGAAGGCGGCACTGATAGGCAGAACTGATAAATGACACTGATGATGAGGCAGTGATGGGCACTGATTGGCAGCACTGATGGGCACTGATAGGTGGCACTGGTGGGCACTGATTAGCAGTAATGATGGGCACTGATAGATGGCACTGTTGGGCACTGATTAGCAGCACTGGTTGGTACTAACGGCTTTCTTCTTTTCTTCACACTGACAGCCTGAGGGAAAAAAAAGCAGATGACCGGCTTCTGTTTACTTCCGTGATCAGCTGTCATTGGCTGACTTCACCCCGATCAGGGATCAGCCGAGTCCCAAGAAGAGAAGGTGAATATAGGCTTCTGGTAGGGCCACTATTTATGTAAACATGTTACTCTTTCCTGTATGGGCATAAATTCACTTTAGGGGTTTATTACCTTAGAAGAGCCCCACTTTTCTTATAGTGTTTGATTGAGTAGGGGCAGAACATTTCCTTTTTTTAGGAAATAGTGATAGGATCAGGAAAACCGCCGACCTTCTACAGATAGTGTAGTGCATCCTCTGCACAGTGTTCAGCTAAAGCTAACGTTAAAATAATGTAGCTGCCTGCGGTAGTGATAGGATCAGGAAAACGCCACCAACATTCTACAGGTAGCTTTAGCTGAACACTGTGCAGAGGTCGCACTACACTAACGTGTAAATAATGTAGCTGCCTGCGGTAGTGATAGGATCAGGAAAACACCACCAACCTTCTACAGATAGGCTTCTGGTAGGGCCACTATTTATGTAAACATGTTACTCTTTCCTGTATGGGCACAAGATTACTTTAGGGGTTTATTAACTTAGAAGAGCCCCACTTTTCTTATAGTGTTTGATTGAGTAGGGGCAGAATATTTCCTTTTTTATATAATATATTTTTATTGTTTTTCAAATACAATTTTACAATATACGTTTACAAAAACACCCATTATCATTATAGATAAGTAAAAATAAAAGTAGGGACTGAAAGAAAAAAGAAAGGTAGGGATTGGTTATTGCCCTTATCGTGTTTTTTTTTTTTTAAGTGTCCCCTGCTGGAGATATTTTTCTTCATTACCTGCCTCAGAGACACAACAGAAAGTGAGAGCTGATATCTCTAAAATGAAGGGTATTACCATTTTACACATCTGTCACTGGAAAATTTGTCCCCATTGAAAGATTTCCCCTTACCTCTTGTTCTCAAGACAACTCTAAAATTTTAGATGAATATCTATGACCAAGTGCACTCCAAATGGCTTTAGGACCTTTATTAGAACATTACATCTGGTATCCAGTATTTTAATGATGCGTTTTCAGGATCATTCCCCATTTTAAGACTACCACTTTCTGAGGTGGGTATTGCCATCCTTTATGTAAGTGCTTCAGTTTGTTATGCAAACTTTGATTATTGAAGTCAGTTCCAATTGTTCATCCCATCCTCATCGTTTTTTTTTTCCTACCCTTAAGAAGGAAGTACTATTTGAGTAGCAGTGGCATTTTTATTTGATCTTCCATGACTCCTATTTGAGGAAGTTTTTAGTTTTGGTATTGTCATAGTTGCCTAATGAAGAAGTCCTGAAAGGCTCCAAAACATGTCTTTTTTTACATGATGTGAGCATCAAATTTGTTCTTTGCAAGGTACTGGGTGTTCTGGTAAAAAAAATCTTTAGTCTTAACTAAACATTGTCTTAACAGTATCTTCTTTTTGATGTGCATGTTAAAAAAATATGTCCACCCACATTTTTTTTTTTTTTAGTTTTGGATCCAGTTGGAGAGAATTGGAACTCCTGTCACACTTTAATTGCTATCCAGTGCTCCATTGAAAGAGATTGCCCTCGCTGACTGTTACAGTGACAGTTCTCTAACAGTGATGTCTTTTGCTAAAATAAATGTTGACCTTAGGGGGCACTTTTTGGGTGGGGCTAACTCTTAACAAGCAGGGCCCACTGATTCCTTTTGTATTGAATTATATTTTAACTGTACTATCTGCCTTAAATGTGTAAAGTGCTGCACAAATAGCTGGCACTATATAAATCCTGTTAATAATAATTAACAAATGGGGGAATTTAGTGAAAAGTGAAAACTGCATGCCTAACACCCTGCCACAACTTTTAGTGTTTGCATACGTAGACATCAGTTTCACCACTGACATATATTTGTTAAGTGAGAAGAATCTGGGATGCAATGTTTGAATTTTGAAATACTACAGACTGCCATTTATATGATGGTCAAGCTGCGGGCTGTGGAGAAAGAGTCCCTGAGTTGCTTTAAAACTGGATTACTGAAAAGAAAAAAAAAAGATTGCTTCCAAATGAGCTACATTGAGAAATGAAACACACTTTTCCATTAGCACATTGTGATGCATTCATTTTAAATGGCACCCAAAGCACTAAGGCAACAGAGTTTCAAAACCCATGCATTGCAGCACATCGCAACACTTGGTAGCCCACTATTGTGCATTGTAGTGCACTACATTGCAAACATGTTGCATGTTACTATTTTGGACATTTTGATGCATTGTCAGCCAAATTATTTGAATGGGCTGCCTTGATGCAACACATGTTAATGCATGGAAAATAAAATGCGTTAACTCAATATACCAGTGTGCCATGTTCAAAATGGGCCCTAGCCCCGCTTACTTCTACTACAAAAGTTCAGGCTACAATATTTACAGTGGTGGTAGGGTCTCTCAGGGAACGTAATCAATGCAAGCATTTTACACTGAGGGATCATGGCCTCTGGGTTGTGGCAGTAAGTCATATTTACATTTTCATCCTCCTCTAAATGCATCCTAAATTATTTTAAACATCTCACCCAACTCATAGGTGAAATTCTTCTTCAATATCATAGGAAGAAAATATAAGTCGAACCATAGATATGTCTAAAATTTAATTTTCCAGTGTCCTCATCTCCCTTCATCCCTCAAGAGTAAATGTTCAGTTTGTCCAGGGGGATGGCAGTAAGAACAATTCCTAATGTAATCCTCTTCTCCTTATTTATCCTTCCCCCCAGCTACTCTCCATGCTCCTGAGATGTGAATAGGCCCTTGGTGTATGCTGGTTCTGCATTGTAGATGATGACATCAGAAAGCTGTGCCCGGCTGAGGAGGAAAGAAGAGCCGTTTGGGGAAACCTGTCATACAAATAGAAGGAAGCCTGTGGGAAGTAGGAATAAAGTGTAGTGCAACAATATTTATGCATTTATCCTTCTTGGGGCCCCTAGGGTTATTGTTGTATAATATACATACCCAATTTAGAGATCACCAGAAATCTACAAAATGCAAAATTATGCTGTTGACTTAACTATAATTTCTGTAGAAGACCAATGCATGATAGGTTTTAGAACTCAAACAAAAAAAGAAACTGCACAGCTGCAATGTTTCCGAGATACAGTAGTCCCATGTGTTATTTAAAGTGGTTTTAAAGGTTGAAGGTTTTTTATCTTCATGCATTATGAAAGTAAAAAACCTTCAGTGTGCAGCTCCCCCCTGCAGCCCCTTCTAATACTTACTTGAGCCCCAGCCTGATTGAGTTATATGCATGAGAGCAGCGGCTCTCCCAGGTCTTCCTCACTGGCTGAGACACAGCAGTGGGCTCTCCCGCTCCTGTCAATCACAGCTAGTGAAGTGGGAGTGAGGGCGGTCTTGAGCCACGCTCTGTGTGCCCCATAGACACACAGAGGCGGCTTGGGAGCGAGCACGCACAAATGCAAAGGGGAGGGCCATAAGCATCTACTGGAACCTGAGAATAGGAGGATCGGGGCTGCTCTGTACAAAACCATTGCCCAGAGGAGCTAAGTATAACATGTTTGTTATTTTGATTTATAAAAACTGAAGCTTTAAAACCACATTAATTTCAAAGCAGATTTAGAGATCTAAATGAGAATGTTTGTAATGTATTTATCAAAATAATTAAACCTTGCTTAGATACCTGCAAAATCGGTTAATATAAAAAGGACTCCAATCTCCAACAAAATTAGAAAATTGATATTTTAGCTTCCACAGGACACCATCTTATTGCAGCACTCTTTTGAAACGCAAATGTTTCCACCTGAAAAGCTGTTGTTAAGTTGTAACTCACAGAAGATAAAACTGATTATCTTTATATTTACCGTATATTGAACTAAAGCAAGAACTAAAGCAAACGAATATTTTAGACTAGCCCTCAACATTTCAACTCCCCTGCCTGCATTAGGCGAGTGGAAAGAAGCTGATGGCAAGTGTGGAGCAGCATCGGGTGAAAGGGGGGGTGGGTGTCCCGCTGTCAATTTTATGCCAGCAGGGACAGCCAGGCGCAAACTACGGGCACAGTTTAGCCCGATCCAGGAGCCTGATGAGAATTCCAAGATGGCGGCGGCATGAGGCTCCCCACACAGGGTTCCCTGATGATTCCTCCTGGCGGGATGCGCTGCAGGCTGAGGTATGTGGGGGCACATCTACCACAATGCCACTCAGGGGCACAGCCTCTTCAGCATCCACAGAATCCTGTATACACCAGACCCTGGATGAACATCTAATGTCCTCCATGGCTGCAACTTCTCCTAGGCACAGTGAGCCCCTGCACCGCATGGGTCATATCCACCACAACCTCAGGATATCTCTTTTATCTTCACCAAATTTTCTGAGATGCTGGACAAGGGTTTATCCGAGACAGCTGCCAAAATTATCTCAGATATTAAAGTGGACCTACAGGCTCTGGGTTCTCGCATTGAGACCATTGAGACCAAAGTGGATGTCACAATTGCCCAGGCCAACCACTTGATGTTGCTATGGCCAAAATCGACGACCTTGAGAACAGGTCCAGACGGTATAATTTTAGGATCAGGGGGCTACCCGAATCTATCACCGATGTACCAGAGGTCATCCGTTCCCTTATTAAGGAACTCATTCCTGAGATTCCCTCACACAGGTTGGAACTGGATCAAGCTCATAGGGCTCTGGGCCCTTCCCGATCAGATGGTCTCCCTCGAGACATTGTAGCCAAGCCACACTTCTACGTGGTCAAGGAGGAATTGATGAAAAAGGCCACTCCACCCCCCCATCTGCAGATTCTGGGGCATCCTATCCAGATTTTTTCTGATATCTCTCCCGCCACGATCCAGAGAAGACAGGCCCTTAAATCATTACTGACGGCTTTGACCCAGAAAAACATTAAATATTGGTGGCTAGTCCCCTTCAGCCTGAAATTCAAAATTAACAACAAGCCATTCCGATTTGCTTCCTTCCCCGAAGGAGAGCACCTCCTACAAAAGTTGGGCATTATCTCCAGGCAGACTCCTTCTCTTAGCTTTTCTAAGCGGCCCCTCCAGTTAGTCTACTTACCTCCATCTGGCAAAAACCCAAAACCAAAAGGTCTAAAGAGGGCCTTCCACCCTGAAACAGCTCCTTGATACCTGTTCCACCACATCTGCTCTCTTTTTGAATGGACTCTGAACCTGTTGCACCCAAGCTGAATGACTCTTGTTCCCTACCAATTGACTGGGCTTCCACTGCAACCCAGGAGGCAGCTTCTTCTCATATCCTTCCTCATCTCCTTTCACAGTCTCCTGTACATTGTCTTCATCGCCAGAGATAAGACCCTAAATGCAGCCTTTATATCGGTGATTCTCAAGCAGGACAAAGACCCTAGCTCAGTTACCAACTAACGCCCCATATCCTTAATAAATAATGATCTCAAAATCCTAACCAAAATTCTAGCAGACTGTATTTCCTCTTTCATTTGCCTCTATGTCTACAAGGACCAGGTCAGCTTTATCCCGGGAAGACAAGGCCCTGATGAAATTAGAAGAACAATTGACATCTCCATTCTGCGGTCTGGTTGGGATGGCAGTCCTCCCCAAACAGGTTTCCTGCTCTCTTTTGACCTCCAGAAGGCATTTGATTCTGTCTCCTGGTCCTTCCTGGTCCCAATTCTACACCAATGGGGCTTTGGCCACACCTTCATGAATGTGATAGGGGCCCTCTACTCTAACCCTGAAGTACAAATACGTCTACAGGGATATCACTCTGACTCCTTACCGATATGCAAGGGCACAAGGCGGGGTTGCCCCCTATCCCCACTGATTTTCGCCATCATTATCAAAACACTTGCTATTGCCATTAGGGATCATCCATGGGGTTAGTTGTGGGCCACAAACCCACAAATGTGCACTCTTCGCAGATGACATTCTACTCTTTATCACCTCTCCCTTAATCACACTTCCGAACATCTGCAAATTACTAGAAGGCTTTGGTAAAATCTCTGGCCTCCAAGTGAACTTCGATAAATCGATGACGCTAAACATTAACCTCTCAGAACACCTAGTAACACGACTGAAGGAAAAATTCCAATTCATATGGAGTGATACGGTCATCCCCAACTTAGGGGTCAATCTGGCATCCTCCGTGGACCAGCTATATGCGGCCAACTTTCCTCCAATATACCGTAAATTAGAGGAAGACCTTACCCATTGGGACAAAATGAATCTCTCTTGGTTAGGTAGAGTCAATTCAGTGAAAATGACCCTATGACCATGCATTCTCTACCTCTTCAGGTCACTCCCCATTCCAATATCTAAAGACTATTTATGAAAATTTCAATAGAAAATCATTAAATTAATTTGGGGTACGAAAGGACTTCCAAACCTGATTTGGTACTACCAAGCAGCCCAATTATCCCAACTCTCTATCATTTATTACAGGACGGCACACCCTTACTGTTCACATAGAAAGACAAGCGATACCTAACTACACACTGGACTACTTCCTATGGTGTCCTTCTAAAGCCAGACCAGCCATTATGACTCCCACATTATCCCACTCCCTGGTGATTTGGGATTGCCTTAAAATCAACCCACGCCTTATCTCTAATTGCACCCACTTTCACACCTCTTCCGCAACTCTCTCTTCCCCCCTGCTATGGAAATAAAATTCTTCCAATGGTGGCTGAACAAGGGGATGTATAGGATTGGACATTTCTTCAACTCCACTGGTCCCCTCACCCTCGTGCACTTTGTTAGCAAACTAGACATGCCCATCTCTGAAAGATACCGATTTCACCAAATCTCCCTTTTTATCCATACATTAGGAACCTCAAAATCCGACTCATCAATTACTATCACGGACTATAAGAAATTGTGTGGACAGGCCATGGAGCAGATGGGGGGGTAATTTTGGTGATCTACCAGTCACTGGCTAAGGTGGATTCTAAGTCCCTCTTCATGCTGGAATGAGAGAGGGACCTAGGTCACACCTGGAGCTTATCAGAATGGCACAGGGCCTCGGCCTCCTTATTCAAAGGAATTTTGAACATAGCACTTGTGGAAGCGAACCTGAAAGTTTTAATGTGATGGTATCTCATCCCCTTAAAACTTGCTAGAATCTACTCAACTTCCTCCCCTCTGTGTTTCTGAAATTGCGGACACGTTAGGTCGGTGATGCGCGTATGATGGGAATGTCTCAAACCAAGAGGTTTCTGGAACAAAATTTTCCACATGATCAGGAAAATCATGGGCCTCCCCATCCAGAAATCTCCCCACACAGCACTGCTCAATTTCCCGATCTCAAGGGCCCCCAAACTGGTTCGACGCCTTATTATGTTTATTTTTCTTGGAACAAATTTGACGATTGCTTGAGCCTGGAAGCAACCGCACGTTTCCTTCACTTTGGTTAAAAGGAAGGTCTCCTGGATAATGATCCAGGAGAAAATGGTGAGAACCATGGTCCCAATATATTCGACTAAAGCCCACCCCTTAAACCCTTCCAAGCTCCACGGTCTCTCTCAGTCACTGTGCTTTCTTCTCTGTTCTCATCTTATTACTTTCCTCTCTTCTCCTATTTTTCCTCTTTCCCCTTGTACCCTTAGGCCTGTTAATTTAGCCTAGGGATTCTTACATAAGGACACAATGGTTTCTTCTCCTGTAATACTGAAAATGTAAAGAATGCCTACGTGCTCTGGGAACCCTTGAGTCACGTAAAGGGGCTTCTAGAGCTTACAGGAGTTATATCCCTGTTGTGAACACTCCCCACTATGGATATATGCAGAATCTTTAAGAATGGGTTTCCTGTTAATTTTTTTTTTTTTTCTCTTCTTCTCCTCCCTACCAAATTTATGGCGCAGCTCGCCCTTCTGTACATCCAGTATTACAATAAGCAATAGTTTGAATGCATGTCCCGGTTGCATTGTTCCATGTTAATTTCTGAAGCAGTATATATTTATACCCTACAGTTCTTTGGATTCGCTATACCTTTAAGCCTTTAATTGTTGCACTCGTTATATTGTTCTTACTACATCTCTAGCCCGTATTTAGTAACCAAAGGCTGGGGTGTGAAGGCCCCCACCCCTTGACACAGCTTGATTCCACTGGGGTTGTTGGGAGGTGGGGTTCATTCCCCCCTTTATAGCTAATAATTGTGGTATAGTTCCCCTTATCTCAGTTCATTTTCAGAAGGCTTCTAAATTTCTTCACGTCAATCGTTCTTAGATATGTATCCATGCTGTGCATCGATTAGTACAATGTAAGATGTTATGGGTCGTTTTTTTTTTTTTTGTCCTTCTGTCTGAATTATCCAATAAAAATCTATTGAAATTAAAATATTTACCTAACAAGGCAGTAATGATGTACACAGTGCCTATAGTAGCCAATCATATTTTATCCCTATTTTATTTATTACAGTCAGATCAATGAAATATGTTTATATTGTTAAAGTTGTTGCTGTTAATAGTTATTTTTGAAACTTAATTCTGCATAAAACATTTATTAGTCATTTCATGAGATAATTTACAAAGGCATGTTTAGGAGCGTAATTATTGGCGGGGCAGGGCAGGGGTTGGGTGGGGCAACTGATGAAGAGTAACTCTTAAGGCCTGGCTAGTAGCTCAGGACTTGACATTTTGTGCCCTGTTGTAGAAAAAGTGTCACAACTACTGATATAGCTGTAGCATGTAAGCATCCAGCTATTACAAAGATCACTTCTGAAATACTTTGGGTGCCAGTGGTCCCGACATAGGCTTGTAGCATATATTCCAAATTTCTACCACTAAAAGACTAGCTGATTATATTATTTAGCGGACTAACAATTGAAACAAATTATCAAATTGTTCTTCAGTACAAGTACATTGTGTTTGGCCTTTATTCACCACCCTTCTACACTCTCCCTACATATTTTTTTCAATGCATTGTATAATTGAACTCAAACAGAACAAAATGCATTCTCTGTCAACATCTCTCTTACATCACCTTGACATATCACGCCATGGTTGCTGAGTGGAACATTTTGTTATAATAATTGTCTGTTTGGAACAGTGTCGTCAATCTGTTACAGATCTGTGGTAGAATGCAGAATTTGTAAGGTTTTTATATGATTTAAACTGATTTTATTAGATGCTTTTCTGTTCTTTTATAGACAGCATTGAAAAAAATTCAATAGAATTAAAGACCTCAACCTGAATTTATTAAAGGTATTTTGGGTGTGAAGTGATGATGTGTACTTACTTGTCTGGTGTCCTCAAGTAGATTGAGTACTTTGAAATGCTGCTCTTTTCTTCTTGCTGCCTCCAGTTTTCCCATCTGTCAGTATAGGGTGACATCACCCTCTATTAACTTTGTTCCTGAATTCTTGCACAAAAAAACAGCAGGTGCAGATGTACTAAACATGCAGTCTGTGTTACATAACAGGGGCCCAAAAGGATTAGTAATTGGGGTAAAGTAAAAGCCATATTAGCAGCAAGTAGTTAGGGTGCAGAATGGTCCTTTCTTCTATTCTAGATCATTTGTAATACAGCGTACAGAGATTAGACCTTTAGTGAAAATAGGAAATGCTGTGACAAAGAGAACAAAAACATTCATGAAGCTATAATCATGGTCATATCATTACATAGTAGGTGAGTTTGAAAAAAGACACAAGTCCATTAAGTCCAACCAGTGTGTGTGCTTTTATATCAGTACATTGTATATCCCTGTATATTGTGGTCATTCAGGTGCCTATCTAGTAGTTCTTTTAAATTATCGATGCTCGCCGCTGAAACCACTGCCTGTGGAAGAGAATTCAACATCCTTACCGCTCTTACAGCAAAGAACCCTCTACGCAGTTTACGGTTAAACCGCTCCTCTTCTAATTTTAGTGAATGGCCGCGTGACTTTTTAAATTCCCTTTTGTTGAAAAGTTTTATCCCTATTGTGGGGTCACCAGTACGGTATTTGTACATTGAAATCATATCCCCTCTCAAGTGTCTCTTCTCCAGAGAGAATAAGTTCAGTGCTCGTAACCTTTCCTCATAATTAAGGTCCTCCAGTCCCTTTATTAGCTTTGTTGCCCTTCTATGGACTCCAGTTCCAGCACATCCTTCCTGAGGACTGGTGCCCAGAACTAGACGGCATACTCCAGGTGTGGCCGGACCAGAGTCTTGTAGAGTGGGAGAATTATCGTTTGATCCCCTTTTTAATGCATGCCAATATTCTGTTTGCTTTGTTAGCAGCAGCTTGGCATTGCACGCCATTGCTGAGCCTGTTATCTACTAGGACCCCCAGGTCCTTTTCCATCCTAGATTCCCCCAGAGATTCTCCCCCTAGTGAATAGATTGCATTCATATTTTTGCCACCCAAATGCATTAATTTACATTTTTCTGCATTAAACCTCATTTGCGATGTAGTTCCCCACCCCATTAAATTGTTCAGATCTACTTGCAAGGTTTCCACATCCTGCAGAGAAATTATTGCCCTGCTTAACTTAGTATCTTCCGCAAATACTAAGATTGATCCTCCAGGTCGTTTATGAATGAAAATGAAATAGGATTGGTCCCAGGACAGAACCCTGGGGGACCCCGCTTTCCAAACCGGACCATTCCGAGTACTCCCCTTTTATCATTACCCTCTGAACACGCCCTTGTAGCCAGTTTTCAATTCATGTACTCACCCTAATGGTCCATGGTGACAGACAGTTTGTACAGTAAACGTTTACAGGGAACTATAGCAAATACCTTTGAGAAATCCAAATACACCATGTCTATGGGCCTTCCTTTATCTAGATGGCAGTTCACCTCCTCATATAAGGTTAATAGATTGGTTTGGCAAGAACAATTCTTCATAAATCCATGCTAATTACTACTAATGATACAGTTTCATTACTAAAATCTTGTATATAGCCCCTTATCATCCCCTCCAAGAGCTTGCATACTATTGATGTTAGGCTAACTGGTCTATAAATCCCAGGGATGTATCTTGGCCCTTTTTTAAATATTGGAGCTACATTGGCTTTTCTCCAATCTGCTGGTACCATTCCAGTCAGTAGACTGTTCATAAAAATTAGGAACAATGGTCTGGCAATTACTTGACTGAGTTTATTCAGGACCCTTGGGTGCAAGCCATCTGGTCCCAGTGACTTATTAATGTTAAGTTTTTCAAGTCTATTTCTAATTCTATCCTCTGTTAGCCATGAGGGTGCTTCCTGTGATGTGTCATGAAGATAAACATTCCAGTTTTGGTTACTGAAGCACCCCGTTTCCCTCCTGAAGACTGAGGAGAAGAATAAATTCAATACCTTCGCCATCTCTCCATCCTTAGTAACCAGATTCCCTTCATCATTCTTTATAGGACCAATATGATCTGACCTCCCTTTCTTCTTATTTATATACTAAAATAATTTCTTGCAATTTATTTTACTCTCCTCCGCTATGTGCCTTTCGTGTTCTTTCTTAACCGCCCTGATTGCACCCTTACATTTCTTGTTGCATTCTTTGTAAAGTTGGAATGTTGGTGATGATCCCTCAGTATTTTTTGAAGGCCTTCTCCTTTGCTTTTATATGCATTTTTACGTTGGTGTTAAGCCACCCAGGACTTTTATTAGCTCTTTTAAATTTATTACCCATTGGGATGCACTGGCTACCCTTATTTAATTTGTTCTTAAAGCATACTCATTTTTCCTCTGTGTTCTTTATTCCTAAGATTTTATCCCATTTAGTATCTTCTACCAAGGATCATAGTTTAGAGAAGCTGAATCTTTTGAAATTCAGTGTCTTTGTATTCCCCTTATGCTTCCTATTTGTGTGATTTATTCTGAAACTAATTGACCTGTGATCACTGTTTTCTTAAATTTCTCAGTATTTCCACAACTGTGATCAGGTCTGTATTGTTGATAATCAGTAGGTCTAGTAACATTTTGTTTCTTGTTGGTGCATTTACTATCTGACCCATAAAATTGTCATGCAAGACATTTAGGATATGGCAAGCTTTAGATGAATGCGCGATTCCTTCTGCCCAGTCTATGTCTGGACAATTAAAATCCCCCATTATAATGACACTTCCCATCCTTGCTGCTATTCCAAATTGTCATCAAAGTGGGTCAAAGATAGTTATTATGCACTTGAGCCTGGGCCAGATTTCCATCCCTAAAGTCTGTAGGCACACAATTATTGGTGCCTAAAGCACTTTTTCTCACCTTGAATCAGCTCTTGCTCAAGAAACATTTCTTTGCCTTATTCAACCTTATCTGAATTTGGATAATGTGACAATTTTAAGGTAAGCTTTTGTGAGATGACTGTATTTCTGCAGATTGTGAGAAGAAATATAAGGCCAATTTCTATACATGGTAAAGCAAGCTCTGTTTAAAGACACAGGTTTTCTGTGATGAATGGATAATTCAGCCTTGACATAGCCGTTTACTAGTTGGTTCCTTCAATGCAATACAGCTAGGAGTGAGTGCACCAAAAAGAGTAATTGTGCTGTCTGAACTCTAAGGTTTGAATAGTGCAATAATTATCATTTTAAACACAGGCTGCTAAGTGTCACTCCCCTGCAGTGTGTCATCCTTTGACATCACATTCATGGCAATGTGTTTGAACCATACTGATTGCTAAGAGCATCCCTGAGCTTACTGACTATTATACCTCCAGAGAATAATAGTGTGAAGAAGGGGGCAGTTTTGTGAGGGAGAGCAGACTGAAGAGGATTCATGTGAAGATCTGAGACAGTCAGACACATCTTTACTTCTGGAGCTGTGGGGCTATGTTACTTCTCTAGGGAATAGGTATTTCTTCTTGTACTACCAGTCCAAAAAGTGGCAACTGTAAGACAAAAAAAATGTATATCACAGCTGCATCTGGATTATGTTATATAACTCTGTGTTTATCAGATCATCCCAATAGTCAATGTCAAGCATAAGGGAGCTCCAGTGACTGCTGGGAAGAAAGATTTCTCCTTAAAGAGCTGTACTCCGGATTTTGCAGAGGATCCCTAAATTGGGAATGTAATCTGACAAGGACTTTGATCTATAGAAATGTTTCATGTGGTGAGTGCATTGGCCATTGGGCCAAAACATGGAGCTATATAACAATCTAGGTACAGCTGTGATAGACATTTGTTCACTTGCTATTCAGACCCAGGAGTAGGTAATAGAGATGTTAACTGTATACAGATCATTTGCAACCACCAGAAGACAAAAAAATCTTTTCTGCACCCCATTAAGCAGCAAGAAGAGGTAGAAAAGTAAAAAAAACTTAAGGGGTACATGAGAAAACATGTATAGAGAGTATACTGTATTTGTCACGTACCTGGTAAGTAGAGCCCGGAATGCAGGGAAAGGCCTCTCGTATACCTCCGACTCGGGAACCCCTGGTAGTGATGACAGGGGCTCGAGAGTGCGAAGAGGCACAAGTGCCTGACTGAAAGGCTGAAGCAGAGAGCTGAATCAGGTAGTCAGCTGGGAGGTGTCCTGTAGTCCGGCAGCAGGATGTAGACAGCAGTGAGGTTTCTTGTAGTCCGGCAGCAGGATGTAGACAGCAGGGAGGTGTCTTGTAGTCCAGCAGCAGGATGTAGACAGCAGGGTACAGGCAAGCCAGGTCAAACACAGGTGGGCAGATCAGGTACAGAAGGTAAATCCAGGAGAGTAGTCAAGTCCAAAAGCTGAGATCAGGGCAGGCAGAAAACAGAGTAGTCAAAGTCCAAAAGCTGGGATCAGGGCAGGCAGCAAACAGAATAGTCAGGAACAGTCCAAAGGGTATCAGGTAGCAAATGCAAAGTAACAGGGCAGTAGGGGTTAGGTAAATTGGAAAAGAGGAAACCAAAAATTCAAGAGCACCACGTCCCAATAATAAAGTTTAAGAAGAAAATAAGGGCTTTGAGGCCATATATTGGCCCCAGGGACTTTTTAAACGGTGCTAGAGTCAATGAAATCAAAAGTATAAGATAAAACACATCTTTTATTAGGTACTAATTAAAAGAAACAGACATTTCGTCACATAGTGACATTGAGCAATAAATGTACAAAGCAGATACAAAAAGTATTGACATAGATGCAGAGATTAATACCACTCTCTCAACATGTTTCGCTTTCCTAAGCTTCTTCAGGAGATGTGTTGTGGTATTATAATCAGCTATAAAAATAGAAATATATATATTACATGCCTGCTAATGAATTACAATTTCATAAATTTATATTAGTTTGATCATAACAAAAAATCAATGAAAAAATCTATGAAAAGGACATATTTTAACAAAATTGGTATACGTACAACTGAGTATATAAAAAAAAAAAAAAAAAAAAAAAAAAAAAAAAAAAAAAAAAAAAAAAAAAAAATAAAAATATATAATAATTAATACTGAGACTGCTATACGATCTTACCCGCAGAGAAAGAAAAAACTATATACTGAGAGAAGAATTTGTGCTTTATTGGCGTTTTGCTCTTCAGTCTGAAAATCACTGGGAAGGCATGCAGAGAGGCACAAAAATTAAATTAAGAGAAGTTGATGAATGGATGAGATTCTCTACAAAGAGAAGCAAATCAAATACAGGACTATTAATATTATTAATTCAAGAACTCTATACTAGATTTAACTGGTGTAGATACTGAATATATGAATGAATGAAAAAATCATCCAAAAATAAACATAATATTGATATACCTTTAGTAGAATCAATTCCTAAGTAAAAATTAACATCCGAGGGATGATAAACAGCCAGATTGCTAGATCGGTGGTACTTATAGTGCAGCAGGACGGCAGTAGAATGGGCAGCACACAGGACCAGACCGCTGATCAATCACTAGTCAGCAACTAGACCTAGAAGTTCATCTGCAGTCTGCCACCGAAGTAATCTAAAGATATATAAATAAAACAAAAGCTAAGCTTGAATTTCTGAGTATCAATAACATCAAGGAAAAACTTCTGATAGAGAATCAAGGGAAATCAAGGCAACTTACTGTTGATGGATAATATTGGTCTTAGCAACGCTCACATAAAAGCCTCCGTCTGCCCAGCACATCACCAGAACGAAAATGACAGAGATTGGCAGGGGATTCCCCGCTTTTAAACCCCTCCAGCGTGACGGCGTCTGACTCACCGTCACGCTGCGGACCGAAAGAAGACAACTGCGCATGCGCCCGTGTCCCGGCTTGGTAATGAATGACGTCAGCCGCATCTGAACGGCGCGACTGAATCGCGGCCATTTTTGAAAATATAGTGCCAGAAATAGTAAAATACGGAAGCCGCTGAGGCTACGTATTAATCCTATGGATGAGTGCATTGGCGGCATCATGTAGATGAGTCTAATCAGCGGTCATCTTTAGGGGATCAGATATTCAAAAGTGGGCGTCACCTGAGCCAAAGGGCCGAGGGCAGATTCAAAAGAGAACAAAGAAGGGGGAAGGGGGACAGCAGCACTAGTTGTCAATTAAAGGGCAACCCAGCTAAAGGGACATTGATTAGGACCTACCATGCTGGGTGCCCCGGGTGTCCGTACATGCCCAAAAACAACCAATGACAGGCAGACTGAAGAGCGTTTAAGAAACCAGTTCTATCGCATACACAAACATTAGACATATAAAATAAAAATACAAAAAAATATATTAAATGATGGTATCATAGATGTTGACATAAAGATACAAAAGCAATTATATCAGATATAGCAGATCAGATGAAAAAAAAAAAAAAAAAAAAAAAAAAAAAAAAAAAAAACCCAATTAAAGAAAAGGTTTAAAACTCAAAACATCATTTAGGCCAGGGTATTGCAAAGCATTCAAAGTAAAAATCCACTTAGTCTCGCGTTGTAATAGGGTCTTGTCATAATCACCCCCTCTTTCATTAGGGGGGGCGTATTCAAGGGCATAGAAGTGCATTTTACTATCGTCGAACTGATGGCATAAACCCATATGTCGGCTTATAGGGGTTTCCATCTTTTTCTTATTCACTAGAGTGACATGATCTCTAATTCGGTGGAAAAAGGGACGTTTGGTTTTCCCTATGTAGAATGCATTGCATTCACATAACATTAAGTAGACAACGCCAATGGATTGGCATGTGACAATGAAATTGGGGTTGTATAATTGTCCATTTGGGAGAATGATATTCCGGGATGCATAAATGTACCTGCAGAAGTCACATTTGTGGCAGGGTTTGGTACCTTTGTTTTTGATAGTGGTTACAGGCAAAGAGGTATGGTGGCTATGGACAATGTGATCTCTGAGTGACCGAGATCGTCGATAAGTGATCTCTGGGTGATCTTTTAGATGTTTAGACACTTTAGGGTCACCCATCAACAAGTACCAGTGCTTTTGTAGCAGCTCACGTACCTGCTGATGTTGCCCAGAAAAGGTAGTAATGACTCTTAGGCCTGGGTCTAACTTTGGTTTGGAACATCCATGAATTAATTGGCTGCGGTTGCTTTTTTTGGCCCTAACATAGGCTCGTTTAAGGCATTTATTGCTATAGCCACGTGCCCTAAGGCGTTCTCTCAGTGCCCTGGCCTCGGATTCAAAAAAGACATTGTCGCTACAATTTCTCCTCAGTCTTAAATATTGTCCATAGGGGACATTGTTAATGAGTGGTAGGGGATGTGAACTGGTAGCGTGCAGGAGTGAATTTCCTGCTGATGGTTTACGAAAAAGAGTAGTTCCAATGGTTCTATCAGGATTAATGAAAAGGGTGATATCTAGGAAAGTTAGACTGGATTGGTTTGCCTCCATGGTAAAGGTGAGGTTATAGGAATTGATTTTCAATCCCTCAAAAAAGTGAGAAAGATCTTCTCTGCTGCCTGTCCAAATAAAGAATACATCGTCAATATACCGTTTCCAAATCGGTATATTTTCCACCAAGGCCTGCATATCCTCCCTGAAAAACAGTTTTTGCTCCCACTCCCCCAGGTACAGGTTCGCATAGGAGGGGGCACACCTGGTCCCCATAGCGACCCCCTGCACCTGGAGGTAGTGGGAGCGTGCAAATAAGAAGATGTTATTGGTAAGGATAAAACTCAGAAGGTCCAAAATGAACCTTCTGTAAGTCTGGGGGACATCATCATCGTGGGAAATGAAGCCCTCCACAACTGCCACCCCCCAATTCATGGGGGATGGAGTTGTAGAGGGCTTCCACATCCAACGTCACAAGCCATGCTTCCTCTGGAACGGTAACACCGTCCAGAGTCCGAAGAAGTTCATTAGTGTCTTGCAGGTATGATGTAAGGCCCTCCACATGGGGCCTAAGGAATTCATCTATGAGTTGACTCGCATTTTCAGTGAGTGATCCGTTTCCGGACACTATTGGTCGGCCAGGGGGATTTATTAGGTCCTTATGTACCTTGGGGAGGGCGTATAGTGTAGGAATCCGAGGGCAGGGCACATTAAGGAACTCCCATGTTGGTTTAGTAATCAGACCCTGATGGTAGGCTGTTCCAATTAATTTTCTATAGCACATGGTCATATTGGTAACATGTGTCTCAGTTACTTTTTTATACCAGTTACGATTTTGTAGAAGGCGTAGGACCATCAATTCGTATTGTTCTATGGTCATCACCACTAAGTTACCTCCCTTGTCTGAGGGCTTAACCACCAGACGCGGGTCTGACTGTAGTGATTTTAAAGCCAGTTTTTGTTCGCTTGTAAGGTTTGAATGTTTTAAGCCCTTCCATTTGGTCTTACAGATGTCCTCTGTGACCTGATGGATAAATGCCCAGACATTGGGATTGCCTTGTGGTGTGGGGAACGTTTTTGATTTGGGTCTGTATTCCTTGGGTCTAAACGGTACTCTTAGAGGGAAGGCACATGCCCCCTGATCGGGAGATACTTCCCGGTCAAGGGACTGAGCTTCCAAAAGATCTATTTCATCTATGTGTCCCTCGTCCCAAAGTTGCATAAGGTCTTCCATTGCTTTGATTTCATTTAAGGTAATATTTTCCACTCTCGGTTCATCATGAGATGACGTAGAGCTGGATTGTATGGGTTTGTCAAAATTAATGCGAAGCATTAGTTTACGAACGAATAAATTCAAATCTTTTATCAGTTCGAACTGATCAATTTTCTGTGTCGGACAAAAGGTTAAACCTAACTCTAAGACAGAAACTTGATCAGCACTCAAAGGAATGGAAGATAAATTAATTATTTCAAATTTTTGGCCTGTTTCTGAAGGCCCTCCAGGGCCGTCATTTTCTTCGACTCGTGTACTGGTTGAGTAAAGATAGGAGCCGGGCGAAAATCCGACTGACTAGTAGATTCATTGGTGTTGGTATTTGAAGGTGCCATTGTTTGAGGTGATGGAGTACTTAAATGGGTATTAGAAAGGGTGTCCCGGTGTCCCAGTGCGTGTGAAGGATTGTTAATTTTTGCCGTAGTGGCTCTAGTATGGATCGGTGTGCGATTGGTGTTTTGGTGCCGCTTACTTGACCCAATGGACGCATTCCCAATGCCGTTCGTGCGCTTGGAGGATCCAAAATCTTTAGAGCCTTCTTGTGCCTGTGAAGAGAGGGAGGAAGCAGAGGAGGTATCAGAGTCATTAGATTCTGAAGGGACATCTCTAGGGGTTCGCATTTTGGTGTTGCGTCTCTTGTTAGTTTTATTTTGTGTCCATGCATAAGCTTGATTGTTATCATATGATACCTTATCTCTTAGAAATTTCTTTTCCTTAGTTTTTAAAATATCGGCTACATAGGTCTCTATATGCGTTTTGAGATTGCTTTCCCGACTAGAAAAAAGCTCACTTGAAACAATCGAACTGTTTTCAGTATATAATTTTTCTATTTCCTTGTCTAAAGAGATTAATTCGTCATTATAATGGCCACAGAGTAGTTCCATCATTTTCATCGAGCATAGTTGAAGATTAGTTTCCCAATTTGTTCTAAAATCTGGTTCTAATTTGCTCACTGTGGGAAATATCTGGATCCTCAAACCCCATGGGGCAATTTGATCGTCCAGATATTTCTGAAAATACCATTTATTCCAATACACTCTTGCTTTTTTTTCCAACATTCGTTGAAGACGAAGAAAGAAACGGTCCATTGATAGACCCCCCCCAGTAGCATTCTGGGATTTGTGGATCTGGTCCATAAATCCTTCGAATGCATTACCACAATAGTTAGCCATATGTACGAAAATAGAGGCCAAATGGTGAATAAGATAAAATGAAATAAAAAGTAAACTTAATGAAAACAAAAAATAATAATAATGAAAATAAAGGAGAGAAATAAAACACAAAATACAATAAGTATGAGTCCAAAAGTAGTCAATATAGTAGGTAAATAATATATCTACAAGACCAATTGAGATTCCTCAGTTCCCTAGATGGGATAGGTGGGTAACACCTCAATATGGAGCTAAGTACCACCGATCTAGCAATCTGGCTGTTTATCATCCCTCGGATGTTAATTTTTACTTAGGAATTGATTCTACTAAAGGTATATCAATATTATGTTTATTTTTGGATGATTTTTTCATTCATTCATATATTCAGTATCTACACCAGTTAAATCTAGTATAGAGTTCTTGAATTAATAATATTAATAGTCCTGTATTTGATTTGCTTCTCTTTGTAGAGAATCTCATCCATTCATCAACTTCTCTTAATTTAATTTTTGTGCCTCTCTGCATGCCTTCCCAGTGATTTTCAGACTGAAGAGCAAAACGCCAATAAAGCACAAATTCTTCTCTCAGTATATAGTTTTTTCTTTCTCTGCGGGTAAGATCGTATAGCAGTCTCAGTATTAATTATTATATATTTTTATTTTTTTTTTTTTTTTTTTTTTTTTTTTTTTTTTTTTTTTATATACTCAGTTGTACGTATACCAATTTTGTTAAAATATGTCCTTTTCATAGATTTTTTCATTGATTTTTTGTTATGATCAAACTAATATAAATTTATGAAATTGTAATTCATTAGCAGGCATGTAATATATATATTTCTATTTTTATAGCTGATTATAATACCACAACACATCTCCTGAAGAAGCTTAGGAAAGCGAAACATGTTGAGAGAGTGGTATTAATCTCTGCATCTATGTCAATACTTTTTGTATCTGCTTTGTACATTTATTGCTCAATGTCACTATGTGACGAAATGTCTGTTTCTTTTAATTAGTACCTAATAAAAGATGTGTTTTATCTTATACTTTTGATTTCATTGACTCTAGCACCGTTTAAAAAGTCCCTGGGGCCAATATATGGCCTCAAAGCCCTTATTTTCTTCTTAAACTAGGGCAGTAGGGGTCTTCAGGATTGCTGTAGACCGGACAGCAAGGCAGCAGTGGAACAGTCCCCTTTAAATAGCCTCTCTTGGCACCAAGTGCTGTTACAGGGGGCGCGCGCGTGCACCGCGCGAGCCCGTGCGCCGCTATTGGCGCTATTGCGCGCGCACGAGCAACGGATGGCGCTTCTATGCACAGGCATTCCTTTAAAGTTCAGTTTGCTGGGATATTTGCAAGAGGGCTTTTCCTGACAGTATTTAACAAAATCTATATTTTTTTAGAAAAGTTAAATCATTTTTACAAGAAGAGTTGTCTGAGTTGTCTTTAGTACATATATAGTATTTCATAAATATCTATCCTTAAAGTTTTTAACCAAACTTACGAATGGAACTGCACTGAGCATAAATTCCTGAAAAGTGGTTAACTATTCATATCATATATATATCATATATTTATGATTTACAGAATATTTATTTTAACAATCTTCTAATAAGATTATACATTATGTGCATTTACCATATTTTGTGCATGGTATTGATCTGTGTAGCACCCTCTTAGGTAGGTGCTAGAAGAGAGTATAGTTTTGGTATTTTTGCTTACCAGAAAGATGTTCAGGTAAACCTTAGATATCTCTCTGCCTACCGGGGAGCAGGATCTATTGGTTAGGTCTGCTCATTGTGCCCAGGTGCAGCTCAGCTTGTCAGACTGTCCAGTAGGAGGCATATTGGGCAGTGGGAGGTGACCTGGCAAGTTAGTGCACAGGCTTTGTTACAGTCCTGGCAATTGGCAGAGGAAGAGTGCTGCGTTGCATGTTGGGATACTGTATAAAAGCCCAGGGTACATGTGCTCAGAGTTAGTTGAGCCAGGGAACAGAGTTCAGGAGGGAGGGGGCAGCTACCCTCTCCTCCATGGAGGTGGTTGTGCGGCCTTGGGTGGTCGACCGAAGGGCCTAGAGAGAGAGAGAAGCTGAACCCAGAGGTCCTGCAGAGCTGACTGGAAGGGAGACACCAGGAGGGATCTGATTCTGCCTACTGTGAGTACAAATCCATGTCTTTGGGGCCTGTCAAATGAGGGCCACCCCCTTCAGCTAGAGCAGGCAGTGGATGGGTGTCAGTAAAGGGGATGCTAGAGAGTATCCAGAAGATAATATAGTGCATCAAGTCTGCTGCTAGTGAAAGCAAGAAGACTTAATTCCTCAATACATGTGGCAGTATGGTAAAGCAGTGTAACTGCTTCCACAGACAATCCAGTGAGGTCAAGTGAGAGTTGTCCTTATCCTTTGTGAATAGTTCTAGTTGGAGTATCCCACTATGCCCTTCTTCCCTCCAAGTTCCAAAAAAATACAAAAAAAAACCAAACAGGTTGGACTGGTCATTGAGTGGAGAGCAAGCGGGAGTAAGGATGGGACAAGTGGAAACCCCTAGCACCAAAGTGGAAACCCTTGGCAACCAGCCACAGGTAACCAGAGAGGCCTATGAAGTCAACACACAGCAAGCCCTACGGGGACAGTGCTACACCTGTAAAACCCTTCCTTGTGTAGACATCCAAAATCCCTAAGACAATGTAATACTGACACATAATCACACATAGGTTGGACTTGATGGACTTGTGTCTTTTTTCAACCTCACCTACTATGTAACTATGTAACTATATATGCTGCTGGATGCCACCATCTTAGATGCAATATCACCAGCCCAAGCATACTTAGACCTGCCATTCAAGTGACACTCTATAGTATTTCTCTTCCCTCTTCTAAAAGCAGATTTTTAAAACGTTGTGTTAGGAGGTGAATGGGGAGATGCTGGGTAAGAAAAGAAAGTAATTAGACACTCCAAAAATAAGAGAGCAATGACGTGCAAGGAGGTAAGGGAATCTGTGACTGTGCTGTGAATTTAACTCTTCCTGGTGTGGTCAAATTCCCTAGCAAGTTCCAAAGTATACTGCAAGAGAAAAAAAACATTTATGGAAAGGAAAAAGACAAATACATATTTAAATTACTTGATTTTTCTGTGATTTTTTTGTTAATGACAGAATCTCTTTTATCCTGATATTGAAGTTTTCATTAGAATTATTCTAAAATTGAAAACTCTCCTAAACTATAAACTAATTTAAAGAAAATTGGGAAGAATCCTGTCAAGTGCTTTATGCTGCCTTCATACTGAGATGCTTTACAGGCTCTATAGCGCCAAAAATGGCACCTGCAAAGCGTCTGTAAAGCACCTCTCCTGTCACTCCAGTGTAAAAGCCCGAGCACTTTTAACACTTTTTCGGCTGTTAGCGGGGGTTAAGAGCGCAGCAAAAACGATGGTAAAGCGCCTTCCTCAGATGTCACGTGGCGTCAGAGAGGGGCGGGGGTCACCCATTTACGTCACTGGGTGGCCCCACCCTCAGCTATAAAGCAGCTGTCACCGAGAAGAATCGTCACTCGACGGGAGCCTCCCATGGAGACGAAGCTGTTTTTTCGGCTCATCGGCGGCATGAGATAGATCTACATCGCGGGACATTTGGACTTGTCCCAAAGTATCTCCTGTCTTTTTTACTATTTTTGACACTTTTTTTGCGAAATGGAAGGGGTACAATGTACCTGTTACCAATTCACATAGGGGAGGGAGGCCGGGATCTGGGGGTCCCCTTGTTAAAGGGAACTTCCAGATTCTAAAAAACCCCCTGCCCACAGACTCCCACAACCACCAGGCAAGGGTTGTGGTGATGAGGCCCTTGTCCCCATCAACATGGGGACAAGATGTCTGGTATGAATTTTATTTTGGGGGGCCCCTATGCCATTTTTTTTTACATTTTGGTGCAGGGTTCCCCTTAAAATCCATACCAGACCTGAAGGGCCTGGTATGGATTTTGGGGGGACCGCACACAATTTTTAAAAAAAATTTTGGTTTGGGGTTTCCCTTAATATTCATACCACACCCAAAGGGCCTGGTAATGGACTGGGGGGGAACCCATGCTGTTTTTCTTCAATGAGTTTTATCTATATTACCGAGACCCGACAATTCATTACAGCCACGATCAGTTTTTAATGACTTTTTTCCTTTAGAAATGTCATTTTGCTTTGGTACTGTTCTAAACACGGGAAAACGTTACAGGCATACTATAGACACCCCCAGGCACGATATTTAAAGGAATATTTCATTTTTATTGTTTCACTTCAAGCATTATTAAATTCACTGCTCCCGAAAAAACATCTGTTTTTAAAACTTTTGTTTGCATTGATACATGTCCCCTGGGGCAGGACCCTAGTCCCCAAACACTTTTTATGACAATAACTTGCATATAAGCCTTTAAAATGCTAGTGCTTGATTTTTCATGTTCTTGTCCCATAGGCTTTAACGGTGTTCGCGTATTCACCTGAATTTTTTGCCTGTTCACAAGTTCTGGTGTAAACCGAACAGGGGGGGGGGTGTTCAGCTCATTATTAATGGAGGCTTATCAGAGTTTCATGACCTCCCAAATTAATAGAAAGGTCATAATTCTCATGGATATAAGCTCTCTTGTGCACCGTGGGACACACAACTTGAGAGTAGATCATATGCAAAGACACCCAAAGATGTCAGATTGTTCTCACATAAAGGGGTACAGAGGAACCCCAGGGCAGGTTGACAGGACTTCTTCTGATGCCAAACTCCTTTGCATCATAATCACTTTGTTTAAAGCAGCACCGTATTTTTAATTTGTTTGTGACTAAACTGGTATAAAAATACTGATCATGCTTTTCGGCTGGTAAGATGAACCTGCCCCCTTTGAACCTTAGCTTTGCCAGGTAAAGCCACCCATCACAGTAACAAAGTCAATAAAAAAACACAATAAGCAAACCACATGACTATGTAAATTCAATGTAAACAATTACATAAGTGATAATCTGATCATGTGTTCTAATTGCTTCTCTTCCCCTTCCCTCTTCCATGAGGTGCTCAGATATGGCAAAGAGCTACAGTACATACATTCAGTAGTTCAGGTAAAGAATTCAGCCTACATAGACCAGGTCCAACCCATCTAAATATATCAGCCAAAAATAAACGCAGTGCCTGCTATCTAAAAGAAGCAAGTGTATATGCACAAAGTGTCTGGGTAATGGGAGATGGTGAAACTGAAAAGCCTAGTCAATATTTGCATTCCAATGTGACTCAGGATTTTAGGCATGCAAGAGCTTAAAAAGAAACTAGGGTGGACAAAAAACATGTAAGACATTACTACAACAAGTTCAAGGAAAAGGTTCCTTGCAGCTGGGGTTGATTAGTAACAATGACTTCACAGAACCTATGGCCATATAACCCTACACCCACTACTGCAACTCCCTCCTTATTGGATTACCTTTACGTAGACTATCCCCCCTTCAGTCCATTATGAATTCTGCTGCAAGACTCATCCACCTTACCAACCATTCAGTGTCCTCCACCCCTCTCTGCCAATCCCTCCACCGGCTTCCACTCACCCAACGAATAAAATTCAAAGTACGAACAATAATTTACAAAGCCATCCATAACTCTGCCCCAACTACATCACTAACCTAGTCTCAAAATATCAACCAAGCCGCTCTCTTTGGTCCTCCCAAGACCTCCTGCTCTCTAGCTCCCTTGTCACCTCCTCCCATGCTCGCCTCCATGATTTCTCCAGAGCTTCCCCCATCCTTTGGAACTCCCTACCCCAATCTGTTCGACTGTCCCCTAAGCTATCCTTCTTTAGACAATCCCTGAAAACCCTTTTTTTTAAAGAAGCCTATCCTGCTTCTAACTAATACACTGTTATACTTTCTCCATCAGCTCATCCCCCCCAGCTATTACCTTTTGTATCAATTGACCCTCCCTCCTAGATTGTAAGCTCTAATGAGCACGGCCCTCTGATTCCTCTTGTACCAAATTGTAATGTAACTGTAATGTCTGCCTTCATTTTGTTAAGCGCTGCGCAAACTGTTGGTGCTATATAAATCCTGTACAATAATAAATGAATACCCAAATCCAGAAACTTATTATTTTAACTCTGGATAGTATAGGGATTGGTGAGATTCTCTGTCAGGTTTTTACTTCTGCAGTACCTGGGTAGATTTTTTCTGTACTTTCTGTCTCGATGATGGGATTTTTCAGATCGCACACAGAGAAAGCAAAAACTGTTTATTAATAACATGGTAAAAAGTTTTGACCTCTGTGAGATTTTTATTGTTGAGTAATCTATCCTGTCCCATTGACCCCTGTTCCCCAAATTTCTTGTATCAATGTTTCAGGAATGAAAAGAAGAAAGAAATTCTCTGTAATGGGTACACAGACAGAAAAAAAAAAAAACAGATAGAGGTTCTAACTTTTCCATATTCCACTTAAAATTAAAAACAGACATTATAACTGGAGATGGTATTTCAAGTGATACTAAAAAAAAGGTTCCCTGCAAGAAAAAAACAACAACTCCAGTCGCCCTCGTTTCCTAGCTCCGATCTGTTTCAGCAATGCAATCTCCATCAGCCTCTTGGGCATTTAAAGTGATTCTAAAGTCAGGTTTTTTACCTTAATGCATTCTATGGTAAAAAACCTTCTGGGTACAGCCCCCCCCAAAATACATACCTGAGCCCAATCTTGATCCAGCGATGTGCATGAGAGCTGAGGCTCTCCCGGGTTTTTTACTCACTTGGTTCACACAGCAGCAAGAGCCAATCACAGTCAGTGAGCCAATAAGGAGAGAGCGGGGGCAGGGAACAGCCATGCTCTGTGCGTGAATGGACAACGACCATTCAGAGTAGCGTGACCCAGCGGGCCAGGGCCAGCGGGGGACCCGAAAAGAAGAGGATCGGGGCTGCTCTGTGCAAAACAAAAACATAAAAATTGCACAGAGTAAGTAAGTATAACATGTTTGTTATTTTTGTTTTAAAAATAATAACCTTTAGGCTACTTTCACACTGAGGTGCTTTGCAGGCGCTATAGCACTAAAAATAGCACCTGCAAAGTTCCCAGAAAGAGCCACTCAATTCTCTCCAATGTGAAAGCCCTCGGGCTTTCACACTGGAGCGGTGCGCCTGGAGGACGGTCTAAAAAAAATCCTGCAAGCCACATCTTTGCTGCGCTATAGGAGCGGTGTATTCACCTAAATCGCCCCTTCACATTGAAAACAATGGGGCAGCGCCGCAAACTTCAAGCTGCAGTGCCGATTTGTGGGCGGTTTTAACCCTTTTTCGGCCGCTAGCGGGGGTTAAAACTGCCTCGCTAGCGGCCGGAAAGTGCTGCTAAAATGACGGTGAAGCAACGCTAAACATAGCGCCGCTTTACCACCGCTGCCACCTACCTGCCCCAGTGTGAAAGTAACCATAGAATCACTTTAACACTTCTGGTAGTGTCGGGTGCCAGTGACACACAGTGTTTTGTGGCAGGACTCAGCAGTTGGGTAGGGGGCAGAGGACGCAACCATGTTGCATGGTAGGGGATACGAGTATTAGGTATTTCCAGAAGTGTTAAATACCAAAGAGAGTGACAGAGCTAAAGTGCTAGAAAAGAGTAGAAGTAGAAGATGAGGGTCACCACAGAGGTGAGTATAAGAGCTCCTTTTTTCAGGGAATCTTCTTTATTATTTAAGTATTATTAATTAGGTAGCCTGTTGGTAACAATGTACTCTGCCTAACAAATCTTCAATCCAACATCCAGATAGATTTATTAGTAGTTCATTATCCCTGAGTACTAACAGCTTTTACATTTGGGTTTCTTGTGTCAGGGTGCTAAACATTAATTTTGTAGTGGGTGATAAACCATGAAGAGTTATCATGGAGATCAAATATGATACATTAGCAAATGAAAAAAACAAAGACATCTGATATACGTGCTGTTCAATGTTTGCACTTAAAGTCAGTATCATACATAATTTTTACACAATTCCTTTCAGAATCATTTAGTGCCAGAAACAAGGTCATAATTCCAATGGCTCAAAAAAAAAAAAAAAAAAAGAAAAAGAAAAGAAAGAAAAAAAAAAAAAGAAGGAGATTGTAATCTTTGAGTTTTTTTCTTAGCCCCCTGAAAATACAAAAACTCATAAATTACTTGATGCCATAAAAGCTCAGATAAAGCATAACGCAAAGGAACGTTTTATCAGAGCTGTTAAAGAAGCGATAAAAAGCCCCATCAAATGCAAGAATAATTCATTTGCCTTTTAATAAATTGTCATTAAAATGATTTATGTTGTGAGTCGGCTGTAGCTGAAAATATCTCAACGTTGTCACCTGCTTTTTCAAATCTGGTTGATTAAAAAAGAAACCTACAGCTTACTTTATGAATACAGGGATTAGAGATTAAAACCAATTCTTCATCACACTTCTCACCTTTAAATCCTCTCTTCCGGAAGAGATAATCATAATTACTACTGTGTGTATATGTGTAGATTTAATTCCTGTAGTTAGATAATTTAGTGGAACAGATTTTTGTATGTCTATACTACAAACATGCAACATATGCAGCCTGAAAATGTAAGAGCCTAGAAAGTGAAACTTTGCTTAATTGCAGAATTGAACCTAAAACACTGTACAGACCAGTTCTGTTATCAGTAACACTTACATTTTAACTTAAAATAAATAAATACAGTATCTCACAAAAGTGAGTACACTCCTCACATTTTTGTAAATAATTTATTATATCTTTTCATGTGACAGCACTGAAGAAATGACACTTTGTTACAATGTAAAGTAGTGAGTGTACAGCTTGTATACAGTCAGGTCCATAAATATTGGGAAAGCGACTCAATTCTAATCTTTTTGGCTCTATACACCCAGAGGCGTATCTAGGGTATGGCAGCCATGGCAAGTGCCATGGGCACCATAGGGGGGGGGGGCGGCAAAAAAGCACAAAAAATAAAGTCCCACCACCCGTCCTCTCGCGGCCGCCTCCCGCTATATTCTTGTCCCCGGCGCCACGACCGGCCTGCTGGAGCGCAGCGCCGGCACAGCAAATTGGCAAGTGAGGAGGCCAGGAGGGAAGCCAGTGACAGGCGCCCCCCCTGACGGCCGATGAGTTGGTCTGGCCAGAGTGACCGCCCCTGGGTCATCTACGTAGAGACAGAGTAACTGGCGGAGGCAGAACATTGCGGAGCCTAATGCTCCGCCTACCCTCCTCTGCGCAGCTGCTTCGGCTTCTCTTCTGGTGGGTCTCACGGGCCGGGTCGGGTCTTTGTGACGTGCTGACGCCGGTGCTCTGACGTGGTCGGCAACGGACTTTATAGGGGAACATGGAGGCTGGCGACCAGGAGAAGAAAGAGACATCAGAGAGTAGAAAACCAATTGGAACCCCCCCCCCCCAGGCAGCAGCAGCAGGTACTAGTACTGTACAGCACCTGTCACCATGATATTGATCATCTTGTGCCTGTGTACCAGTAGCCAGCACCAACTTCAAAGCAAGCAATCAAATATAGTGCTCAAACAATTTGGATTAAATAAATATGCTTAGCCATAGATATCATAAAATGTAAAAAAGTGATTTATGTTAGTAGTACCTGCTTTTGCACAAATCACTTTATTACACTTTATTTATGATATCAATGGATAAGCATGTTTATTTAATCCATATTGAGCACTATATTTGATTGGCTACTTGCTTCTGCTTGGGCCTGGCATATACACACACACGCACATGATGATGACTTAGACCCCTTTCATACTGAGCCGCCCCGGGCGTCAGCGGTAAAGCAGCGCTATTGTAGCGCCGCTTTACCGTTGTTTTAGCAGCGCTATTTGGCTGCTAGCGGGGGTGGTTTTAACCCCCGCTAGCGTCCAAAAAAAGGGTTAAATCCACCCACAAAATGCCGCTGCAGCAGCGCTTTGCCGGCGGTATGGCAGCGCTGCCCCATTGTTTTCCATGGGCAGGAGCGGTGGAGGAGAGGTGTATTCACCGCTCCTCCACCGCTGCAAAGAAGCTATTGGCAGGACTTTTTGTGACATCCTGACAACGCAGCGCCCCTAGTGTGAAAGCACTCAGGCTTTCACACTGGGTTTGCAGCTGAGGCTTTTTTCAGGCGCTATGCTGGCGCTATTTTTAGCGCTGTAGCACCTGAAAAATGCCTCCAGTGTGAAAGGGGTCTTAAAGTCATCATGGGCGATTCTGCGTGTGTACCAAGCAGACTGGGCCGGCGCTACCACTAGGCAAACTAGGCAGCCTAGAGCACCCGGCCGCTGGTGATCCTACTCCCTTTTTACCTCTGCACAGTGTCAGAGGCGATGGCACAGCATTTTTGGGTGCTGGTTAGGCCGCATTTATGGGTGCTGATGTTACCGCATTTATGGGTGCTGATGTTACTGTATATATGGGTGCTGATGTTACTGTATTTATGGGTGCTGATGTTACTGTATTTATGGGTGCTGATGTTAGTATATATATGAGTGCTGATGTTACTGTATTTATGGGTGCTGATGTTACCGCATTTATGGGTGCTGATGTTACTGTATATATGGGTGCTGATGTTACTGTATTTATGGGTGCTGATGTTACTGTATTTATGGGTGCTGATGTTACTGTATTTATGGGTGCTGATGTTAGTATATATATGAGTGCTGATGTTACTGTATTTATGGGTGCTGATGTTACCGCATTTATGGGTGCTGATGTTACTGTATTTATGGGTGCTGATGTTACTGTATTTAAGGGTGCTGATGTTACTGTATTTATGGGTGCTGATGTTACCGCATTTATGGGTGCTCATGTTACTGCTTTTTTTAGTTGTTGGTAAGGCTGGATTTATGGGTGCTGATGTTACTGCATTTTTGGGTGCTGATGTTACTGTATATATGGGTGCTGATGTTACTGTATTTATGGGTGCTGATGTTACTGTATTTATGGGTGCTGATGTTACCGCATTTTTGGGTGCTGGAAAGGCTGCATTTATGGATGCTGATGTTACTGAATTTTTGGGTGCTGGTTAGGCCGCATTTATGGGTGCTGATGCTACTGCATTTATGGGTGTTGCTTAGGCAGCATTTATGGGTGCTGGTAAGGCCGAATTTATGGGTCCTGGTAGGGCCGCATTTATGGGTGCTGGTAAGGCCAAATTTATGGGTGCTGATGTTACTGTATTTATGGGTGCTGATGTTACCGAATTTTGGGTGCTGGTGAGGCCGCATTTATGGGTGCTGATGTTACTGCATTTTTGGGTGCTGGTAAGGCTGCATTTAGGGGTGCTGATGTTACTGTATATATGGGTGCTGATGTTACCGCATTTTTGGGTGCTGGTGAGGCCGCATTTATGGGTGCTGATGTTACTGCATTTTTGGGTGCTTGTAAGGCCGCATTTATGGGTGCCGATGTTACTGTATTTATGGGTGCTGATGTTACTGCATTTTTGGGTGCTGGTGAGGCCGCATTTTTGGGTGCTGATGTTACTGCATTTATGGGTGCTGATGTTACTGAATTTTTGGGTGCTGGTAAGGCCGCATTTGTGGGTGCTGATGTTACTGCATTTATGGGTGCTGATGTTACTGTATTTATTGGTGCTGATGTTACCGCATTTTTGGGTGCTGATGTTACTGTATATATGGGTGCTGATGTTACCGCATTTTTGGGTGCTGGTTAGGCCACATTTATGGGTGCTCATGTTACTGCTTTTTTTAGTTGTTGGTAAGGCCGCATTTATGGGTGCTGATGTTACTGCGTTTTTGGGTGCTGGTAAGGCTGCATATATGGGTGCTGGTAAGGCCGCATTTATGGGTGCTGATGTTACTGTATTTATGGGTGTTGATGTTACCGAATTTTTGGGTGCTGGTAAGGCCGCATTTATGGGTGCCGATGTTACTGTATTTATGGGTGCTGATGTTACCGCATTTTTGGGTGCTGGTGAGGCCGCATTTTTGGGTGCTGATGTTACTGCATTTATGGGTGCTGATGTTACTGAATTTTTGGGTGCTGGTAAGGCCGCATTTATGGGTGCTGATGTTACTGCATTTATGGGTGCTGATGTTACTGTATTTATTGGTGCTGATGTTACCGCATTTTTGGGTGCTGATGTTACTGTATATATGGGTGCTGATGTTACCGCATTTTTGGGTGGTTAGGCCACATTTATGGGTGCTCATGTTACTGCTTTTTTTAGTTGTTGGTAAGGCCGCATTTATGGGTGCTGATGTTACTGCATTTTTGGGTGCTGGTAAGGCTGCATTTATGGGTGCTGGTAAGGCCGCATTTATGGGTGCTGATGTTACTGTATTTATGGGTGCTGATGTTACCGAATTTTGGGTGCTGGTGAGGCCGCATTTATGGGTGCTGATGTTACTGCATTTATGGGTGCTGATGTTACTGCATTTTTGGGTGCTGGTAAGGCTGCATTTATGGGTGCTGATGTTACTGCATTTTTGGGTGCTGGCTAGGCTGCATTTATGGGTGCTGATGTTACTGTATTTATGGGTGCTGATGTTACCGCTTTTTTGGGTGCTGGACAGAGGCACAGTTTCAGTTCTTGCCATAGGCGCCATTTTCACTAGATACGCCTCTGTATACACCACCACAATGGCTTTGAAATGAAATGAACAAGATGTGCTTTAACTGCAGACTTTCAGCATTAATGTTAGGGTATTTACATCCAAATCAGGTGAATGGTGTAGAAATTACAACAGTTTGTATATCTGCCTCCCACTTTGTTTTTTCTTAAATCTTTATTTAAGGCATGCGGCTTGTACAAAAAAAATCAAACCATTTCCAGTATTAAATAATGGAAATAACTTTTCAAACAAATCTTTGTACATTGGTGAGATAACACTCCAGGTTCCATTACCTCATTATAGTAAAACAGAGAACTGTGGTCTAAAGACTCCACAACAGTTAAATTCTGTAGTCTGATTGGAAAGTAGAGGATACCTCCCAACAAGCATACAACATAGTTGTAATAAACATGTGTAGACCATTGAGTAAGGCTAATCGGGAGGAGGGAAACCTTCTGGGGAGTAGAATGCGCTTAACTCTGTTGATCAGGAACCAAGCCCTAATATCTTAGAGGACTAAACCAATTCTTTATATAACATGTATGTTATGGCTCTTAGTGTGCCTCCCACTTTTTAAGGGACCAAAAGTAATGGGACAGATTAACAATCATCCATCAAACTTTCACTTTTTAATACTTGGTTGCAAATCCTTTGCAGTCAATTACAGCCTGAAGTCTGGAACGCATAGACATCACCAGACTCTGGGTTTCATCCCTGGTGATGCTCTGCCAGGCCTCTACTGCAACTGTCTTCAGTTCCTGCTTGTTCTTGGGGCATTTTCCCTTCAGTTTTGTCTTCAGCAAGTGAAATGCATGCTCAATTGGATTCAGGTCAGGTGATTGACTTGGCCATTGCATAACATTCCACTTCTTTCCCTCTTTGGTTGCTTTCATAGTATGCTTTGGGTCATTGCCCATCTGCACTGTGAAGCACCGTCCAGTGAGTTCTGAAGCATTTTGCTGATATGATATGAGCAGATAATATTGCCCGAAACAATTCAGAATTCACCCTGCTGCTTTTGTCAGCAGTCACATCATCAATAAATAAAAGAGAACCAGTTCCATTGGCAGCCATACATGCCCACATCATGACACTAGCACCACCATGCTTCACTGATGTGGTATGCTTTGGATCATGAGCAGTTCCTTTCCTTCTCTATACTCTTCTCTTCCCATCACTCTGGTACAAGTTGATCTTGGTCTCATCTGTCCATAGGATGTTGTTCCAGAACTGTGAAGGCTTCTTTAGATGTTGTTTGGCAAACTCTAATCTGGCCTTCCTGTTTTTGAGGCTCAACAATGTGGTGAACCCTCTGTATTCACTCTGGTGAAGTCTTCTCTTGATTGTTGACTTTGACACACATACACCTACCTCGCGGAGAGTGTTCTTGATCTGGCCAATTGTTGTGAAGGGTGTTTTCTTCACCAGGGAAAGAATTCTTTGGTCATCCACCACAGCTGTTTCCCGTGGTCCTCCGGGTCTTTTGGTGTTGCTGAGCTCACCGGTGCGTTATTTCTTTTTAAGGATGTTCCAAACAGTTGATTTGACCACACCTAATATTTTTGCTATCTCTCTGATAGGTTTGTTTTGTTTTTTCAGCCTAATGATGGCTTGCTTCACTGATAGTGACAGCTCTTTGGATCTCATATTGAGAGTTGATAGCAACAGATTCCAAATGCAAATAGCACACTTGAAATTAACTCTGGACCTTTTATCTGCTCCTTGTAAATGGGATAATGAAGGAATAACATACACCTGGCCATGGAACAGCTGAGCAGCCAATTGTCCCATTACTTTTGGCCCCTAAAAAGTGGGAGGCACATATACAAAAACTGTTGTAATTCCTACACCGTTCACCTGTTTTGGATGTAAATACCTTAAAATTAACCACTTCCAGGCCGCCGCACGCCGATGTACATACAAATTTTGAAGGGGGATTTCGTTGTTATGGCAGCAGCTAGCTTCCATAACCCCGGTATCCCCGTTTTCGTGCGGCGGCTGGCTTTCTGATAAAAGTGGTCCCTGCGGCGGATTCGCCGCAAGATCACTTTCATCGGTGGCGGGAGAGGGCCCCCCTTCCCGCCGTGATCCGGTGCCCTCCGCCACTTACTGGAGCCGTCGGTAGTGGCAGAGGCGATCGCATCTGTCTCCCTCCTGTGCTAAGATGACGCCCACTCGTCTCCATGACACTGCTGTCATTTTTTTCAATTACTTTTTTTTTTCTATTTTAGTGTAAATATGAGATCTGAGGTATTTTTGACCCCAGATCTCATATTTAAGAGGTCCTGTCATGCTTTTTTCTATTACAAGGGATGTTTACATTCCCTGTAATAGGAATAAAAGTGACACTTTTTTTTTAACAGTGTAAAAATAAATAAAATAATGTAAAATAAATAATAAAAATATATATATTTTTTTTTAAAAAACCCGTCCCGATGAGCTCGCGCGCAGAAGCGAACGTATACGCGAGTAGCGCCGGCATATGAAAACGGTGGTCAAACCACACATGTGAGGTATCGCCATGACCGGTAGAGTTTGAGCAATAATTCTAGCCCTAGGCCTTCTCTGTAATGCAAAACATACAACCTGTAGAATTTTTTAAACGTCGCCTATGGATATTTTTGAGGGTAAAAGTTTGACGCCATTCCACGAGCGTGCGCAATTTTGAAGCGTGACATGTTGGGTATCAATTTACTTGGGGTAACATTATATTTCACAATATAAAAAAATTGGGCTAACTTTACTGTTGTCTTATTTTTTATTCAAAAAAGTGAATTTTTTCCAAAAAAGTGTGCTTATAAGACCGTTGCGCAAATACGGTGCATTTAAAAATGTAAACACCTAAAATGCAAAACGAGGCTGGTCCTTAAGTGGTTAAAGCTGAAAGTCTGCAGTTAAAGCACATCTTGTTCATTTCATTTCAAATCCATTGTGGTGGTGTATAGAGCCAAAAAGATTAGACTTGTGTCAATGTCCCAATATTTATGGACCTGACTGTAACAGTGTAAATTTGCTATCCACTCAAAATAACCCAACACACAACCATTAATGTCTAAACTGCTGGCAACAAAAGTGAGTACACCCCTAAGTGAAAATGTCCAAATTGGGACCAAAGTGTCAATATTTTGTGTGGTCACCATTATTTTCCAGCACTGTCTTAACCCTCTTGGACATAGAGTTCACTGGAGTCCTCTTCCACTGCTCCATGACAACATCACAGAGCTAGTGGATGTTAGAGACCCTGCGCTCCTCCACCTTCCATTTGATGATGCCCCAGAGATGCTCAATAAAGTTTAGAGACATGCTTAGCCAGTCCATCAACTTTACCCTCAGTTTCTTTAGCAAGGCAGTGGTTGTCTTGGAGGTGTGTTTGGGGTCATTATCGTGTTGGAATACTGCCCTTCAGCCCAGTCTCCGAAGGGAGGGGATCATGCTCCGCTTCAGTATGTCACAGTACATGTTGGCTTTCATAGTTCCTTCAATGAACTGTAGCTCCCCAGTGCTGGCAGCACTCATGCAGCCCCAGACCATGACACTCCCACCACCATGATTGACTGTAGGCAAGACACACTTGTCTTTGTACTCCTCACCTGGTTGCCGCCACACACGCTTGACACCATCTGAACCAAATAAGTTTATCTTAGTCTCATCAGACCATAGGACATGGTTCCAGTAATCCATGTCCTTAGTCTGCTTGTCTTCAGCAAATTGTTTGCAGGCTTTCTTGTGCATCATCTTTAGAAAAGGCTTCCTTCTGAGATGACAGCCATGCAGACCAATTTGATGCAGTGTACAGCGTATAGTCTGAGCACTGACAGGCTGACTCCTCACCCCGTCAACCTCTGCAGCAATGCTGGAAGCACTCATATGTCGAACATAGAGGCCTGTTCTGAGTGGAACCTGTCCTGTTAAACCACTATAGGGTCTTGGCCACCGTGCTGCAGCTCAGTTTCAGGGTCTTGGCAATCTTCTTATAGCCTAGGCCATCTTTATGTAGAGCAACAATTCTTTTTTTCAGATCCTCAGAGAGTTCTTTGCTATGAGGTGCCATGTTGAACTTCCAGTGGCCAGTATGAGAGAGTGATAACACCAAATTTACCACACCTGCACCCCATTCACACCTGAGACCTTGTAACACTAACGAGTCACATGACACTGGGGAGGGAAAATGGCAAATTGGGCCCAATTTGGACATTTTCATTTAGGGGTGTACTCACTTTTGTTGCCAGCGGTTTAGACATTAATGGCTGTGTTGAGTTATTTTGAGGGGACAGAAAATTTACACTGTTATACAAGCTTTAAACTCACTACTTTACATTGTAGCAAAGTGTAATTTCTTCAATGTTGTCACATGAAAAGATATAATAAAATATTTACAAAAATGTGAGGGGTGTACTCACTTTTGTGAGATACTGTAGCTGCAACAACCATCTTCATGTATTACAGTGTACATTATGGTTAGTAGGTCTGCTACTAGGTGGTATTATTTTGTTGATTCTTGCTCAATATATTGTTCTTCCTAGTGGAAGTACATGGGTATGGTGTAATTTCCAATCTCTGTGTTACTGTTGTCTTCCAACAAAGCAGGAAGGACTCAACCATATGTCCAGCACCATCTTGACTTGGAGTAATATCGGCAGCAGCTTTCCAACAGGTTTTGGGCCCAACTACAGTCAAAGTACTAAATACAGCAGCAGAAAGAGCTCAGAAGTACAGCTAAACAGTCTTTGAAAAAGAAAATGGTCAGAAAGCATATATAATAGTACTCAGATTGCCCACAGAATGTTAGTTAAGGTAGTTGGCTGGCCCAGGCTAGGGAAGAGGTTAATGTTGTGCACCTCTGTTCCCGGGCTTTTTGGATCCAGCCTATCCGCCCCGTGATATTACCAAGGGGGAAGACCGGGTTCCAGAGTTTCGACCTTCTTAAAAAGATGCAGTGATTGCTGCAAAGCACCAACAGAAATGACTGCTGTGCCCTGCAATCCATCTAAAGGCACCAGGTGTCTGGAGAACTAGCAAGCCTTGGAGGATGCGACTGGATGGTTGGGGATGGTTAGGTGGGCCGCGGGTGGATCTGGATGGTGCGGAGGTATGGTTGCTGGTCATCTATTTTGTTTCCAGAAACATGGAACAGGGGGTGTCGGTATCTGCCATTGAACGGAAACTGGTGGATTTTGAGTTTTTGTTCAAAAGGATTTTTGGGAGCGACAGGCTTTAAAAGGAAAATGTACGTCACATAAGGTCACATAAGCACGGGGATGCTAGGTGGCATTAATAATTTACAGGCCATTTTTGCTCAGTAGGGTTCATTGTGTACATCAGCTTACGTGGTTTCCTTGTTTAAAGCGGCATTTTCTCTGGCTTTTTTTGGAGCCTTCCAGATTAGCGAGCTGGTCAGCCCATCTAAGAGGGTTCTGGGGGGGCTTATTGGCTCAGGATGTGATTTATAGGGAGGACAGCATCCAGTTAGTGCTATGCAGGTCCAAGACAGACCAATGTGGCAAGGGCGCTCGAGTACAGCTGTTTTCTCTGCCGGGTTCTCCAGTGTGCCCATGGGGGTGGTAAGGGAGTTTTTAGAGGTTTGCCCAGTTTCGGCTGGGCCCTTTTTGTTGCGCGGGGATGGGTCTCCATTGTCTAATGCCACGTACACATAATCAGACTTTGCGGCAGACTTTGTCCGGCGTACTTTTCGACGGACTTTACAACGGACATTCCGAATGAACGGACTTGCCTACACACAATCAACCAAAGTCTGACGGATTCGTACGTGATGACATACGACCGGACTAAAACAAGGAAGTTCATAGCCAGTAGCCAATATTTGCCCTAGCGTCGGTTTTTGTCTGTCGGACTAGCATACAGACGAGCAGACTTTTTGACCAGACTCGAGTCCATCGAACAGATTTGAAACATGTTTCAAATCTAAGTCCGTCAAACTTTTGAGAAAACAAAGTCTGCTGGAGCCCACACACGATCGAATTGTCAGACGAAATCCAGTATGCTGGACCAAGTATGCCGTAAAGTCCGATCGTGTGTACGCGGCATAAGTTTCAGTTTGTGTCCATTTTTCAGAAGTGTCTGAAGGCAGGTTTAGATTACACACAGTATGCCTTGCACTCCTTCCAGATTGGAGTGGCCACAGAGGTCGCGCGGTGGGGGTTGGATGAGTCAGCTGTTAAGATGGAACTCCAGGAGATTCCGTACCTACATTCGCCTGCATTTGGTGGCAGAGTAAACAATGGCGGGGGGGTGTCTTTGCAGGTACGTGGCTATGTGTGTTTCTCACGTGGGGTGAGTATATTTTGTTTGTCTTGTGCTTATCCCGTGGTTTTTGTTCTTTTCTTTCCGGTGGAGAACAGCTGTGCCTCATCTGGATCATGGGCCACTCATATGTGTTTTGGGGCCAGGCAAGCAGACGTTAGGCCTAATGGTAGGCAGCTGGGTATTTCTAGGGGTGAGGCGTGTATTCGGTGTTTGGGTTTGTCGGGTATGATTTGGAGCAGGATCGTGCTGGAGGTGTATAGTTTTGCACGTCTGGACAGACCACCTGACATTTTGGTACTCCATGTCGGTGGGAATGATCTGGGGGTTCGGTCCATTTGGGAGCTCATTATGGATATCAAGTTTGATTTCCTGCGGCTTCGCACGGCCTTTCCGGATATGCTAGTCTTGTGGTCCCACATTGTTGCCTGGACAACTTGGTGCATGGCAAGGTCAGTGGACAGGCTCAACAAGGCCGGTATAAAAGTGAATAAGGTGGTGGGCCACTTTGTTGTTCTAAATGGGGGTCTGGTCATCCGCCATATGGAACTGGAGAGGGATACCGGGCTTTACCTCAGTTGGGACCGTGTTCACCTGTCTGCAGTGGGTATTGATTTATGGTCCCTGGGGTTGCAGGATGGGATTCAGCATGTTTTCCGGGTGTGGAGGGGCTCTCAAGGGTGAGGGGTTACCCTTGATTGTGGTGGCAGTGGTTGGTCTTTGATGGTGGCAAGAAAACCTACGAGATGGAAGTGTGGGGAGCTCATCGGTGGTATGTGCCCCTCTGGTGTATTCCAGTTAACATGGTTTAGCTGGAATATGGTAATGGTTGCACTGCAGGTAGTAGGTTGTTTCTGAGTTGGTGTGTTATGGCTGGAGGCCTATCACGGTAAAAGGTTCCGCAGTGTAGAAGTGGAACATAGTCTAATTTTGGGGTGCCATCAAAGATCAACAGGCTGAGTGACTTATAGTTTGGGTTTTTAGTTGTTTATGCGTTAAAGAATGTTATCTTTAATATTTTGTCAATAAAAGGCTGCTATGGCCATTTGTACTCCATTCCAGGTGTGATCCCTTTAATTGTAGGTAACATTAAGGGGTGGGGCGGAGTATAATTATAGTCTGGTAGACATAAGAAGGTTGGGGACATCTTATCTACACTGGCCATGATAAATGGCACCAAAAAACCTGCTAATACATCCCATTATGACGCTCTCTTGCTGCCTAGCTGATGAATGTAAACAAAGGGGCAGAGTATCCTGCAAGGTAAGGCAGGTTTTTCTTATGCAGAGGTAAGTGAGATAGTTGAAGAGAAAAAAAATTCAGCATACCGGAGATACAAGGACACAGAAAGTGTAGCTGATGTGAAATGTATAAAATGAGACCAGACACATTATCAGTGCTTCCAAAGCACAGAAAGGATCAAATGGCTAAATCTATTAAGAAAGAAGGGAAATTTGTTTTAGGTACAACAATGATTTAAAGGAGAAGTACTGCCAAAGCTCATTTGGCTGTACGTTTCCTGTTGATCACAGATCATTCTGTACTCATGTGACCCCTTTTCAGCAGACAGCGGGCTGAAGTCACAGAGCCAGTCCCATGACTGACGGACAGCAAACAGTGTACTTTTCCACAAGAAAGGAAGCATGGTAGAAGCTGACAATTACAGGCCAGTGAGTTTAACATCAGCTGTAATTAAATAGAGTCACTTGTAAAGTAAAAAGTCAGTGATAACTTAAAAACACACAACTTGCTGGACCCAAAGCATCATGGCTTTACTGAGGACAGATCATGTTAGGCTAATCTGGTTGAATTTTTTTGACTATATCACAAATGTTTTGAATTAGGATGGTGCTGTGGACATAGGCTATCTTGATTTCAGCAAAACATTTGATTCCACAAAATGATCTCATAAAAAATTGTACAAGCTTGGACCTAACCCTTGGGTGATTTAGTGAATATGCAGTTGGCTAAAGGATTGATATCAGAGTTTGATTGTAAATTTGGTTCATTCAAAACAGAGACCTGCACTAGTTATGTAGCACAAGGTTCTTTACTAGGTCCTGTTCTATATACTCTCTTTGTAAGAAATATAACCAATGGGTTGGTGGGTAAGGTATGTCTTTTTGCTGGTGACACAAATGAGTGCAATAGGATTGATTTTCCTGATTTTGCAATGGAACAAGATTTGGAATTGCTGGAAGGTAAAAGGGTTCCAGCAATGCTTGATTAAAGCAGTAGAAACTGCAGTTCAATTATTCTAAATGTAAAAAATTGCACCTAGGGAAAAAGAATCCCTTGGGAGAGTATAATATTGGAGGTGCAGTGTTGGCAAGAACTATAAAGGAATTGGTTCTACTTATTTCAGATGATTGCAAAAAATGAGCAAACAGTGTGGCCTAGCAATGGGAAAAGAGAATATAATTTTTGAGTGTATCACTAGAGGGGTCACCAGCAGGAGGAAGGAGGTTATGATTCTCCTATATAGATTATTTGTTAGACCTCGCTTAGAATACGGTGTCCAGTTTTGAAGACCTCACTTACAAACAACAAAAATGGTGAAAGGTTTGGGGGGATAAAACATATCAGGAGAGACTTTGGGCACTTAATATGTACAGTCTTGAGGAAAAAAGGGAAAGAAGTGACATTACTGAAATGTTTAAATGCATCAAGGGGGTGAATAAGGCTCAGGAGGTCAGTATTTTCAATATGAAGCTAAGGACAAGAACATGGGGACATGGCCTCAAACTAGCAGGAGAAAAGTTCAAAACTAATCTTAGAAAGTATTATTTTTCCTAAAAAGAGTTGTTGATGCTTGCATTAAACTTACAGCGGAGGTAGTGAATCTGTCAACAGTAAGTGGATACAAACATGCTTAGGGAAAACATAGAAGACACACTTCTATCCTTCTGTCTTCTGGTGCCTCATGGTATCACTGGAATAGCAAAGACACAAGGCAGGTTAACAGGAATATATGGTAAGGTACTGACAGTGGTTCATTATGGCAGTTTGCCCAAGTATACATACAGACAGGCTATTCAACATGCAGGTCCTACGTTTACTTTTTTTCCTTCCACTTGCAAATTTAGTACATATCCCCCAAAGCGGTTTGAAACGAACCCACGTTTTCCTACATCGTTTTTTTTACACTTAAAATTTCTTTTTTTTTGCCAGAAGGAGAAAGGACCTCATTGAGCTGCCGTCATTTGTTTTTAATGATGTTTACATCAGCAGATGGGGTGACAGAAAAAATCACTTTTTAAACAGAATTTATTACCCACTGGCTGCTGCTTTAACTGTATCTCACGGACAGCCCTTAGTTTCCATGGTGATGCAGGGCCACTGCAAGCTATTGGTTGTTTAACCTCTTCCCTGGCAGAGGGATCATCAATTCATTGTATCTTATATATACAGTATGTAACAAGGCATGTGTCTTGTTTACATGCATGTAAACCTTATATACCTGTTTTGGAGTGGATATTTAATGGGAAAATGTAATCATCTACTGTATATATTGCTCTCATTGAAATGTTTAATATATAAGCCATATAGTTACACAAAAATAAAGACATTAACTTCATTGTCATTGGTATAATTAGTTTATGAAAACTAAACAGCACATTTTATACTTAAACTGGTGGATTCTATGAGCCTTTGTTTAAGCATTATCCAGTTATATCTATTATTATTGTCACGGTTCTGGTTACCCTTATATTAACTTGTCCATTTGTACTCTGCAAGACACAGAAATTTTCACTGGTTGCTATAATATATAGACAGATAGATAGATAGATAGATAGATAGATAGATAGATAGATAGATAGATAGATAGATAGATAGATAGATAGATAGATAGATAGATATAGATAGCACTGCCCCCATAGGGGTTGCTGAGTCTAGTCTTCTCCAGGCCTTCCTCTAATTATCCTGCAACCAGACACTTGGGTATTTTCACACTATCACCCGCACAATCTTCTGCTCGTTATCCAATGACCAGTCTAGGGTATTTGTTTTTTTTGGTATTTATTGGTAGAACTTGGGTAGGAGAAGGGATTAGTGGGATACTCCAACTTGAACTATGCACAGACAAGGACAACTCCCACTTGACCCCATTAAATTGAATTGAATAGCAGATTCCCTGCTGGACCACACTATAGCTGTGTGGAAGAATAAGTCCTTTGCTTGCTTTGGCAGCAGACTCAATGCACCTCTCTTCTTCAGGACCCTCACCAGTATCCCCTTTGACACCTGTCCACTGACTTCACTAGCCAGAAGGGATGGCCCTCACAGAACAGGCCCCTAGACGCACATCTGTACTCACAGTAGCCAGGAACATATCCTCCTAGATGCATCCCCCTTCTAGTCAGCTCTGCAGGACATCTGGGTTGCAGCTTCTGCAGCTCCAGTCCTCAGGTCGACTATGAGAGGCCGCATGGCAGCCTGTACAGAGTAGGGGCAGCAGCCCCCTCCCCCGGGGACCCCACTATCCAGCTGAAGACCCCGAGCACATGTGCCCTAGGCATATATACAATCACCCAGCATGCCTTGAGGCACCTTCTTCTGCAAATAGCCAGGGCTGTAACTGTGCCTATGCTTCCATTTGTCAGATTTCCTCCCACTGTCCAATATGACTTGTCCTAATGGACCAGTGTGAAACAGACAGACAACATGAGCAGCATCTGAGCACACTGAGCAGACCCTATCAATGGATCACTACTCCCTGGTAGGCAGAGAGCATCTAAATTTACCTAACAGCCCCCTGTTAGGCAGGAAAACCCAAAACTATACTCTCTCTAGCACATACCTAAGAGGATGCTACATTTATTTAGATTTAATTAATATAAGTAGTATATCAACAATGATGCAATGCAAACATTACATGTCATATTTTTCTTTGTTCATTTTCTTAGAATTTTTTTAAATTTGTTCCGAGTCAGCCATTTTATTAAGCATCCTCCTTTTTTTTTTTTTATTTGTAGCAGTTACTCACGTTGAAAAAATTGGTGTTTAATATTATTATTATTTATCTATATTTACAATTTTATCTTTATACATACATAAAGAGAGGTGAAAGGGGCACAGAAGGAGGACACAGCACACTGATAATGTGGAGAAGTAATATTATGGTGGACACTGGACAGAGCACATCAGAGACTCTCTGTCCCGCACTCCCCTTCATGCCACGGCTTAACCTCTGGGCTCCCAACAATGTCCTCCTCTCACTCTGATATCCCCCCACAGTACTCTCCTCCTCCTTACCCCTGCTTGGCTCCTCTGGACCTCTCTGCCTATGGCGAGTGCACTGCACGAGCCACCGACTGCCATAGCGTCCCGATCGTCTATTTGAAAATGGCGCCACCTGGCCGAGCACGTATGAGCTTTCCTGAGCCCATGCTCAGTTGCGTGGTCGGCTCGCGGCCATCTTTTTTACGGGCACCGGTGCCCATAACAGAGTTTAATGGTTAGCCTGAAAGGGGGGGCAGCCGCGAATGCCGAGAAGTCACCGCAGGAGTGGCCTTGTGAAAAATCCGGCCCTGCACATGATTGGATGATAAAATCAGCAGAGCTTCCCCTCATTTCAGATCTACCCCTCAGATTTACAGTGTCTGTACTTCCAAGTGCACTTTAAGTGCAATTTCAAGTGCACTTTGCACTTGTAGTGCAAAGTGGATTAGCCTTTCATAAATAACCCCCAAGGTGTTCTGTGCAAAACAAAAGCTTGAGTTTGGTGGCAAGATTTTTTTTTTTTTTTTTACACTCAATGTTTAGTAGTTTATTAAAACATAACTCACATTAAAGCCCAACTCAAGGCAAAAATGTATTTTGCTGTTAGGTGGGGTGGAGAAGGGTTGCCAGGTTTTTCAGTGAGTGGAATAGCTGTGGCAGTGGACTTTGGGAGCCATGAATGCTAGGCACATCTATAACCTGTTTCTGCCAATCTAAATGTAGCGCACCCCTGAAAGAGCCTCTGGCTCTAATTGTCCCCTTCCCCCAAATTCAGTGAGCACATAGCCAGGCACACAGTATTTTTTTCCTTCTCACTGGCTCAAATAAACAGTCGAGGGGTGTCTTTTATACTTTTATTGCTGGAATAAACTTGAATGGGTGCTAGGGAAACAAGGGATACCCTGAAAGAACTGAATTTACAGAGGACACTTCCCTTCCCACTATTCCGGCATAGAGCTTCTGCAAAGTTCACTATTGGCTGGGAAAATACCTAGGACTTGCTTTTGTAGAACTGAGAACTGCACACAGTCAGTAGGGCACAGAACATAGACCAGTACTCACAATGCCACAGGATTATCAGTTGCCTCCTTCTGATATCCACCAGGCACTCTTCATTGAGGGAGACACAGACTCATGATACCAGAGAACAGCTGGACACTCTTTCCCCCCCAACTTCCACTGGGTATCCACTAGTGAGCTCTCCAGACTGTAAGAAAAATCCCAGACTTAGGATATAGCAGGGACCTTGGTGACATTCAAGTAGCTTCTCCAGCAGACTACCCCGAGGGGCAGAGACCCTTGGCCAGGGGACTTCTCTGGCAGCAATGGACCCAGGATCCACACACTCTGCTCCAGGACTCAGGAGCCACTCCAGGAGCCACCTACTAGACATACCTCCCAGCAATTGGCTGGGTGCCCATAAATATCCCATTCTTCCTCCCACTGTGATTCTAGAATCATCTAGAAGGCAGGAGGAAGTAATTAGACCAACAGCCTTTGAATCATTGAGCAGACAAAACAATCAACCCTGCTCCACCAAGTACAGAGGAGCTAAACTCAATTTGCCTTACATCCTTCTCTAACTGGGAGGGACCTATACTAAGCCAACGTTTTGTTTTGTGTCCCTTTGGGAAATTTTTCTTTTGCTTACCCTTTAAGGCTCAAGAGAAGGTGAGAGTAGATCTTTAAAAAAAAAGAACAGTAACAAAAATCCAATATTAGACACTGTTCCAGTGACAACATTTGATATCTTCCCCTACTTTCAGTCTCAGTGATGATGTCCACCAGGCCTTGAACTGGGGGGTGCAGAGGAGGACCTGGACTAGGAGGGGAGTACACTGGAGGCCCTGGACTTGAAAAGTGAGGTTGATTTGGTAAAGGACCTGGAATCAGAGAGCAGGGTGTAGAGGAGGCTCTGAACTTGGGGTGGGCTGTAGAGGAGGCCTTGGACTAGCAGCGGAGGGCTAGGAGGCCCTGGACTGGGAGGGGGTGCAGAGGAGCCCCTGGACTGGGAGGGGATGGAGAGAAAGCCCTGGGCTATGAAAGGGTTGATGTGGCAAAGACCCTGGATTAGGAGAGGGGGAGTGCAAAGGAAACTGTGTTTATGTGGTAAAGGACCTGGATTCGGAGAGCATTGTGCAGAGGAGGCTCTAAACTTGGGGTGGGCTGTAGAGGAGGCCATGGACTAGGGGCGGAGTGCAGAGGAGGCCCTGGACTAGGGGGGTGGGTGCAGAGGAGGCCATTGACTAGGAAATGGTGGTTGATGTGGCAAAGACCCCTGGATAGGGGGGTACAAGGAAGATACTGGACTAGGGGAGGGGGACATTTATAAATTGTTACAAGTAATGCCAAACAGGAGCAGAGAGACTGGTCGTGTGATAGATTTATTAAAGGAGAAGTACAGCCAAAGCCTGTTTGGTTGTACTTCTCCTGTTGATCACAACAGTGCAGATTGTTTTGCACTACTGTGACCCATTTTCAGGTGACAGCGGGCTTAAGCCCGCTCATGGCTGATGTCACAGAGTTGGTCCAGTTGGGGGAAATAACGTAACCATATGTTTGAAATCCGCCCACATGCCTGGACTGGCACCCAGCTCAGCCTCTCAGCGAGCCACTGAGAGCCTTAGCCGGTCGCCCCAGCCCCCTCCGCTGCCAAGTGTTTCAGTGAGCACTGGGGGGTACCAGAGCAGAGAGCCAGAGGCTCAGCCACCAGCTCTCTGTATAGGGAGCACTGAGAACTGAGTGATCGGCGGTGTTTGATTACTCGGCTCTCAGCCTTAGAGCCGGCGGGGGACAGATGCAGCATCTACCTCGGTAAGTATGATTCATAAATAAAATCCCCATACTTCTCTTAATTACTTGACATCTCCACTTTCCTGCTATCTGACCCAATATCTTATCAAAATCAAAATCTTACAATTAGGCCTCATTCACATGAAGCATATGCCCAGTGTGTTGGCCATGTACCGCGTGGGGAAACTTGGTGTTCTGTGCATCCCTGTGCAGGCAGTCCAGTCAAAAACAATTGGGACGCAGCAGCTGCATGGACATAGTTGAATGTCAAAATGTGACCTGCAGACAGGAAGGGATGCATGTATCCAAATGCATAGTGTTTGCATTTGGATCTGTGCATCCACTTCTATAGGTGAAGCTCTCTGGTGGATGCAGATGCAGCAAAAAGTGGCTCAGCATACAGGACCTGTCTCAGTGCCTGAATGAGCCATTAGGGGAGTTTATAAAAACTTATCAAAACTAGAGCAGACAGAATTTTGAGCAGCTGTGCATGGCAACCAATCAGCTCATAGCTTTCATTTTTGATTCTGACTGCACCAGTTTTGATGAATTCCCCTCACTGTGTTTTACATTCCTTACTCATGAAGTACAGCACATTCTTTGTTAAAGTGGTTGTAAAGGCACAAGGTTTTTAATCTTCATGCATTCTGTGTATGAAGGTAAAAAAACCTTCTGTGTTTAGCAGCCCCCCCAGCCCCACCTAATACTTACCTAAGCCCCCTCTCAATACAGCGATGTCCACAAGAGCCTTGGTTGAACAGGGACTTACACTCCTGATTGGCTTTTGTCAGCAGCCGTTGGATCACACTACTGTCAATCAAAGCCAGTGAGCCAATCAGAAGATGTAGGGGCAGAGTCGAGCCATGGCTCTGTGTGTGAATGCACACACAGAGCCGCAGCTCACAAGTGCGCCTGCTTGGGTGCCCCATAACAAGCTGCTTGCTGTGGGGGCACCCAGAAAGAGGAAGGGGCCAGGGGTGCCAGCGAGGGACCCAAGAAGAGGAGGATCCAAGCTGCCCTGTGAAAAAAAACACTGCAGACAGCAGATAAGTATAACATGTTTATTTTTTAGAAAAACAAAACAAAAAACAAGACTTTAATATCACTTTAACCCCTTCCCAACCAGCTGACGCAGTTATACTGCGGCAGGTTGGCTCCCCTGCACGAGCTGTCGTAGCTGTACGTCAGCTCTTTAAGACACTGTAGTAGATGCGTGCACGCCACCGGAGGCACACGCGCATGCCCGCAGCATGTCCTCGGAGCCGATGCGCATGCCCGGCGGGTGCGATGGCTGCCATGCACCCATACTCGCTCATGACAGAGAGAGAGTCCGGATCTGTGTGTGTAAACACACAAATCCCGGTTCTGTTAGGGGAGAGGAGACAAATCGTGTGTTCCTACCAAGTAGAAACAACGACCTGTCTCCTCCTCTAGTCAGCCACATTCCCCCCACAGTTAGAACACACATAGGGAACACATTTAACCCCTTGATCGCCCCCTAGTGTTAACCCATCCCCTGCCAGTGACATTTATACAATAATCCGTGGCTATTTATAGCACTGATCACTGTATAAATGTCAATGGTCCCAAAAAAGTGACAAAAGTGTCTGATTTGTCTGCCGCAATGTCTCAGTCCTGATAAGAATCGCAGATCGCCACCATTACTAGTAAAAAAAAAAATAATAAGAAAAATGCCATAAAAACTATCCCCTGTATTGTAGATGCTATAACTTTTGCGCAAACCAATCAATATACGCTTATTCCGATTTTTTTACCAAAAGTATGCAGAAGAATACATATTGGCCTAAACTGATGAATAAATTAGTTTAACAAAAAAAATTGGGGATATTTATTATAGCAAAAAGTACAAAATATTGTGTTGTTTTCAAAATTGTCGCTCTTTGTTTATAGCGCAAAAAATAAAAACCACAGAGGTGATCAAATACCACCAAAAGAAAGCTCTATTTGTGGAGAAAAAGGGATGTCAATCTTGTTTGGGTGCAATGTCACAAGACCGCGCAATTGTCAGTTAAAGCATCGCAGTGCTGTCTCGCAAAAAATGGCCTGGTAATTAAGGGGGAAAATCTTCTGGGGCTGAAGTGGTTAAGGTTAGCTGTGTGTAGTAAAGGATATGCAATAGAACAGTTTTATTTCAAAATGAGTGTACTGAGGTTTGTACTGTCTGTTACATACTTGCTTGTGGCACAATCATTAAAACATATGGCCCTTTAAGTCCCTCCCACTGTTGATGCAATTTGACCACACCCACAGTTTTGGTGTGGCGCCGCTTTAAAGCCACTCACCATTTTACTTTGGGGGGTGTGCAAAAAAATGACCAGTCCTGAGGGCCAGATGTGCTAGCTATGCCACTGATGCTGAGGAAGGCTATAAAAGCTTGGGAGTGGCCTAGCAGTAGATTTGTTTTCTGTATACCTGATTTACTCCCAGTCCTGACCCTCCTCCAAGCTGAGTGCTACTGTACAGAGGATTACAAGAGGCTGGTACACAGTCAAATTTTATTACTTATACTGTTTGCACGTAAATATATATTTATGATTTATTAATGGATTCAGGGCTGCATTAGGTTGTGTACATGATAGCTGACTTGAGTTCAGCTTTAGAATGAGACGCATAATTTAGTATTGCAGAACAGTTCCTCTTGGTCAAACTTTAAAAAATTAATTAGAGCCCAACTACAGCCAAAAAAAGTTTTAGCTGGATAGGAATTTTAATTAATTTTAAAACCCATAGAAAGTAAGGGCAGATAGAGGAGAGCTTCCTGGTTATATAAGGAAATAACAGATACCTTGTGGAAATAATTTTAGTTTTAAACACTTAAAATTGCTGAAAGGTTCACTTTAAGTCCTGCAGAGTTTGGTTGTCATTCTAGCAGAGCTTGCTGTTTAAAGCAGAACTTTACCCATAGCAACTTGATAAAAAACAATGTTCTTTGGCAAGGAACATACATTTCACATTAATAATTATGCTACCAAAATGAGTGTGTGCTGTAAATTGCCTCCAGCATTGCTCCTGTTTCTTCAAGCTGGAGGCTGCCATTTTGCTGAAGCCCAGAGCCTCTGAGTAGCATTAAATCTTTAGGCTGTCAGATTAGCCTAGAGAGTAACTGAGCAGGGTGAGACAGTATATTACTGGATTATAAACAGTATAGGGCATTTTTGTTTACAGTTTACATAGCTATACCTGCAAAATGGGCCAGCTGACTTAATTTGGGGAATTGCTCCACAAAAAATTACAATGGGATTGACTCTTCACTGAGACTATCATGTTGTCAAGGTAGCGACTAAGCCTATGTGGACCCTGTATTGGATGTCCACAGAAAAGGCAGTAGCCATACCCAAGGAGTGTATGCCAGCACCCTTCTTTCGGTAGGGCAAAGCACAATGGAATAATTTAGAGCCAGATCTGAAGAGTAGAAACCACGCTGGATTACCCAGGAAAAGGTAAGCGCTGGGAGCAGGATCAGGAATCACCTGGAAGGAATAAGACCTTTAAACTAGGCAATGGGGGGCAGGTCCAGAGGTAGAGATAGTCAGCAAGGACCAGGGGTAGTATTGGGGGCATTATTGGTAGGTTGACCAAACCACCTAAACTCGAGGCAAGTACAGTAACAAGTCCTATTTGTACCTCAGAACACTCAATAAGGAGATAGTATGCCACCGGTCCAAACTACTTGGCAATGTCAGGAGTATAGCGGACAAGATGGGAGAATTACTGCTGCTATTGTACAAGGAGGATTTAGATTTTGTAGGAATTTCAGAGACCTGGTTCAACAGCTCTCAAGATTGGCTGGCAAACATTCAAGGGTATTCCCTATATCGCAGCGATAGAGAGGGTAAAAAAGGGGGAGGGGTATGCCTGTATATCAAAATTGATGTACAGGCGATTGTGAGACACAACATCACCAAGGGAACAAGGGAGGAGGTGGAGTGCCCTTATGGGTAGAGCTACAAAGGGAGGAAACTAAGGAGAAAGTAATACTGGGAGTATGCAAGGATGAGAATCCTTGCCGCTAATCCAAATTATTATAATGGGGGATTTTATTTATCCTAAATGTCTTGCAGGATAATTTCATGGATCAGATGGTAAATGCACCGACTAGAAATAAAGCATTACTAGACCTACTGATTACCAATACAGACCTGATCACGGATGTGGAAATACGGGAAATTTAGGAAACAGCGATCGCAGGTAAAGTAGTTTCAGAATAAATCTCACAAATACTAAACATAAAGGGGAATACAAAGACACTGAATTTCAAAAGAGCCAACTTCCCTAAACTATGATCCTTGCTAGAAGGTACTAAATGGGATAAAATCTGAGGAACAAAGAACACGGAGGAAAAATGGGTATGCTTTAAGAGCATATTAAAATAAGGGAATTAGCCAGTGTATCCCAATGGGAAATAAAAGTCCTGGGTGGCTTAACTCCAACGTAAAAATGCATATAAAAGCAAAGGAGAAGCCTTCAAAAAATACAAGGCTAAAGGATCATCATCATCAGCTTTCCAACTTTACAAAGAATCAACAATAAATGTAAGGGTGCAATCATGTCGGCTAAGATAGAACACGAAAGGCACATAGTGGAGGAGAGTAAAAAAAATCTCAAGAAATCCTTTAAGTATATAAATAGTATGAAAGGCCAGATCATATTGGTCCAATAAAGAATGATGATGGGAATCTGGTTACTAAGGATGGAGAGATGGCGAAGGTATTGAATGTATTCTTCTCCTCAGTCTTCACGAGGGAATCAGGGGGCTTCTGTAAACGAAACTGCAATGTTTATCCTCATGACACGTCACAAGAAGCACCCTCATGGCTAACAGAGGATAGAATTAGAAATAGACTTGAAAAAAACGTAACATTAATAAGTCATCGGGACCAGATGGCTTGCACCCGAGGGTCCTTAAAGAACTCAGTCAAGTAATTGCCAGACCACTGTTCCTAATTATTACGAACAGTCTACTGACTGGAATGGTACCAGCTGAATGGAAAAAAGTTAATGTAGCACCAATATTTTTAAAAGATACATCACTGGGAATTACAGACCAGTTAGCCTAACATCAATAGTATGCAAGCTCTTGGGGGGGTTGATAAGGGACTATATACCAGATTTTAGTAGTGAAAACAGTATCATTAGCAGTAATCAGCACGGATTCATGAAGAATCGTTCTTGCCAGAACCTCTGGGGGAATCTAGGATGGAGAAGGACCTGAGGTCCTAGTAGATGATAGGCTCAGCGGTAGCATACAATGCCAAGCCGCTGCAAGCAAAGCAAACAGAATATTGGCATGCATTAACCAATTAAGGACCAGGCTTATTTTTCAAACTTGTTGTTTACAAGTTAAAATCATTTTTTTTGCTAGAAAATTACTTATAACCCCCAAACATTATATATTTTTTTCTAACACCCTAGAGAATAAAATTGCGGTCATTGCAATATTTTTTGTCACACCGTATTTGTGCAGCGGTCTTACAAGCACCCTTTTTTTGGGAAAAAAATAATTTTTTTGAATAAAATAAGACAACTGTAAAGTTAGCCAAACTTTTTTTTAACACTGTGAAAGATGATGTTACACCGAGTAAATTGATACCCAACATGTCAACACTTCAAAGTTGCGCCTGCTCGTGGAATGGCGACAAACTTTTACCCTTAAAAATCTCCATATGCAACGTTTAAAAAATTGTACAGGTTGCATGTTTTGAGGGGAGGTCTAGGGCTAGAATTATTGCTCTCGCTCTATTGATTGCGGTGATACCTCACATGTGTGGTTTGAACACTGTTTTCATATTTGGGCGCTACTCACGTATGCATTCGCTTCTGCACGCAAGCTTTTTTATTTTTACACTATTCTTGTTAAAAAAAAAAAAGTGTCACTTTTATTCCTATTACAAGGAATGTAAACATCCCTGGTAATAGAAAAAAAAACATGACAGGACCTCTTAAATATGAGATCTGGGGTCAAAAAGACCTCAGATCTCATATTTACACTAAAATGCAATAAAAAAGAAAAATGTAGCTTTAAGATCTATCGGCGGAAGTGACATTTAAAGCAATGGTATGGAGGCCATCTTCCCCTCACTCAGCTCCATACCACAGAGGGGAGAGCACGCGATCCCCTTTGCTGCTGCCGGCGGCTCTGGTAAGCGGCGGAGGGCACCGGAGCACAGCGGGGGGGCCCTCTCCCGCCGCCGATAAAAGTGATCTTGCAGTGAATCTGCCGCAGAGACCACTTTTATCTGAAAGCGGACTGCCCGCTGAAGAAGAGGATAACGGGGTTATGGCAGCTAGCTGCTGCTATAACAACGATTTTCCTCTTCAAAGTGCTGACGTATAACGACACCTGGTGGTCTGTAAGTGGTTAAAAAAGGGATTAACTCCAAAGATAAAATGATAATCTACAAGACTCTGGTCCGGCCGCACCTGGAGTATGTTGTCCAGTTCTGGGCACCAGTCCTCAGGAAGAATGTACTGGAAATGGAGAAAGTCCAGAGAAGGGCAACAAAGCTAATAAAGGGACTGGAGGACCCTAGTTATGAAGTTATGAAGAAAGGTTACAAGCACTGAACTTTTTCTCTCTGGAGAGGAGACGCTTGAGAGGGGATATGCTTTCAATTTACAAATACCGCACTGGTGACTCCACAATAGGGATAAAACTTTTCAGCGAAAGGGAATTTAAAAAGACACGCGGCCATTCACTAAAATTAGAAGAGAAGCGTTTTAACCTTAAACTGTGTAGAGGGTTCTTTACTGTAATGCCCCGTACACACGATCGGACATTCCGACAACAAAATCCATGGATTTTTTCCGACGGATGTTGGCTCAAACTTGTTTTGCGTACACAGGGTCGCACAAAGTTGTCGGAATTTCCAATCGCCAAAAACGCGGTGACGTACACCACGTACGACGAGACTAGAAAAGGCCAATTCAGAACCAAGGGCGGAACCCTTTGCCTCCTTTTGCTAATCTCGTGTTAGTAAAAGTTTGGTGAGAGATGATTCGCGCTTTTTCAGACTCATGGTTTTCAGATCGTTTTCTGCTGTTCAGTTTGTGCTTGTGGGTTTGTATCTGCTCTTCAGTGCATGCAGTCAGTTCGTATTGTACTATTCATTGCGATCTTGTCCGCTCGTTACTGTTTTTCAGGTCGCTCTTCACAGGCCTTGCTGTTCTTCAATGCGTTCTGTTACTTTGTTCTGAGCAGCCGACCGTTTGCTAGCCATGTTGCGTATACGTACTCCTCGTAGAGTTCGTGCTGTGCGGGGGCTTGGTGTTGGGGTCCTGACCTTGACACAAGTCCAGTCCATGAACGGGGTGGGGAGGAGCTCATGGACAAAGAATTGGTTGCTCCAGCGTGACCAGTTCTGTCATATGCCTTTGCTCCGTGAGATCCGTGAGAATAATCCTGATGATTTCAGGAACTTTCTCCGGATGATGGACCCCGTATTTCACCGTTTGTTGGCTTTGTTGACCCCCTATATCAGCAGGCAGGATACCTGCATGAGGCAAGCCATCACTCCGGAGCAGAGGCTCGTCGCCACCCTGCGGTACTTGGCGACGGGGAGAAGCCTGCAGGACTTGAAGTTCTCAACAGGCATCTCCCCCCAGGCTCTGGGGATCATTATCCCAGAGACCTGTTCTGCCATCATCCAGGTCCTGCAGAAGGAGTATATGAAGGTAAGATTTTTATCCTTTAATATCACATTTTATTGAATTTAATGTTTAATAATATATTGTATTTCTTTCCTCATTCTCTAATTACCATGATTGTAATATGCTGTGAATGTCCCCTTTGTTCTCATGCATGCTGGATTTTTATCTAACTATTTTTTTGTCCTTCATGCATATTTTCCTATACTTACCTCCCCAGCATGGTCTCCTGGCACTATATTCACCTCAAGTAGTCACTTAACAATGTATTTTATCAGCTCCATAGTAGTGCTTTACCCCAAACACCCCCTAAAATGTTTGTAAATGTGATTTGTGCTGTAAATTCAGGCAGAGTGCCAGAGGCTTTTTTGGGGGTTCCCCAAATCATTTGGAACCCTCCCTCCCCCAACTGCTAAGTCATCTGATAACAATTCTCTATCTATCCTCAATCATCTATCTGGTGACTTTGCCAAGCCCATACACACTATACCCATCTCTTTAGTGGTCAGATTTATGGATGCATTCCCCAAAGCATGTAGTGCAAGGGCCTGCCTGTATTCTTTTTAAATGGTACTGTTTAAAGTTTTTGTATACTATTATTATCTTGATAGGTAATAGCAGAATTTCCAAATGTGCTCAAATGTGTACAATGTGTATTTATATATTTGTATTATGACACTTCTTACCTGTCCAGTGGGCTGTCAATAGTGTAACTAAGGAGGGGCTGGTCAAAGTAATACCCATTATTTAGGCATTCATCTCTCAATGAAGTGGAGAGGGTTACTTGTCCAAGAGCCCCCCCCTGTATAATGTTAGAAATGGCCCATGAGAGGGGGGAGGGGGAATCTGATAGGTGTACCTTATACTTTGGTCTTTAAAAACTCCCTCCCAAAAATGTTATCTTGATGTTGGCCAAGAATGTTTGTGTTTAATCTGTTTTCCCTGTTTTTATGTGCAAAATGACTAATTTTTTTTGTTTTGACTCCACAGTTTCCTTCCACGCCACAGGAATGGCAGACTGTGGCCTCCCACTTTGCCCAGCGGTGGGACTTTCCTAACTTCGGAGGGGCAATTGATGGGAAACACGTCCACATCGTTCCACCACCCAATTTGGGGTCGTACTATTACAACTACAAGGGGTTCAATAGTATTGTGATATTGGCGGTGGTGTCGGCTACTTATGAGTTCCTGTATGTGGACGTGGGGAAGAATGGCCGGATGTCCGATGGTGGAGTCATTGCCCAGACTGAGTTCTATAGGCATCTCCAGAATGGCAGCTTGGACTTGCCACCTCCAGAAGACAATGTGGAAGGACTCCCATTCGTCTTTGTTGCGGATGAAGCATTTGCTCTGGGGGACCATCTTATGCGGCCATTCCTGATGAGGACCCTCACCCTGGACCAGAGGGTTTTTAATTACCGGCTGGCCAGAGCCAGAAGAGTGGTGGAGAACATGTTTGGAATCATGGCCAGCCGGTTCCGCCTATTTCTTACACCCATACATATGGCGGAGTACAAACTGAATCACATTATCCTGGCGTGCTGTGTTCTACACAACTTTTTACGGCAACATTCTGCCAACTATGCTGGCTCAGTTGGGCCTGAGGCCAGAATTCCAAATGAACCAACCCTGACAACGCTTGAAAGTGGCCATCCTGGCTTGCCCCCCCGAGTGCCCGTGATGGCCCGGCTAAGATACCTTGAATTCTTTGCGGGTAGGAGGGCTATCAATATGCCAGACAATGTCTAAAACCTTTTTCAAATAATAAAAAAAAAATAATCAAATCTTTGGTGACATTTACTGCTTGTGTTTGTTTTAGCTGACCCTGAGAGAAATGTGATGAGTTCTGAAAATGGCGTGAATGTGTAACATTACAAAGCACTGTTGGGTGTTATTTACTAAAGGCAAAGACACTTTGCACTACAAGTGCACTTGAAACTGCACTTGTAGTGCAAAGTGGATTTGCCCTTAGAAAATAACAGCCATTGTCACAGAAAACAGCAATTAGAGCACCACAAAAGTGTTGTAGCGTTGAGACAATAATCCACACATTCTTGATTAACAATCTTTTTAATACCTGCACAATTACATGTGCATTTGGAAAAGGTTTTTAAAACAAACCAACATGTTTGTTGTATAACAATTTTTGGGGTCACATTAGAAAAAGTAGAAATGTCCATTTTAGATAAAACAGGCATGTTTAAAACCAACAAGAAAGACACAAATCTTGAACTTACACAGTTCACATTTGGTAGAACTTGAAGGCAATATCAGACATGAGTATTTACAAAGTGTGTTTGATATTGCGTTCAGATGGGGTGAAGTCACCCCAGGAAAAGCCAAATTTTGAAGATGCACACAAATAGCCGAATGTCAACATGTGCTACCTGCCATCATGGGGGATCAAGGGATGTGTTTTGGGGGTGCAACCCATTCCTCTCAGCTACTTTATTATTGAGGAAGTGGTTGCACCCCCAAAACGCGTCCATTGATCTCCTGTGATGGCAGATAGCACATGTTGACACACTGTGTGCCTCTTCAAAATTTGGCTTTTCTAGAATTTGACAAAAAATGTAAAAAAATTGTAGCACACCAAAAAACAAAGGGATTTGGAGGGGTTTTAAACTCTCCCAAAAACATCAATGATGTTCTTATTTTTTTGAAGAACATCATTGATGTTTTTCTTGATGTTTCCCAAGTCCCTATTACACCCCATATTCTCCCGATCAGGACCTGTGCACTTTCTGAGGTGAAAGGATCTGGATCCACAACATCACGATCACCTAAAAAGATAGAAACCAAAAAACACCATGTATTATAAATATGCCGGTGTTCATCTCTTACCTGAGCCTGTGGTTGCAGACACTCACCTGTTGTGGTGCCAATTTCCACCACGTCTTCCTCCTCCTGCTCTGTTTGTCTTGGGTGGATTTCCCCTTCTTCCAGAGGTGGGGGGTCTCTGGTCTCTTCGGATGAGGGGTGTCCTCTGAGTCTTTTCTCCCCTATGTAAAAAAAATGGTATACTTAGCACACAGATATTTGATGGCAGAACTATATATATATGAAACCAAAAAAAAAATAAATAAATAAAAAAATTCGGAAAAGAGGAAAATTCAAAAGCACCACATCCCAAACAATAGGTTCAAAAATTAGAAAGGGGCATTGAGGCCATTATGTAGGCCTCAGGGACTTTTAACGGTGCTGAAATCAATGAGGTAAAGAGCGTATAATAAAATGATATTTTATTTAAACAATCTTATTAAAAAAACAGACATTGGCAAAGAACAATATACAAAACAAAAAAGGGTAATTCTTTGATACAGAGATTAATACCACTTTCTCAACATGTTTCGCTTTCCTAAGCTTCTTCAGGAGATATATTGTGGTATTAAAGTCAACTATGAAAATAGAAGAAGAAATATATATGTAAACAATAAAGGTAAATGTCTGCTTATAAATCATACAGTCATAATATTTGAATATAATCAATGTGCTAAATAGAAAATAACAAAGAATGAGTAAATCTATACATATATGCAAATATCATACATCAAAGTATGTATAACATACGGTGTGTATCAGAATGATATTATAGAATAAAATAAAAAAATAATTAAAAAAAAAAATATCACAATTTGACTTGTAAAAGTCTTACCTGTAGAAAAAGATATAATTAAAAAAATGAGTTTGTGCGATGGCAGATATTTTCTCCTCAGTCCCCACCTCATAAGGTCCCCAAAGGTATGCAGAGAGGAATAAAATCCCTAAAGATAAGTAAAATTCTCTGAAAAGAGAAAAATCAAATCAATAAGTATAATGATAAGTAATGTCAGTTTAACTAGAGTCCACTACCAGTGGCATTGTGTATGAGAGTGAAAAGAATCCAAAAAATACCTCTAGTAGAATCAATTTAAAGGTAACGAAAGGTTACATCCGAAGGATGATAGGGAGCAGGATTGCTGAAAGTATAAGGGAGCGGTTCTTGTATTGCAGTGGAGTAGCAGTCAGGAAGGGGGCAGCATACAGGGCAAGAACGTCCATAAACAGCTGATGGATGAGCTAGACCTGGAAGTATAACTGCAAACTCTCACAAGGAACCTAAAAGGTATGGGCATAATAAAGGAATATATCTAAGTTTCAGATATACTAGAATGGATCATTGCTGAAAGAAAGAAAGTAGCTGAAAAGACTTACTGTTGATAATCAAGGAGTTTTTTTAGTAACAGCGTTGCCAGTCAGGAAGGTCCATCTGCCCAGCGCATTAAACAGAGGAGTGACAGAAGTTGGCGGGGAAAAGCCCCGCTTTTAAAGCTCTCCAGCGTGATGACGTCTGACTCATCGTCACGCTGCGGACTGAGAGAGACACCTGCGCATGCGCACGTTTCCGATTCTTTGGAGAAAACAGTGTAAGCGGCGTCAGGCACTGAAGGCTGACCCGCGGCCATCTTGGGAGATCCTGTGCCCTGAGTCTGGCACTATGGAGGCTCACAAAGCTCAAGGGGTGAAATATAAGTCGTAAAAAATGACGCGGTCAAAGTAAATGGCGTCTGGTATAACGTAGCTGTCCCGCGGCCATCTTTGTAAATCCTATGCCCTGGGTTTTACACTAAGGGAGCCCAAGGATAGTGACAAAGGTATAATAGCATAATAATGCCATGTGTATAGATGAATCGGAAAGGAGGAGAGCAGCACTTGGTGTCAATTGGCGGGCAACGAAGCAATCAAAGCATTGATTAGGAAATGACTTGCTAAGTGCCCCGGGTGTCCTTGCATACCAAAAGATATGGAGGAAAAGAGACTGAAGGCAAAATACGAGCTCATACCACACACAAAGTCAGAATGTATAAATGGTAACAAAAAGGGTAACAGGTGTAAATTAATAAATTAATCCATCAATCAATTACGTAAATCAAATATATGAGGAAAAAAAAAAAAAAGGGAGTAAAATTATAAAAAAGGTTTGTAACTCAAGGCATCATTGAGGCCAGGATGTTTTAAAGCATTGAGGGTGACAATCCACTTGGTCTCACGTTGTAACAAGATTTTATCGTAATTCCCCCCTCTTTCACTTGGGGGGACATGTTCCAGAGCATAGAAGTGCATCTTACTATCATCAAATTGGTGATGGAGACCCATATGTCGGCTTATGGGGGTTTCCATCTTTTTTTTACAGACTAGAGAGACATGGTCTCTAATCCGATGAAAAAAGGGACGTTTGGTTTTCCCCACGTAGAATGCATTGCATTCGCATGTCATTATATAGACCACGCCGATGGATTGGCATGTAGCTTGAAAATTGGGATTATACAGCTGACCATTAGGGAGAGTGATATTGCGAGACGCATAGATATATCTACAGAAGTCACATTTGTGGCAGGGTTTGGTGCCCTTATTTTTGGTATGGGTTGTAGATGGTGGGGCATGATGACTATGGACTATATGGTCTTTGATTGATCGGGATCGTCGGTACGTAATCTCGGGATAGTTTTTTAGATGTTTGGACACCTTTGGATCCCCCATCAGCAAATACCAGTGCTTTTGCAGCAGTTCACGCATTTGCCGATGTTGTCCAGAGAAAGTAGTAATCATTCTGAGGCCTGGGGTTGATTTTGGTTTTGTAGGCCCATAGATTAGTTGACTACGCTGGCTTCTTTTGGCTCTAAGATAGGCTCTTTTTAGACATTTATTACTGTAGCCACGTGTCTTGAGACGTTCTCTCAGTGCCCTGGCCTCGGATTCAAAATGGACATTCTTAATGCAATTTCTCCTTAATCTTAGATACTGTCCATAGGGAACATTGTTAATGAGTGGTTGGGGATGGAAGCTGGTAGCATGCAGGAGTGAGTTTCCTGCTGATGCTTTTCGAAAAAAGGTAGTTCCTATGGTTCTATCCGGGTTGATGAAAAGGGTAACATCCAGGAACGTTAAAGTGGTTTGACTTGCTTCCATGGTGAAGGTTAGGTTATAGGGATTAGTTTTCAGACCCTCAAAGAAGCAAGAGAGATCTTCTCTGCTTCCGGTCCAAATTAGGAATACATCATCAATGTATCGTTTCCATATTGGTATGTTTTCCATCAGGGTTTGCAAGTCTTCCCTAAAGAAAAGGTTCTGCTCCCACTCCCCCAGGTACAGGTTCGCATAGGTGGGGGCACATCTGGTCCCCATAGCGACCCCCTGCACCTGGAGGTAGTGGGAGCGAGCAAACAAAAAAATGTTATTCATAAGGATGAACCTCAGAAGATCCAAGATGAAGCTCCTATAGGTCTCGGGGACATCCCCATCCCGAGAGATGAAGCCCTCCACAACTGCCACCCCCAATTCATGGGGGATGGAGTTGTAGAGGGCCTCCACATCCAAAGCTACAAGCCACGCTCCCTTTGGGATAGTCAAACCATCTAAAACTCTAAGAAGTTCACTGGTATCTTGTAAGTAAGATGTCAAACCCTCCACATGCGGTCTGAGAAATTCATCTATCAATTGGCTAGCATTTTCCGTAAGGGATCCGTTTCCGGACACGATCGGTCTGCCAGGGGGGTTGTTTAGGTCCTTATGTACCTTGGGAAGGGCGTACAGTGTAGGAATCCGAGGACAGGGCACATTGAGAAACTCCCGTGTTGATTTTGTAATTAGGCCCTGATGGTAGGCGGTCCCAATCAACTTTCTATAACGTATGGTCATATTGGTAACATGCGTCTCTGAGACTTTCGATTTTGTAAAAGGCGTAAGACCATAGATTCATATTGTTCGGTGGTCATCAGTACTAGATTGCCTCCCTTGTCTGACGGCTTAACCACCAGACGGGAGTCCAACTGTAGTGACTTTAAAGCCATTTTTTGTTGGCTTGTAAGATTTGATTGTCTTATGCCCTTCCATTTCGTCCTACAGATATCCTCAGTGACCTGGTGTACAAAGGCCCAAACATTGGGGTTACCCTGTGGTGTGGGGAAAGTTTTAGATTTCGGTTTATACTCCCTGGGAGTGAAAGGCACCACTGGATAGGGGGCACCGGACTCATGATCAGGAAAACCATCCTGATCAAGAGTTTGGGCTTCCAAAAGGTCTGTCTCGTCTATATGACCCTCGTCCCAAAGCTCCATGAGCTCTTCCATTGCTTTGATTTCATTCAGTGTGATATTTTCCACTGCAGGTTGGGATGGCATTATATTAGATTGTGCGGATTTATCGAAGATAATGCGAAGCATTAGTTTGCGAGCAAATAAGTTGAGATCTTTAATAAGTTCAAACTGATCAATTTTCTGTGTTGGACAGAAGGTCAAGCCTAATTCCAAGACAGAAAGTTGATCAGCACTGAGGGGGATGGAAGATAGATTTATTATTTCAAATTTTTGGCCTGTTTCTGGAGACCCTCCGTGATGGTCATCTTTTTCGATTCGTGTACCGGTTGTGTGAAGATCGGAGCCGGACGAAAATCCGACTGATTGGAATCATTGGTGTAATTGGTTGAGGGTGCCGATATTGGGGATGGTGAAGTGCTTGCATGGGTATTGGGGAAAGTGTCCCGATGTGCCAGTGCGTGTGAGGTGTTAGATTTGGCCGTGGTGGCTCTCGTATGAATTGGTGTGCGATTTGTGTTTGGGTGCCGCTTACTTGACCCCGTAGATGCGTGGGTATTATCGTTGGTGCGTGTTTTAGATGATTCAGAGTCCTTGGAACTTTCCGGTGCCTACATAATGGCCTCAATGCCCCTTTCTATATATATGAAACATTGTTTGGAAATGGGTTACAATTTTGTTTGTGGCCAGAGTAACAAGATGTAGCATTTTTCTTGTCCTTTGTCAAGCTTGAATACATTACTTGTCTTGTACAAGCTTCACAGATGGAGACACCCCATAGTATACACTGGAGCACTTGTGTGGGCCCCCTAATAAAAAGGGTGTTCTTGTGTCCCACACTAGTGCTCCAGCGTCCAGATGTGAAAACTGCTGCTGAGTGTCCTCTCCTTACACAGAATCTAGTTTGCATTTCATTCTAGTTACAAACCCATCTACCCAACCAAATTAGTTTCAGACAAGTAGGCCCTAAAAAATGTGGCCAAATGCATATGGCCAAAACCATGGTGTTTTCTAGGCCGAACGAACAATGTTTGATACGAATGAATAATGTGCCCATGAACATGAAAGTTGCCATTTTAAACTGGACAACAGTTAAGAAAAGCACATGAAGTAGCACGAACGTAATAAGAATAAAAAATAGGCACACAGGACAACTACTTACTTTTTTGCAGCACTCTCCAGCGCTGGATAATTTGCTGCAATTTGTGAAGTAGGTGATCCCCACAGCAGACATCATCTATTTGAAGGTTCTAATTGGTGGCCTGAGGAGCACTTATCTAAGGGAGCACAAGAAGGTTCAGGATTCCCAGAGATCAGGAGCTGCAGATGACATTTATGTCCCCAGGCTGTGGTACTATGACAGTCTGCATTTTCTGGCAGGTCAGACTGAAACCAGGCCAGCACTCTCCACTCTTCCTTCCACGCTTCCTTCCCCCCCAGCTGAGGCTTCTGATGTCCAACCTGGGCCTTCCAGGCAGAAACATGTGGAGGAGCCCAGTTTGAGCCAGGTACAGCATTCCTCTAAATATTTCTGGTTGTCCAATCAATGATGTTAACTAGATGTTAGATTGGAGTACTAATAATTTATGATTGTGATTGATGAAGCCCAAACTAAAACCATGTCCCTTTTTCATACACAGGGAAGTCTCATCCAGGAGGTGGCCGGGCCAAGCAGGCTGCCTGATACCCAGGTCCCTCCCCTACACCTTCAAAGACAAAGTGGCAGGAAGAGGAGTAACCTGGAGGAGGCTGCCATAGGCCTCTTTTGGAAGGCTACAGAGGCCCTAAGAACCCCCCACACTGTGGAGGAGGACTTTGCTGCCATAACTGCCTGCAAAATGATGCAGATGGAGGAGGGCCAACAACTCCTGTATGAGTTCCTAATTTTGGAAGCTCTCAATAAGGGGTTGAGGGGCCAAATAACATGTGCTACCCACATTTGTGACCTCACACATAGTCCTCCTCCTCCTCCAGGTCCTCCTCCTCCTCCAGGTCCTCCTCCTCCTCCTCCAGGTCCTCCTCCTCCTCCTCCTCCTCCTCCTCCTCCAGGTCCTACTCCTCCTCCTGTCACATCTCCAACACCAGAGCCACAGCCGGGAAGGAAGCGTGGAAAGAAGACCAGAGAGTGATTGCCCTGGGTTCAGTCTGATCTGGCAAAATATACAGGCTCTTGTAGTACCACAGCCTGGGGACACAGATGTCATCTGCTGCTTTCCCGATCTCTTGGACTTCTGGACCAGACTGCATTCCCTTAGATAAGGACTCCTCAGGCCACCAATTTTGCTGGAAAAGAATTGATGTATGCCCTGGGTGTCAAAGGCTTCGCCAATATTTGCTGTTTCTCAAGCGTTGCCTCCCTCTTTGTTTGGTTCTGAGCCCTTAATAAAGGATTTTTTTTTTCAATTATACTCGCCTATGTGTGTTTTCTTTCAAAAAGGGCAGTTTGTTTGTGAGGAGGCAGGTACATTTCAAAAATACAATGTGAAATTAACAAGAGACACCAACACCAAGCAATCTCCTTGAGATTAAATAATACAAGATATCAATGGTGTTGTGGTAACTTGACACACAAAACACACACAAAAATATTATGGAGTAAAACAAAAAATAAAAAAATAAAAAAACAGCCTTGAAAAAAAAAATTATTTAAAAACAACCAAAAAGAAATTTGATCAGATGTGACAAATCAAAATATATTGAGGGAATCCCGCTAAATAATAAAGAAAGAAGTTTGTGAGAAGTCTGTGTGAATATGAGCAGCAAAGCTACTTCATTCTTCTCACATTATAAAGAAGAAGAGCGTACGCTGTATTAAACAATTTAAAACATTGCAACGTGACGAAAGTGCTGTACCCTTTCCGAACGCTAATTTTACCAGACCGAGCTGTTCCGTCTTGGAATTTCTTCTGAGCATGCGTGGCACTTTGTGCGTCGGAACTGGCCACACACGGTCGGAATGGACGGGATCAGATTTTGTTGTAGGAAAATTTTATAGCCTGCTCTCAAACTTTGTGTGTCGGAAAATCCGATGGAAAAAGTCAGATGGAGCCCACACACGTTCGGAATGTCCGACAACACGCTCCGATCGCACATTTTCCGTCGGAAAATCCGACCGTGTGTACGGGGCATAATGCCCCGTACACACGGTCGGACATTGATCGGACATTCCGACAACAAAATCCTAGGATTTTTTCCGACGGATGTTGGCTCAAACTATTCTTGCATACACACGGTCACACAAAGTTGTCGGAAAATCTGATCATTCTTAACGCGGTGATGTAAAACACGTACGTCGGGACTATAAACGGGGCAGTAGCCAATAGCTTTCATCTCTTTATTTATTCTGAGCTTGCGTGGCACTTTGTGCATCGGATTTGTGTACACACGATCGGAATTTCCGACAACGGATTTTGTTGTCAGGAAATTTTATAGCAAGCTCTCAAACTTTGTGTGTCGGAAAATCCGATGGAAAATGTGTGATGGAGCCCACACACGGTCGGAATTTCCGACAACAAGGTCCTATCACACATGTTCCGTCGGAAAATCCGACCGTGTGTACAGGGCATAAGAGTGGTAAGGATGTGGAATTCTCTTCCACAGGCAGTGGTTTCTGCAGGGAGCAGCGATAATTTCAAAAAACTATTAGATAGGCACCTGAAAGACCACAACATACAGGGATATACAATGTAATACTGACATAAAAGCATACACACAGGTTGGACTTAATGGACTTTTTTCAACCTCACCTACTATGTAACTTTGTAACTTAAATCAGAACTCACCAAAATACAAGTACGGTTCCACATTAGAACAGGTGACTCACATCCCCCAGAGTTTATATTTTAAGATCTGGCCAATATTCACCAGGGACCCCCTAATGGGGATTTGGATCTAACTGAATGCTGACCCCAGGTCACGACCCCATGTTCACTCTGCTCTGAGCACTCTGGACCACACAGAAATCAAGTCAGGAAGAAACCAGAAAGTAGGCCTGGAGCAGATGAATGACCTGCTGGTAACAGTGGGGTGGAGTGGGTCATCAGGATACATGGCAGAGTTCAGATCAGGCAGCAGACATGTTTTACCAGGATACAAGCTAGATTTCAGGACAGGCAGTCGACATGGATAACCAGGATACAACCAGATGTTAGGGAAGACAGCAGAAACACATAACCATTATGCCTTGGGAAGCTGGCACCCAAATTTCATGAAGAATACATATTTGTTGCAACAATATATAATAATTTGCGCAGTATAGGAATATTTCGATTAAAGTTGGACTCCATCCAAACATCTAAATCAAAAAACACATATACTTTCTGCTTTCACTTTTTGGGTATGCAGCTTCATTACCCTTTAATTCTTGTTCATGTTCTAGTTTAAACTGGTACCGCTGCCCCATTCTCTTTCAGCATCCTAATTGAGCTTTCCATGAATGCTGGGACTAGAGTTGTGCCTCCGTACACTGTGAAAAGTTTATTGTTTCCTGGAGTTGGGCTTTAAGGGCAGTACATTACTACTGGAATAGTGGTTTGATGCGTCTCACTCACCAAATATTCAAATAAATGAACTTCCTGATAATTAAGTTGGAGAGTTTTTGCTGCAACTAAAAGTACATACACCACTGTAAATCAGGAGGTTTAACTGAGACAACCTCACTAGGAATATAAGCAACGTGACATGTGGAAGTCAGAACAGGGTTATTTGTATGAATAAAATTATAGGCTTCTATTGTGAGACCTGATGGTTAGATATAATGCAAGCTGCTCTAAATGATTATTTATTATGACTGACAAGCTATTTTCCTTTCAATGCAGTTTGGATAGCAGAGCGAGCAGCACACAGGGAGTTTTGCAGAATGGATTGGCCAATGAGGGTTCCGTGACTAGACAGAGTGAGAGGACCATCATAATTATGAGCTGTGCTGACCGCAATAATTAGGAGAGCTCTGTCACATTGAAGACCGCCATCAATTCCAAAATAAACAAAAAGCTGTATGACTCAAAAACCATATTGGTGAATAGAAAGTAACCTTTTGTGCAAATGTAATTGTTAACTCTGTTTAATATTCAATTTTTTCCCAAAAAGGTTCTTCAGATAAAAGACAAACATGAACCCCTGTGTTAGACCCCCTAAAGGTATAAAAATGGAAATGGGTTCCTAAATCTTTCAGTATTTTCACAATTTACTAGGTATAAAATAAAATGTAAACACATGTGCTACCCAAATATCAAGTAATATATAATGCACAAAAAAACACGATTAATTGACTGTTTTTGAGACTGATCTGCTATGAATGTTCACCAGTCCTCAGCATAAAAATCAAAAACTTTCACCTCAATTGTCCAGAATCATCAATTGCTCTGGTCATTGACGGGGGGTGGGACGGGGGGGGGGTTGGGGGTAGGTCTTCCTGAGGAGAGCTGGCAAGTGATATTAGACTCCCTGTCATTAGAACCAACAGGAGTGAATTCACCCAATGTAATGGTACTTGTGCGTTGTTGACATCTCCATTTTCAACTGCACAGAGTGGTTTAAACAACGCTGAAAATAGTCTTGCTCAATAATTAGCATTCTGACATCCAAAGTGCTCATTATCATCCCCTTGGGTGGTGCTAAAAACACCAATTCTTGTCTCTGCATGATATTTGCTCACTAGATTGGTGGACAGATTGAGTGTGTTTATAGTCACCTTTAAACTGGCCATTTACTAGTAGAATTTAATTTAAAAATTTTAAGAAACTTTGTACAATTTTCTATTGGTCATTGGGGTCAAATCTGCATTCATTTTGACTGAAGTGATTAGAACATTTAAAGGATCAGGATGATTTTTTTTTCTTAAATGATTTAATTTCTAACGGTGTATGTGGTTTTTGTTTAGGGAATTACAGTACATTCATTCCAAAATTGGATAAAAGCATATGAAATTTCGAACAACGTTTGAACGACATTCCCCAATCATTGAATGTACTAAGAATTTTGTACAAATTAAAGCTTATTTGAAAATCTATTAGTGCATGGCCATCTTTATAGATATTTTTAAAATATCGCATTTGTGTATTTACTTCCAAAGCAATCTCCTTGTGTCGCTAGCATTAACATTTTGTGTAAATGTGGAGCGCATGTTGTGTCTGCATATTGTAATCTGTGTATTCTTGCTGGAAGATCTGCATTTCCATGAACTGCAGTGGCTTTCTTACTGTACATTTATCCCATTAGTGTAGTTCTTGCACTATAACCATGCTGAGTGGTGATTTATAATATCACATTGTATGCCATTGACTGGAACGTGACCCTATTTCAATGAAATTTCATATATGCTAAGGTTTTTTAGAGCTAAACCTGCACTTTTAATCACATGCACCTTGACTTTGTTGGCTCAGGAAGGGGGGGCCAAACTAGAAACCTTTTTACCAAGCAAATAGCATGTATTGGCATCTTGTATGTTGTATTATATGGTATTGCATTGTAACTTTACTTTATACATAATTCTATCAGGTCATGTTTACCTTAAATTTTATAGGGGGGAGGAGGTAGCTTTGGTAGGAGGGATGAAAGCTTTTTATAGTGTAAGCATATATAGTAGGGATGTTCTAAAATGGATACTGTAGACCCGACTCTCAACTTAGAGTCAAGCTACTCACTTCCATTAAAAGCAACAATTCTGAAAAAAAAACAGACATTCCGGCCAGTAGGATATGAAGTTATAAAAATTCTTAAAGTTAAATTCACTTCTACAGGAAAAAAAAAACTGTAAAAGTGAACTAACACCCCCACTCTTCTACCTCTTCTCCATGCAGTGCTCTTGAGCAGGCAGATAGGTCTGTCCCCACATTTCTGCATATTTTGATTTTGGTACCATGGTGTTAGTGTGAAGGTAAGTATTCAAGATAAGTTAGAGACCAGTCATGGGTGGTCACACTGTATTTTATATTTGTTTCCTGGGTGGAATATCCTGTTGAAATGTTCTGCCTCAAGGCCTTCAGCGCCAACAAGTAACATTAAGCAGCTGTTTACCAAAAGACAGCCTGTCTGTTTTTTATTGCTGATTAAATGACCACTGGGAAGATTCGCCCTCGTTATTTGTCCAGGTCACCAATGTCCCTAGGATGGAAAGTGAGAGAATTCCAAAAGTTTACAGCTGTAACTGGAACAGGAGGTACAGTAATTGATAATCTTTCTGTTCTAGTGACGGCTGTCTTTTCCTTCGCTTTGGAAAGATTTCCTCTCACTTCAGTTCACAAAAATTTTACTTTAACAGATGTATTTTTTTATAAATTAATAAAAAAAAAAAATCTTACCCAACACTGTTCACATTTATGGGTGGGTCTTGCAATTATGGGATATTGTTTGTGGTTACCCACAGAAGGTCCATCTTAGTAAATTCAGCTATACCCCATATTTGACCCTAAAGGCTGCAATCACGGTATGGTCCTCTGTCCAGCAACAACATACCACATCTACCAACGCCAATGTCTTTTTATTACCTTTAAGTTCTCTGGAACCTTTCACAACCAACTTATAGCTTAACAACTGAAAATCTCTAAAACTGCCCTCCACTGGGCTTCTGTATGAAGGCAGGACTTTTATGTATATTTTTGGCTCTGCAACAGAAGTTTGACCTTCCAAAGCATGATTTCTTTAAATCTATGCCTCGGGCACATACTATATTCACTTCCGCTGGGCAATGTTTTAATTTCTTATGAACGCTTGGCCTTCTACAATACTGATTGTAAATCTATCAAAGGTGTGTCCTTCTTTATCACATATTGAATAACTCGTGGATGACTACCAAAACCTGATCCGTGTTGAAATGGGAATAAGGCCTTTCCCAAACCTTTCTTCCTTCTCAGTGGAGTAGAGCCACATATCTTTTGTTACCAAACATGAGCTGCACATCCCATTGGGACTCTTACCTTAAACTGACTCACAGGTATTACCACACCCCAGCTCGACTTGCTAACATCTTTCCTTCATCCTCCTCAACATGTTGGAGAGAGTGTGGAGCTACGGGATCACTGCTACAAATTCAGTGGTTGTGCCCCATATTCTCCTCCTTTTGGGCTTTCATATTTTCCATCATTTCTTCAGTAACTGTACATACAATCAAACTAGACCCTCCTATTACTAAACTGGGAACAATGCCCCCCATACACACTGTATGATCACTGCTAGGCAGATGATAGTGGCAGCATGGAAGCACACAGATTTACTGGATGCCAAACTGTTTCTGCAGCAGTTAAATTCTCAAACCCAATTTGAGTTAACATTTGCTACTAAAAATGGCAAAGGAGAACAGTTTTGGTTGGGGTGGAGGTCATGGTCCGAACACCATCTCTGCACAGCACTTTTGTGAAGTCTACCCATTAAAACCCTATTCACCTCTACATTTTTACAGAGCTCTGCTCCCCTTTTAGTGGTTTATTAGAAGGTAGCACAGATGCATTGCATTATCCTCTCTTCAGAGACATTTATCTGTTCCTGTTGAATATTCTTTTATAGAAATATTTGGGAATATTACCCGTCTATACTATTTGTGATTAACAACCCTCTGTGGACATATACATTTTTATTTCAAACAGTTTGTTGGACTGTATATTTGCTCTATAGGCCCTCCCTACCCCCCGTCTTCCCCTCTTTTTCTTCCCCCCATTCTCATCTACTTCTTTCCTCTTTAGCCTTCCAGGCAGGTTACTGATGGGCTTCGTCAGTGCCTCCTGTAATTTGTTTCTTATTTCTTATTCACGTAGTATATAACTTACCAAATGTCAGTTGCTATTTTATTATTTGTTATTATATATATATGCTCTATCAGCTTGCAATTCTGTATATTCTGTTTAATATTTTTTTTCTTTTTTTTCAATAACACATAAGTTAAATTAAACAGGCCTTCTGATAATCAAGAACCATTAGGGGTAGATGGGATGTGTGGCCATGGTGCAGAGGGATCAGGAGATAACAATTTTCATTTTGCTCTGGTGAATAGTCTTCAGCAGAAAATGACCACTACAACAAACGTTCAAATGGGTGTCAAAGGCAAGGCACCAAATATCATGAGCAATACAGAATACTACAATAATGCAGTAGTTACATGTGATGGCTGTTGGAGGCTTACATTCTTAAAGCAGAACTTTACTCTGTCAATCATCATTGACTATTTTTTATCCTCATGCAGCTAGCATTAGTAAATAGCTAGGAAGGTATAGTTCATTTTCCTTGTTTTAACCTTTTTTTTTTTTTTTTTTACATTTCTTCAGCTACTTCCTGGTTTCCCGCCTAATCAAATGATGTCATACATCCAGGGAGTCTTCAGGAAGGGAGGAGGGATCTAGTTAGCTAAGCACACCCTCCTGCCTAAAAGTAAAAATATGTAGTGATCGCTCTAAATGAGTGAATAATAAAGCTGCTATCACAAAAGGTGAAAATTCAAAAATACATGTGAGTCCCAATATTATTAGTGTAGATAAGTCCTTGACATAAAATAGGTATCCATCAAGCTTCAATCCAGTGTTTAAACTCTGCTCAACTATGCACTCACCAAAGACATGCAAGCAAACAGCAAAATGACAGCAAAATTCACCAGGTATAGCAAACAGGCTTACTGCATGTGAGCCTCCACCAACATATGCACTCACCAGAGGTAAAATACAATACAATCCATACACTCCTTTAAAGCGTAATCCTTCCCAGCTCCTCTTGTTGATCAAATGAGGGGATCACCTGGGGAAATGATAAGCTGCATATTAAAGAAGCTCGCGACCAGGAGCCCACAAAAGTGCTTATATTGAGCAGTATTTTATTTAAAAATTGAGTAAAACAAATAGAATGCTATAGTATAAAAAAATGTAAAAACAAGCTGGCCAGACTTACAGCAATAGCCGCCACTCTAAACATGGGAATTCGGCAGCAATGACATCAGCACGTAGGCCCCTCCTGACGTGTTTCGTGCCTAAGCACATTATCAAGGGATCCGCCTGCCCTCCTGCCTGCATGCTTGAGCTAAGGGCATATGGGTCACAGGAAGTAAATGCTACATGAATCATCTGCCCTTACTCAAGATGACCACGGCCAGAAATGCTAGGGGATGTTTTTCAGTGATTTCTCAGCAAAATAAAGCATGGAGACATGGATGGATGGGGGAGTTTGCTTTGGATATTAAAAATGAATTAAACAGCATTTTTGGTTTGTGGTGCTCAGATGCAGTGTAGTTCCTCTTTAACCCCCCTGGCGGTATTCCCAAGTCTGGCTCGGGGTGGATTTTCAATACCAAAAGCGGTATCCCCGAGCCAGACTCGGGATCGCATCGCAGGATCCATGTAGAGGATACTTACCTTGTCCCCTAGATCCTGCGATGTCTCCCCGCTGTGATCGGCGAGCCGCTGTGTCTCGCTCGACTGACAGTGCCGAGCTCCGTTCCCTGCGAGCGTTGCGACGCATGGGGACGGAGTTCGGCGGCAAATTCAAAAAGTGAAACACACAGTATAGATACAGTCTATTGTAACCTTACAGATTACAGTACTGTATCAAATAATTACACATCCCTTTTGTCCCTAGTTGTCTGTCCAGTGTCCTGCATGCAGTTTTATATTATAAAAAACTGTTCTTTCTGCCTGGAAACTGTCCATAGCAACCAAAACTGTCCCTTTACATCAAAAGTGGCTTTAAACCAGCTAGAAAACAGCGATAATAAATTAGAATCACTTGCAGGATTGAGTGATAGTGATTTGTGGGGAAATCCGTCATCAAAACCTAAAATTAACGAAAGTGACAATTCTGCAACTGAGCAAATTTCAGTGTTTTTGATTTGATTATATTATTGAATAATTTTTATTATTATTATATTATTATTTGGTATAATTATTTATAGTTATTTATTGTATTATAATTTTTTATTTCATTTTTCAAACTTTATCATACCCGGGATGTCTACTAGACTCTGTTTGGATAGATTTAAGTGAATTATTCCTAAGAATTACAGGCCTACAATATAAAACGCCAAATTTCTGTGCAAAATAATTGTACCACTTTCAGCACCTAAAATCTGAAATAATAATACCACCAGGGAGGTTAAGCAGACTTCCTTGTGGCCATGCAACAGGACCCAGATGAGAGGTATCTTAGTGTATGTTTTACTTTACCAATGCAAAGGGATGCTCCTGACTGGTATCTGAACAGCAAAGCTGGAGTGCTTTTCACTTCATTTAGAAACAGTAGAGAGTTCCAGAGGGCCCCTAAACTATCCCTTTACAGCAGAAGCCTTTACCGACAACAAGCCTAGCTGTCCTTGAAAGACAAGTTCCTCTCTGTACCTACTCCCACACTGCAAGGCTTCTAAACTGACCCAGCAGGGGTTTTATAAAGCCTTCCTCTGTCCACAATGGCTTATCACAAATCTCAAGGGAGCTTGACCAATCAGGATAGCTGATGGAAGTCCTGTACATAGGACATACTAATCCATGACAGCCTTTCCTAGCAGCTGGTGTTGTCCAGTTCATGAACAAATCGTTCTTTTGAATCGATTCTTTTCAGTGAACTGGATGAACCGATTCATTTGAAACAGTTCACTATGGACTGAATTGAAAACCATATAGCCTACTTTCCATGCAGAAAAAAAAAACGCACTGGACTGCATGTGGTGTGAACTGGCCCTTTAAAAGTGAGTTTTTTTAAATTATTTATTTATTAAACAGTAAAGAAACCATTATGGGACACTTTGTAATAGTTACAACACAGAACCCTATGATCCGATTGATCAGAACTTGATCATACAGATCAAAGATGATCAAAAAGGAAGGAAAGGGTTAAATACTCTATAGGTGATGATTTAAAAGCCTGTACAGGACATCAGTTTAGAATAAACAATGAATTATATTTGTAGAATTATTGCTCTCACTCTGACTTTTGTTGCGACACCTACCGTGTGAAGCAATCATCGTTTATGTTAACGTGCATGCCCTACGCATGTTTATTCACATACAGATATCGGGGTTGGTGGGGATGGTTTTAGTCTTTCTTTTTTTTTTATCAATCACTTTTTTATTTTTATTTTTTTACTTAACAAGGATCTTCCAACCTTCTGTGAATCAGAGTCTTCTGATTCAGATCTTTTAATAAGGTTGAGTCAGATCTGGAGCTTCAGTTCACTTGCTTGTCAGCAGACTCAGCAAGTGAATCGAAGAATCGATTCATGAATAGGTTCATTTCAATGAACAGTTCAAAATGAACCAATTCACATAAAAGATCTGAACTTCCCACTAGCCGCAGAAGTAACAACAGTCACCTGACTGCTTTGTTTACTTCCAAAATACGGAAGTGGTTGGGTGATCTTGCATTTGTTGTCTTACTCCCTTGTCCTGCTAACCTGGCAAAGTGACAACCAAACAGTCACTACCTGTCTATAGTGGTAGATCACCAATTAAAAGCCAGCAACAAAGAATGCAATTCAGACATTCTCCAAGCTCAGGGAATATAGTGATGTATTAATCTGTACAGCTCTTCTAGTAAATAGATTTGGCTTAATAAAAATCTGTCCTGTTTTTCCTTATTAGAATTTAGATTACTACCTTAGTCCTCTGCTGCCAAAGTTTTACACCAAGCTGTGATCTGTATCATTAAGTCGGTTTTACAGCACTCCTAAGTGGGAAACATTTCTTTGTAATTGTTTATCAATAGTGCATAGGCTACTCTTTTTCTTCCCCTAGTGTTTGTGGATGACTTTTACTAACTATTCATCTGTAAAGTGCCGCAGACGCAGCAAAGTAAACAAACTTATAATAACAATAATTAGTTCCCCCAGAAAGACAGTCTTGTTGAGAACAAACAGATCAAATGTCTAAAATGTTGACTGAATTCAAAAATGAAAAAAAGAATTGATGATATTGGCACACTGACTGCTGGGTTTGTAACAAAACATATACTGGTAACAAAGCAAAAACACTTAAACTGATATTAAACCCAAAAACACACATTTATGATATCGCAGCTTACCATTTCTTAGTGGGATGTGATGGCTGCATTAGATTTCTTTTTCAGGCTTTTTTTCTTCTATTTTCACCTGGTGATTCAGCCAGGAAGTCTTCTGTTTTTCAAAAGAAAAAGCTCTCAATCAGGATGTATCAGTTATAGAGATGAGACAAGCCATTTAACACTAGCAGGCAGTGCTTAAAAAGATCAGCTTTTATTTATTTGTATAAAACCTTTATCCCCAAAGGAAGGAAACAAATACATTTTCTCTAACTGTTTTTAAAGTATTAGCTGGAGTTTGGCTTGAATTTGCTAGTGTATTTAAATCTGTTAGTACAGTTGTCTCCAAACTGCGGCCCTGGAGCCAGATGCAGCCCTTTGCTTGCTTTTATCTGTCCCTTGGGGCACTATTTCATCCACCGATACTAACAATGGGGCATAATTCACCACACTGACACTAATGAAGAGGGACAATTCCTCCCAATGACATCAACCATGAGGCACAATTTCTCCCACTGAAACAAACGATGGGGCATTATTTTTTCCTACTGACTTTAGGAACGTTTCTGCTCCCAGTGGCCACAGTCCGACACCCCCTAAAGTCTGAAAGACAGTAAACTACCCCTTTGTTTAGAAAGTTTGGCCCCCTTTGCTCCTTCACCAGAGTGGGGACACTCAAATACAGGTGGCGTGTTACTGTCCAGATCTCCAGGTGAAAACAGTGGGAGCAAAGCCTAAAAAAGACAGATGTAACCACCACATCTAATTATTGGTAATCTGTAATATATTAAATGTTTGTTTTTTTGGTTTAATACCACTTTAAAGTGGAAGAAAAAGCCTAAACCAAACTATTCCTTAAAATGACACCCCCTTATCTAACCTGTATAAATAAGATGTGTGTACTTACCTATTTTCCATCTGTTCCGGCCCGATCACATAATCCTGCAGTTCTGGCTTCCCTGCGTTAGTGAACAAGCTGCTGCAGGGTAGCGGAGGTAGTGCTAACAGATGGGCCATTGGGTGACATCCTGGCTCCCAGAATTCTCAGCCATTGTTAAGGGTTTCCTGAGCCAGAGCTGCAGGATCACATGACTGGAGAGGGGCTAAAAATTGGTAAGCATGCATATCTTTTCTATACAGGTTTGGCAGAACTGGTATGAGAAGGCAAAGGAAACATTTTTAAGAACAGTTATGCCGCGTACACACGAGCAGACTTTTCCATCGGACTGGTCCGACGGACAATCCGATCATGTGTGGGCTTCATCGGACCTTCAGCAGACTTTTCCAGTCGAAAATCTGATTGACCTTAGATTTGAAACATGCTTCAAATCTTTCTGACGGACTCGAGTCCGGTCGAAAAATCCGCTCGTCTGTATGCTAGTCCGACGGACGAAAACCCACGATAGGGCAGCTATTGGCTACTGGCTATCAGCTTCCTTATTTTAGTCCGGTCCTACGTCATCACATACGAATCCATCAGACTTTGATCTGATCGTGTGTAGGCAAGTCCGTTCATTCAAAAGTCCGTTGGAAGTCCGTCAAAAGTCCGTCGAAAGTCTGTCGGAAAATCAGTCGGACCGGTCGAAAAGTCCGCCCATGTGTACGCAGCATTAGATTTAGACTTTTCTTCAACTTTAAATAAAACCTGTACACATTTTCACCTTGTACACTCAAGTCCCCAAGGCCCCTTCTTAGTTGTATGTGCTTAGATGCGAATTGCGCTAAAGCACTCCTAGTAATTTTCAGTGGGTTGTCAGCATACTGTACCTCAAGACATGAAAAAACAGACATGCAGCATGTATGCCAACACTGTGAACCACAACTCACAAGATGTGCATAGCAGTATGTTGTAGCACAGGTATGTGTGGCAGCTTGTGTGTGTGTGCATTTGGGTGGCATTATTATTTAATAAACCTAACTTAAAAAAATTACTAGCACATTATGAAAGACTTACCTTAGAACGAAGCCTTAAAGAGGTGCGCTGTCACCGTTGACAGGGCTTTCATCTTCACCGGGTGTCCCTTTTGGGTTTGCGGGCTCTGGTGGCTTGAATGGCCGAGTCTCGGCCACGGGACAGAGCTCTGAAGGAACGGCACGAGTATGATGTCACCATGCTGCAGAGATACTGAATATCTCCTAAACGGTTTACATTTAGGAGATATTGCTTATACCTACAGGTAAGCTTTATTATAAGCTTACCTGTAGGTACAAGTGTCCAGGGCAGTGTTTCTCAAACTTTTTTGTCTTGCGTCGCACCAAAAAGATCGAAAAATGTTTGTGCCATACCTGAAAAGATTTAACAATTTTGTGGTCAGTTAATATAATATACTGTATTTATTGGCGTATAACACTCACTTTTTCACCATGGTAGTATATAAGTATAAAAGTATATAAGTGCATAAAAAAAATATTTTGTATGAAACATTTTGATGGGTGAAAGAGTCCAAAGACTATACAGTAAACATGAAATAATTGGTGTCCATAGATCAAAAAATTAATTTCCAAAAGTGACTAGTGTAGGTTCAAAAAATAGTAATAACAGTCTATCATGAATTCCAGTGCCAAAGGTATATATGTGACTTTTCCGTGCTCCCCTGTATTAAAATATACTTCTCTTCCTGGTGGCCCAATGCTGGGATATTTCATACTCCATTGCCTGGTATAGACGTTCGGATCTTCACCTGGAACCTTGGTCCCTCCTGGGGTGAGCAGCATATAGTGCGGTGTGGGCAGGCTCCTAGTTTTCCACTGTCCTCTGACAGTGACAGTGGTGTCCTCCTCCCTCTGCTATGAGCTTGGGGCATTCAGGTATGTACATGGAATTTAATAAAAAGAACAGACCCTCATAGTATACCACGTAAAAACAAAAGGTAATTTATAAAAAAATTAAATCCTAGTTAAAAAGCGGGGAGCTCCAATTGCTCCAATGCCATAAAGGAGATAAACAAGACAGTCTTGGGGTCTGGACACAGACGGCACCATGTCTTTCCGGCGGTAGTGAGCGATGTGTCTCCGAGCGGCGTGCTGAGGTTACTGATGGTAGTCGTTAAGCCACACCCTTTATATTTACTGCTGATATAATCACACACTGGTTCGTCCGTCCCCATCTTTTCTTTCCTCTTACCTTCTCAGCTTCACACCGTGTGGGACAGCCAAGGACCGTGGGCTCCTCTGCTCTGTTGTGGGTGGGACTGGAGGACGGAATGATGTCACATTGAGGTGCACCGTGCTCAGCACCTCAGTGGCTGGAAGCACCTTGGACCTGTCCTGGCAGACTGCTGGCAGACAGGCCGCAGCCTAATTGTCATCGCTGTTCGGATTGGCTGGGTCTGGTGGCGGCGAACATGGACCAATCCAATTCATGTACAGGCCAGGCAGCACAGATGACAGTGTCCATGTGAGGCCTGCACACTTGCTTAGTGAGTGACAGACAGTCAGCACTATGCTGGCGGAGCCTCGTGGGGTGGCGCCTGGTGGGGCCGTCGCTGGGCCCAGCGAACAACATGAATGATTCTGCGGCACACAGTTTGAGAACTACTGGTCTAGTTCACTACTACTTTAATGTCATTGCAACATACAAGCGTGAAGCCAGCCTATTAGCATGCAGATGTCCAGTGTAATTTTCTTTCTATTAGACTGCAGATGTTCACTGTAATTTTCTACTTGGCAGACTTATGCCGCGTACACACGGTCGGACTTTCCGGCATACTTGGTCCGGTGGACCAGAGTCCGCCGCACAATCCGACCCAGTGCTGTCCCCTAGAATAATCCCTTCCAAGATGAACAATTCCAGTACCATTTGACCCGGTAGACATGCTGTTATTGCAATGCGTCATGGTCCTCTTCCCCTAAAAAGGTGTTACCATAATGTCCTGCACTCATATGCACTGGGCTGTATGAAAGGGGGACCCAACTTACTTCCACATGGTCGACATGCTGGTGTTCAGCCCAAATCACATACTGTCACATGCACAGATACCAGTCCTAGACATCTTCTGCCCATTTGTCCTGCTCATCACATCTTTAATCTCCTCCTGCCTGGAGCACTCACACATAGGAGCTCACCTGGTACCCATGAGACACGGAGGGTCAACGGGGGGGAAACTGACGCATGTAACATGAGGGGGTTTTCTCTTCCCATCAGATGGGGGACTTCTTTTCCTCCATCCTCCTTTTTTTTAAAGAGTCCAGAAGGGAAAATTGGCATTTTTGATTAGACAGATTCGACTCCCATAAATTTCAATAGAGTTCAAGTTCGGCAGCTGAACGTTTTGGAAATTCATCAAGCAACTGCTTGAACTAAACCCAGGGTAGTGCAGCTCATGCCTAATCAGCACCATTAGGCTGCACTCATACAATGTTTTTCTTCAAAATATTAATTTCAAAAGCCAAACTCCAGGACATTTTCTCTAAACTTACTGATCATGGAGCTTCCATCTAAAAAAAAACAAAAAAAAAAACCCTAATCTATTTTTGGAAGTCCAAGATAGTTCCATACCGCCTGGTTGTAGAAATTCTGGTGATGTTTTTCTAGCTGACTGAATAGCCTTTTAGACACATGAAAATTTTCAGTCAATATTCTGGCGTGAAGATTCATGTAACACTGAAGACTTCACTTGTAGAAAGATAAGAGTTAGTGGCATGAGTCACATAACACAGTCCTTGTAGGAGACCACATAATGCTTTTTGGCCAATCACCACCTATCTTTTGAATATGCCACTAGAAGACCACTGAGATTTCATAGGTCTCCACATTAGTCTTAGCAATTGGTGATGAACAGATCCCAGCTATTTTTTTTCCAATTCTGGTACAAGGGATTCAGCAAGGGGTGCAAATAATGGTGGGTTCACATCTTAAGCACCAAGTTCCTTTATATTGTAGTCCGTTGACTGTTCTACTGTGGTTTCCAGAGCAGGTAGATCCTCTTTAACTGCTGATGTGATATCAATGTCCAACTGGTCCAATAAAGTGGTGGACAACTTAGATGAAAGGTCACACCCAGTGGCAGACTCCTTCTTAATGTCAAATGTGATTATATAATTCTCAGCTTCCCCCTGCAGAGAGATTTTCCAGTTTTCCAGACAACAATCTAAGTGCCACCAAAATGAAAGTGATCAATAATGGGGTCAGCAGTTATACCTTTACACATACACAACATTTGTAATGAAAAAACAGTATTTGCTGTGACAATTCTGACTTTTAAGAAACGTCTATTATACGCTGTCACACCATGACAGAAATATATCGGAGGTTACTTTTAGCCCTCTTAGAGGAAACAGAAATTCCTAAAGTTCTGGTTTAGTACATTAGAGATAAAGCTTAAAAATGTTCTAATATTGTTTAATGAAATAAAAGAATGAAAACACTGCAAGCTAAATATTTACAGAAAAAGATAATGCACAACATATACAATAGTAGCAACAGCAAAAGGATTGTAAATAAAAAAGAAAAGTATTGAATAAGGTGTTGCCTACTCTCTGGTTCCAGAGTCCTAATCAATGTAGCATAATTTGATGTATCAGCGTCATTGGTCCTCAGAATGACTTTTGGCATATCTGTGTTGTTTTGATAGCAAATGGAGAGGTATGGAGTTGTAGTTGCACCAGCATTCTGTGGAACTTCTAGAGGGTGTCACTAAGCCCTTCCCCCAGTCAATATAGCCAAGGGGTGGGAAGTAGGAGTGCTGAAATGTTTTATTATACCTCATCGATCATTTCTTTACTGTCCTTTTTATAATTAGACTGATAATTCTGAATAACCATCCTTTACTGTTTGACAACCAACATATTATTTCAAGTCATGAGTGGCTTGTATGGCTTCTTCTTCAGCTTCCTCAAATCCTAACATTCTTGATACCTACATGACTGACATTTTCTTAAACATTCAGATATATTCATGTCATTGATGTAGTGCAACCATGTTATTGGTGAATTTTGGAAACTGGGAATTGGAGAGTGAGAGAATTTTTTAGGTCAGGTAACCCAGACAACCAATGTGGATTTTGCCCAGCTTTACCATGTCAATTACAAATTAAAGTGATTATAAAGCCTCATTTTTTCCTATAAAAAATAACAAACATGTTATACTTACCTTCTCTGTTGCAGTGGATTTGCTCAGAGCAGTCCGGAACCTCCACTTCTTGGGTCCCTCTTCTGTGATCCTGGTCCCTCCCTCCTGCTCAGTGCCCCCACAGCAAGCAGCTTGCTATGGGGGCACTGGGAGTTACAGCTGTGTCCATTCAGACATGGAGCCCGACCCGGCCCCGCCCCCTGTCCCCTGATTGGCTAGCTGACTTTGATTGACAGAAGCAGGTGCCAATGGTGCAGCTGCTGTGTCTCAGCCAATCGGGAAGGAGAATCTGGACATCACTGGACAGAGAGGGACCTCAGGTAAGTGTTAGGGGGGCTGCTGCACACAGAAGGATTTTTATCTCAATGCATTAAGATAAAAAACCTTCTGCCTTTACAACCTCTTTCAGTTAAAGGTTTTCAAAATGACAGGTACTAGCTAATTGAATTAATTATCTGCATGCAGATTGTGTCAGAAATACTGTAAACTAACGGTATCTGTCTAAGTGCTGAAAACGCTGTGCAGATTACTGCTAAACTGTCTTAATGACCATGTTTAGAAAAAAATCACTTGAAGCCTAATGTAAAGTCAATGGGGTTGATTTACTAAAGGCAAAAAGACTGTGCACTTTGCAAAGTGCTCCAGGGCTTGGTAAATGAGCAGAGGCTCTGCTGACTTCCATCATCCAATCATGTGCAGGCAAAAATGCATTTTTTTTATTTTACTTGCACATGATTGGGTACTCTTTGTTAAGTGAAGTCTCATTTACTAAACTCTGGAGGAGCAACTGCGCTTGCAGAGTGCAACTGCATTTAGCAAAGTGCATAGTCTATTTGCTTTTAGTAAGTCAACCCATGTGTGTGTGTGTGCGTGTATTTTCTTTGGTTTGCCTGGGTAAGTTGTAAAGAAATCCAAGGGGCCTGGCACACAATCGAGACAAACAAGAATTTATTTAGATATAGTGTTGCAGAACTGCAAATTCTCAGGACAATGCTGTATTTGCCACCCATTTTTTGGGTCCACAGATGCCATTATCTTCCCATCTTCATTTTTGGATGCACCATTTGTTAAAATTGAGGCCCTTCAGAGGGTTTATGTGTCATCACCTGGATCTAGTTGACCTGCATCTCCTAAAGCTGGCCATAAACGGTTCAAATCTCGGCCGGCGCAGCATGGACTGGCTGAAATTTGACCCATGTAAGGGAAGGCTGAATGTATTTAAACTGAACGATCAACACAATGGCTCTGCAGGAGGGATTCCCCCACTGACTGTTTTGATGCGTCTTTTATACGAGACGGACCACTGAAAAATGGCCACGGTTGTTTAACATAACAAGCCACAACAAAATGGCCGCATTCCGATTTCCGTTTTTTACATTTATAAACAACTCTACCACAGCCAATCCGGTTCCCCTGATGAAGTCACGTGATAATGTAACATGTAGGGAGTGGCTGGGAGTTACGAGATACTGGAAGTGATGTGAGATCGGCGTTAACATACCACACCATTTGATATTCTGCTGTTTTACTATTATTTTCAATTAGCTTAATAAATTGGTTCATTGTTTAATATACTACACCATTGGAGGCTCTTTCTTTTCCCTCCCTGTACATTTATTGTGGAGATGTGTAGATCTGGATACAGGAGATCAGCTACACGGTGACGGAGCACACCCTTGTGGTCATCAACTTGCACAGCAGAGAAGCATCCAACCATTCTAATGCTATTTATCCATGGATTGGAAGTGAGAGTTCTGTGAGTACGTTTGCGGATTTTCAATATCACCCCTCTTTTATTCTTATCAATTTTTTTCGGGCTAAGATAGTACCATCTAATTTTGAGACTGAACCAATTGAGCTGATTACCCAATAAGAAGAGGATTTACTATATGAACTTCTCCATCAATTATTATTGATTACCATCATCTTTTCTTTGTCCCATTAGTGTGTTATATACACCATATTTTATTTATTCACCTTTATGTCACATATATGTTGGACACAGATTCCAATTATTGATTTTTAATTTTGTATTTAATATTGAACTTTTTTGTTTTATCAGTTTTTTATATATTAAGGAATTCATTCATTGATTCACATTCAATTTTGGATTTTTTATTTACACTTTATGATTCACTGAGCAATTATTCACTGTTGTGCGAGTCTCCCAACATGCCATCAAAGCCTGCATCTCTGGGATAGGCTGGGGCTGTATCAATATTTGCGCTTCTATCTGCATAGCTCCCCACCTATGATCCAGAATGTTTTACTAACTTCTGGAAAGCAGAGGGGGCTATAGGCAGCATAGCAGCAGCAGAACACACTGAGCAGACCTAACTAGCAGATTGTGGCTGCACTGATTACAGTGAGACAAATATGATTTTGCCTGTTAGACCAAACACTTCCAAGCTGCCTACAGTGTGGCAACTAAATTTACCTATCAAAACACACTCTAACAACTATCTAATACCTAGCACTTACCTAAGAGGGTGCTACAAATTTATTGCAGAGAAGAGAGGGATGAGGATGCAAGTTACTCCACAATGCCAAACATAAACAGAACAGTCTCTTAAACACTATAGAAAATTGTTAAGACATAAAGAATGATTACACCTTAACCTGCAAACAAGAGCAAGGCAAGTGGATGAAATCCGGTGAAAAAACACATATAAGTGACTAATTAAATGGACATAAAGCTTTAGTCCAAAAATGATGAATAATAATCATTCAATGCATGTAAGTCTCTTCCATGAAACCTCTCAGCGGGAAATGATGGGTTAAAAACACCCTGTGAGGGATCTACTATGTATAGGGATACTGTGAATCCACTACCATAAAGACTGAAGGCCTACCAGCTAAACAAGCTATGAAAGCTTGTGGCCTATGCCCAGCCAGGGCCTTTAGATCCTCCTGACACCTCCGGTGGGCAGTCAGGCCAGATATTCCTGCACGCTTGATGGAAGACAGCACTCCGACAGGCAGCCACAAATGTAACATCAATGGGTAAGTGTTAGCCCATAGAGAAAACAAAAAGGGGCGCCATTAGGTAAAACCAGATGGTTTTTAATGGTTAAAAATTCTGTTACAGACAAGTTAAAAATGATATCTATAAAAGTAAAATGTGCTGGCTGACAAATGGTACGAACATGCCCATGCAAATGGAGTGTGAGAACAGCACGGTGACGTCAGCACGTCACTCCTCCCTGCATGTTTCGTCACTAGGCGGACCCTTTCTTGGGGCATGGGCGGCATACTGACACATTGCTTTAAATAGTATTATTCAAGCCTCGATCTGAACTTTGGACGGCTGTGGCCAATGATGCCATATTGGTAAAGGGAAAAACAAAGGGCAAAAAACTGTATTGGCGCCAAAACAGCTAAGAAGCCCATAACGCCATATTAGTAAAAGGAAAAACCAAGGGCAAAAAACGGCAAAAGCCGCTAGTGGCGCCAAACAGCTAGGAAGCCCGTGACGCCATATTATGGGAGAGAAAAAGGGGAACTTTGAAACAATGTGGAGCAACACCAGCTAAACCAACAGGTCAGCAACACAGTGTTTCAAAGTGATCAGACACACAGTAAATAATCTACAGTTTAATTAGATTAAAGTATCCATGCCACTAACCCACACCTAAGCAACCAGCATGGGCACCCAACTCAAACTGTGTGAAAGTAAATACAAATTACCCAATGTGTTCCGCTGTCAGACCCATCTCCAAACAGCAGGCAACATCAGATAAGGCAGCACTAAGGCTGTCCAAACAAGGGAAAGTATCAAGATCTATAAAAAAATAAAAATAAAAGGGTGACCTAATAAATCTGGTAAGTACCAATAAAAGGCATATACCAAACTATATTAAACACCAGGATGTAAATTTTTTTAAAGGTTTGGTTCCGAAACTGGGAAAACACCCTTAGAATAGGCACCTCATCCCTAAGGTAATAATTTAAGTGGGCATGAAAAAAGAAGGGATTTTCACGGTGCAAATAAATTGGGTATATGAAGAAAACCTTGTAGTCTTTCTCTTTTTTTATAAAAAAGAACAATTTTATTGTTTACATTTAAAAAGAGTACAACACACATGTACTATATCGACTACATTCATTTTGACAATACAATTAAAACGAGGTGGTCAAAAATGGGGAACAACAAGTAGGGATATATACTACAGGTTCATGGGTGGTAAATATTGCATACTAGCCCGACATGTTTCGCATTTGTCGCTTTCTCAAGGGGTATGCAATTTTATAGTGAGTCATCCAATACTTTTAATGATTCCCCAGGGGTTGACCCATGTGAACTCCCATCAGAACCGACAGGGACAGGCGCAGCCAAGCAGGATAGCAAGAAGGCTATATTGCAACCACAGGGAGCAGTAAGGAGAAGACCAAAAATTGATTAAAGCTACAACCAGGATGCGGTCGATCGGCAGGAGTGATGGAGTGGTGAGTGCCAAAAGTATATAGGTGATAGGTATGTTAGGGCTAGATCCTGGCTTGCAACCTCCGGCGCTGCCAATAAGTGCCATGCAAAGGTCAGATCGAGTTCACATAAGAAAATCAATAATTCATAATAAACAGCATGATGAAAAATGGAAAAACAAAATGGATCCATAACGATAAATATTACATACAAATCCTTACGATCTATCTATAGAGGAATCAATATGTACGTCAATATTAAGACCAAAAGGAGTATAGCATTTGATCTTATGCACCTACGACATCTCTGATTTGGAGATACGCCCAACAAGGGAACTACACCTCCAGTGAGGATGATACTTATCAATCCCTAAAAAATGGTGTTACTCAGATCTCTATTGTGAGCCATAAGATAATGTTTAGACACAGAATGTTTGGTAAATACCAATTACCAATGTGTTTGTTCAAATGCACTTGGAGTGGGCATTTAGTCCTGCCCACATACTGCAGTCCACAAGGGCACTGCAGCATGTAAACAACCCCTACAGTGGAGCAAGTGATGAAAGGTTTAATCCTAAATGTTTTAGAAGTACAACTAGAGACAAAAAACTGGTAATTCTTTTAGCTTTACACTCATTTAAAGCGCAAGCCTTACACTTCCTACACTAATAACCCATAAGATCGTAAAAGAAGCAGGGTTTATTAGTCAAGGGATTCAGGACATTGGGGGCCAATTTTTCCCTTAAAGAGGGAGCACCCTTAAACACAACCTGAGGTCTAGCTGGCAAAAGACTATTTAGTACCCTATCGTTTTTCAAAATATGCCAGTGTTTATTAACTATGTGCTTTATATTTTGAAGCCGTGTAGAAAAATTAGTGATAAATGGGTTTTTGAACTTATTGGTTACCTCATGGTGAAGGGGCCTCTCCTTCAAAAGATCTGCCCTATCTATCTGTTTAACACAGTTTAAGGGGTCTGAAAAGATTTTTGAAGAATACCCTTTTTCTACAAATCTCTGAAAAATAATATCTGCCTGAGCCAAAAAAAGTTATGTTCGGTGCAATTACGTTTTAATCTTAGATATTGGCTCTTAGGTACAGACCTCAGCCAAGAGGCATGATGGCAGCTATCAGTGGGGATGTAGGAATTTCTGTCAGTGGAATTGAAATAAGTTGATGTGACAAAACTATCTTCACTGACAGACATCCATAATGAATGGATGTCCCATCTCTACCCGAGTCAGGGGGCTCGATTACAGCCAGGATCGGCACAAATATTAACAGAGTTCTTCACACACAAGTGGACATATGATTTTTAGAGATCTCTATTCATGAAGAATGGTACTAGAATATCCTAAATAGACATCTTACATCTCTCCAAGTCTTGTTTTATTGGACTTGATCCTCTGGACAAACTCTTTGTGTGGTGTATGCTCTCACTGAATGGCAAGTTCCCTTTTCTGGCTGAAACATACCTGATGCACTCTCATATTGGGGCTACCTGTGCACTGTTCCTTTGGGGGGACTGAATATGCGGAGACCTAGAACTCACTACCTACCTCTCAGATATACCCTGCTAGTCCTATACCTACCCGACACAGGGGGGGCCCCACGGCTTTATTAAGCTAGGGGGCCTTTTGCCCTGCCGTGCACTTCTGCTAGGCGGGAACCCCTGTGTCGGTGGTTATTAGCCCTTCTTTCCCTACCCCCAGAATTAGATCTTCTTTTCTGGGGGGGAATTTTTGTGGTATCTATTCAAGCCTTGGAGGGATTTACTGTTTAATATAACTTATCATTACTATTATTTTCTTTCCTTTTTTATCCCCTTTTTTTTCCCCTCCCCCCCACCGGCTCTCTCCGACCCGGTCAATCTGACCATGGGGGGAGATGCCACTGGGGTATCATTAGGGGATCCTCCGGAGTGGCTGCATCTACTTTTCATGCAGCCTTACCCCCGTACCTCTAGCCACAACGATACTATTCTCTAATGCGGGCACAGCCCATCTCAAAGATGGCTGCGGGTGTTCGTCAGCATCATCCCCCTCCCTCCTAGTCTGACGCAAGGCGCGTCGATACGTCGCGCATGCGCAGACCCGTCTAACGGAGCGGGCTGCCTAGGTAACACTCGGCGTCCTTACGCTGAGTGCTCCTGACAGCAACGACCCCCACGAGCCGCGCCATTGGCCAGCGCGGCGTCGGGTCCCCGCCCCACAGGCCGCGCCATTGGCCAGCGCGGTGTCGGGTCTCCGCCCACCTACCGGCATACACCACAAATAGGACGCCAAAGACGGCAAATGGCGCCATTCTTTCCCGGACACACATCCAGGCACATGGGGCAAGCTACAAATCCTGGACACCACGAAATACCTCCACCCGGTTTTCATTCAAGTGACCAGCTATTTATTTCAAAGTAAGTGTGCTTCATCCTGTATACCTGGGACTCCCCATCCCTGGGAGGTATGGGCGCCCCACACTCAGGATCTAGGGGATATCCCTTTCCCCTATGAGACTCATTGGGGGTTTGCCCACACTCATTACCCACTTATTTATTTATTTATTTATATTTTTCTGCCCCATCACAGATAGCCTTCATAACTTTTTTGAGGCCAAGGACGCCGAACTTTTGGATTGTTTACCTACATCCAGCCGCCTTGTAGAGTATTAGGACAGTCCGGGCCTTTCTGATGTGGGGTGTTCCCGGTCCTCTGGCAGATAGCCCTCTATCGAGCTGCCTTGGGAGAGCGTGAGTCGCATAAGAATACAACTTTTGCAGGGGATATGTATGGTAGTCATTTGTAACGTTCATAATAGTCGTGTTTTCTGATTTCTTTAGATTGTGATGTATTTTCCCTGAAGAAGACTTGTATCACTATGATCTAAACGTTGAAACGCGTTGGAATTCCACTACCATACACCAGGGTGGCCATCTAGGGTGACCACACTGGGTAGTGGGATACATCACACTTCTTCTCAAGTTATTACAGCTAAATTTCCATATTCATTATTTCTTTGTATTGGATGTTGTTGTAGAATTGCTATATGCTTGAGCAATTATTTTACTCTTTGTTTCATGACCATTTAGTCACATAATCATCTGGATAAACTATTTACCTACATTTTTAATGTTGTATAATAATAAATAAATTGATTTTAGCAATACTTTTGTTTTCATTGCCTTAAAAAACCCGCTAGAGGTATTATTTATTTTTCTTTAGACTTACATGGGATGATGGCAATGACACATCCATACCACCAAGGTCATACTTATCCAAACTCTTTGTGGGGTGTATGCTCTCACTGAATGGCAAGTTCCCTTTTCTGGCTGAAACATACCTGATGCACTCTCATATTGGGGCTACCTCTGCACTGTTCCTTTGTCTCCCCCGGTGGTTTTGGCTGTGCGTTCCATGTTTCTCAACTGCAACCTGGTACTAATAGGATCTCCTAAAGGAAGCTGCAAAGCGAAACGCATAGTGAGCCCTCGGTACCCTGATTTCCTGCAGGGCCCTGAAATTAGGACCTTCTCTATAGACTCACCACAGAGCCCATCATATCTATGGGTATACCCACAGGTTCTCTTGTGTTTATATAGGACACATTTATTTGGGACAATACCATGTACTGTATATACATTGAAATACTTGTTTTCTATATTTTTACATAATGGTTTTAATATGATTATATAATAAACTTGAATTTTTATTCTATTGAGTGCTCTCTCTTTCATTTGGGGCTACTGGTGGCTACCCATTTAAAGTCCATATTCACCTCTGGTTGTTTCTCTCTTAACCTCCCTGGCGGTATTCCCAAGTCTGGCTCGGGTGAAATTTCAGAACAAAAAGCGGTAACCCCGAGCCAGACTCGGGATCGCATCACAGGATCCAGGAAGAGCTTACTTACTGTTAGGCACCTGATAGAGCCCGACTGGTAGGAGAAGACCCCTCTTACAAAGCTGGTTCAGGAGCCACTGGAGAGGGAACAGTGGTCTTGTGAGCACAGTGGGTAAGAATGCCTGGTGAAGGTCTTGCAGAGGTCAGCACAGAAGCTGAGTAGAGATCCTTCAGGGATGGCAGAGCTGTAGATGCTGGCAGGCAGAAGAGGATCAGCAGACTGACAGGTAGAAGGTACTGAAGCAGCAACACCTGGAGCTGTATGAGAAGGCCAGAATGCAGCAATACAAGGCACAGGCAAAAGGCAGAGTCAGACAGTCCGGATTGGCAGGAGATCAGGCAGATGATGCAAATGGATAATCACAGAGTAGTCAGGCACGCAGGAGTTCAGCAACGGGTCACAAGAAGATAGCAGAGTCAGGCAGGCCAGGTCGGATTGGAGATAGCAGAAGAGTCAGACGTAGCCAGGTCGGTAACAGTAATAACAATCAGCAGGCAGATACAGGAACACAGGTACAGAGCTGCAGACGAACAGCGCCACATGAGTGCAGCTGTCACACTTTTAAAGGCACCTTGGCGCCAAACAGCGTTAACGCACACGCGCGCGCGCATGGGACCGTGCCGGTGCACACCAGTGGGAGAACTCTGCTGTGTAACTTTGGACAGACCCCGCGTGCACATGCGCACACGCATATTCCCCTGAAAGGCACTAGCACGTCCCTAACATTGCCCCCCCCCAACGGGGAGCCTCCGGATGCCAGGTAACTTTTCTTTTCGGGGTGGGCAGAAAAATAAGCACGTATTAAGCATTTAGCATGGATATTGCTGTCAGGTTCCCATGAATTGTTCTCTGGACCATACCATTTCCATTTTATTAAAAATTGTACCTGCCCCAGTCTTTTTCTGCAATCGAGGATGGCTTCCACCTCATAATCCTCACTTCCATCCACAAGGACAGGTTCAGGGACCCTGGTACCCCTATCAGGGAAGGGATCAGGCAGGGAAAGGCTTCAACAGTGATACATGAAATACTGGGTGAATTTTAAGGGAATCAGGTAGACATAGTTCATAAGACACTTCATTGATTTTTCTTTTAACCGAAAAAGGACCAATAAACTTAAGAGCAAACTTCTTGGAAGGACAAGTCAATTTAATGTTATTTGTAGACAGCCATACCTTATCGCCAAGCTGAAGGTTCAGACCCCCTCTTCTCTTCTGATCAAAGGTCCTCTTACTGTCTGCTTGTGCCTTGGATACCGCCTCCTGTAATACCCGGTTATTGTGGCTGAGAAACTGCAATGTGTCCTGGACCACTGGAACTGAGGATTCTGGAAGAAAATCAGGTAAAAAGGATAAATGAAAACCATAATTGGCAAAAAAGGGGGACTGACCGGTGGCAGAATGGCTAGCATTATTATAAGAGAATTCCACTAGGGGTAGCAGGGACACCCAATCATCCTGTACAAAAGATGTAAAACATCTAATGTATTGCTCTAGAGTCTGATTTGTCCTTTCCATTTGCCCGTTAGTTTGGGGATGGTATGCTGAGGACAGAGCTAGTTCAATTTTCAAGATCTCACACAGGGCCTTCCAGAAACATGAGGTGAACTGCACCCCCTGTCAGACACTATATTTGCAGGGACTCCGTGCAGTCCGTTCCCTGGGGGCTTGAAGAATCTGGGGATGCCTCACTGATCAGAGACAGAAGGTCCGTCTGAAGGAGTAAAAAGTTGTTTGCAGGCAGAATGGTATCAGGTACAGATAAGTCCTTAGGGTTGTCCAACTTGCATGATAATGCGTCTGGTTTGATATTCTTTGTTCCTGGCCGGTATGTAATATGGAAACAAAAACGTGTAAAGAATAAAGCCCGATGGGCTTGTCGAGGTCTAAATCATTTGGGAGATCTCAAATATTCTAAATTTTTGTGATCGGTATATATTAATACCGGATGGACAGCACCTTCTAACAGATACCTCCACTCCTCCAATGCTGTTTTGATAGCGAGTAGTTCCCGATCACCTACGTCATAATTCCGTTCAGCCGGAGAGCGTTTTCGAGAGAAAATCCCACGGGATGCATTAGGTCTTTGTTGCCCTGCTGCTGAGAGATGACTGCTCCCACGGCCACTTCGGAAGCATCAACTTCCAGGATAAAAGGTAAAGACGGGTCAGGATGACTGAGAATTGGGGCTGAATTGAAGAGCCTTTTAAGTCTTTCAAAGGCATCCTGAGCCTCCGGGCTCCAGTGAAAGTGACAGTTCTGTTTGGTTAATTGCGTAATGGGTGAGATGATGGCGGAAAACTCCTTGATGAATTTTCTGTAAAAATTTGCGAACCCTATGAAGCGTTGCACTCCCTTCTTATCCAGGGGAACTGGCTAGTCTAGCACGGCGGATATCTTCTGAGGATCCATTTTGATACCGGTTGGGGAGATCACTAACCCCAAAAACTGAATGTCCTTCTGTTCAAATTCGCATTTCTCTGCTTTTGCGTATAACCCGTGCAGATGAAGACGGCCCAAGACTCTGCGAACATGTTCCCGGTGTTGATTAAGTGACCCAGAGAAAATCAAAATATCGTCTAGATAGACGATTACAAAGATGTCTAGAAAGTCTCTGAATACATCGTTGATAAGATGCTGAAATGTGGCAGGAGCATTATATAGGCCAAAGGGCATGACTAAGTACTCATAATGCCCAAAACGAGTCCGGAAAGCCGTCTTCCATTCATCCCCGGCCCGAATGCAGACCAGGTTGTAGGCTCCTTATAAATCCAGTTTGGTAAAGATGACAGCAGATCTCAACTTCTGAAACAGTTCAGATATCAAGGGCAACGGGTAGCGTTTCTTAACCATGACTTTGTTTAGCTCACGATAGTCCACACATGGACGAAGGGTCTGATCCTTTTTAGAGACAAAAAATATTCCGGCACCAGCTGGGGAGGTAGAGGGGCGAATAAATCCTTTTTCTATATTCTCGTTAATATACAACTTTAGTGCTTCTTGCTCTTTTTCAGATAAAGGAAAGATGCGCCCGAAAGGAATTTCGGCCCCAGGAAGAAGCTCAATTGGGCAGTCGTAAGGGCGATGGGGTGGCAGGGAGTCTGCTCCCTTTTTACTGAACACATCAGCAAACTCCCGATCGGCCTCCAGTATGGTTTGAAGTAGGTCCTGATCTATGTCAATACACAGTAAGGTGGTTGAAGATCTGGAGAGTTTATGTAAGCAATGTTCTTGACAATAGGATGACAAAAACTTGACTTTACCGGTAGTCCAATTGGTGTGAGGGTTATGGGCCTGGAGCCAGGGCATGCCCAGAATAATCGGGAATAGCGGGGAAGAAATGACGTCCAAGGTTAGAATTTCTTATGCTGAGAAGAACTGGTGACAGGCAGAGGAAGGGTTTCCTGAGAGACTTGCCCAGATTTAATGTTGGACCCATCAGCCAAGAAAACTGAAAGTTTATGCATCTTGTCCTTGAGGGGAATATCTTGTTGGATGGCAAAGACAGAGTCTATAAAGCAACTACATGCCCCGGAGTCAATGATAGCTTTGATTTGGATTGTCCTTTCCTGGAGCTGTAACGAGAGAGGGAGAGCAAGTTGGGTTGCATTAGCGGTCAAAGCAGATAAACTGGCAGGAACAGAAAGTGGACACTTACGGGTCTTAGCCGGGCAGCTGTGCACATAGTGGCCTACTCCACCACAGTAAAGGCAAAGATTTAGCTGGCGTCGGTGTGTTCGTTCTTCTGGAGACAAAGTAGATCGCATCAGCCCTAGCTGCATCAGGTGTTGAAGTGACTGGGTTTGAGCAGGTTGGAGGTGAGTAACAGGAAGCAGGAGCTGGAACTCTTGTGGTCATCCACACTGGGCATGTTTGCTGGGAAGAACGTTCAGACCAACGTTCACGGAGGCGATGGTCAATCTGAATCGTCAGGGTGATAAGATCCTCAAGGGTATCAGGCATACCAACCCGAGCAAGCTCATCCTTCAGGCCCTCGGACAAGCCCATGCGGAATTGGTGGCATAAGGCTGCATTGTTCCATTGAGTTTCCACGCTCCAGCGTCTGAAGTCCGTGACATAGTCCTCGGCCGGTCTGCGGCCTTGTTGGAGCTAGAACAGAGCTGACTCAGCTGTAGCAGTCCGCTGAGGATCTTCATAAAGCTGAGCCATAGCCTCGAAGAAGGAATGCAAGGACTGGATCTGTACAGGGTCTTTTTTAAGTAGACAGTGAGCCCATGTCTGGGGTTCTCTTGTAAGAGGGATATCACAAACCCCACTTTAGTAGCCTCCAGAGAAAAGGTCCGGGGTTGCAGGGCAAAGTAAAGCTGACAAGCGCTGCGGAAAGCCCGGAACTTGGTTCGGTCCCCAGAAAACTTTTCAGGGATGGGAACCGTTGGTTCAGGTGGAAGAACTACCACAGAGGGAGATGAGACAGTCTGTGTTGGGGCGGTTGCTGAGGCGGAGGCCACGCTACCAGGACCAGTAAGGTTCAGAACTTGTTCCTCTAATATGGTGTAGCTATCCTGCAGAGTCTTCACAGCCTGAGCGAGGGCCGCAAGATGCGTGAAAATCTCTTTAATAGAGGAGGTCTCTCCTGCAGGCTCAGTCATGGCTGCTAATACTGTTAGGTACCTGATAGTTGCGCCCGACTGGTAGGAGAAGACCCCTCTTCCAACACTGGTTCAGGAGCCACTGGATTGGGAACAGTGGTCTCATGAGCACAGTGGGTAGGAGTGCCTGGGGAAGGTCTTGCAGAGGTCGGCACAGAAGCTGAGTAGAGATCCTTCAGGGATGACAGAGCTGTAGATGCTGGCAGGCAGAAGAGGATCAGCAGACTGACAGGTAGAAGGTACTGAAGCAGCAACACCTTGAGCTGGATGAGAAGGCCGGAATGCAGCAATACAAGGCACAGGCAAAAGGCAGAGTCAGACAGTCCGGATTGGCAGAAGATCAGGCAGATGATGCAAATGGATAATCACAGAGTAGTCAGGCACGCAGGAGTTCGGCAACAGGTCACAAGAAGATAGCAGAGTCAGGCAGGCCGGGTCGGATTGGAGATAGCAGAAGAGTCAGACGTAGCCGGGTCGGTAACAGTAATAACAATCAGCAGGCAGATACAGGAACACAGGTACGGAGCTGCAGTAGAACAGCACCACATGAGTGCAGCTGTCACACTTTTAAAGGCACCTTGGCGCCAAACAGCGCTAGTGTGCCGGTGCACACCAGTGGGAGAACTCTGCTGTGTAACTCTGGACAGACCCCGCGTCCACATGCGCGCACACATATTCCCCTGAAATGCACTGGCACGTCCCTGACACTTACCTTGTCCCCTGGATCCTGCGCTGTCTCCCCGCAGTGTGAGCGGCTCGCCCTGTGCTCGATTCATCACCAAGCCGAGCTCCGTTCCCTGCGAGTGTTGCGATGCACGGGGACGGAGAACGGCACCAAATTCAAAAAGCGAAACACAAATAATACATACAGTATACTGTAATCTTACAGATTACATTACTGTATGAAATTATTTCACCTCCCTTTTGTCCATAGTGGTTTCTCCAGTGCCCTGCATGCAGTTTTATATTATAAAAACTGTTCTTTCCGCCTGGAAACTGGAGATTGTCCATAGCAAGCAAAACTGTCCCTTTACATCAAAAGGGGTTTTAGACCAGCTAGAAAACAGCGATAATAAATTAGAATCACTCGCAGAATTGAGCGATAGTGATTTGTGGGGAGATCCGTCATCAAACACTGAAAAGTAATGACAGTGACAATTCTGCAACTGAGCAAATTTTTGTGGTTTTGATTCAATTACATTATTGAATAATTTTTATTATTATTATATTATTATTTGGTATAATTATTTATAGTTATTTATTATATTATAATTTATGATTTTGTTTTTCAAACTTTATCATACCCCGGATGTCTACTAGACTCTTGTTTGGACAGATTTAAGTGAGTTATTCCTAAGAATTACAGGCCTACAATATAAAATGCCAAATTTCCATGCAAAATAATTGTACCGCTTTCAGCGTCAAAAATTTGAAATAATCATACCGCCAGGGAGGTTAAACACTAGACTTCTAGTAGCAGCCTGTGAGAGGGGCTAGCCAACTAATCTCAAACTCGTTATGAGCAGTCCCAGGCCTTGCAGCAACTTATGGCATTAATCTAAGGTGACCAGATTTTTAAAATGAAATCCGGGGACATATTTTTTTTTTCCTTGTAATGGCAGCAATCGACGACTCTTTGCCCGTCTCCGCCGCCGCTGCTCGCCTCACAGCCTGTCAAGTCTAAAGCCCCATACACACTATCAGATTTTCTGCTGATTTTTTCCTTCAGATTTACCAAAACCATATAATATGAGGTCAAACCTTAGGAGTTTCAATTTGTATGCAATTAGGCAGGCCCTTGCACTACATGGTTTTGGTAAATCTAAAGACAAAAATCAACAGAAAATCTGATAGTGTGTATGGGGCTTTACTCTTCTGGCCCCGGCTACTACTGGGTGGGGAGCAGAGGAAGATCACTCCACCAGGGAAGGCAAGGAGATAAGCAGGCAGGCGGCTGGCCGGGACTTGAGCCAAGGCAGAAGAACATGCGAGTGGAGCTGAATGGGCATGCGCCCGAAACTGAAGAAATAGTCCCTCCGCTCCGACCAGCACATGATCATCAAAAAAGGGCACAGATAATGGAAAAAAATAAATCCCCATAAGCTAGTAGGAGCGGCAGAGGAGGGGGGTGCAATTCAGATTTTTTTCTTTTTATTCTGCACGGGCTCAACCCCAGCCCCTGTTCAAATTCAATCAGGGGACAAAACTGGGGACAGAGTTGGTCTGGGGACAGTGTACTCAATCCGGGGACTGTCCCCAGAAACCGGGGATGTCTGGTCACCCTACATTAATCTCTAAAATAACATGCAACCTGGAGCCTTAAACAAGGGTCCCATCAGCTTGCATGCAACATTATTCTTAGATAAAAGGATCCATCTTTAGATCAGCTTTCACAGGTGATGCCCAGCACATATCTAAGCATTTGCTGAGGCCTAACATCAGCTCTTCAATACACAGGCTTATGCCAGGAGAAGCAGCCCCAGGACAAGAGCACTCTGAGCAAGCCTCCCAAACATATATAATTTCCCTCATCCACCTCCTGGGTGCCCCGCCAAGGGAATGGCTAAAAGCAGATACATTTTCATAACTTCAGTGGCTGATCCGCTTACTCTGTTCTCTGGAAGCTTCTCCCAGAGACAGACATGAGTAATCAACCACTAAAATTAGGGAAATGTTATAAGACCTAGAAACAGATCACTACTCCACTGAGTATAGAACAGCCAAGAATGGAATTTGACCCAACTAGGGAAGGGCACTACACATTACAGTAATTAAAATGCTCAAACTGTGCATAGATCGCAATGATGAGGACCTAGTCAGATTGCTGTGGTGGCAATCCAGAAACAATAATTACAAAAGAGATTGTGTTGCTGACGTGGTCTATGCTATGTAGAAATCTGCCAGGGTTGGCAAAGCAATAATGCTCTCGAATGCTTCTGCACTACCCCTCAACAGCGTAACATAACTTCAATGAGATTTTTAAAAATTAACCCATTCTATAAAGGTTTTTGTGTCTCTAACAGACAATTATATGTGAAAATTTTTAACAAAAAATCTGGACCTGGTGTGAGGTTACACTTTTAGCATATCACATCTGAGTATGTTAAAAAGCAACATTATATCTGGAGGGATTTTTTGGGTACATGTATAAATTAACTAAAATCTATCAAACAAAATATATAAAGTCAAATTTTATTGTACATTTCTTAAAACAGAATAAAACATTTGAAGGCTGACAAAGGGTGCTTGATCTTCATAATAACATATATATCAACACTTTATGTTTCACATGACATGATGAATACCAACAAATCTTGTATAGTACATAGCAACAGCCATGCGGATGACCCGACGTGTAGAGGTGGAGGAACACAGATCCACAGGATGGTTGAAGCAGAAGCATGGTAATCCATATACTGACTCATCATATCTAACTCCAAATTGGATTACTCTAATGCCCCGTACACACGGTCGCATTTTCCGATGGAAAATGTCCGATCGGAGCGTGTTGTCGGAAATTCCGACCATGTGTGGGCTCCATCGGACATTTTCCATCGGATTTTCCGACACACAAAGTTTGAGAGCAGGATATAAAATTTTCCGACAACAAAATCCGTTGTCGGAAATTCCGATCGTGTGTACACAAATCCGACGGACAAAGTGCCACGCATGCTCAGAATAAATAAAGAGATGAAAGCTATTGGCCACTGCCCCGTTTATAGTCCCGACATACGTGTTTTACGTCACCGCGTTCAGAACGATCGGATTTTCCGACAACTTTGTGTGACCGTGTGTATGCAAGACAAGTTTGAGCCAACATCCGTCGGAAAAAATCCATGGATTTTGTTGTCAGAGGCATAGGGGTTTATTTACAAAAGGCAACTAGACAGTGCACTTTTACAAGTGCAAGGGAAGTTGCTCCAGAGCTTAGTAAATGAGGTAAGACTTCACTTTACAAAGAATACCCAACCACATGCAAGGAAAATTAAAAAAAAACATTTTTGCTTGTACATAATTATATGATGGAAGTCGTCACAGCTTCCCCTCATTTACTAAGCTCTGGAGCAACTGCACTTGTAAAAGTGCACTGTTTATTTGACTTCAGTAAATCAACCTCATAGTGCCTTGAATGATGTCACATTTCACATATACAGTAAGGCTCAAGGAACAGTAGTGCCAAGGCACAGTAAGTTCACTGATATTTTATAGAACTGCAAAACAAAACTTTCAGGTACAATTAACATCTATCTTTTCATGGTGTTTTGCTATCCCTGGATCAGCTGTGGGTGTAGGGCTTTGTTTATGGAGGTTTTCTATTATTGTTTGCGCTCAATAGACTTGTGTCTTCTTTTCAAACGTAACTTTGTTACTGTGCTACTATGTTGAGCACAGAACATGCTCATTGTTGTAATAGGCTTGATAGAGGTTGCTATATCCAAACCCCTGGTGCTACATTATTATCATATGAAAGACAGTTGAATTGGGCCAATCAATTATCTATATATGGGAGCACCAGCAATAGCCATTGTGTTTATTTGATGACAGGTTTTTGTAGTAAATAGCTATATGTGTGTAGCCAAGCCATATCTGGTTATAATATCCTGCTTATCTCAATGTTTCTCTTATGGCCGTTTTTTTTTCATTTATACTACTAATGGCGGTGATCAGCGACTTATATTGAGACTGCAATAGTGTGGCGGAAAATCAGACACTAACTGACACCGACACTGAGTGGGATCTGACTTACTGCCACTGACATCACCAGTGACACTAATATAGTGATCAGTGACAATACTCTACACTGTCACTGTACTCATGACAATGGCTGGGAAGGGGTTAACATCTTGGGTAATCGAGGGTTTAAAAGTGTTACTAACAATGTGTAATGTATGTAAAATGTGCTGCTTTTTACTAAAGATCTTTGTTTCTTATCCCTGCTTTGAAGGGAGAACAGAGAGATGGTTTCCTCTATACACAGCCCTGTATTGATTGATCAGCAGGTCCCAGCCATGAATCATTAGCCCGGACCTGCTGACAGAGTACCACTCAGTGGCGGCCCGTCCATAGGGGGCGCCAGGGCGCCGCCCCCCCCTCCTGTAGTCAAAAAATAAAAAATAAAAAAAAAAATTTTTTTTTTAAAACGGCCCCTTTAAGAACAAAAAAAAAAAAAAAGTCCTTCAACAAAGTGCACTGTGGCGCCGGACGCCAGTGCACTATGGGAAGCGCCACGTCAATGCAATCACGAGATTGCAGACGCAGCGCTTCATTTGCGGGCTTTTAACCCGCTTTGTGGCGCAAACGAAAACGCCGATTAGCTTCCGCTCGTAGAATCAGTGTGATTCTATGGGCGGGAGCATTGCTTTTCAAATCTTGAGGTCACTTCCGGCTTTCGTGAAGAAGACGAGAGCCGGAAGTGATGTCGGCAGCTCCGTTCTTCGGCTGAGCGGAGCTGCAGGAAGAAGGTAAGAGCCATATGAGGGATGTGTTGCTGTCTGGCAAGCAGGGTGAGCTCCAGCACAGCACAGCTGCATGTATCTGTCCCTCTCTTCCCCATTCCCCCCCTCCCTCCTGTCTCACTACACACGGACTGAAGACACCTATACACAGACAGAGGGGGAGGGGGAGGAGAATGGACACATACACAGGACGTTATCAAAGAAAGATACAGTGATTTGGGGGGCTGGGAGAGGATGCTTTATGTGCTAGGGGCCACTTTGGGAGCAGAGAGGATTTGTGCTAGAAGGGGGGTTGAATATAAAATTAGACCCCCCCCAGCACAAATCCTCTCTGCTCCCAAAGTGGCCCCTAGCACATAAAGCATCCTCTCCCACCCCCCCAAATCACTGTGATTATCTTTCTTTGATAACTTGCCCCTCTTCCCCCGTGTTCAAAGAGATGCTGGCTGCTATTAAGGAGACAATCGTGGTTTCTGGGATCAGTGGACACAGTGGCTGCGTTTTTTATGACACAGTGGCTGCGTTTTTGATGACACAGTGAATGCGTTTTTCATGACACAGTGGCTGCGTTTTTCATGACACAGTGAATGCGTTTTTGATGACACAGTGGATGCATTTTTGATGACACAGTGAATGCGTTTTTGATGACACAGTGAATGCGTTTTTGATGACAGAGTGGCTGCGTTTTTGATGACACAGTGGATGCATTTTTTATGACACAGTGAACGCATTTTTTATGACACAGTGAATGCGTTTTTGATGACACAGTGAATGCATTTTTGATGACACAGTGGATGCATTTTCGATGACACAGTGAATGCATTTTTGATGACACAGTGAATGCATTTTTGATGACACAGTGGATGCATTTTTGATGACACAGTGAATGCATTTTTGATGACACAGTGAATGCGTTTTTGATGACACAGTGAATGCGTTTTTGATGACACAGTGGCTGTGTTTTTGATGACACAGTGGCTGCGTTTTTGATGACACAGTGGCTGCGTTTTTGATGACACAGTGAATGCGTTTTTGATGACACAGTGGCTGCGTTTTTGATGACACAGTGGCTGCGTTTTTGATGACACAGTGGCTGCGTTTTTGATGACACAGTGAATGCATTTTTGATGACACAGGCTGCGATTGATGTTTTTTTTTCAGAATTTTTCAGTTTGTTTGCGCCCCCCCAAAAATTTTGAGCACCAGCCGCCACTGGTACCACTGTGTACAAACATAGCAAGTGTCAATAAGGGGAGGGGGTGCATGCACATGCCCTAGACCTAGAGACAGGCAGCAACATACCATTTTGTTGTTGTGCCTGTACAGGCCGCCTGTCTGCAGTCCATTTTGGGTGTGCAGTCCAAAAGTGGTTAAAATAATTAAATAACTTGTTGGTCTAAGATATGTTAGAAAATTCACCCATTCTCTTTGTGTACTATCCGAATGTGTTCCAGTGGATCTTAAGTGGATCTTTTTTCCCCTCCTTGGAGAGGATGGATCTGCTGGTCTGCCGTGAATATTTTGATCACTTGTTTCTAGATCCACTGAGCAAACAAGTGTATTTTTCTATGGGACTATGTTGTCAGAACTGTAGAGTCACATTGGGGAGGCATTTACACATAATAATCAAGGAATATTATTCATACCTTCTTTGATCGGTCCATAGTGACATATGTTGCATCTTTTCTGGTCCCCTCTGGTTAACCACTGACTGGATTTGAATATATGTGAAGAAAGGTAAAATGAAACACAAGGTAAATAAATGTCCCAACGAAGAGCTATAAGCAGGATCAGCCACGGTATGTCAAATTTAGAAAATAGCTTTATTGAAATTACAAGTGTAAAATATGACCACTGCAAGTGTTGAGTAAACATAGCTGGAGCCATCCCCCCAATATACCCGGGTTAGATCTGCACGGGACAAAGGCTTAGATCCCAACCATTCACACAGTCAATCAAGGATAAGCAAATCAAGGATATTGAATTGAGCCAGATCGCACAAAGAACATTTTTAATGATGAGGTGGAATCTGGTTGGATTATGGTTCAAGGAAAATTGAGATTCAGCTCATTATTTAAGCCTTTAAGCTGTAAAGTATCTAGCCTAAATATCCAAGATTTTTCCTACCTAAGTAAGACTGTGTCATAGTCGCCTCTACGTTCTTTTGGGCATAAAACCCCTTGACCCTCAGACTGGTAGATTTCCTGCCATGGCACTGTATGAAATGTTGGGACACTGGGGTGTCCCCCTTCTGCCTAATGCTTTTTAGGTATTTACCGAACCTGATACGGAGTTGACACGGCCACTTCAGAATGTAGAGGACACGCATTGTGGCACAGTTAATAAACTCCTTTTTTTATTTCAATATATTTTATTGAGATTTTATAAAGAGAGACAAACAATCATGAGATAACTGTAAAAATATCTGCTATATAATCAGAGTCTATTCTCCCTCTCCCCGACACCCCTAATGGGAGCAAACTGTGCGAGGGGAGAAAAAAGAGCAAACAATAAGAAGAGGGTATATCAAGATTTATATGTACCCTACATAATCCCCGTCATACAAGACTTCTTGTTGAGTTTTAGGGTGCAGAAAAGGAAGAAGAGATTTTAGTGATTGTCTCTGGTGCGCATAAAAAATTTGTGTGTTGAACTTATGATCCAAGGTCTGAAATTTACCTGAATTAAGCTTGTAGTATCGTCAGTAATAGGCTGTGCCCTGGTTTTTACATTTAGTTTTGCTTAATAAGTCATGTAAATGGGTTACCAGGGTATGTAAATGGGTTACCAGGGTACACTGAGAAGAAGAGAGAAAAGAGTGAAGAAGAGAAAGAATAGAGAGCTGCATAGGAATAGATTTGTTGTTTTCTGCTAAGGAGGCTGTGAGAGTTTTTGTATGTAGGTCTTCCAGCGTTCCCATACCAGGTTGTGTGTTTCTGTAGTAGACTGGAGGATACTGACCGTCTTTTCTTGAACCATCACCCAGGAAAATTAATAAACTGTTTTATTTCATATTCATGTCTTTTCTCAGAGTCGGTGAAAACCCTGGAGCATTCAACATAGCTACACATACCACAGTGGCCACAGGGATACATTCCTTTGAGTCTGGGCAAGTCAGTACGCCAGTTTCTATTTTGTGGGCAAACTCGGACTGGACCAGATTTCTGGCTTATTTTGCCACCATATGGGGCCTAAAGCCGACAATATGCTCCATGCCCTTAGAGCATGTCAGGATATGCCAGTAATGTTGTAAGATTTTCCCAATTTGGTCCCATTGTGTGCCATATTGTGTTATCAATCTTACTGGTCCCTCTGGTTCATCAATAGCGTTATCTCGAGTCCGTAGTAGATCTGCCCTGGTTCTTTGCGTGACTCACGTCTATAGTCTTCCTCGGTTGAGCAGTTCCTCCATATCCTGAGGAACTGTCCTACTGGGATCCCGCGGATGAGTGGTCTGGGGTGATGGCTATCTGCTGAGAGAAGGGTGTTGACTGCTGTCTTCTTCCTTTAGGTTTTGATTACCAGTTTACCACCCTCCAACCTAATGGAGAGATCGAAGAAGGATATCTCATAGGGGTCTACCATATAGGTCAAATATATGTGCCGAGTGTTGTGGCCAAGTTCATTCATAAATTCCAGTAATTCAGTACTGGACCCCTCCCAGACCATTAGAATGTCATCAATGTACCTCAGCCAGGTGCAGGCATGGCCAAGGTACATCAACAAGGTGTAGACCACCTTCTCCTCCCACCATCCCAGGTGGAGGCAGGCATAGGCAGGTGCCCAGGGTGCCCCCATAGAGGTACTGCATAGCTATTGGTAATGATGTCCCAAGAATTGGAAGAAATTATGTTTAATGCCAAGTCAAGGATCTCAATGACAAATTTTGAGCCCCCCATGGTGGGGAATTTTTTCTCCAAAAACAATGTATACTTCAGAGATTCCCCATTTGTGTGGTATAGATGTGTACAATGCCTCTACGTCAATTCCAACAAGGAGGACATCCCTGGGGAAGGTCAAATCCTTAATTTTTTTAAGTACATCGCTGGTATCGCGTATGTACGAGGGTAATGTGGTCACCAGATCCTTAATAAGGGAATCTATGTATTTACCGATCCGTTCTAGTGGTCCCCTAATTGCGGAGACAATTGGCTGACGTAGAAGGTGGGGGTATTAAAGTCATCCACCCTTAAATAGTTCAACTGCTTTTTGTAAGTAAGTCTGCCACGAAGGCCCACTGGAGTTTGTCATTGATAAGGCAGACTAGCGGTGGGAAAGGGTTAAGGTCAAGCTTCCTGTATGTGGTTTTGTCTGAAAATAGATGACACACCTCCCTTTTATATTTATCTGTGGATAGAAGGACCACATTGCCTCCTTTGTCACTTGGTTTGACTACTAGTTGTTCTGCATTCTGAAATTCTTTCAGTGCTAAGCGTTCATCTGATGAGAGATTGTCCGTGGTGTTGGATATCCAGTTGACCTTGTAAAGGTCCTCCTGGACTAGGTCCAGAAAGACACCCAGCCATTTATCCTTTCGGAATTGAGGCATGGATGTTGATCTGATTTTAAGGTTAGGGTTCCTTCTCCAGGGTATTAGGTCTATGGATCCATCTATGGATCCGTCGCCCTTCGATCCACTGTCTTCCAGTAATGATACTAGTTGGTCAAGGGCCACTGTGTCTGTTTGGTTGATTCTCTCAATGGAATCATTGGCGACCGTTTTCCCTGAGTACAGGGCAGTGTTGCCAACCGCCAGTATTTTTACTGGCAGCCAGTAAAAAACAGGCATTTTTCTCCTGCCAGTAAATGCCAGTAAAAAGGAAAGGATTGCCAGTTAAAAATATTTACCGTGACGCTCAGCTCAGCACTGCGCATGCACAGTTCTGGTTTGGAGCCAGCCAAGACCATCTGAGTGCATCATACAGTGTGTTTGGCTGGCACCAGTGGGTCTGGTGGAGGCTGTGCCTGAGCATGTTGTGTGATGCAAGGAGGCAAAGGGGAGTGGCCAGAGCCCCGCGTATGGGTTTGCGGTACGGGAGCAAGGTAAGCTGGGAGCAGGACTGTCAGTGCTGTTTGGACTAGAGTGGACAGAAAGGATCACCTAGCATGAAGATAGACTGTAACTGTGACTCAGGAGGGGACGTGTCATGTCGGTGAGGTGTCATCATCTGTGCTGCAGTCAGTGTCACTGTGAGAGTCAATTTCATGTGCGTGTTCCTGCCCATTCTAATTTCTTGTCCTGTCCCTGAGCTACTTACTATTTTGAAAATAAAATATGAAATATGTTTTTTGCCTTAATATCTACCTTAAATCACATTTCTAATTGCATACTGTACTTGTTTGTAGCTTAAATACTGAAATTTGCACTTAAAACTGTATTTTTGGAAATTTTGGAAATGCCAGTAAAAACTTTGCTGTGCCAGTAAGTTTTAGGTGTCGTATCAGTAAAATTCAATCTGGTAGGTTGGCAACACTGGTACAGGGACTTATAATATACTTTTCTCAAAAAGAGACAGAGGTCCTTATATATAAGCGTTTGAAATATTGTTGCGCAAATACCGTGTGAGATAAAAAGTTGCAACAACTGCCATTGTATTCCCTAGGGCAGGGATATGCAATTAGCGATAATAAACTGGTGACTCACGCTTTTGAATTAGTACAGTGAATATAAATGTAAAGGTGGTCAGACATCACCTTGAACAAAATTCAAATGTGCATATAATCATATATCCAAAAAAGGCATGTGCAAAAATATACTAGCAACAAAGGCTGCAATATGTTGTGCAACAATAGTATAACAAGTTGTGACTAATAGTCCATATAAGAACACCTAAGTATGGTGTAAAAATCCAGTGAAGGTCCAGTTACATGGAAACATAAGTGCTTAGGTCCACCACCATAAATAGAGTGTCTGGCCGCTTACCAGAAACCCATGACTCCCCATTACAGAGGGTCTGAGTAGGCTGTTATATTCTGCTGCTCCGGACCACCATAAAACCAAGATGGAAGCTGGGATGGGGCATCAGGGACTGTGGTGTGGATGGATGGATCCACAGGAAAAAAACCTTGCCCTCAGCGGAGTGATATGACCATAGAAAGAGAAGGGGAGGGCTCCAATAGTGTAAAATCATAAGGGCTTTATTAAAACAAAACAAAGTATACACTCACATGTAAATCAGGGAAAAACCTCTGGAGAACAACAGTCTGTGGCACCGGCCGGATGCTCACAGACAGCCTGTCCTGCTGGTCTTCGCAACAACAGGGGGAGGGGAAGCGATGATGCCGCTCAGCCCTACGCTGCGTTTAGTAAACAGATTACATCTTCCAGGGGCACCTGGAAGACGTAATCTGTTTACGAAACCCAGCGTAGGGCTGAGCGGCGTCAAAATGATGATTTTCACATGTAGGAGAGGAGTGCCAGAATAGGCCCGGTATGGAAGTGTTTAAGTTCATAGCAGTGTTATGATGGTAAATCCTGACATGTTTTGCCCACTGGGCTTTTTCAGGGGATATATTGTCCCTGCTATTTACATTACTTATCGATCCATAAATATATTTTGTACTCAGTTGGCGTGGGATGTTTTGGGGGACTCAACATGTGAGAGGATTTTTTCTACATACCTGTGAGCAACAGGCTATTTCATTATTTTAATTGCCTTATGTTTTTAATTTTGTAATAATATTGTAATAAGTTTGTACTGTTTTAACTGTTGTGTTGTGTCTGGGCACCTTAAAAATCCATTCCTATAAAAAAAAAGCTATTGAATAGTAAAAGCCTGCTTATTAGGATACGGCGTAGAAGAATTCCTTTGGAAAAAAAGCAGCATATTAAAGCAGCTTACACTCTTTGTTGTTACACAGGAGGGATATTTTCAGGAATGGAAGATCAGCAATAGCAGTTCCCTGAAACAGCATCCTTGTCTTATGAATACAAATTGGCACTGTTTTGTAGGCCTCTCTTGTATCGGAGGTATTAATAGAATTGTTCCACAGCTGCTGGGATGCAGCATAGCAGTCCTAGAGGTCTCTCCGCAGCTGCCACAATCCATCTGACTAGCAGCTTGGATCCCTTTCCTGCAAACCCCATAGACACATGCTGTCCTTAGTGTACTCCGGCCGTGCAGAGCGCCGGAGCAGACAGGGCAAGGGTTAAATGCAGCAGTCTGTCTGCTCCTGCCTCTGGAATTGATGCTGCAGGGTACAGTCCATCTATCTTGTTTTGACAAGCCATATGAGCAATAAAGAATGGTAAAAAATATATTTATTTATATATTATTGATAAAAAATAAAGTGAATGTGACTGTGCCTGAAGTGGCTTTAATCATCCATCAATGACAAACATGCAATGTGACACATCTCATTCCCACAACTCTTGCTATTCAAGCTGTACCACCACAGTAAGACATGCTGTAGCTACATGACTACGCTTCATGCAAAACAATGCATTCTTCCCTCTGAAAGATGTACGATGTAAGTCCGCAGGGCCAGCCACAGACTGAACATTTTGTACAATGCACCCCAATGGAAAAGCTATCTTTGCTAACTCTCCTATTAACCGTTACCATTAAAGCTGACATCAAGAAAACCTTCTTCTATATGGAATTCCTCCACAATCTCTAATACACAATAACATGATTTATATTATTCAGTACACAATACACGTGTCAGGGTGAGGAGAATAACATTTACAAAGAAGAGAGGAGGAGGAGATGGATGTTGGAAAGTGGATGTCTCAGCTGAAAAAAAAATGGGATAGGGTGCAAATACAGCTTTAGGTACCTTGTGTGACCACAAATTACAGTTAAAGCATATAGTTATAGTTAAAGTGGTTGTAAACTTACCATGAATATCTCCTAAACTTGCACTGTTTAAGACATATTCACTGTATTCACATGTGCCGACGTCATCGGCACATGCGCACTGAAGAAACGGCTCGCTCATGCCGTTTCTTCAGCTGCTGTGCCGTTACCGGTGGCTCCCGTGCACATGCACAGGAGTGATGTCATTGCGGCTCCTGCCAATAACGTGGAGCCCGCGATAGCTGGAAATAACTCTGGGAGGCGTGTCGCTGGCCACAGAGGTGTGCCGGGACCGCTGCGGGAGCTTCGATCTAAGGTAAGTATTTCATAATGAGGTAGTATGCTATTATGACTTTTTCTTGCAGGTTTTTATTTTTTTAGTGGGTTTACAACCACTATAAAGTGTATCTAAACCCAAAAACAAAAAATTATTTACTGCAGCTTACAATCCTTAAATATACAGTTGCAATAAAAAGTATGTGAACCCTTTTGGAATGATATGGATTTCTGTACAAATTGGTCACAAAATGTGATCTGATCTTCATCTAAGTCACAACAATAGACAATCACAGTCTGCTTAAACTAATAACACACATAGAATTAAATGTTACCATGTTTTTATTGAACACAACCATGTAAACATTCACAGTGCAGGTGGAAAAATTATGTGAACCCCTAGACTAATGAGATCTCCAAGAGCTAATTGGAGTGAGGTGTCAGCCAACTGGAGTCCAATCAATGAGATGAGATTGGAGGTGAAAATACGCCTTCTGGAGTGGCCCAGTCAGAGTCCTCACCTCAACCCGATTGAGATGCTGTGGCATGACCTCAAGAAAGCGATTCACACCAGACATCCCAAGAATATTGCTGAACTGAAACAGTTCTGTAAAGAGGAATGGTCAAGAATTACTCCTGACCGCTGTGCACATCTGATCTGCAACTACAGGAAACGTTTGGTTGAAGTTATTGCTGCCAAAGGAGGTTCAACCAGTTATTAAATCCAAGGGTTCACATACTTTTTCCACCTTTACTGTGAATGTTTACATGGTGTGTTCAATAAAAACATGGTAACATTTAATTATTTGCGTGTTATTAGTTTAAGCAGACTGTGATTGTCTATTGTTGTGACTGAGATGAAGATCAGATCACATTTTATGACCAATTTGTGCAGAAATCCATATCATTCCAAAAGGGTTCACATACTTTTTATTGCAACTGTAGCGGCTGAATTATTTTTATTTTTTCCTTTGTTTTCACCTGTGAGCCAGCCAGTAACACACTTTCTGCTTTAGGGTGACTCCTATTCTATGGAGGAGCAACAGAGACATGCATGGACAGTGGCAATGCCAACCTGTGGAAAGAGTAGTGTTGTTAGATGCACTAGAAAATTCGTATGGACTTGACTAACACATTAAAGTGGTACTAAAGTTCCATTTTGCACTTGTACCTACAGGTAAGCCTGTCATAAGGCTTACCTGTAGGTACAGTAAATATCTCTCCTAAACTTGCTCTGTTTAGGAGATATTAACAGGGGATGCAACTGGTTAGGTCACCAGTGCATGCACTCTGAAAGGATGGCATGCCCGTGCCGTACCTTCAGAGCTCAATGCTGTGGCCATCATCGCGGCCCTAGCCATTCATACAGCCAGAGGCCATGAACCTGGAAGGAAGACTGGGTGAAGATGGAATCCCTGTCAGCGGTGACAGTGATGCATACTAGCACAACATAACATTGCCTTGCAGGTGGCCTTTTTTTTTTTTTTTTTCAATCAGACTTTTCTACCATTTCAAAGTCACACTCCAGCTAACAGTTACAGCAACATTTTTTTTCTTTATAAATAAAGATTTCACATAAATGAAAAAAAGCTGACCATTGTAAACACCACTGTCAGTAATAAATGGTTTGCCCTAACCCTCTAACTGTCATTTTTTCAGGACATCTTGGTCTGTTAAAAGGAAGCTGAAAATATCAGGCTTACTGGCTGGATCAATAGGTGAAAATAAAAGGGGGGAAAGCCTAAAAAAAAACCAAAAACACAAAAGCAGCCACCATGGTTAAGAAGTGAAAAGCTGCAATATAATACATTTTTGCTGTTGGGTTTAGATGTGCTTTGAACCAACCCTATTACTATATTAACCCTTTCATGTCTAAGCCTATTTCTGACATTTGTTGTCTAAAAGTTAAAATCCAGATTTTTTGCTAGGAAATTACTTAGAACCCCCAAACATTTTATATATTTTTTTATCAGAGACCCTAGAGAATAAAATGGTGATTGCAATACTTTATGTCACATAGTATTTGCGCAGTGGTCATTCAAACGTACTTTTGGTTGTTATCCTTAAAGAGCTGACCGCCTGCTCTAAAGAAACAGTACTGGGGCATTACCCTGGTTTAACCTCTTCAAGCCGAGGCTGCATATGAGTGTACAGTCAGCGCTAAGGGGTTACATTTCCTCAGCCAGCGCATACCTGTAAAAGAAGAGTGTACATTCCTCTTCTGTTGCCCACACTGCCAATTCTGAATACTGGTCCCATGGAGTCCACAGGGTCCTGTGCAGTTCTCACTGGTTTATCCCACTGACCTCCATGTCACCATTGCCTCCAGCAATAACTTGTAGCGCCCCCCTGACCCCCAGCATCAGGGAGGGCTGATATTTCACCTCAGGGTGCTGTTTTTTAGGCATGGTGCGTATGGACATTTGTAGAAAAGATGGGCGCCAGTTACTTTTAGGATGAACAAAAGTGAGTTTATTGTTCACAACAGAAAAATGTGGGAGAGAGGTTTAGGACACAGGACACCCTAGAACAATATGCAGACAGATCACCAGACTCCAAAAACAAAACAGACAGGTAGACAGCAATACAGAACAAGGGCCTTAGGCCTGCACTTCCAATGTTCTGTACCTACGTAGCAACAGCTGTCTCCTATAGCAACAAAAACACACAACACTGTGCAGAGTTTCCTTGGATGAGTTCCCCTTTATGCTTTCCCAGCCTCTTCACAGTTCCTGGCTCGTGAAGAGTAACCTCTAGTACTTCATCTGAGAACTTCATCTTTCTCCGCATGCCTCCAGGCAACAAGAAGCTCTCACTCAGGCAAAGCTTCTGTAAGGGCTGGGCTCAGTTGTCGGCTAATTGCCAGCTCCCATCTCTCTCCACAGTTACCCAGCTGTTCCTGATCCTGCTCATCTGACCTGCCTACTTAAAGCTGTCCAGCTCACTTCATCTCTGCCTTCGACTTGGTCACATCACAAGAAACCATCTCCTGCGTTCCTGTTCAAAGACTGGCTTTGCTGGCATCCCTTCTGGCTCCTTTGCCTGCTTGCTGTTCCACTACTTGGATCCCTGACTTCTGGCCTGGCTGATTACCTGATCTAGTTACTGAACTCTGGCTATGCTTTGACTACGCTTACTCTATTTACCTTTTTATATTTATTAATACACACATGTGATTTAACTGTACTTCTGTCTCGGTCTGATTCATGGTTTCTGACAGCTTCTCCCATGCCCCCAGGCAGTAGAGAGGCTCTCTCTGGTAGAGTCCCTGAGCACATTGCCAGGCCTTAGACTCTAGGCTTCACCCAACGCAGCTGTTCCTCATGCATCCCCACCAGACCAAGGTCTGGATGGGAGGACCCCAATCATCTGACATCCTCCAAATTTATATTCTCTCCCAGCATGCTCAGTGGTCTGGAACTCCTACTGATTGGCTAAAAGAGATATACACATTCATAACTTAGTCTCGCTGCAGCTCATCATACTAATGCCAAAGGCAACAGTGCCACTTATTGACAGAAGGGAGGAACCACAGTTAAACCAGGCTTATGAGAAAACCCACATGATCACAAAGACTGTAAATCAGCCAGGTTAGTTACCACCTAGCACAGCCAAATTTACCAGTATCAGCTGTTTAAGACAAGGGTTCTACAGATTTGTAGGTCAGTAGGAAAAAACAGTGAAAGCTGTGGAGGATGCAGAAGATTATTGATATTTGTGGAAGTGTCAGTTTCCCAACAAACTTTGCGGGACACTTTCTCAGGATCGAAGAGTGACATGGGTGGCAGGGGAGGTAAGTATGTACTATCTTCTTTTACAGGTATGCCTTGCCTGAAGCACTTCAGTACAGCAACATTCTCACTTTAAGGTTAGTTATGCATGTACATACTGTACCTGATATTTTCTCCCAACATGGATACATGCAAATGTATACAGTACCAGATACAAATGTAATGCAAGAGAGATTAGACTGATTAGGGATCCAGTGTGGCTAGCCCTTGATATTTCTGTGCAAAACACGTTGTTTTCACAGTGAAGCTTAAAGAGTACCCTGTAGTTTTTGAGCAGATCATGGATTGTAAAAAGAAGGATGGGGAAGAATACTTTGGAAGTGTGATTTACAGCCAAACCTCAGCTAATGATCAAAGTGAATCTCTCTTTAGCTTTACAAGTCTGCATGAATAAATTCATGACATTTCACAAGATTCAGAAACAGTATCATTTTACAAAAAACAGCTCTACATTTTAATTATTAAAAAAAAAAAATCTTTGAGCTTCAGGCATTGACTTTGCAAGACTGAAGGATAATATAATCAGTCTGCTACAGGCAGGATTAAGTAGTTCTTTAGTCTACTCTCACCCACTCTGATTATTAGACTGCAGGATTGCAACTTTGTAGTCACAAAGTGAGAGGCTGCTGCGGATGTTGATCTGTGTCAGATATTTGTGAACACAGGCATGAGGAGCACAGGGACCAGAATGTATATGAGTGATGCCTAAACAAAGATAATGCCATTTGCCACGAGTGAAAAGCAGGTGAAGGTATTTTGTAGGGGAAGCAATGTGATCTTTGTGAGACATAATACCTGTAAGCGCTACACTTGCACATTACTTGTATGAATGCATACACTAAATATGAAAAAATCTATCTGATGGTAAGTCTAGTTTTAGCCTTACATCCCGTAACAGGTGTGTCCCACCTCCTGTCCCATAATGCTTTGTTTAGTTTTCAGAGGTGCCATCCATAGTAATTCTATTAGCCCAACATTCTATAAAGCCAACATTTAAATAAAAGAGTACAGATGGAAGAACAGTTTTATCCCTGTTAGGTTTTAAATTTTCTTTTAAAGCGTCTCTTTTTGGGACACTTATTTTACCTTTCTTTGCCAGTACTATTGTGTCACCAGGACAGGAAGTACAAGAATATCCCTCTAATGGGAACAAATACAGCAGCAGAAGCTCAGCTATTAAGTACAGACATTTAGTACAATAAAGATGGGTTAGGACATGTGTCAGGTTTTCATTGTCCTCAGTGTCTTCTGTCCCAGCAAAATCCAAAATTACACATTATTTAGTTTTTTTTACACCTTTCGATGCCTAAAAACTCTGACAGAATAGCTCAGCTAACGTGGGGCCAAACAACTACTATTGCTCCTAGCCATAACAAGGATTTTGGGTAGTCCTAATGACATCACAAGTACATAAAACCCCAATTATGTCTGGTTAGCTGTTTTTACTAAGTAAATGCTATAGACTGAGCCTGGGGAGAGTGGGGAGGGGGGAACCAGTGCACTGTAGAGTGGATCCCGAGGTTCAGCTTTAATGTGATCCTTATGGACATATACCTTTTTTTCAAAAACAAATATGTAATTGAAAATACAATACAAAAACATGAGGAGGATCATATACAGCTAGTCCATCCAAATATAAGATTGTTGGAGCTCAGTAATGTCAGTAGCTCAGGGCAGGCCTCTTGAGGGGAGTAGAAACAGTCTCAAAGGAACCATCTAAAATAAAGAGAAGATGCAGAGGCACCTCTAAGTCTAAACTGTTATAAATTTTATTCAGTAAAATGATAAGAACCACTCACATTTGGGTCAGGTAAAACAAGCACATGAAGTAGTACAACATCTGTGGGTCAGCACTTGAGATGTTTGAGATAGTATCACCGCTCAGCTGGGTCCAGAAGCTGGCTCCATGTGTAAAAGGATCCAGGAAAGAGGGCTGGAACACTTGTGGAGTGCAGTGCCAAGCGCCAATGCTCAGAAAATGAGTCATGGAACGTCCGTTGATGTCATTGCGCTTGTCGCTGTGCTCCACGAGCATTCCAGACCTCTTTTCTGGAACCTTTCACACATAGAGCTGACTTCTGGACCCAGCTGAGTGGCAATCTCAAACAGTGCAGGGGTGCTGATCCATGAATATTGGACTATTCAATGTGTCTGTTTACCTGATCCAAATGTGAGTTGTTCTTACATTTTTTTGCTGAATAAAGTTTATAACAGTCTACACTTGGAGGCAGCCTGGCATCTTCTCAACCTTTTATTTCAGCCAAGCTATGAATCCCCCTTCAGTTTTGTCCAGATCTGGAGGAAGTGTCTTTAGCCCATGAGGACAGCGATGAAAAATTGAGAAAAGTTCTGACTCTTTCCCAAACTTTTGAAAACCTAAAAAAAAAAATTGGTCCATCTGTTTTGCATTACACAGCAGATTGGACAGATTTGAGACCAGCAGGTATCTTCACATTAAGAGACCCCATCTACTGTTTGTTTTTTGTTTTTTTAGCATTCCATTACATTTTTTTAGCATTACAACAACATTTCCTATTGAATGAGTAAAGTATAACAACATAGGAACTACAGGCTGGGAATCTCTTTGCTCTGTTTCATTATCTGTGCATGATTTATCAAAATATTTATTCAGCTAAATCATATGGCTTCTCTCACTGCTCTTGGCATCTATTAAAAATAGTCTGACTGCTATAATCCAAAATAATAAATTATAATATGTGCTTTAAGTGAAATGATAAAATTTTCCAATTTGTATGTAAAAGCTCCCACACCTACACAGTAATTGAGATATTTGACAATGAAATAACTTCCTCTGCAGCCATTTGCTTTACTTAGCATAGTTGGTAATTTACCTGTATGGGATTGCTACACAGGGCACCAGTTGTGTGTTGGAAAACACTGACCATGCAGCCATCTAGGCTTATATATGACAATATCATTAGGTAGTGTGGGTCAGTAACTGCTTTTGGCTGCTAAGAGTTTGCCTGCTAGGAGTTCTCTCTTGCTATTCGGCTCACTATTAGGCTGGCAGCAGTAGTAACAGCAATGTCACTCCTCCTGTGAGATAACAGAACACGCAGCAAACTAATGCTGGAGAGGAAGAAAGACCTGCCAACTGTGCTCTTTGCTCCCCCAGTTCTCCACTGTAGCTGTATGCATTCAGTACCTATGAGTTAAGAAGAAACCCTAGGTGCCGTAGCGACCCTGCACACTGGCCTGGCAAGAATGGTCAGTCTTTGTTTCCCTGCAGCTCTTCAAAAAGGTATGTCAAAGGGTAGAAGGGTGGGAGAGAGTTTTTCTTACTGTTATCGTCACTGTCACTATTGTTGCTGTTTTTGTCATTGCAGCATACTGTCATGTTTGCCCATTTGCTTCCCACGTGTTATTGTAGTTGCCCATTGCCTGCCCACATATGACCACAATTTCCCTTTTGTTGACTGCATATTGTCATAATTGTCCTTTTACTGTACTGACTGTTTTTTGTCACAAGTGCCTGTTTATTGCCCTTGTATTGTCACAAATTCCATGGTTTTGCCTTTGTGTTGGCACGATTGCCTGTTTGTTCTCCTCGTATTGACATGGTTGGCCATTTGTTGCCCGTGCATTGTTAAAACTATGTGTTTATGGCTCCCATATTATCACAAATGCCAATTATAGTCCATATATTGTCATGAATGCCCATTGCTTGCACATTTGTAATCCAGGTATTTTCAGGAATACCCTTATTTTTGCTTTCACATTCTCAAGTCAATACTGTTTGTTCCAAGGACCATAACTTATTCCCCTGCAGAGTTGTCACTATCAAACCAAAGCATGGTTGGTTTCATATTTGGCCTTGGTAAACTATGCGTACCGCTATTGAACAGTTCATTCATTCAGTCAGTCACACAGAGCCTCCAGAAGAATCTTAGCTGTAAAATTAAAAAAAATATTCCTTGTATATGAAATATTGTGGCATGAACTGTTACACTCAACAGCACAATGGTAAATGGAGTTGAGAATGAAGGTTTCCCTTCACATCCCCTCAGCCAAGCACTGCAATATTTGGAGATCTGAGAGGGAGAGGGAGGTTAGTTGCATGGCAAGTCAGGAATCAGGTCACACATGGCAAACACTAGCAATGTTCCCAGCTAACACATTGCCCCATCCCCAAATTTTACAAGAGAAACTCTTGCCTCGGCTGGTGGGCCTCTGTAGCTGTCAAGTCTGATGGCACTTTTATTGATTAATGAAAAGGTGGCTATAAAAGAAACAAAAGAAATCAAATTAATAATTTATCATGTATAAAAGACAATTAGCACCACCTACCTAAAGTGTTATGTGCTATAAATAAACTATAAAGTTTACTAATTAGTACTCTACAGCTGCTGTACACTTCCAGTGAATTCACCTCACCATACAACATATAAAATAAAACGAAAAATATAAGTGTAGCACTATTAATCTATCATGTGAAATATCCAGTGATATCAAATTATATTCAAATAAATAAAAAAACAAAACTATATAATAATGTGTACAATTAAAGTTCATATACTGAAACTTTTCTGCGTTGAGTTATTGTGACTTCTCAATTATTGTGACTTCTCAATTCATATATCATCCACCACTGCCCAAATCACGTCTTCAGCAGATTATGTGCACACCTTCACCAGCCGTTATACCTGCTTACCTCACATATGAGTCAGAAAGACTCAAAACAATTCCTTTCTTTCTCTCAGCTATGGTCTCATCTCTTCCACATCTGACCAGCTACTCTGTATCCACTTGAAAGAAAGATCTCTCATATATACTGCCCCACTGCTTTTCTCCTTCTTTCACACCAACGGTATTACTCGTATTAGTATCATATCAATATTCCTGATAGGATATGGCTCCATATTCATGCAACAATAAATAGAGGATACATAGTGCTCTCCGTTTGCAACATTTATTAAAATGCCCCAATTAAAAAACACTTACAAGATATTCAGTTAAAATCAGCTCTGTAGAGTCCTGCTTACACAACGGCTGCGTGACCTCACAGGCTCGGCTCCTCCCCTCTACACGCGTATCACCCTCTGGTTGGCCATCTATTGAGAAAGCCCAATCGGATAGATAGATTAACCACTTGCCGACCGTGTCACGCAGATATACTGCGGCACAATGGCTATCCTGGGTGAAATCCCGTACAGTACATCCTACCCTTTTTTGGCCACCAGAGGGCACGCGCGTGCCACCGGAGGCTCTCGCATACTCGCTGCATGGCGGGGGACCAGATGTGCCTGGCCAGCGGGTGCAATTGAGTGCACAAGCGCCAGCATGGGGACTTGTGTGTGTAAACACACAAATCCCTGTGCTGTCAGAGGAGAGGAGCCATATCGTTTGTTCCTACTAAGTAGAAAAAGGATATGGCTCCTCTCCTAGTCAATCCTATCCCCATACGGTTAGAACACAATGAGGGAACACACAATTAACCCCTTGATCGCTCCTAGTGTTAACTCCTTCCCTGCCAGTGACATTTACACAGTAATCAGTGCATTTTTATAGCACTGATCGCTGTATAAATGCCAATGGTCCCAAAAAAGTGTCAAAAGTCTCTTATCTGCCCGTCGCAATGTCGTAGTACCGCTTAAAATCACAGATCACCGTCATTACTAGTAAAAAAAAACCAATAATAATAAAAATGCCATAAAAATTCCATAAATGTTTCCCATAGTTTGCAGACACTATAACTTTTGCGCAAACCAATTAATATACGCTGTAAAGTTTTGGGGATAATAGCTCCACTGGACAAAGTGCATAAAGTGCATAAAACGTTTAAACTTTAAACAAAAAGGCTTTTATTTGTAAGCAAATCAAAAATAAAGCTTCATTCAGCACACAGCACAAAAATATAAAACAAAGTCCGCTTATCTTCATCATAAAATAAAGTCTGCTTATCTTCGGCACAAAGAAAATTAAAGAAAAGGCATACAGTTTGTGGCTGGGTCTTCACCCCAGAGTTTTAAAAGTCCTTGTTGCATCTTTAGCAGCTCCAAACAGATACACAGCTTTAGACATGTGCATTTCGTTTCATTCCGAATCAAAATTCGGACAAATTTTTCATTGTTCAAAAATTTGTATGCATCCAAATTTCCGAATTACAAAAGTAACGAATTTAAACGAATCCGAAGAAATCGAACTAATTCGAAAACAAATTTGAATCGAATTCGAAAACAAATTCTAATCGAATTTGAAAACAATAGAAATCAATTTTTATAAAAAGTACAATAAAATAGAATATAAATTAATAAAGAAATATAATACATATATAATATTTTTTTTCAATTCTGTTCTATTGGTTTTCTATGCTTTTCTTTTCTATTATTTTATGTTCTTAAATAGTCTTTTCTATTCAAATTAAAATTCATTCTATACGAAATTCGAATTTCGGAACATGGCTTCTGAAGATCAAATTTCGTATAGAATGAATTTGAATTTGAATAGAAAAGATTTGAATAGAAAAGAATAGAAAAGAATATACTAGAAATTCAAATATTATATAGAGTGTAATCAAATTTGAATAGAAAAGATTAGAATAGAAAAGAAAATAATACACTAGAAAAACATATATTGTATTTTATTCTATTCTGTTCCATTGTTTTTTCTATTCTATGCTTTTCTATTATTTTCTATTCTATTCTAATCTTTTCTATTCAAATTCAAAATCATGCTATACGAAATTCGAATTTTGGAAAATGGTTTTATATATATATATATATATATATATATATATATATATATATATATATAAATATTATACATATATAACCATTTTCCAAAATTCTAATAGAATGAAATCAAATTAGAATAGAAGAAAATAAGAATAACATATATATATATATTTATATATATATATATATATATATATATATATATATATATATATATATATATATATCTATCTATAGATATATATATACATATATATACATACACATATATATATATATATATATATATATATATATATATATATATATATATATATATATATATATATATATATATAAAATATCTATATCTATCTATTTATAGATAGATATAGATATATATAATTATGTTTTTTTCAATTCTGTTCTATTGTTTTTCTATGCTATTCTTTTCTATTTTTTTCAGAAAATAATAGAAAAAAATAGCATAGAAAAAACAATAGACCAGCATAGAAAAAATATAATATAACTATAAATATAAAAAACATCTTCCAAAATTCGAATCTTGTATAGAATGAATTCAAATTCAAATAGAGAAGATTAGAATAGAATAGAAAATAATAGAAAAACAATAGAACAGAATATATATACCGTATATACTAGAGTATAAGTTGAGTTTTTCAGCACATTTTTTCTTGCTGAAAGTGCCCCCCTCGACTTATACGTGAGTCAAGCACTTTTCTGCAGCAAAAAATGTCATTTTCCGAACCGACTTTGGGTCCCCGTATCTCAGGGCCACTTTGTGCTAGGAACCCCAAAATTTGTGTGCAAACCCAGTATAACTGGTACCACAACATACAAAGCTGTGGTTCCTAGCACTAAGTGGCCCTGAGATACGGGGCCCCAAAATCGGTTCCGAAAATGTCATTCTCTGCTGCAGAAAAGTGCTTGACATTTTCTGAACCGATTTTTGGGTCCCTGTATCTCAGGGACATTTGGTGCTAGGAACTGCAGCTTTGGATATTTTATGGTGCTAGTTCCACTGAGTTTGCACACCATATTTGGGGTTCCTAGCACTAAGTGGCCCCGAGATACGGGGCCCCAAAGTCGGTCAACTGTGTCCATCTGCAGCAATGTCATTTCGGGACCATTTGGGTTCAGAGACCCCAAGTTTTGGCTGCAGCTAGGGGGCATCTAGGAACCCTTAACTACCAAGTTTGAAGTTCGGGGGACCTATGGCTGCAAATGGGCACAGTGAGGCATGCAAATGGGCACAGTGAGGCTGCAAATGGGCATTGTTGACCCTCTTTTCCACTTACAGTAGCTATGCATTTCTCACCCTCATCTTATACTCGGGTCACTAAGTTTTTCCCATTTTTTTGTGGTAAATTAGGGCCTCGACTTATACTCGGAATGACTTATACTCGAGTATATACGGTATATAACCATCTTCTGAAATTGGAATTTTGGATAGAATGAATTTGAATATAAAAGATTAGAATAAAATGGAAAATAATAGAAAAGAGAAATTCAAATTTCGTATAAAATGAATTTGAATTCAAATAGAAAAGATTAGAATAGAGTAGAAAAGAATAGACTAGAAAAACAATAGAACAGAATAGAATAAAATATAATATATATTATATTTTATTCTATTCTGTTCTATTGTTTTTCTAGTCTATTCTTTTCTATTATTTTCTATTCTAATCTTTTCTATTCAAATTCAAATTCATTCTATACGAAATTTGAATTTCAGAAGCCATCTTCCGAAATTCGAATTTCGTATAAAATGAATTTAAATTTGAATAAAAAAGTTTAGAATAGAATATTATTTTTTCGGTTCTCTTTGCTATTATTTTTCCATTTTATTCTAATCTTTTATATTCAAATTAACTCTATCCAAAATTCCAATTTCAGAAGATGGTTATATATATATATATATATATATATATATATATTTTTTCTATTCTGTTCTATTGTTTTTCTATGCTATTCTTTTCTATTATTTTCTATTTTATTCTAATCTTTTCTATTTGAATGCAAATTCATTCTATATGAAAATCGAATTTTGGAAAATGATTATATAGAAATAGAATGAAATCGAATTCTAATAGAAAAGACTAGAATAAAAAAAACAATAGAACAGAGTAAAAAAAAATATAATATAAATATATATAAAACATCTTCTGGAATTGGAATTTGGTACAGAATGAATTTGAATTCAAATATAAAAGATTAGAATAGAATATATTATATTTTGTTCTATTGTTTTTCTATGCTATTCTTTTATATTATTTTCTTTTCTATTCTAATCTTTTCTATTTGAATTTGATTTCATTCTATCCGAAATCCGAATTTTGCAAAATGGTTATACTGTATAAGGTTTACTTTTTCAAATTCAGTCAAATTTTTTCGAACGCAGCAGAATTTTTTTGAATATGATAGTTTTTTCGAATGCGGTTGAATTTTTTCAAATTTTATATTTTTTTCGAATGAGGACGAATTTTTTCAAATTCAAATACGTAACTAAACGAATCCCGAAACGAATGTAATGAATGCAACGAATTTAACTAAATAAATTTAGTTAAATAACGAATCAAAACCAAGCTAAACTAAACAAATTTTTTCATCCTGCACATGTCTACAGCTCATCACGACAGGTGCAATCACCTACTCCTCCTCACCACCACCTTTTGGTGGTGGTGAGGACTTCCTGTCTTTTATGAGCTGTTTCCTGGAGGCCTTTAACCCCCTGTGTGCTGAATCCCTGTGGTCAGGGGTGGAGGCTCTTTCCCACCCGAATATCACTTCAGAAGCTCACAAGTTCCGGGTCCCAAATAACTCTCTATTAAGACAGAGAGGACTTCTACTCTGGAATTCCTCACCCATCCTGAAAGAAATTTGTTGGTATATATTTGGGGTATATTTATTATAGCAAAAAAGTAAAAAAATTTTGTTTTCTTTTGAAAATGGACACATTTTTTGTTTATAACGCAAAAAATAAAAACCGCAGAGGTGATCAAATACCACCAAAAACCCTCTATTTGTGGGGCAAAAAAGGACACAAATTTCGTTTGGGTACAGCGTCGAACGACCGTGGAATTGTCGGTTAAAGCGACGCAGTGCCATATTGTAAAGAGTGCTCTGGTCAGGAAGAAGGGAAAATCTTCCAGGGCTGAAGCAGTTATTAGCGCTGCACCTATATTTTTCATTTTATCTTATACAAATTAATATGCTGTGAATGGTTTTCATTGTATGTTGTATCTTCTCAAACATACACGTAAAGTACAACTAAAGGCAAAACTTTTTTTTTGTTTTGGATAGAGTGGACAGGGATTAGAACACCTGCCAGTTTTTATTGCGGTCTGTGCCTCCGTTAAGGAGAGTCACCCTCTCTATTTATCCTGCTTACCATTATCAGTGAAAGTGAAAGTAAAAGAAATTCCCTAAATTTTAGGTTGTCCCTAGAAAAGTTTTAGAGGGGGAATCTTCCAATGGGTACAGTAGTTCTGGTGGCATCGGGGTCCCCAAGGAATTCCCTTGATTTGCAGAGATTTCCTCTCACTTCCTGTTTGGCTATGGGAAAGGAAGTGAAGGGGTGCCTTAGATCTCACACTGCAGATATACAGCTATGAGACTCCAGGTACAGGTGTACCCATGCACCCTTATAAACAGGTTCCAATTGTATTATGGTATACTCTTTGTGTAAGTTGCTGTTGGTAGCATCATTGTGGTTTGTCTGCTGCTTGGCCTGTTGAGGTTCAGATAGTTGTGGTATTTAAGCATAAGAACCCTAGGGCTCTTCTTTGGAGATTGGTCATGAGAAGGAGAGGTACTACAACGGAGAGAAGCACTGAAGCGGGTCACCTCTAGGTGGGATGCTGAAGTAGGGTTGTTAGCAAGCCATATTACCTAGGATAGGAACTATGACAGGCTAAAGGTGCGAGACAGCAAGGCATAGCTCAAATCCTGCCTAAAACTAAAAAAGGAACACTGACCTTGTGATAAGCTATTGAGTTGCCATGTGAGCGCTGAAACCAAAATGTCTATAGAAGTTTTGTATGTTTTGCCAACATGATTCACATAGTTGCCAACATTGTAAAAAAAACTATAGGGACACTTTTTTGGCTGTAGGCGGAGTCTTATTATAATTAGGGGGTGGGGCATGCATTTGTAGGCGTGACAGAGCAAAAAAGAAAACTGCGTTGCGCACCACACTGAAAAATGGGTGTGTTTTACATGAAATTGTGGGTGTGGCTTATATGGGCGTGGTTCAAATGGGTGTGTGGTCTAAGTCTGAGATGAATGAGAGATGGAGAAAGAAAGGGGAAAAGAGGGAGGGAGGGAGGGAGAGAGAAAGAAGGAAAGAAGGAAAGAAGGAGGGAAGGAGAGAGAAGGAAGAAAAGAGGGATGGAGCAACAGCAGGCCCAGATCCTTCACCACAATAGAAATGTGTATTCAAGAGTTTAACAAATAAGCAGATAAAGATACTCCAAACACCTGGTGTTAGTGCTTCAATCATCCCAGCTCCATGGTTGTTGTTGTGTCAGGATGATTGAAGCGCATTATTACTATTATTACATTGTAATATAGAATGAAATCATTCAACTAACCATAATCCAGAATCAGTGGGACCCCTGAGGGTCTCACCTGCCATGTCGCTTGCCACCAGATGCCATCAGGTGCCCCCAGCAGAGTCTGTCCTTACATCAGTTGCCCCCAGCAGAGTCCGTCCTTACATCAGGTGCCCCCAACAGAGTCCTTCCTTACATCTGGTGCCCCCAGAAGCAGAGGCCCTCCTTACAGATCTGTGTCCCTGGCAGCGAAGCCCCTCCTTACATCTGATGTCCCCAACAGCGGAGCCCTCCTTTACATCTGGTGTCCCCGGCAGCAGAGCACTCCTTTACATCTGGTGTCCCCAGCAGCGGAGCCCTCCTTTACATCTGGTGTCCCAGGCAGCGGAGCCCTCCTTTACATCTGGTGTCCCCAGCAGCGGAGCCATCCTTTAAATTTGGTGTCCCCGGCAGTTTAGCCCTCCTTTACATCTGGTGTCCCTGGCAGTGGAGCCCTCCTTTACATCTGGTGTCCCCCAGCAGCGGAGTCCTCCTTTACATCTGGTTCCCCCAGCAGGGGAGCCCTCCTTACAGATCTGTGTTCCACAGCAACAGAGCCCTCCTTACTTCAGTGTCCCCAGCATCTGGCAGCAGCGGAGCCCTCCTTACAGAGCGATCTGTGTCACCAAGCAACAGAGCCCTCCTTACTTCAGTGTCCCTGGCAGCAGCAGCGGAGCCCTCCTTACAGAGCGATCTGTGTCCCCCAGCAACAGAGCCCTTCTTGCATCAGTGTCCCTGGCAGCAACAGCGGAGAGCCCTCCTTACAGAGCGATCTGAGTCCCCCAGCAGCGCGGCAGCTACAGTTCCCAGCAGTTCCCAGCTTTCTCGTGTGTGTGTGCAGTGGAGAGGGGATAAGCTGATTGGCTGCGCCTCACCTCTCCACTGAACACAAGGGGAAACAATTCTCGTGACGGCATCCGCGGCCATCTTTTTGTAGCCCGCCAACCGTTTTTTCCTAAAACCTTCCCAATTTTCCCGGGACAAAGGCAAAATCCCGGGAAATTAATCGGGACGAGCTCCGATCGGGGCGAGGGTCCCAAAATCGGGATTGGCCCAGGAAAATCGGGACTGTTGGCAAGTATGAATTCAGTAAACAGAATTGCTGGTAAAGTGGTTGCAAAGGTTAAAGGTTGTTTTCCCTTAATGCATTGTCTGCATTGAAGTGGTTCTAAGGCTGAAGTTTTTTTTTTTACCTTAATGCATTCCCAAAAAAAACCCCCAAAAATTCCTAAGCGTAGCTTCCCCCTTCAGCCCCACCTTATACTTACCTGAGCCTGATCTCAATCCAGCAGCAGCTCTTCTTCTTCATAGACTCAGAGAAAACAGTGGGGGCCATTGGCATCTGGTGTGGAGTCCGAAGTAGCAGGTTGGCCTCTGGCCATAAGAGGACATTAACTCACACATCAAGTTTTACCATCATGCAAACACAAAAAATTCTTAAATGGTTGTAGCATGCTGGTTGCCCCATGCTACCTACACAACACCCTCACATATCAGGAATTGTACTGTTGTTTTTTTTTTTTTTAGGAAGGACTGAAGACCAAACATAATTCTTTCTGGGTACTGCTTAGCAAAATAAACATTCCTATATGTTCCCTATAACATAGCAAATTTACATGTTCTAGTCCAGGTCCACTTTAATGAACTGTTGTTTTTAGATGACATGACCATTTTAACGGGGCAGAAATGCTCTGATGTAACTTACGAAGCATTTGGCTGTTATTGATTGTATAACACAATCACAGTGTGTCATGAACAAAATGTACTGTATGTCTTCACGGTTAAAGGCTGTGAAAAGGATCAATAAATAATATTCTTGCCTTGGAAGGCTGTCAAATGGTGTGATTTTTTTATATGTATGTATTTTTCATCTCTGCCCCTCCCGTGACTTAAGTACACCATACCACAACCTATGTCAAGAAAGACAGAAAGCAAAAGGAATGGATTCAGTAGGTTCCAGTGATATTTAAATATATTGCCTACATATACACTTTGAACAATACATAGTTCGCACTGAAACTATGCTGTAACAGAAAAACATTGCCAGGCAAGATAAATAGATTTTCTGATTGTCCCAAGTAATGTAGGAGGCTTTTTGACTGCTAGAGATTTTATACAGAGCGCATTTTACAAGTGATTGTCCACTGATTGTCCATTGTGATTGTAGAGAAGGGTCAGTGGATGAGAATAGTGAAGCAAGGATTGAAATTGTCCATTAATGCCCCCAGAGGCTCTCATTATAAGACCTTCGTCAGTCCCTAACATTATAGCCAAAGGGTAAAATTCTATAGAGGCATATAAAAGCTTAGTTCTTGCTTCCTCTGAAAGTAAATAGAAAGTAGCAATGACGAAGTTCATTTTGAAGCCATTTGCCCATTAAAAGTGTAAGGAAAGCAGTGTGATGTTAAATCACGTAGAGCGTTCACCCTCACAAACCTCTATTCATCATCGTCTGCACGGGACTCACCAAGCTTGTCGCTGGCTGCCACCAGCCACAATTTATTGAATCCTTCAAAGATAATAAAGCAAATTGATGCGCTGCTAATTAGCCAGGCTGCCACTGACTTGCCATAGAGAAAGGAGCAAAGAAGGGCCATGAAAAATAGCAACATTCAAAGTCAATGAAAGGACAGCAGTTAAAAGCATTAAATAGGAAATTTACAGGAAAACTTCACAACAAAGGCTGTTTTTTTCTGAATTTTGTTCAGATTTACTTTGCGTACATTTGAAGAGAAGTAGATTTCCAGCTACAGATCTTCAAAATAAGCCCACGTAAATTCAGGAAGTTCTACATTGAAATCCATCAATGTTACTCATTACTCGCTATTCCCAATGTATACTTACTTGGGGTTCCCTCTTACAGCAAAACAGCTGAGCACCACCACCCCAAAAGTGAGTTTGATAGGGAAGGATGCAGCTATAGAGCATTAAACACTACTTAAGTTTAATGAGAGGGGATGGGGGGGAGCAGAGTCTTCAGCTGGGAATTAACATCACAGGAGGTAATAGAATGAGAATTCTCACCCCCCTGTGATCCAGACAGTAAGTTCTGAAGCCAAAGGGTCAGCCTAATAGCCATGCAGCTAACATTTTAAGGAGGTCAGAAATGGCAGTGGCATGTTATCACCAGATTTTCCAGGGTTAGCAGCAGCCATTTTCACTTGTCCATCTGGTGTACCAATATTTTTGTTGTCACCCAAGGTAATAAAATCAGCATTTACAAGTGCCTTGCAGTTTTCCTCAATGTCAGGAATATCAACACATACATTTCAGAACTCATTTCACCAGTGTTCTTCAAGGCAGTGTCTGGAAGGGAATTGCATAAAGTGAAGTGGCAACGTCACTAACTACCAACTCCACTGGCATACAATCCTCTTCCAGCTACACATATATTTGTGCCCTCTGGCACTTTCGCCCAGACTTCTGTCCTGTCCAACGGTACTCCAGAGTGCCTCTCATACAAAACCTCTGTATGAAGCAATCCAGCACACTGTGAGACAACTTTCCACATTACCACCAACTATTGCAATAAATGTTTCCAACATTGGCAATCTCTGCACAGTACAGCCTGTAATATCCAGCTCCATTTAACCACCTCAATACTGGGCACTTTAGCCCCTTTCCTTCTCAGACCAATTTTCAGCTTTCAGCGCTCTCGCACTTTCAATGACAATTGCGCGGTTATGCTACGCTGTACCCAAATGAAATTTTTATCATTTTGTTCGCACAAATAGAGCTTTCTTTTGGTGGTATTTATTCACAACTCCATCATTCATTGGGACATGTGATTTTAGTGGGACATATGTGGGGGACAGCTGTTTTTATTATTTGGGGACATCTGTTTTGGGGACATGTGTTTTGGGGACATTGTGTGGGGACATATGTGTTTTACATTGTGTGATGACACTAGGTTGGTGATCAGTGAGTAAAAAGCTGTAAAAAACAGCTTGTACTCACTGATCATCAGCCGGCTGCAGCAATCCCCTCTCCTCTCCTCACCGAAAACTTCTGTGTGATCGCCTAGCAACCGGCTCTGTGTTTACATCACATGATGGCTGTGATTGGACACGGCCATCATGTGATCAGGAGGGCCAATCACAGAGCCCTCCTGCTGATCGGAGATGCGCCGTGACACGAGCGGGTAATACAAGCGCATCGGGATCATGCTGCTGCGCTGGCACGCATGCGCATGATCCCGCTCCTTCTGAGGGACATTCCTGAACGTCCACTCAGGAGGAGAGAGTGCAGACCCGACCGTTTATGAACATTGGCCGGGTGGGAAGTAGTTAAACAACCACTGTGGTTCTCTAAACGCAGGAGAGGACGGCAAGATATACACCTCTGTAGGCAATATCTTTGTCTAGTGGTCCACAGAACTGACATCACAGGCGTTGCTATGGGCAACTGCACTCCTCTCAAACTTCTGGTAAGCCTGTTGCTCACTCCTAGCACTCAGAGCAGGCTTCCCAAACACAGATGCAGACCTTTGCTTTGCTAGGTAACTTTGCACTGGAGCCTGGGACCAAGGGCACTTGGAGACTGCATGCCCCCACTCACTGCACCGCAACCACTGCACTTGGTTCCATGTCTTGTCCTACACTGCATCTGCTTTCAAGCTTGGACCTCTGCACCTCAGTAACTGGTCTCCTTGCACCAGAGTTGCTAGGGGCAACAGCCACCACCTGTGCACAACACCAGTGTTGCTAGGGACAACCGCAGCCCTATTTCTCCTTGGCAAACTCTGTTCAGGCATTTATGGGGCTCGATCAGGCAGTAACAACCCCTCCAGCCACAGAGTTCTGTCACTCATTTCAGAGATCCCTGCTTCTAGGAGCTTTGATCGCCCCATACTCACAGTCATTCCAGAAAAACTTTGCAGTCCAGCAAAAAATTTTAGAGCACTGTCTCTTTAAAGTACGCTGCCTTTCTCTTGCAGGTTCTCACCTGTAACACACACAGTTCATATCACAGATGAACTTACTTGATTGCAGGGATCTCGGATTGTACCCGCATCCTCCACCAACTGTAAGGGGTTCACTCCAAGTGTAGAACTTTAAGGACACCGCCACTCCCTGTTTATTCTTTTTTAAGGGCTTTTTTTGTCCATTTTTATTAAAAAAAAGTTCAGCAAACTTAAGCATAGGTTTCCGTCACAAGAGTTTTCAGCATTTCTTCTCCTTCAACATAAACAACATTCAGCCATTTTCTGGCTTGTACTTGCAGCACCGCCACTCTGGCCTTACACTCCTGGCCCTTGTCTGTGTCCTACAAACTGTTCACCGACCAACTTGGTGCACACAGCTAGAAGACTCCTGACTCCTGGGCCAGACTTCCTGTCTGCCGGGGTGGAGCCCAGAACCATGGTTAGGTTGTTACTAAAAGCCCAGCACACACCTGACCAATTAGTATGCTGGGTGTTCTGAATACCTGGACTCAGAATTGGAGATTTCATCCCACCCAGATCACTTTGAAATCTCCAGGCTTCAGGTACCAAAGCGAACTTAGAAAACACTGAGGAAACTGAAAAGCCAGTTTCCTCTTCCTGTCACAAGCTCCCTGAATTCTGGGTCACAACCTCCTTTTAGACCCTGGCAGGGCAGCGCTCTGTCACACCATTTAAAACAATGAATTTGACAGGTTAATACCCTGAAAATGCAGGTAAATGAATAGAACAGCTCCTGCTATGTGTGGGTGTGAACAATACAGATAATATTATCAGTGAAATTACCTATAGTTTACCTGTTAGAACCTGTAGATGGATGTGGTACAGTGTTGCCAACCCCCCGAAAAGAAATTTACTGGCAGGACGCCAAAATTTACAAACTGCACCAATTTTTTTACTGGGAGAAATCATGAAATTTACTGAGGGAGCCACATTTTTTACTGACACTGCAAAAAAGTACCTACAATGACAGTTTACAGTGCAAATATCAACATTTATACTATAAACACATAGCTAGTGCTATTTGCAATGTGTTTAGGTTAAACAAAAGTCAAAAAACATATTTCTATATTTACATGAAGGTCAGGCTAATATAACCCAGCCAGCACAGAGTTCCCCCTTATATCAGAGTCTGCAGGATCCCCCTTACAGTGAAAGGGAACTCTTATGTAAAGGGGAACACTGCAGATCATGATCTAAGGGGATCTCTGATGTAAGGGGGGATCTGGTGACTATAGACCACCTTCCGCAGAGTGAATACACTAAGGTAAGTGGGGAGGTTACTAATATAGGGGAGAACATTTATATCAGTGCCCCCTTACATTATTGTATTCACTCCCCCCTTACATCAGCAAACCCCCCTCAGAAAGGCCTGGCGGCGCTGTCACTGACCTCCTCTCAGATGCACCGTGCAGGGCTCAGTCAGACGGCTCCAGCTTGGTGGCTCTGTTTTTATTCTATAGTCTCCTCTCCACAGTCCACACACGTCTGTCTCGTCCTATGACCCCCATCCTGGCTGCGCTCCCACTCTTGACTCCTCTCCAGACTCCCCCTCAGAGACTGCAGACATGATACAGGAGGTGGACAGAGGCTGCGGACATGATACAGGAGGTGGACAGAGGTTGCGGACATGATACAGGGGGTGGACAGAGGCTGCAGAAATGATACAGGAGGTGGACATAGGCTGCGCACATGATACAAGTGGTGGACAGAGGCTGTGGACATGATACAGGAGGTGGACAGAAGCTGCGGACATGATAAAGGAGGTGGACAAAGGCTGCAGACAAGATACAGGAGGTGGACAAAGGCTGCGGACATGATAGCGTCCTCCTCTCCCCCTCACAGTAGCTTTCTCCTCTGTCCAACTTCATATTACCTCTCCACATCAGTGTGTCCTCCTCCTGTGCCCCTTTCCCCCTTTCCACAGGGCAGCACATCAGCGTCCTTCTCTGTCCCTGCACAGCTTCACCCCCCCCCCCAGAAATGTCCTCCTCTGCTCGCTTTTTGCTATCCCCCACACACAGTGTCACAGCAGTGCCCGTAACGGACATTTACTTGCAGCCCGAAAATTGGCTTAAATTTACGGGCTTCCCGTAAATTAACGGGCGGTTGGCAACACTGATGCAGTATCCCATGCACAACAGATTATTACGTTGAATTACTAGCACCCTGTTACAAACCTGGGTAATTTAGACTAAGAATATGACAAAAATGTATGAGCAGAGCATACCTTTAATGAAAACTGCATGTCAAAATGGTCAATAAATCCAGAGATATGAATTCATAGAAAAATGTTGAATTCTCTTTCAAAGCCATGCTAGGTCTTGCCCCTTATAAGTTTCTTGTCACATTAAAGGAACAGTTGGAAAAGGAGAAAGGGTGGTGAGGATGGAATCAAGCCCACGTTTAACCACTTGTCGACTGGCTCACGCCGATATACGTCGGCAAAGTGGCATGGGTATGCAAAACGACATACTCGTACGTCGCTGCGTCATCCGTGGCTAGCAGGCGTGCGCACGCCGTGCCCCGCAGAAGTGTGCCCACGGGTCACGCAAACTCAATGTCCACTGGTGGGCCGCGATCGTGGCACTGAGAAGCAGAATGGGGAGATGCCTATGTAAACAAGGAATTTCCCAGTGATCAGGAGCAGTGATCTCTGTCATGTTCTAGTGAGCCCATCCCCCCTACAGTTAGAACAGGGAACACAGTTAACCCCTTGATTTCCCCCCTAGTGTTTAACCTCTTCCTTGCTGGTGACATTTACACAGTAATTAGTGCATTTTTATAGCACTGATCACTGTATAAATGCCAATGGTCCCAAAATAGTGTCAAAAGTGTCCGATCTGTCCGCCACAATGTTGCAGCCATGCTAAAAATCGCAGATCGCCACCATTGCTAATAAAAAAAAAATTAATAATAAAAATACCATAAATCTATCCCCTATTTTGTAGACACAATAACTTTTGCACCAACCAATCAAAATACGCTTATTGCGATTTTGTTTTACCAAAAATATGTAGAAGAATACATATCGGCCTAAACTGTGGAAGAAATTTGTTTTTTTATATTATATTTTTTGGGGGATATTTATTATAGCAAAAAGTAAAAAATATTGCCTTTTTTAAAAAATTGCTGCTCTTTTTTTGTTTATATCGCAAAAAATAAAAACTGTAGAGGTGATCAAATACCACCAAAAGAAAGCTCTATTTGTGGGGGAAAAAGCATGTCAATTTTGTTTGGGTACAACGTTGCACGACTGCTCAAATGTCAATTAAAGCGATGCAGTGCTGAAAAGGGCTTGGTCAGGAAGGGGGTAAATCTTTCTGGGGCTGAAGTGGTTAAAGAATAATTTTTGAATGTAGTTTTTACAGCAGGTAACTTAATGCTCATGTATTTTTTTCATTATATGATAAGAATGAATAGCTCAATTTGCTATAGGTTTACTTTAAAGATCTAAAGAAGTATTAATAACTAAAACTTTGCAAATGCAGGTATGTGTCAGGTTTCCCTATTAGTTCAATTTACTGCAGTCTTACTATGCAGTAGCAAAAAGCATTAGTCATATTAAAACAAATAAGCGGCTCTCAGGTATGAAGTGTACACAACTAAGGCTGCCCTTCCTGGCTCAGTCAATTTTCTCTCATTCAGCCCATGGGCTAAATAAGAGAAAAATCAATAGATTCCCCAATTCATGCTTACAGCCTGGATGGAGGAATATCGACTGCCAGCTATAATATTTAGGTAGCTGTGACCCCCATGGCTGCATGAATAAAATGTCACAGCCAAACAGTGACTGCTTCTGATAGGATGCAGTCGTTGTGCAGCAGATAATCTCCCACCCAGGTCAGTCGATTTTATAAATTGCCTTTTTTCAAGCCAGGTGGTGCTTGCAAGGCCACTCACAACTTGACTTTCAGACAATGCTACAGAAATTGGTTGGAGTTTGCGCTGCCTTTGGAGGCCTTTAGAGTTATCCACACCTACATGCAACAGTTTCCATGTCACTGCCATTATGCTGTAGCACACCACCATCCCATATTTTAATCGGCCCATTACTATGAATGGCCTCTTTACTGGCAATTAGGCATGTGAGGGAGGAAAAAAGGGATGGGCTTGCTTTAGCAGAACATTCTGGAGCTTTGCTTTTGAGAGATCAGGCTCACTTCTGCATAGAAACCAATGAGCTTCCAGGTTTTATTACCAAAGCTTAATTGAATAAGCTGGGGTTAAACGCTCATTGGTTTCTATGCAGAAATTAGCTTGATTTTGCACTTTCCAGCTTTAGTAAATAAACCCCATTGTGTACTTAAAAGTGGAGTATGCCTGTAGTCATCATTCGAGTTTAAGGCGTTTTGGAAACTCTCCTAAAAGCTTTTCCTCCTGGCAGCAGCATTTTGTCAGAAAAAACACTTGGCGTTTGAAAATGTGTGTAACTCGTTAAGGCACGTTTAGGAGCGTTTACAGGCATCAAGCGCTTAGGCGTTAATTCATTTCATTTTATATATTTTATTCTGGCTATTGAAGTGAATTTAAGTTCAAGAGCTAAACACGCCTGTGGGGTTTTTTTTTCTGCCTCTAAAAGCCCCTGCCACTAAATGCTGCTAAAAGCCTATTTGTGCATGGGCACATAGGGTTTAGTAAACGAAGAGGAGCTCTGCTGACTTCCATCATCCAATCATGTGCAAGCTAAAATGCTGTTTTTTTTATTTTCCTTGCATGTGATTGGGTATTCTTGCAAAATGCAAAGTGAAGCTTTACCTCATTTACTAAGCTCTGGAGCAATTGCCCTTGCAGAGTGCAATGTTTATTTGCCTTGAGTAAATCAACCCCTAATACTGTATGCAAGGGAGTTTAGAGGCAGGGGAAAAAAATGTCTGACGCCCCTAGAAGTAGGTGCAAAAATGTCCAATGTACAAGGCCTAATCAGATCATGCTCTAAGATTTAAGGACCACTTTACAAGTTTGTGGAAAAAAACGTAAAAAATAATTAACCTTAATCCCATCACATTCTAGCAGGACTTAGGATCCTCATCTTTCCCAGGATTCCATGAGAAGACCCAGTGATGTCACCCTCACCTAGGCGAGCCTGCCGGGAGCCAAAAAGTAAGGAATTTTTTATGTTTTATTTTCAGGACCCATTCACAATTAAGGGCTCCAATGAGGTGCATTATTGCATTGCCATTAAACTGTGTTATGGCAGATGTAAACATGTTTTGCATTAAGGCAGCTCATTCATTATAAGTAGGGATCAACACACAATGGATGAAAAAATATACATAACCCTTTTTAAAAAACACAGCACACCACAATGAATGGTATAATTCATTGTGCTGCATGGTGCTGCAGTATCATTTAGTTTGGTGCATGTGAAAATGTGGTGCATTTGCAGATGCATGGGTGTGCCAGAGCAGTGTGTTTGCCTGTAGTGTGTTGTGTGTTGGTCTCCACTGTTCAATGCATTGTTGTTGCACCTTTTAACACTTGAGGTTTAGCGCACAGTAGCATAATGCACAAGTGGAATTGGGCCCTCTTTTTTTTTCCAGCAAACTTTGCTTCAGCGTTTTGAAATTAGGGGATGTGGGGCTGCCATATATGTGGACCTTATGTTTTACGGTCTGCTTTAACAACATAGACATAAAGGCTTTAGGAGTTACTTTGTTTTAATGAACTGATAGAACTGCTTTAAACTGTTAGCTTTTAATGTATATGTTTCCTCAGAGAATTTTTTTTTTGTAAACGGATGCAGACTCGTTACTGAATCCCTGGATTCAAAAATGGATGTATTCCCATTTGAATCTCAGTGTTCATGTCAGTAAATAGGTGTCTTACAATTCAATTTCATTCACTTTGAGGCTGAGTTCACACTAGTACGAATTGGATCCGGACTTATCCGCATTCAATTCGCATGACAGGAGATTGTGACCGGCTCTCTATCTCCAGGGCGGCTGCAGAGCAGCTTGCACAGGAGCCCTGTGCATCTTTGGCTCTGTTTCAGGGCCGAATTCAGGTAAAAATTCGGCCCTGATTCATCCCTGAAACGGAGAACAGGGACACACCGGACCCCCTGCTGTGAGCCGTATCCGTCTTCAGTGTGAACCCAGCCTAAATGTATACTTCCTGGTCTATGTACACAGTTGGTGGAAATTACTGCTTGTTGTTTTGAAAAGTGAAACCACTCAATAACATTTTATTTGTTTCCTTTTCCCTTAATATTTTTTGTCTACAAAGATGTAACATGTATCCATGCTAATATCAGAAATGTTTTAAACCTGTATAAAATAATATCATTTGAAAATCTTAGGCTCCGTCCAGATTTGTGCTGGCTGCGTTCTGCATGTAGACAGCCCATTCATTTGAATGAGCTGCCTACCCACAGAAATCACGCCACACCGAGCTGCATGGTGCTGCAGTATCATTTCGTTTGGTGCATGTGAAAATGTGGCGCATTTGCCGATGCATGGGTGTGCCAGAGCAGTGTGTTTGCCTGAGAGTTTGGAATGTGCGCAATTTTGCCCGACCTGCAATCATGTAAACCTAGCCTAAAATACAACTGCCATGCAATTGCAATCTGTTGTTGAAGACTCCATTTGTATGCTCTTGCCTTGCTTGTCAGCTAGCAGAGCATAAACCTATGGGTCTCCCCTGTAAGAACGAACCACCTACTGAGAGGAAGCATGAAGAGACATTATTGACACAATAGATGTCAATAGTTTTTAAGTAAGGGCTATTAGTAAGAACATATGGACCCTCTGGAAGCATGATAGGGGTTATTGGTTTGTCTAATGCATATCAGCAGACTGCTATATTAACTTATTCATAAAAGTTCACATGCAAGCTGGCAGGTTTACAGACACTGATGGCAGGTCTGGGCTAAAAGGCCATTAACTTTCGAATCACAGTCTACTTAAAATTGTTGAATGACGGCAAATATATCTGTACGTAGTAAAGTGATTACAGTGTATTTTATTTTCCACTTTATTGCACATTGCTAACAAAATACCATCACTGTAATAAATAAAAGTAATGTAACTTTACATGTATTTACCATTGTTGGTGATTCTGCATACATGTTTTTTTTTTTAATTCTTAAAAAAAAAACTTCAGTCTAAAAAACAATCAGTAAATTCTAGCTTTGCCATCAGTATGTAAAATCCATTAATTCTTTTTAAATGCATCAAAAATTGTATTTTAAGTGGAACTTTCATGTGGAAAAAAAGAAAAAATGTAATTGCCAATACATGAAACAAATAAACCTGTAGTAGTTACTGTAATACTTAAAGTGAAATTCCAGCTTAAACCTAACTACTCTTAAAACTGTCCACTCCCTCTTCCTAACACCTATGCCTTCTAACGTGTGTAACAAAGATATACAGTATTTACACTTACCTATTTTCAGCACGATCCAGTCCAGTCACATGACCTGCCTTAAGGTCATGTGACCTTAGGGCAGAGAGTGCTCCAACAATGGCTAGTAAAGCCTGGAGCGGTGATGTCACCCATAGGCTTCAATGGCCCATCTATTATCAGTGCTCCCTCCTCTCTTCTGAAGCCGCACTGGCTGATATAGGGGAGATCACATAATTGGACCAGAACAGCCTGAAAATAGGTAACTATATATATATATATATATATATATATATATATATATATATATATATATTCTTACACAGGTTAGTAAGCATAGGTGTTGAACAAGGGGTAGGGAACAGTATTAAGAATAGTACGGGTTAAGTTGGAAATCCATTTTACCTGTCCCCAGCAGAATCTCCATTCAGCACTACTGTGCCTCTTTGGGATTTAATGATGCTGGCTGTCTAGGTCAGGCCTCCATTGGGTTGATTAACAATGTCTTTGCGTCAAAGCCACCCATCCATTACACTGGTCCTGGCTTACAGGTGACTGTTGCAGGGCGGACACTGGAGTTGAGCTTTAAATGTTTTTTTTTTTTTTTAATTTCTGCCTTCAGCTTTTAAACAAACTTGAGCTGCTGAGATGTGCTGGGTTCTTCTTCCGTCCCCAGTGGTGACCTAACTGGACCTGACAACCTGCTGAATTTGGGATTTATTTAAGCAGAAATAAATCTTGTAAGTGATTTGCTCAGTAAACAGTTTTAGCAATGTCACGATTATCCAAATGTCAAATATTGAAAAAATTACAGGTACGTTGTATACCATTCCCATCCCTGGTTGCTTGTATAAGGGCACTTCCAGAATGCATTAGGCGAGCAAAAGGGAACGACTTTAACACAGCAATTTAAGCAGTAACAGAGGTAAATACCCTGGCATTGTAATGTAATGCAAATGACAGTGCTGATAATAGTATAGCCTAAATATGTATAGTTCAATCCTAAGTGAGACAGTGATGATGTCTTGAACTGTGTGGCTCTCGGTGGTTAAAGGGTCTACCAGCCAGGGCTACATGTGTTTTAGCCATGTAGAAAGAAGTAACAGATTTTCTTTAATGACAAACCCACCTGCAACACATAGTGACTTTTCCTGCACTACCCTTCCACTTCAGCCTCCAGGAGTGAAGAAAATATCTAGTACTTCTGGATATGGGGTAGGTAATTTGAGACCCCCTCCCCCCTTTATCTCATATGACAACGATTCCAAGTCATTGTGACCAAATAAATTGGTGGGAAAGCAAAGGAAAAATAAATACAGGGATGTGCAGTTAGTGGGGCTGACAGAGTACATATGTTGCTTTAAACTGCACAAGAAAAGCACAGATTCACATTAAAATCATTAAACATACATGTACCGCAAGCCTTTGGCTATGCAAAGTCAGGCAGTTGTCTCACTGAAAACAGCAGGAGGTAAGATAGCTGCATTTTAAGCCTGTTGCTGCTCCCCCAGGACCTTTAACAGTCTACTGTGCAACCTGGTTGATGGGTCTTAGCTAAGGATGTGTCATGATACTCTGCTTTAATTTTTCCTTATCATGCAGAGATAACAAGCATTTCCAATGGATTGCCTTAGAGTGTTAAATAAAGCTGTCTCAAGTTTATGGACTACTTTAGGTGAACAAATAATTGATACGTTAGCATTTTAATTGATTAGGCTCCAATTATTTTTAAAAGAATTAGGTAGATAGGTTAATTCAGGGATAGGCAACCCCCGACACACACAACCTCTTTGTGGCACTTGACTCCCTCCCCATCAGCAGAGCAGTGCAGGGAAGTGTCAGTGAGACACTAATGCATTCCAATTTCATAGTTCCCCACAATGCACCTACACTGAGTGGGAGGCACTGTGCCCCTGGGGGCACAGTGTCTGGACACTGTAAAACATGGGAAACATTCTTTGGTTCTCTAACTTTGCTGTAGCTGCGATCGTTAGCTTTTGTGATGTGGAAGAGATTGGGTGCAATTCTGCTGGGGGGGGGGGGTCCCTGTTTCCAGGAGGAGGAGGACTGTGATTGGCCACTGCCAATCACAGTCCTGCTAGCCCCGCCCACCATTTGGAGGAAGATGACTCGCTTGGCTGCCACTACCAATCTCAGAAAGAAGGGATTTCACTGTGATTGAGAAAACCACAATCAGGTGACAGTTTGTGGAATTACTGTTGAGCTTCTGGGAACTTTGTTGAAATTATTCCTGAACCTTTGCGTCACTTACTACTGAACCCCTGCACTCTGTATCCCTTCAAGCCAGAGCCAGGACTCAGCACAATGAAAATCACACCCAACTTATTCTGAGGCGCAGAGCACCTCAATTTTACCCAGCTGCGAGGGCCCAACTTATGATCCTGCACACAGACCCACTGCATTCAGAAAATGCCCCTAACCTGAGCTCATCATTGCGCATCCATTCCAGATGTTTGTATGTGACATCACATACAAACACGAGGGCTGGATATGAGAGGTAGATCAGCAGGATGAGTGTGCCAGGACAGGTAGATGTGTCTCATCCCTGCTTTCTTTCACCAGTCTTCATAACACACATATAATAGATGAGAAGAGGGTACAGCGGTGGGGCAGATGTGCAGGGAGGTACAGTGGTGAAAGAGATGAGAAGGGGGTTCAGCGGTGGGACAGAAGTGGAGGGAGTTCAGCAGTGGGACAGAAGAGCAGAGGGCTTCAGTGTTGGGCCAGATGAGCAGGGGGTTCAGTGTTGGGCCAGATGAGAAGGAGGGTGTAGTGTTGGGCCAAATAAGCAGGAGGATTCAGTGTTGGGCCAGATGAGCAGGAGGGTTCAGTGTTGGGCCAGGTGAGCAGGAGGGTTCAGTGTTGGGCCAAATGAGCAGGAGGGTTCAGTGTTGGGCCAGATGAGCAGGGGGGTTCAGTGTTGGGCCAGATGAGCAGGGGGGTTTAGTATTGGGGCAGATGAAAAGGGGGGTCAGTGGTGGGACAGAAAAGCAGGGGGGTAGAGCAGTGGGGCAGATGTGAAAGGAGATGTATTGGTGGGACAGATGAGCAGGGGGTTACAGTGGAGGGGCAGGGGAGCAGGGGGAACAGAGGTGGGGCAGAAGAGCAGGGGGTACAGAGGAGAGACATGTGCAGGAGGTACATTGGGGGCAGATGATAAAGCGGGTTACAGTGGTGGATCGTTCCGTCAGATTCGGCGACCCATCAGATTTAGTAACAGGAGTGACGTTTCGTCGCCGCCATCTTGCTACACCGCACACTTCACCACAGTAAGGATACACTGAGAAGGGGCAAGCGAACATCTTGTTACACCCACCGGAGTTTTGCATTTTACACTTATTTTTAACAATAAACTGAGTTTATATAGTGAAATACAGTACTTAATATTCTTTGTTGAAAAAAAAGATCACTCCCTATGGCCCTGCGTAGCACAGTTAAAGCGGGGTTCCACCCAAATTTTGAACAATATCTGTATGTATTCTCTTCCTTGCCTAGATGCTGACATGCTGTTTAAAAAAAATTAAATTGCCGTAATTACCTTTTATTTTTCTATTCTTCTTTGCACTTCCTGGTTCTCCTCCCATGGGAGTAGGCGTGTTTCTAGCCTTTCTCCTGGGAGCTAGTCTCAGGCTTCCCAGGATGCCACTGAGCATGTGCATGAGCAGTGAATGCTGGGAGCACAGCATTCACCACATCCAGGAAAATAAATGCTTGTGGGCTTCAAATGCCCACAATGAAGATGGAAACCGCCTGCAGTGAATAATATAAGTTATTCTTTCCGACGAAATCTGACATCTAGATAAAGGAAGGCCCGTAGACGTGGTGTATCTGGATTTTGCAAAAGCATTTGACACAGTTCCCTATAAACGTTTACTGTACAAAATAAGGTGCGTTGGCATGGACCATAGGGTGAGTACATGGATTGAAAACTGGCTACAAGGGCGTGTTCAGAGGGTGGTGATAAATGGGGAGTACTCAGAATGGTCAGGGGTGGGTAGTGGGGTTCCCCAGGGTTCCGTGCTGGGACCAATCCTATTTAATTTGTTCATAAACGACCTGGAGGATGGGATAAACAGTTCAATCTCTGTATTTGCAGACGATACTAAGCTAAGCAGGGCAATAACTTCTCTGCAGGATGTGGAAATCTTGCAAAAAGACCTGAACAAATTAATGGGGTGGGCGACTACATGACAAATGAGGTTCAATGTAGAAAAATGTAAAATAATGCATTTGGGTGGCAAAAATATGAATGCAATCTATACACTGGGGGGAGAACCTCTGGGGGAATCTAGGATGGAAAAGGACCTGGGGGTCCTAGTAGATGATAGGCTCAGCAATGGCATGCAATGCCAAGCTGCTGCTAATAAAGCAAACAGAATATTGGCATGCATTAAAAGGGGGATCAACTGCAGAGATAAAACGATAATTCTCCCGCTCTACAAGACTCTGGTCCGGCCGCACCTGGAGTATGCTGTCCAGTTCTGGGCACCAGTCCCCAGGAGGGACGTACTGGAAATGGAGCGAGTAAAAAGAAGGGCAACAAAGCTAATAAAGGGTCTGGAGGATCTTAGTTATGAGGAAAGGTTGCGAGCACTGAACTTATTCTCTCTGGAGAAGAGACGCTTGAGAGGGGATATGATTTCAATTTACAAATACTGTACTGGTGACCCCACAATAGGGATAAAACTTTTTCGCAGAAGAGAGTTTAATAAGACTTGTGGCCACTCATTACAATTAGAAGAAAAGAGGTTTAACCTTAAACTACGTAGAGGGTTCTTTACTGTAAGAGCGGCAAGGATGTGGAATTCCCTTCCACAGGCGGTGGTCTCAGCGGGGAGCTTTGATAGCTTCAAGAAACTATTAGATAATCACCTGAATGACCGCAATATACAGGGATATGTAATGTAATACTGACACATAATCACACACATAGGTTGGACTTGATGGACTTGTGTCTTTTTTCAACCTCACCTACTATGTAACTATATGACACAGGCGGACATATTACACACAATATGTGAGTATGTAATGCTGAGAAGAAAAGTTTGTGAATGAACTCAAAAAAAAAAAAAACGATAGATAGGTGGACCCCCGCTTTAAAAACTGGTACCCTCTTCCCTTGGTACACGAATTGTTTCAGAGACTCGGAGTCAAAACTATATTCACCAAATTGGATCTTCGAGGGGCCACTGGAAACAAATGGAAGATCGTTTTCCGCACCCGATTCGGGCATTTTGAATATTTGGTGATGCCTTTTGGACTGTGTAATGCCCCTGCCATATTCCAACATTTTGGTAATGATATTTTCAGAGACTATCTAGATCTGCTCGTCATAATATATCTGGACGATATCCAGATCTTTTCCCCATCTCTGGACAAGCACCGTGGACATGTTGGAAGTGTGCTAAATCGGCTTCGGCAACATGGCCTATACACCAAGCCAGAGAAGTGAGAGTTTGAACGCCAAAGTATTCAATTTCTGAGGTTGATCATCTCGGTTGAAGGTATCAAGATTGATCCTCAGAAGGTTACTGCCATCCTTGACTGGCCAGTACCTGCAGATAAGAAAGGAATCCAATGCTTTGTGGGGTTCACAAATTTTTAGTGGAAAATTATCAGGGGGTTTTCAGTAGGGTGAGCCGAACACCCCCCCCCCCGGTTCGGTTCGCAGCAGAACATGCGAACAGGAAAAAAAAAATAGTTCGAACGCGTGAACACTGTTAAAGTCTATGGGACACGAACATGAAAAACCAAAAGTGCTACTTTTAAGGGTTAATATGCAAGTTATATTCATAAAAAGTGTTTGGGGACCTGGGTGGGGACCCAGGGGGCATGTATCAATGCAAAAAAAAGTTTTAAAAACTGCCTTTTTTCGGGAGCAGTGATTTTAATAATGCTTAAAGTGAAACAATAAAAGTGAAATATTCCTTTAAATTTCGTACCTGGGGGGTGTCTATAGTATGCCTGTAAAGTGGCGCATTTTTCCCGTGTTTAGAACAGTCCCTGCACAAAATTACATTTCTAAAGGAAAAAAAGTCATTTAAAACTACTCGTGGCTATATTGAATTGTCGGGTCTCGGCAATACAGATAAAAGTCATTGAAAAAAACGGCATGGGGGTCCCCCCAAAAAATCCATACCAGGCCCTTTGGGTCTGGTATGACTATTAAGTGGAACCCCGAACCAAAATTTAAAAAAAAATTGCGTGGGGGTCCCCCCAAATTCCATACCATTTCACTTTTATTGTTTCACTTTAAGCATTATTAAAATCACTGCTCCCTTAAAAAACTGCAGTTTTTAAAACTTTTTTTTGCATTGATACATGTACCCTGGGGCAGGACCCAGGTCCCCAAACACTTTTTATGACAATACCATGCATATAAGCCTTTAAAATTAGCACTTTTGATTTCTCCCATAGACTTTTAAAGGGTGTTCCGTGGCTTTCGAATTTGCCGCAAACACCCCAAATTGTTCGCTATTCGGCGAACAGGCGAACACCTGATGTTCATGTCGAACTTTTTATGTTCGACTCGAACATCGAGCTCATCCCTAATTTTCAGCCATCATCTCCCCCATCACACAGATAACTAAGCAAGGCATCTGGTTTCATTGCAAGAGATGGTCTATTGTAGTGCAAGGATATAATTTTTGTACCAGAAAGTCTACGAGTTGCTAATCTGGGGTCCTGCCATGACCATGTGTTAGCCGGTCATTTTGGTGAATACAAAACGTCTGAACTTTTGCAACGCACGTTCTGGTGGCCTCAGTTACAGAAGGATTGCAAGAGATATCTGGAGTCATGCTTTACTTGCATCCAAAATAAGAATAGCAAGTCCAAGGCATGGGGTCTGTTGAAACCATTATCTGTCCTGGAGAGACCCTGGAAGATGATTTCCATGGATTTCATTGTGGAGCTTCCCCCATCAGAACGCTACACTACTATCTTTGTGGTAGTAGATAGACTGTCTAAAATGGCACACTTTCTACCAATGAAGGGTACACCCTCTGCCCCTGAAACTGCAAAAAAGTGTTTTCAAGGAAATCGTAAGACTCCATGTAATTCCTGCGAACATTGTATCAGATCGGGGGGTACAGTTTACTTCCAAGTTCTGGAATGCACTGTTTGAATCTATAAGGATTGATCTGTCCTTTTCTTCTGCCTACCACCCACAGACGAATGGCCAGATGGAGAGAACCAACCAAACACTTGAGCAATACCTACGCTGTTTCTCTTCATTTTCACAGGATGATTGGGTTCCACTACTAACTCTAGCCGAATTTGCCTACAAGAACACAATAATACAATAATAATTTTGCGAATAAGCAGTCTCCGTTCTTTGCCAATTACAGTTTCCACTTATCATTCTTGTCCAACACCATCCCAGAATGTGCAGTACCAGCTGTTCAGAAAACAGTTAACTTCTTTGATGTAAATAACAAACTGTTACAGGAGACAATGACGAAAACTCAGGAATACAAGTATGTATTCAATAAAAGGAGAAGAGGAGAGCTTGTCTGGAACCTGGAGATCAGGTTTAGTTATCTACCTTAAATGTGGAACTTGCATGCTCTTCAAAGAAATTGGGTCCTAAATTTGTGTGGCGCTTTCTGGTAAAGAGGAAAATCAATAATGTGGCCTATGAACTAGAATTACCAGATTCATTTCGGATACATCCTGTCTTTCATGTAGCCCTGCTTAAACCTGCAGTCCCTGACCCCTTTACCGGCCGGAATATTGGTTCCCTGAACCAATATTAGTTGACGGAGAGGAAGAGTTTGAAATTGAATCCAACCTGGATTGTAGAAAAAGGGGTAATCAGGTTCAATACTTGGTGAAATGGAAAGGGTATGGGCCAGAGGAAAATTCATGGGAACCGGAGTACAATATCCATGCCAAAAGACTGATCCAGTCCTTTAGGAGATCCCATCCTGAAAAAGTGGCTCGATTGGGCAAACTTAGGCTGGCCATTGGGAAGGGGGATTGTCAGGAAGGGCAAGCCAGTAATCAAGATGGCAGCTGCAGAAGAACTCATGTGCTTCATTACCACACGAGAAGAGCTGCACGGCACATGCGCATGCGCATATGCAAAAATTATGTGTGCATGCGTGCGCGGGGACGCACACGCACGTTGTGACAGTTATTGGCTCCAAATGCGCTTTTTAAACGAGACTGATGTGCAGGTTCAATGCTGTCTGGTCTACAGCGTTCCCTGCTACCCTTGCTACCTGTTTATCCTGAAAACCTGCTCCAATAGAATCTTGGTTTGTTCCTGACTTCTCCTGCTATCCGCCTGCATCCGACCCCGGCTTGTCCCTGACTCTGCTTTCTTCTCTTCCCTGGTTACCTCACTGCCTGCCTGTTACCGACTCGGACTGTACCCTGACTCTGCTCCAGCCACCGCATCTGTTCCTGATCTGTCTGCTTGTGTATGACCCAGCTTGCCTGTACCTGTCTGTGTTTCTACCTACAGAACACTTCTTCACTGACTGCTGTGTCCTCCTTCCAGTCTAATCCTGTCTCCAGTCTGCCAGCTGTTCCGGTCATCTTCCTTGCTGAAGTTTCTCCACAGCATCATCGGAAGTTCTGACCAGTCCGGAGGGGGTCTGTACTGATTTGGGGGGGTTATCCTGAGGGGGGGGTCGGTACTGATTGGGGGGTTATCCTGAGGGGGTCTGTATTATTGGATGGGGGAGATTTATACTGAGGGGATCTGTACTGATTGGGGGGTTATCCTGAGGGGGTATGTACTAATGGAGGAGGGGGTGGTTTTTTCTGAGGGGGGAGGTCTGTATTGCTGAAGGGGGGTCTATACTTAGTGGAGGGAAGTCTGTACTGAGGGAGTGGGGTCTGTACTGAGGGGCGACTATAGTTGTGCGGAGGGGGGTAACACCATGTTTTACCACACCGGGTGACACCAACACTAGTGACACCACTGTGTGTGTGTAAGAAGAATAGAAGTATCGCTAATTGCCGCCCGGTAACGGCATTACCTCTCAGCCTCAGTGTTGCGGCTGGCCGGGTGGGTACAACAGGCAGCCAGCATTAAAATACACCGCTGGCATGGTACAGTCTCTGCCTCCAGTCTCCAGACCAGCATACAGTGTCACCTCCTCTCCTTCTGCTCCTGTGTACAGTGCTGCTGGGGTGCGGGACGAGAGGCATTGCTTTGGAGTGGCATGGAGTGGGCATGGCTTGTGCGGCGGAACCAGAGCGGCGCATGGGTTAGGGAGCAGAGCGGAGCAGGTTTCCCGGCTGGAAGGCCTGAGCAAATCCCATGACAGCATAGCACAGCACAAGTACCCACTCATCACCGACACCACCAGTGCTGCAAGACAGAATAAGAGACTCAGGTACCACTTTGCCAGCTGGTGAGTTTGATATTAACAGTAAATCTAGGTAATGTGAGTGGCAGGCTGGCTTAATTGGTTGCTCTATGTATGTTTACTCAGCTCAGGCCATGTCCCTCCCACTTGACAACTTGTGCTATAGCCACTTACCAGCTACAGCAGGGCCAGCTAGTTCTGGGAGACCTCCTAGTCTCGCACTTCTCAAAAGTGTCCATGATGGCTGAGGACCCAACGCATCACAGATCGGGGTAATGACAGTGGCCCTTTACCACTTGATTACTTCGTCCAATGATGGAATGATCATTTGTCATCAAACCAGCATCATTCAGCTTGCGCTGCTGCGGTGTTAGGAGAGGAGAGAGAAACAATGCAGCAGCATGAGCTGGCACCATACTGTGTGCCATCAGTGCCCCATCAATGCAATCACAGTGCTCCATCATATAGACAAGATGCTGTTGCATGTAAATCTGACTTCCTGATAAATTTAATTAAAATTTTTTTTATTACGATATAAAATTATGCCTTTTGGTGGGCGCAATTGTTTTATTTATTTTTTTTGGGGGGGCAGCATTTCATTCTTGGCTCAGGCAGCACAACACACACATGTCTTGGGCCAGCCCTGACTGCTTGTATAGCTGATTGGCACTAATATTTGGCATTTGATTAGTTGTGATGGGCCGACCTTCAGGATCCATTTCCTAATGTTTTCTCATGGCTTTTTATATTTGTAAAACACTATTGAAATAGAAATTCCATTTGTTAAGGAGCAGCAATTTATATAATGCTTAAAGTATAACTAAAGGCAAAACATTTATTATAGTTTTGGATAGAGTGGAGAGAGATTGAAACGCTTGTCCGTTTTTATCGCTGTCTGTTTCTCCATTTGGGAGATTCACCCTCTCTATTTTTCTTGCTTACCATTATAACTGAAAGTAAAAGAAAATACCAAATTTTGGGTTGACCCCAGAAAACTAATAGAGGGGAAATCTTCCAATTGGGACGCTACTTCTGGTGACCTGGGAGTCCCCAAAGGATTCCATTAATTTGCAGGGAATTCCTCTCACTTCCTGTTTGGCTATGGGACTGGAAAGTGAAGGCAAATCTCTGCAATGGGAAACAGATGGCGAAAAAAAAATCTGACAAACGTTATAACTCTCCCTTGCTCTATTAAAAATGAAAATAAAAGTTTTGCCTATAGTTCTACTTTAAATTGCAACATTAGAAATGCAAAATTCTTTTAAATAACAAGCCTGTGGAATGCAATTAACCTGTCTGTGAAGTGACACATCTGCACAATGTATAACTTAAAAAGCAAAACTGACATTTAAACAAAGAGCTGGGGATACCCTTCATCTTTACCAGAGCCATATCATAGATGAAAGTATGACATAAATACCCATGCAAAAAAAAAAAAAAAAACAAGAAAAAAAGGGTGACCCTCAAGACCTTGCAAGACCCTTATCTGAACATGCAGTCTGGCAGGCAAAAAAAAAAGGGGGGGGGGTGAGTGTGTGCTCCCTTCGAACCATACCAGGCTAAACGATTCCCTCACATAGGGAACATACCTTGCCAAAATGGACCCCTCTGGAGGAGCACCTTGTTCCTATGTTGATAAGGGCAAGGACAAAGGCCTCTTCCCCACAACCCTGGCCTTGGGGTAATGGGGATCTTCAGGCAGTGGAGCTGCCTGTAAGGATATAACAGTATAACCACAAGGCCATGGTTGTACATAGTACCCCTACACATTCACAAATAAAGTGAGCATTACATAAACACATACTGTACACTTGTTGATAAGAAAAAAAAAGTCCCACATTGTAAATCAATTGTCATTCATGTTGTCCAGCGATGCAGATCCACATAAATCACAATGGATGATACCTGACCCCTCCAAAACAAAAAACACACAAAGATCCATGGCACCCACTCAGCCCCATCACTACTCTCACCAAATATAAATTCAGCAGACAGCTGAAATGTCAACAAAGTAATGGAGATGGTTGCTGATGTCATCGACCAAATATGTCCATGGCCATTGGTCAAATATTGTGATGTCCATTTTTGGTCATTGATGTCAGCCATCCATCCCCCACCTCTTTGTTTACATTTCAGCTGGCAGCTAAATGGGCAGGTAAGATAACTCAAGGTTATTAGGAAGCCAGCTGAAACAACAACAACCAGGTGCCCTGCGAAAGCTGCCATGTTTACACTAGTGGTAGTAATACCGCTATTAAATATGATTTTCATGCTCAGCTGGAGGTTTGGGCTCAGAGACCAGCCAAATACCTTATTTGTTCAGTTGTGTTGTCGAACACCAAAAAGCCAAAATTTGAACCAAATAAGGGTTTTTGCACACCCAAGGCCCATTCCTAATGTTGACATATAAAATACCAAAACCAACATAATGAATGGGTTAAGCCAAAATTGGTTTGAGTGACCTGAACTTTGTTAGCATGACTATCTTCAGTGTATTGTTGTCAACAATGTTTTTTATAAATCTGGAGAAAAGAGAGATAATTGGTCAAGCATGAGGGAAGCATCAAGCCACTAAGTGGCCAAGATGCGTATCCAAAAGTAACTGTGGTCATTAATGTCACATTAATGACCACAGTACAGTGCTTTGAAATGATCTTTGATAGATTTTAGTGATTTCAATTTTTAAATGTATATAAGTATGATATCATACAGGAAACGTTTAATTAAAATCAGAAAAATGCATAGTTCCATATTGAATGGAGTAGCTTAGGGTTTAATTGTGTTATAATTGATTCAGTGTTATGCTGCAATAAAGCATTGGTTTTGTCCATCCTAAAATATATTTGGAAAACTGACTAATAACATTGCAGATCATCTTTAAAGCCACAACCATACCTTAGGTTTAGGGAGATCAAATAATTAATAGATGATGAGGTAAAGAAACAATACATCAGCACTCAAGTATTGCAAGACAAGATAAGATATCTTGGAATTAAAGAACTAGATGGTAAATCATATCAATTTGGTGTCCAAGTACACTCTCAGCTTTTGTTTATAAATGAAAAAAACACAAATAAAATCCTAGAAGACAACTCTAATGCAATGTACCATCTTCTGCAGAGCTCTGAGGAAGAGAGTATATTCCTCAAAGCGTTTTAGCACTTGGTTTTGCCGTACAATGTCATTTAGGTTTTCCATTTCGGAAATCCAGGTTTTGGAGACTGGGTTCTAGAATACAACATGTGCTTGTGATCATATGGCCTTTATAAATATTTATTTGCATTTCTATTAATAAGTGGTGTTTGAGTTAATGCACTAGGCTGGTATGTACTTTTTGTTATTTCATTTACAGGGATCAAACCATGGGGTCCTTCTAGAACTGAGGGGTAGAAAAATCCTCCTTGGGGAGATTCATTTGGGAATGCTATGGGCACCATGTGTTACCTATACTGTAAGAAAAATTGCATAAGTGTACATAATTCTTTTGCTTTTATAACAAACATAAGTCTGCAGCTTGCAGATTATGGAATACCTTCATGACCTCTAACAAAATTGTATATTACACTGGGGGGTTAATTGTTGTTATTGCTTGTACTAATAATGATAACACTGACTGATTCACACTCTGTCACATTATACATCTCTGTGAGAGCTCGGACGTGCTCCAACTTGCAAACAAACAATAGGACATGGTTGCTCAATAAGTGATGGCCATTATCACTGGAGTGGAACAAGCCGCAGTCTTTGTTTGCAGTAAGAGTAATTATCTGCTTTCAGTTGAGCTGAGACATCTTGTAAGGATAAACTGTCCTCTGAAGCAATGGCTTTTGGCCAGTTCATCGCCAAATGGTCATCAGCACATTCTCACTACAGCATTGCAGAGTTAGCCAAGAGGACAAGAGCTAAGCATATGTAGGAAGGAAAGGTGCATCTTTCTTTGACTACTTAAATGTAATGGTCTGTGCAAAACCATATGGTCTAGCATCAACAGCAGCAGCAATAAAGGCAATCATATATCTCTACAATGATGATGATGGTCACAACCTTTATCTCTCTAGAATGCCTACTAAAATGTATTCCTAAGAAGATTTGTGCAGCATGTTGGAAGCTGTAGTTACATTTGATTTTGATTTTCAGACTGTTAGAAAACAAAATGATTTATGTTTAAGGGGGGATTTTAGGTTGACCAGACATTTGAATGGGTGTGGTGGGGTATATGGAATGAATAATAATAATCTATGCATAAGTCTGCCAGCTGGGGCTTTGTAATGATCCCACACTAAGCACGTTGTTGAGAGTTCTTCCGAAGCCCAGATCATCAATCCAATTGTCTTTTTGAAGACTCTTTCTAGACCTTTATTTTTTAATCTTGTGTTAGCCCCACACAAATTAACCATAGCTGAAGTGGGCCCCTACCAAGAAGGTACTTATTGTTAGGCTGGTGTCATATAGGTAGGTAACAAACTTCACTTTTATGGAAGATGTTTATAAAACAGTGTATAAATAATGAGCAATATTGAAGGTACATAAAGAATATATTCAATAGGACTATTTTTAAGAATGACAGTGTCATCGATATACATGTAGAGGGTTCTGTGGCCTGTTACTGTTTGGTAGATGTTTCTTGAGGGAGCAGATTCCTCCTGGCTAGTCAAGAGTCTGAGGAGTGTTGGAAATAAAGGAGGTTGCTCAAGGGGCATCAGGAATTTTGTGTTGTGGTGGGTTGCTGTGAGCAGATTAAAAGAAAAATGAAAATACTAAAGATCTCCATTATATTAAAATATCACTAACTTTCACCATACAATTCTTTGGATGGTGTGCACTTTGTAAACATTAACAAGATACACCATTGGATTCTTCAGACTAGTGGAAAAACAGAGAATAGAATCATATGTGTAAGATACTGTTCTTTGTTTATTTCCTCAGTCAGTTGCTATAAGTAGTTATGTTTTCTCTTGTGGTAAAGCCTACCCCAACAATATGTAGACCTTGGTCTTGGCAAAAACCCTACTTGAGTAATAATGAAGCATTGGGCACCATATGTGTATCAGGTTCCCCCCTGAGCATCCTTCTGTGATTTCATGCTGCCTAAGAGACTATTAATTGAAACTAATCAGATATTCATTACAACAGACACATCAGTATGCTTATACTACTCTCATAAATAATGGAAAGTTGATAATAAAGCTAAATAAATTGTAAGCTTATCTGAAGTGCTGAAGTTTTTAATACTCAAGTTCTAACAGTATTGCAGGCCAAAAGCATGATAGGTTTAGGAAGACATCCCCATGTTCAAAAAAATGTCTTGAACTGGTATCAGGAGAGAAGCTGGGAGTGCTTCCTGCCAATGCAGATATGTTAAAAAGCCAAAAGTGTACAGACACACCTTCAGAATATTGAGTTTAGGTAGGTGTTTACAGTGTTAATGCTACAGCATAATATAGATAATTTCATGCACTTAAATTTGAGACAACTGTTTGAGTAATGCCATTTGTCAACAGTTCCAGGATGGCTGTGCCTCTAAGTGCACTTGTACTGAAGAGTGGATTTACCTTTAGTAAATCAACCCCATGGTGTATCTGTGGAGTCATGGTGCTTGGTGTCAAGGAACTTGAGTGGTCTTCACAGAGACCTGAATTTCTTTACATGGAACACTAATGCCCCGTACACACGGTCGGATTTTCCGATGGAAAATGTGTGATAGGACCTTGTTGTCAGAAATTCCGACCGTGTGTAGGTTCCATCACACATTTTCCATCGGATTTTCCAACACACAAAGTTTGAGAGCAGGATATAAAATTTTCCGACAACAAAATCCGTTTGTCGGAAATTCCGATCGTGTGTACACAAATCTGACAGACAAAGTGCCACGCATGCTCAGAATAAATAAAGAGATGAAAGCTATTGGCCACTGCCCCGTTTATAGTCCCGATGTACGTGTTTTACGTCACCGCGTTCAGAACGATCGGATTTTCCAACAACTTTGTGTGACCGTGTGTATGCAAGACAAGTTTGAGCCAACATCCGTGGAAAAAATCCTAGGATTTTGTTGTCGGAATGTCCGAACAAAGTCTGACCGTGTGTACGGGGCATAATTGTACACTATTTCCTTTGATCCAACATCAATACATTTGGGATGAATTGGAAAGCAGATTATGAGCCAGGTGTTCTATTCCATCATCAGTACCTTACATTACAAGTACATTTTTGTCTCATGAGTTAGCAAGAGAGGGTAGCTACATTTCTACATGCAGTGAGACCATGGAGAACAAATGTAGCCCCTTCTAACAGGAAGTCAGATCACAGCACCAAACAAGGAATTTAGAGATTTGGAGAAGACAGAGCAATGGAAGGTACAATTTGAGTTAAAAATACATACTTGAACAGATGTTTATCTTTTAAGCAATAGTCTATTGTCACTTTAAGCTCCAAAGGAACTCATGGTTTACTGAAATTATTGTTCAGAAATCTACAAGCCAAGTCAGTGACACTTTTTAAGCCTTTTTTCTAGTCACCTCCTATACCAGGACACAATCAAATGAGTAAACATCCTTTTCAGCCAAGACTTTCCATTAAGCTTAAAAGAATTTTCATTAAAGGAGAAGTACAGCCAGGGGAGGGGGCAGAGCAGAGAGATGGTGACTGACAGTCACCAGCTCTCTGCTTAGGGAGTTCTGAGAACCAAGGGACCGGCGGTGTTAGATTGCTCAGTTCTCATTGTTAGAGCCAGCATGGGACTTACCACCTAGGTAAGTATGATTCAGAAAAAAAAACTAACCCCATACTTCTCTTTTAAGCTTCCTAACATTACCTTTAATACTTTCAATAGCAAGACGTGTTAGCATTACACGGTAAACCGGCAAGCCGTAAACTATAGTCATTCTACCCCTTAGGTCTTTGGGTTAAGGAAGGACTCAGTCATGCCCTCTTTATACGTTCTTAAGGTTTCATAAAAACTGGTGCAGATGTAGCTCTCAAGCTCTTCTTTTCCATCAAAATGATGCACACATGCCGAAAGCCATTCTGAGGGCCATTGACTATGATACATTGGATCGGATTTATGATACATTGAAATAGGCTCTGGAACCACAGATCATGTGAAACATTGTCCATTCTTTTTTTTTCCAAAAGTTTTTTTATTTTATTTGCATAAGTAAGGTTACATCAAACATTGAACATACATATTGAACAGGAACAGTATGAGCAAGAACAGGGAGAGCAAGAAATCAAGCATACAATCTCACATGGCTTTCGAATATATCTGTGATGGTAGTGTGTAATTTAACTGACAGTTTGTGGGTTCCAGTTTTAGGCTTACTGGGACTGTAGATCTGTAGAGGTTCCTATGTTATGCTCTATTTGTCTAATGAAAAAGGGGTGTAATTGGTATTTATAACCCCTTGGGGATCTTCGGTGGTCCTCTCTATTGAGTAGGTTATCATGTGGTATTCGGTCCATGATTGTATTTTATTAGGGGCTTAGGGTATGAAGTATGTGGGTTGTTTTTTCGGTGTCATCCTGTTCCGGACATTAATTAGAGATTTATGGGGGGGGTAGATGGGAAAAAAGTGGGGTAAGCTATGGGGAATAAGTTTGGGATGGGTGTTCCTAAGAATGGGGGGGGGGGGGTGATGGTATGGGCTTATATAAATGAGGAGTGTGATAACAGGGGGAAGAGGTGGAGGGTGGAGGGGTGGTGTCAGGGATATTGAAATATGAGGAGTATGCTGTGATGTGGTAGTAGTTGTGGTCCTCTCTTGCCTCCCCCCTCTGGAGGAGATCTCCACTAGACCCACTTTTGCTGTCCAGTGTTATGGGTATCGGATGTTTCTATTCGCGCAGTAGTTTTAAAAGTTGTGTTAGAAGATAATGAAGCTACGTGTTTATTTTCAATAGTAAGTGTCAGGATATCTGTGTTCAGATCTTTAGTGATTCGGGGAGAAAAGGAGGGAGTATTCTGATGTTGTTCGAAAATGTGTCCAACATGCCCATTTGGTACTAAATTTGTTTGGGGAGTCTCTTGCTATGTGGATTAATTCTTCCATTTCAGTGATTCTGTTGATTTTGTTGAACCATTCTTTGATTGAAGGGGGTGTTTGGGACTTCCAGTGTGTTGGAATGCACTGTTTGCTGCATTGATCATGTGCATCGCAAGCGATTTGTGATAGGTTCGATGTGGTAAGTGTGAGTGGTGTAGTAGAAATTGGGAGGGGTTCTTTCCAGATTGTAGGTGGTCACTTGAGGTTTTATCCTGTGCACAGAAAGCTTGGATATAGGGGCATTCCCACCATATGTGAAATAAGGTTCCTGGTTGATTTGTCCACCTCCAGCATTCCTCTGGAATTGCTGGGTTGATTTTATGTAGTAAGGCGGGTGTGCGGTACCAACGAGTTTGGATTTTGAATCCATTCTCTTGAGTAGTCACATTGATAGATCCCTTGTGAATGTTGAGATAAATTTTTCCCCAGTCTTCAGGCGAAAGAGATATATACAGGTCTTTTTCCCAAGCTGCACACATTGTCGAGTTGTTAGGTTTACAGTCTGTGAAGAGAAGGGAGTGTGTGGCTGATATCAGGTGCGTCTAGGGCGTTTTCTGTAAGCAGAGGTGCTCAAAAGGAGTCAATTGTCTGGAACAGGAAGAATTCCTGTCTAGGTTTCTTAAGAAGTGTGTGATCATGAGAAACGTCCATTCTGGTATCTGGGGTTTGTTAAATCTAGAGGAAAGTTGAGGTGCTAAAGAGAGTTTCTGTTGGTCGTAGAATTCGTGGAATGAGACCTTTCCGTCAGACCAATGTTGTGTTAAGAAGTTAGTATGCATACCTGGGGGAAAGTCCGAGTTCAGTCTGATTGGGGTCATTGGGCCTTAAATTGTTTAGATGGGGGAATGTTTACAAGTCATGTGAAAGCATTGTAATGTTGGTCTGATTAGTGGGTGGAGTTTTAGTTCGGTAGGAAATTGACGTTCCAATATCCAAGGCAACAATGCTAGTGAGAGATTCGTAAAGGAGTCTTCCAGTCTAACCCATTCTTTTGTGGATTTGCCCATTCTTATTAATTTTCAATTTAAAAAACATTTTTTTATTGTTGCCTATTGTATATTTTTGGTAATATTTTTTTCTGTAAATATTTGGTTTGCACGATTATTCTTTTAAGTGATATCTGACAATCATTCAAACAAATCATCAAGTTTTTCTCAAATTCCCTAAACCAGAATTTAAAGAATTCCTATTTCTTTAAAGAGTTCTACTATATTTTAATCTCTGTCATATTACTGTTTGGCATGTCAGCGTGTATTACAGAATTTTTGTTTAAAGTGAGATTTGTTACACAGATACTGTAAATGGTGCGTGTTTCCATGAAGACACATAGCCAAAGCTGTTGTGTATATGTGAAGGGTTAACCGCAGAATAAACTGCCCCCAAAGATCACTCTCAGTCTGCTGGCAGTTTGTTAAACTGGAAAAACTCTTTGCAGGTGAGACTGAGAGTGCCATTATCACACACAAGCCAGCTAAGACCATTGTATTTAGTTCTTACTTCTTTTGTTAAATTGTCCCTGTGTTAAGAAATGCATTGAGGGTTGAAATTGCTGGCCCTCGTTTAAAAATTATAATTCCCTGCCTGTGTCTATTTTTAATATCTTTGAGTCACAGACCTGGTACAAGCATGTTCCTAAATGAGTGTTAGAAAAGTGTCAACATTTTCTTTTTATCTCCTTAGATGTTTCATGTTAGAGACTCAGAAAACATTGTAGCCAAATCATCAGCATGACAGCTGGGCATCTAACACTTTTAAAGGAGATACATTTAGCGGGACTTGTGTGTATGTGTCTCACAACCTCCAAGTATAAGTACCTTGTAACACCTATAAGCTTAGGTGTGGTCTGCTATTTTATGAAAACAAAAGGCAACAAAACCTGAGGAGCACACCTGAGTCTACACATTCCCATATTTTTTAAGGACACACTCCATTTTGACAAAAGCCAAAGTTGACAGTCCTAGCCCCTTAAATTAAGAACATAATTTCAGAGTATAATTTCTGCTGTCCTTAACCTATTACCTAGTCTTGCTGCAACTTCAAAGGCAGATATTTTCTTTTGGTAATTCTCTTTGCTGTGATATACTTGCCTGTTTTTTCTTGGATTTAACATTAGTCAAAATTTTCTTCTAGCCCATCTTATTTTTCACCTCCTAGCTATACATATAAAAATCTTTTAGATGTCTCTGTAACTTTTCCTTACTGCAATTGATGTGATTTTTTCTTTCCTCCTTAGTGAACTGACAATCAGCTGACAATCAGCCCATGCCTTTTACTGTTCGGCCCTGATGGGTGTGCTGGACCAGTAGCGCTGGTTGTGAAACATGCCGCTAGCAGAACCTTGGAGAGAACTGCAGAATAGATAGTGAGCAAGATTGATGACTCTGCAGTAACAATATGCGAAAAAGTTCAGAAGCATGAGCTGAAGCTGGGCTGAGAGAGAGAATCCTGGAGCGCTGCACAGACCAGCCTTTGATTCACAGATAATTGTGTGGGAGCTGTCAGAGCAGCTTGTCTGATTCTAATTAGGATCCATCTTGAGAGCTCACTGAGGCAACATACTCTGAGGGAAGAGGTGGGTAATGTCCCTCTGAGATATGAAGCAAAAGAGGCTATCACATTCCACTTTAAATCTTGCATTAATTCTAAAAAGTAATAGGACAAATAAAGAAAGATCAAAACACAGAAAAAGTTTTAGATTATGGTGTGACTGATACTTTCATTTTGTGTTATTTACCCTATATTTAATCCTTACAAAAATCAAAAGGAGAAAAAATAATCAATAGCTTAACTGTCGGTAACTCTTTCATTTGAAAAAAAAGAGCAATGTGTAACATGCAGTTAAATCATGGCAACCAATCAAAAATCATCTCTCCTCATTTTTTTTTTTTTTTAATAAAACGCCAAGACACTATGCTGTGCTGTACATGATAAAAATGATAAAAACAAGTAATATTATGACAATGGAAGAGTAGATAAACCCACTCTTATGCCTCGTACACACGATCGGACATTCCGACAACAAAATCCATGGATCTTTTCTGACGGATGTTGGCTCAAACTTGTCTTGCATACACACGGTCACACAAAGTTGGTCGGAAATTCCAAACGTCAAGAACGCGGTGACGTACAACACATACATCGGCACTAGAAAGAGGAAGTTCAATACCAAGTGTGTCACCCTTTGGGCTCCTTCTGCTAATCTTGTGTTAGTAGAAGTTTGGTGACAGACGATTCGCGCTTTTCAGCCTCCTGCTTTTCTGATCGTTACTGCTCTTTGGTTTGTGCTTGTGGGTTCCTATTTCTATTACGTATTTGTTTTTCAGTGCGTTCTTGTCCGCTCGTTTCTGATTTTCAGCTCCGGCCTTTCTGTATTTCAGTGCTTTTTGTTAGTGCGTTCTGACCAGCCGACCATTTTGAAGCCATGAGGACCCTCACCCCGGACCAGAGAGTTTATAACTACTGTCTGGCCAGAGCCAGAAGAGTGGTGTAGAACCTTTTTGGGATAATGGCCAGCCGGTTCCGCCTATTCCTTACGTCAATCAACATGGTGGAATATAAACTTAACCATATAATCCTTGCATGCTGCATTCTACACAACTATTTAAGGAGAAATTCAATGTGGCCTCAGTTGGGCCTGAGGCTGGACTTCAACAAGAAACCCTGACGGTGCTTGAAGCTGGCCGTCCTGGCTTGCCCCCCCAAAGAGCCCGCAAAGTAAGACAGAAGTATGTCAAGTACTTTGCAGGTGGGGGGCCATTGATATGCCAGAAAATGTTAAAGAAACATTTTATCAACAATTTTTTAACTTAAACTGAAAGAAGATTTCCTTTGATTTACTGCCTGGGTTTCTTTTAGCTGTCTCCTAGGTTCTCCAATGGGCTTTTCTTTTTAGACATTTTCTTCAATAGTGCAAATGTAATTTTTTTGATACATGAGGTGACAATCTCTTCTTTAGCGAACTATTATTATGTTGTGGGTCTGCTACACACACACCTTGTTTTTGTTGTTAATGTATGTAATGCATTACTGACAAAAATCATTTTCAGCACCATGAATTAATTTTATGGAGTACTGAAATGGCGTGATTGTGGCAAATTAGAAAGCACTGTGGGAGTTATTTACTAAAGGCAAATATACTTTGCACTCCAACACTTAAAAGTGCACATGAAACTGCACTGAAAGTGCACTTGTAGTGCAAAGTGGATTTGCCTTTAGTAAATGACCCCCATTGTCACTGTAAACACCAACTTACTACAAAAATTGCTATTGAGCATTGAAAGAAGAAGCCACACATTGTTGAGTAGAAAACATTTTACTCAAAGCACATTCATATGTGCGTTAGAAAAGGGTTTTTGAATAAACCAACATCTTTGGTGTATATTTTTTTTTCTACATTGTAAAGATCCTTTTTTTGGTTTAACACGCATGTTTCAAAGCATAACATACACAACTCAGGAACTTACAAAGGCAATATCAGACATTAGTATGTCCAAAATGTGTTGATATTGCCTTCATCAGATGGGGTGATGTCACCCCTGTAAAAGCCAAATTTTGAAAATGCACACATATTGAGAGTAAAAATGGTGATTTCCCTCCTGATCCCATGCCTAATGTCAACATGTGCTAGCTCCCATCATGGGGGATCAATGGATGTGTTTTGGGGGTGCAACCCCTTGCTCTCACCTAATTGAGTTGGGAGGAAGGGGTTGAACCCACAAAACGTGTACATTGATATCCCCTGATGGCAGATAGCACATGTTGACACACTGTGTGCATCTTCAAAATTTGGCTTTTATAATACTTTAAACCTTTTTTTTTAATTCAAAAATACACAATAAAATGGTACAATTTTGTTATTTTTTATATTCTGCCTAAAACATCAATGATGTTCTTAATTTTTTGTTGAACATCAATGATGTTTTCCTTTATATTTTCTAAATCCCTATTGCACCCCATTCTCTCCCCGATGAGGATCTGGGCACTTTCACTTGCGAAATGAGATTCTTCTTCCACAACATCCACATCACCTAAAAGAAAAAACACACCATGTATTAGAAATATGCAGGCATAGATCTCTTACCTGAAGCTGTGGTCTCAGACAGTCACCTGATGTGGTGACAATTTCCCCAACTTCATAAACCTCTCCCTCCTCATCCTCTGCTTGTGTTTTGGTGACTTCCCCTTCTTTATGAGGTGGGGGGGTCCCTGGTGTCTTCATATGTCCCAAGTCTTTTCTCCCATATGTGAATAAAAAATAGGTATACTTGGCACACAGATATTTGATGGCAGAAATAGGAATATGAAACATTGCTTGGAAGTGTACAATTGTCTGTTTTGGCAGAGTTCCAAGCTGAAGAACATTTTATTTCCTTTCTCAAGCTGGAATACTTCCCTTTTTTGTTAAAGTATCACACATGGAGTCACCCCTAGTATCCACTGGAGCATCTGTGTGGGACACCCAAAAAAGTTTTTTCTGGTGTCCCACACTAGTGCTCCTGTGTCCAGATGTGTAAACAGCTGCTGAGTGTCCTCTCCTTACACTGAATCAAGTTTACATTTCATTGTAGTTACAAACCCATTTAGACAACAAACTTCTTTAAATACAAATAAGCATGAACAAATGTAGTTAACCTGTATCTGCCAAAATCTTAAAGTGGGTGAACGAACGATGTTTCCTACGACCGATTACTGTGCCCATGAACATCAAAGTAGCCATTTTAAAATGTACAAAAGTAAAGAAAAGCACATGGGGCAGCACAAACATTAAGAAGAATAGGAACACACGACAAAATACCTACTTTTTTGCAGCACTCTTGATTCTTCTGTACTGATCCTGTTCCCTCAATTTGAGGTCTGACCATCATTTCCTCAGTTGATCCTTGGATCGCCATACCCCAAAATTCCTCTGCAGACTCTTCATAACTTTAGGCATAATCTTGGCCTTTGTCACATTTGGGTTTGGGTAAGGTCCATGCTTCCCATCATAGTCGGCCCACTTCAAGATGTCCACCATCTCTACAAAGGACATATTTGAGGCCTTCAATCTCCTTCGGGATAGTGAGGTTCGGGGCTCCGGCCTTTCGTCGTTGCTGCTCTCCTCTGCATGCACATGTTGTCTCTCCGCCATGTTCTCTCCCACTGCGCCGAAAGAGAAGGGGTGGGAAATAGACTACAAGGGGGCGGGCAGAGTTTCATGCATGCACAGTGTATATAAAGCATAACACGCTTGCAGTAGACACCGAGAACCACAGCCTGGAAGGAAGTGTCTAAGGAAGACAAGAGTGTGATGGCCTGGGTTCAGTCTGGTCTGGCAAAAGATGCAGGCTGTGGTATGACCACAGCCTGGGGACATAGATATCATCTGCTGCTGTTCCTGATCTCTTGTAGTCCTGGACCGGATTGTGCTCCCTATTATAAGGACTCCTCAGGCCACCAATTTTGACTGTAAAATTATTGATGTGTGCCCTGGGGTACAAAGGCTTCGCAAATTTCAGCAGTTTCTCCAGCATTGCCTTCCTCTTTATTTTGTTATGACCCAGAATAAATGGCTATTTATTTTTCACAAATACTTGCTTATGTGTTTACTTCAAAAAGGACAGTTTGTTTGTGAGTAGGCAGGTACATTTCAAAAATACAAGGTCAAATTAACAAGGAACACCAACCAACCTCCTTGAGGTAAAAAATACAAGATAATAATGGTGTTGTGGTAACTTGACACACAAAATGAGAAATAATATTATGGAGAGCACTAGAAAAATCAAAAAATGCAGATCTTGATAAAAAAAAAAAAAAAAAATACATTATTATAGAGATGTGACGAAAAACAAAATTAATATTATTCATGAGATCACGAGAAATACTAAAGAAATCAGTTTGTGGGAACTCTGTGTGAATATGAGCAGCAAAACAACTTCATTCTTCTAGCATTCCAAAGAAGAAGAGAATGCGCTGCATTAAACTATTTAAAAAATTGCAGCGTGACGAATGTACTATCTCCATTACGAACGCTAGTTTTACCAAACCAAGCGCTTCCGTGTCGTAATTTATTCTGAGCATGCGTGGCAATTTGTGCGTCAGAATTGTGTACGCAAACGGATTTTGAGTCGGGAAATTTGAGAACCAGATCTCAAATTTTGTACGATGGAAATTCAGATGAAAACTGTCCGATGGAGCCTACACATGGTCGGAGTTTTCTGACAAAAGGTTCCCATCGAACATTTTCCGTCAGAAAATCCAACCGTGTGTACGAGGCATTATGGTGTTAAGACGCGGGAAACATTAGAGAAATAGTTAAGGGAGATGTCAGTGGCTTTAAGTGACCGGTTGTGGTTATTTATGAAGCCATGGTGAGCCTAAAAATGGGGCAAGAGTAGGCAATTTTGAGGAAGACAGGTTTGAGAGAATATTAAATGTGTGAAATGTGGAAGGATGTCTAAGAGGATTGGGAAGAAAATCCCAAAAGCTCTATAGAAATCATGGAGTCATGCATAGGATTAGGTAATGTTGAGTAGGAACAGCCCTTACAAAAATGTTTGAGCCATGCATGATATGAGATTTTATAAGTGTGGGCAGTTCTATAGAAATCTTTTTTTAAAGGTGTTTATTTTGTTTTAACAGCAAAAAATACAACAGAAACTGACTTACATTACAGGCATGTAAGGTGCTTATGACTATACCAAATCATGTACTAATTAGTGTACACCGAACTGTTAGTCCGTGAAGGAACAGAAAGACCCCAACAGCATTCAAACATACACACATTCAAACCCACTGCACATACAACTCCATATCAACAGCAGATTTTCAAGGTCCCCCTATGTAGCAAAAAATCCACACAGAACAATCCCTGGTTATTGTGTAGGCAACCTTCAGATTACTGTTCCTGAGTTACATTAGTGGAAGACTCACTGAGTGAGTTGTGAGGAAAGGACACCCCCCCCAGAAATCCCCTGAGACATCCAGCCATGGTTCCCACATTTGGGTGAATTTCTTAGGTCATGCCCTACTTTTATATATCAATTTAAATTTGGGGAGAGCCCCATGAACATTCCGAAAGAAGGCATGGGCCCACATCCTTCCAATGCAATAAAATGATTTTAAGTGCATAAAATAACAGTATTCGTAACAAAGTCCTGGCGTGTGTATGAGGAACATGATCATTAAGAATTCCTAAGAGTCCAACACCTGGGGTATGAGGTATTGGTAAATGAAGCTTGTGGTCAAAAAAAGCGAATAGATCCTTCCAAAAGGTCGAGAGCCCAGAACAGCTCCAACACATATGAAAAAAATCAGCAGCAATCATATCACATCTAGCACATGCAATATCCGGACCCAATCCCATCCGAACCAGCCTGGCTGGTGTGTAATGCAGGTGATGTATGAACTTAAATTGGATCAGTAGGTCAGCAGTGCGGATTATATCCTGAAAAAATATCTTGGTTGTCTCTTCCCAGTCCTCTTCAGAAAGCTCAGGCATTGACAGCAGCCATTTGCAATGAGAGTTCTGGAAAGGATCCGCCCCTACCAACTGGAGGTGACCATAAAAGGTCATTACCAACTTGGCAATCTCCGGAAACGATAAGAGGTCCTCAATAGATAATTCCTTGAGCTCAATCTTCAACGACCCAAACTGTGCCCGAATGGCATGTCTTAGTAAAAGATATTTTAAAAAGAATTTATTGTCAAGACCGTATTTATGTCTGAGTGCGTCAAAGGGTAGTAAGGTATTATCCTCAACTATATGGGAGAGATGAGTAATTCCAAATCGACCCCGCCATGGTGAATCCAGGTGACCAAAGGGCTCAGGGAGATTAGGATTCTGCCACAAGGGGGTCTGTGGCGAGATACCCAAAGAGGTCTGTTTCCGGATTTTTTCCCCCTCCCTCCAAGCCATAAAACTGACATCAACAGGAGAGAATCTGGAGCCCCCAGGTCTCCTTGACCTATGTAGCTCATCCCTGAGAGAGGTAGAAGGTCCAAAGAGGGTCATCAAGAGCACTGTGGAGGGAGTCTTAGGGTCGGAGTGTAACCAAGCATGGGCATAGGTGAGTTGGGAAGCAATAAAGTAATTCCTTATGTTTGGGCAGGCCAGGCCTCCCAGGGCCTTAGCCGCCTGTAGCGCTTGAAGAAGCCACGTGACCCGTGATGCCACGCGTAGGGACAGGCACCCTCCACTGTAGTAGTGTACGAGCTCGCCGCTCGTTTGGATATCACTCATCCCCTGTTGTATTACTATGTGAGTACCCTTATGTTATTTATGAATAAAGCCCTTAACCTTTTAAAATACTACACTATGTGGCACCCTTGTCTGTCCTTTGGTCGCTATGCCCCCTGCATGGTCTGAGGTATATTGAATGACAGCTTGGGACCCAAGACTGACCCCCATAGGAGACATCACAAGCGCTGATTGACTCATGCTGTAAGCTCAGTGTAGTGAGGTAAGGGGCCATTGCCTTCCATTGTAGGATTGCTGCATGAAGAGGATTGGTGTTTACACTTCACATTCTTCACTTATTTGAGTAAAGCGATGCTAGAATCTAGCTGCTGCCTTCACTATCTTACTATTGGGCACATTTGAAGAAGCATTGGAACTGTTTGCTGTTGCATAAGTCACTTTTTCTTTGCATTTGAACATTGTTTTTATTAAAATGTGAGCACTGATTGTTGACACTGGACACTTTATTATATTGGTCACTTACATTGGGATCTCTTTGGACATCCATTGTAACCTTGCACCTGTGTGCGGTTTATTTTGTTTTTATGTGTTTTATGTTTCAAACATATTTTTATTGATTTTTTTGCACTACAGAAGAAGAAGTATTTATACAGGAAGTGATGGCCGCTTGCACGGGGAAAGCCACGCTCGTCGCCCGGAAATGAGGTCATGGACTGGTGGAAAACAGCCGGGGAGATCCACCAACTCAGGGCAACACCAGGCACGGGGGCAGGTCCGGGGATGCTGTGCTCCCTTGTCATCCCTGCGGCTCCAGCCTCCAGGTACATATCACTATACTGTGGTCCACCATGCCCACTGGTTTGGTCACTCCGCCACTGCTGTAGGTCTTAATTTTATTATTTTTTATGGAATAAACACCTTCTGCTTATACTTACCCAAGGATGAGTTGCATTAATTTGTCATGGCACAGACCTTTTATTTTGGGTTCTTTTAATGTCTCATTGGTCTATTAGTTTGGAACAGCAGCAGGCCTAGCTTGGCAGCCCTCATCAACTTGGGCTGTTGTCCATGTGCCTGGATATTTGTATGTTTGAAGAATTCCCCCACAACTGTTAACAGGCTGTGTGTCCCTGCCAGCTTGCCTGTGTTCCTGTGTATCCGGCGAGAGGTGCAGGGCCTTGGGTGGGCTGAGCAGCACCCGCTACACATGTAACATTTGTAATTAATTATTTTTGTGAGTTGGACATTGTAAATGTATTCTACTACCTCAGCAGACAACTATGATGTCTGTACAAACTGGGTCTAGGAGATATGTTAAATTACATAAAGCGGTAGTAGAACAGTGAAAGAACAGATTTGAATATCCTATAATACACTCTGATATCTTCAAAATTTTCCTGTGCCTCAGCGAGTATGTGGCTACATTATAGACTCTGCGATCTGTTTTAACACTGCCTTTAGAAAATGAGAATCTGATTACAGTCTGCTGCAGCACTCTCATGGGTTTGCCCTAATTTATCAGAGGAAAATCTTTCTACAGTTTGGAAAGCTGTGCATGTATTGGAGGTTCTGTGTATTTAACTATGTGGAACTACAAGATCCTTGGTTTAGGTAATCTCTCTGTGGCTGGAATTGCTGTGCTGCAATATACTGTGCTTGATTTGTGCTTTGTTTATTGCCATTTCTGCATAATCTGTGCACACAGATAGGACTACACTGCCTGAATTTGTAGCCACATGTCTGACAAAGAATCTTTCTGTAGCACCCTCTAGTGTGATAGAAATGTAGTACTGTGTTTTGATAGAGTAGGTAAATTCCCTGGCTTGGCTGGCACCCTGTGTTTTGATCTGAGTCTGGGAGTGACTCAGGGTGGAGCTGGGTGATTCACAAACAGCATCACCAGGACCTCCCACTTCTTTCCAGAATGTTCTGATGTTTTCTGGGAGGAGAGGATGAGAAGGGAGGTGGAGCTGCTTAGGGTATTCTAAGGAGACCAATCCCCAACTTGGATTGGCAGGGGACAGGCCTCCTTAAATACCTTGTGTCCGCCCAGCTGGGGAGGAGTTATTTGTGAGGAAGCTGAAGATGGAGTGCTAGGTTGTCCGTGGCCTTGGAGGGAGCTCTCCAGTCTGTGGGGGGAGGTGGGGTGACCTTGAGCATCTGTTACACTCTTTCACACTGCCCAAAGCCAGCACTAACAAACCCCCCCGACACACAGACGGGAGAGGAGAGAGGCCGCGATCTGCACCTCTTACTCCCACCCCTACCCCTCTGTGTCTGCCCGCACTCCAATCCCCGGCACCGTGCCTCAGAAAAGGAAAGTTGGGGCTGGAAATTTGAAGTCCAGCAACCTCAGATACATCTGAATGAGAGGTGCTGACTGCCAAGGGGTGAGTGAGCTCACCATCCATCCCTGTTTGTGACTGAAGTCTTCCCCCTTCTCTCTCCTGCCTCTGAGTGAGTCTACTAAGGTAAATCAGGGTTCTCAGGTCACTCCTTACATCAGAGTTTCCCTTTACACCGGAGGCCACAGTGTTTCCCCTTACATCAGAGTCCTCTCTGTACATCAGAGTTCTCAGTGTTCCCCCTTGAATCATGGTTCCCATAGCATCCCTTACTCCCCACAGTTCTCCCTTACATCAGAGTCTGCAGAGTCCCCCCTTACAGTGAAAGGGAACTCTGCGAGTTCAGATGTAAAAGGGGAACTCTGTGGACTCTGATGTAAAGGGGGACTCTTGTTATTAACTTCATATGATTAGAAATGTTATTTAATAGCAAAATATATGTATAAAAACAAATTGCTCTGCGCTGCTAAAGTGTTCGGGTTTGACCTGAAGAAAAAGTGGCAACCCTAGCTGGCAGGGCCTTAAGAGGTGGTGCTGGGAGCAGTAGCCACGTTTAGGACAACTAGCTCCAAGGACTGTCACTTTTTTTGCTACATCATAGGGATTCTAGGTCCCTACCCACAAAGGAAACTTGCAAGGCCTGGCTGAGCCAGTGTCAGGCCTAAACCTGTGCTAGTTGGTCCTGGAAATACAAGCAAGTGATGTGCTGTAGGTGTTGAGGAGGAATAGTCTGCAAGCAAGTGTTGTGCTGGAGTGAGGACTGGAGTGTATATAGTTGGTCCCATGTAAATATTCTGCAATTCAGTGGGCATCTGCTATTCCCTAATCCCATCCAAGTTAATTCCCCTCAATAAAAAACAAAACAAAATGCATAGACCGTTTTTTGTCTAAAGAGTGACTGGAAATTGTGTGCCTGGCTGGGCAGAGTGACAGGTGGACTACAATACTCAGCAGACCCTACGGGTCTACCGCTACATTTGCACTCTCTACCGTTTAACCCTTTGCAGCTGAACAATGAGCAACCTTCTTTTCTCTAAGTTGAAGCTGATTTTCAACATGTAGAGATATCTGCTAGATCCAAATCCACAGTTGAGCCTTCATTAAAGCTAAAAGAGAATTATGAAGCAAATAAGGCAGAATTAATTGATGACCTATCCAGTCTGTTAAATAAACCTATGCAATGAATAACTGTTGCTGAAGAAACATGTAATGATGTTGAGCAAGTAGCTCGCTTGTAAGGCTAAAAAGGGCTAAAAAAAGTATTCTTCTCTTTTATTAAACATTACAGAGCAGTCTAAGCAGAAGCTGACCAAGTAAAAACACAATCGGAAGTGGAAGGTGCCCAAGCACATGCAGAATTACAAGTCCAAATAGAGCACCCATTGCTGAGTTAATAGTTTTGAAACAAGCTGCAGAGGAAGAAGTCCTATTTTTCTAGACCACTTAAAATGACCCAAAAAGACAGAACTTGAAGTGCGTCCTAAGCTAGAACAGGGACAGTGCAGTCGCACAGAACACTTCTGAAGCAAGACACCACACACTCTTCTGCCACCCAGGTTGCCAATACCTTATATGGCAACCTATGAGCCATCACACTCCCAGATAACCAAATTGTCTCAAAATTTCAGAGGCTCCTAAAGGCTTCCTGAGATTTACTGTATGCTATGAGACCAACCTATCTGAAACCTCCCCCTGGACTGAACCCATCAGCTGCTCCATGTCATCTTCCAACAGCTCATGTATCTGCTGCTGCCACCTACAACAGCAACAGTAAAGCAACATCTGTGGTGACAGAGCCAGAGAGAATAGATACATCAGACTATGCAAGATACAAGACTTGCAGAAGATTTATTAACAGTGGCCTCATAAGGTTTGACAATTGCCAGAGAACTACAGAAGCTGGAGATCTACTTCAAGTCAGTAGTTCAAGACCTTAACATCCCACCCATGCAACGCTTGATCTGCTAATCAACTAGTTAAAGCACAATCATCAGACTCTGTCAAATACTGGTAAGTTAAAACAGTGCACACTTATGAACCAGACAAGAGCTTTTTTGTCACATTGGGGAAGCTAGAGAAAACTAATGGCAGTCCTGAAGTTGTCAAACTTGCTTTATTTAAAAGATTGCAGGACTTTCCTAAATTATCCTAGTTCTTCTTGAACTAGACATTGCAAAGGTCCACTCACACTTAGCAGGCCTTGGCCTTTGCAAGTTCCAGATTTAAAAAATGACCATCAACCATCCTTTCTTCCCTTTTCCTTTTCATTAGAGAAATAGCCAAGGCCAACAATGACCCAGGCTTCTCTGTTCTTGATAGAGAAAATTGAGTACTGTCCGTGATACTTTTTTTATTTGCACTAACATACAATTTTTCAGGACAAGCTTTCGGGGTATGTCCCCTTCTTCAAGGTCCAAGCAGTACTGATTCACAAATTTTTAAGCAGAATGTTAAGGAAAAAGAAGAAAAAAAAAAAAGAAGAGAAAACCAAACACATACAAATCAATGGTAATAAAGATAGCAGCATGAAAAATTGTATGTTAGTGCAAATAAAAAAAGTATCACGGACAGTACTCAATTTTCTCTGTCACAATTGCACTAATACGGCTACAACAAATCAAGTATGATGGAAGATACTGTTCTTGATATAAATGCTCCTGACCTCACAGCTACAGGGCGTGAGAACCCTGTGCCCAGGTGCAAGGACCTCAGGGATACAGTCTCTGTCAGAAAGACAGGGATTGCACCTATTACTGCCAATACATGTGATGGAATGAAAGGCACAAAGACAGTCCTTTCTACAACAAGGCACATTCACCCAGAAAATGTTGTACCCTTAGGAAAAAGCCCTTCCAAAGAAGTCATGTTTTTTGGGTCAGATGTTGCGAATCGCACGTATCAGCCTTACACCCAGGATCCCTTAGACAGGACTCTGAACCCACTTAAAGATATTGCAAACATCTTAAATTATAGCAAGGACAGTCATGAGCAGTCACCTATAACAATCAGTTCAAAGTGTAGCGAGCTTCTCCACAAAGAAACTGGTGGAAAAATATGTTTCCCCATGTGTTTTGTCCCCTGCAAGACAAAACACAAGACAAAAACACTAATATCAGGCTAAACTCTCCTAATCTTATCCCAATATAGGACTCAATCTCGAATCAGTACCGGCCATTGATGTCTCAAGTTAAAATGTTACCTTCGTTATAACGTTCGGCGCTTCCTCCACTCACAGATCGTACGTACGACACATGCGTGTTAGCTTTATATACACTGCGCATGCGTGAAACTCCGCCCGTGTCACCCGCCCCTGACAATCTTTCTAGAATATGGCGGAGACACAGCAGGTGCGTAATAGCAGTAGCGAGGAGGAAAGCCCGGAGCCCGAAACATCCCGATCCCGCAGGAGATTTAAGTCCTCAAGTATGGCCTTTATAGAGATGGTGGAAATGGTGGACATTTTGAAGAGGGCCGACTATGATGGGAAGTATAGACCATACCTAAACCCAAATGTAAGAAAGGCCAAGATCATGACTAAAGGTGTGAAGAGTCTGCACAGGAATTTTGGGGTACGACGATCCAAGGAGCAATTGAGGAAACGCTGGTCAGACCTGAAATTGAGGGAGCAGGATCAGTACAGAAGGATCAAGAAAGTGCTTCTAAAAAGTAAGTAGTTGTCGTATGTCCTTATTATTATCATTACTTGCATGCTGCTCCCATGTGCTTTTCTTTACTGTTGTACAGTTTTAAATGGCAACTTTCAGGCGTGGGCACAGTAATCGTTTGTAGTAAACATCGTTCGTTCGCCAACTAAATACAATGTTTTTGACAGATACAGAAAGAAGTTTAGGACATTGTTGTCTAGATGTGTTTGAAAAGAATTGCAAACTTGATTCAGTGTAATGTAAGGAGAGGACACTCAGCAGCTGTTTACACATCTGGGACACCAGAACAAACTTTTTACGGTGTCCCACACAGGTACTCCAGTGGATACTTGGGGTGTAGGGATGAGCTTCGAGTCCAAGTCGAACCCATGTTCGACTCAAACATCGCCTGTTCGACCGTTCGTCGAATTGCGAATGTTATGGGCCGCTCGTGCCAAATTTGAGTGGCGCGTCATGGCCAATTATGGTTTAGAGGGTTAAGTACATGCCCCACACTATATAAGGCCGCCTACGTGGCGGCCTTGTGTAGTGTGTTGCGGTGGAGAGAGATAGACAGAGAGACAGTGTCATTTGATTTAAGTTAGATAGAGTAGGCAGGCGAGTTAGGTCAGTTAGCTGCACTTACAGTGTATTCTGTACATATATATATATATATTTATATATATATGCATCCTAGGTGTTGTGCATATATATATATATATATATATATATACACTGTATTCAGTTTAGCTATTTAGCTAGATCCGTTCCTGTTATTCTCTTCCTACTGACAGGCAGGCATTTTTACAATACTTACAGTATTTACAGTTAGTGTACTGTGTCCTTTGCACAGTGTGCACCTAAAGCTACCTGAGGAAAATTGGTGGTGTTCTTCTGATCCTATTAGTACCACAGGCAGACAGTTACAGTATTTACAGTTGGTGTACTGTGTCCTCTGCACAGTGTGCACCTAAAGCTACCTGAAGAAAATTGGTGGTGTTCTTCTGATCCTATAGTACCACAGGCAGGCAGCTACAGTATTTACAGTTAGTGTACCGTGTCCTCTGCACAGTGTGCACCTAAAGCTACCTGAAGACAATTGCTGTTGTTCTGATCCTATTAATACCACAGGCAGGCAGCTGCAGTATTTACAGTTAGTGTACTGTGTCCTCTGCACAGTATGCACCTAAATCTACCTGAAGAAAATTGCGGGTGTTCTTCTGATCCTATTAGTACCACAGGCAGGCAGTTACAGTATTTACAGTTAGTATACTGTGTCCTCTGCACAGTGTGCACCTAAAGCTACCTGAAGAAAATTGGTGGTGTTATTCTGATATTATTAGTACCACAGGCAGGCAGCTACAGTATTTACAGTTAGTGTACTGTGTCCTCTGCACAGTATGCACCTAAAGCTACCTGAAGAAAATTGCTGTTGTTCTTCTGATCCTATTAGTACCACAGGCAGGCAACTACAGTACTTACAGTTAGTGTACTGTGTCCTCTGCACAGTATGCACCTAAAGCTACCTGAATTAAATTGCTGGTGTTCTACTGATCCTTTTAGTACCACAGGCAGGCAGCTACAGTATTTACAGTTAGTGTACTGTGTCCTCTGCACAGTGTGCACCTAAATCTACCTGAAGACAATTGCTGTTGTTCTGATCCTATTAATACCACAGGCAGGCAGCTGCATTATTTACAGTTAGTGTACTGTGTCCTCTGCACAGTGTGCACCTAAAGCTACCTGAAAAAATTGCTGGTGTTCTTCTGATCCTATTAGTACAACAGGCAGGCAGCTGCAGTATTTACAGTTAGTGTATTGTGTCCTCTGCACAGCGTGCACCTAAAGCTACCTGAAGACAATTGCTGGTGTTCTCATACTAATAATACTACAGGCAGGCAGTTGATTCTGTTAGCTGCAGTATGAGTATATATATACATCCCAGCTTTGTGCAGTTACATCTCATTGCAGGCCATTAGTATGTCTGGAAGGCCAACAAGGAGAGGCAGACAGCCACAAACCAATAAAAGAGGGCAAGCAGGCTCTGTGTCTAGAGGCAACAGCAGTGGCTAAGGCCCAATTTTTCTGCCCCTGTTTAACAGGGGCGTGTAGTTACAATTTTTGATGCAATACTTTGCAGCAGGGCTCATCCCTGCGCTCCAACTAGAGTATCTATGAGGGATTGCGGTGTTGTGGCACCAGCACCAGTGCCCAAGGCCCAAATTTTCAGCCCCTGTTTAACAGGGGCATATAATTACAATTTTTGCTGCAATAGTTTGCAGCAGGGCTCATTCCTGCGCTCCAACTATAGCATCTGTGAGGGGTTGCAGTTTTTTGGCACCAGTACCTAAGGTCCAATTTTTCTGCCCCTGTTCAACAGGGACATGTAATTACAATTCTTGATATAATATTTCACAGCAGGGCCCGTTCCAGCGCCCACCAAGAGTAACTGTGAGGACTTACAGTGTTGTGGCACCAGCACCACCGCCACCACCACCGAAGGCCCAATTTTTCTACCACTGTTCAACAATGGCATGTAACTACAATTCTTGATCTAATATTTCACAGCAGGGCCCGTTCCTGCACCCACCAAGAGTAACTGTGAGGGCTTACAGTGTTGTGGCAACACCAACACCTAAGGTCTCAATTTCTGCAGAGTATATAGGGCAGGCCCCTACTTTCAAACATCCAACTTACAAACGACTCCTACTTGCAAATGGGAGCAGACAACAGGAAGTGAGATGAAATCTACCCCTAGGAAGGGAAATTCTCTCCTGTAAAAGTTAATATGGGAAAAACGTGTCTCCTCTTCACTGATGCTTTATCACCAATCCTTGTTTCACTAAAAACCCCAAATTTTCAAAAAACATTTGTCATTGGGACAGAAAGTGTGGTGAAATCTTCTGAAAAGGTGCACAGCAAACAGCAAAACAAATGTTACAGGGGATAACCCTTCCCTGTTTTTCAAAAAGCTTAAAAATGATTTTTTTTGGCTAGAGCTACACTTTAAAAATGTACCAGTTCAAAATTACAAACAGATTCTACTTAACAACAAATCTACAGTCCCCGTCTTGTTTGTGCCTGTATACTGCTGTTCAGAGTATATAGGGCCTGGGGGCCCCATGCCTTTCCTTTTTTTAATTTGGGTGCGGGGTTCTCCCTTATATCCATACAAGACCCAAAGGGCCTGGTAATGGACAGGGGGGGGTACCCATGCCGTTTGTCTCACTGATTTTCATCCATATTGCCGGGACCCGACATTACATTAAAGCCGCAAGCAGTTTTAAATGACTTTTATTCCTTTAAAAGTTCTAAGCACAGGAAACACGCGCCACTTTACAGGCATACTATAGACACCCCCCAGGTACGATATTTACAGGAATATTTCACTTTTTTTTCACTTTAAGCATCATTAAAATCACTGCTCCCGAAAAAATGGACGTTTTTAAAACTTTTTTTGCATTGATACATGTCCCCTGGGGCAGGACCAGGGTCCCCAAACCCTTTTTAAGACAATAACTTGCATATTAGCCTTTAAAATTAGCACTTTTGATTTTGAACGTTCGAGTCCCATAGACTTTAATGGGGTTCTAAAGTTTGTGCAAACTTTCGGTCCGTTCGCAGGTTCTGGTGCGAACCGAACCGGGGGGTGTTCGGCTCATCCCTATTGGGGTGTCTCCATGTGTGAAACTTGCCAAAAAAAAGGAAATATACCAGCTTTGGTAAGGGCAAAAATTATGTCTTCAGCTTGGAACTCAGCCAAAACAGAGAATTGTACCCCACTTCCAAGCAATGTTTCATATTCCTATTTCTGGCCTCAAATATCTGTGTGCTAAGTATACCTTTTGTTTCATTCTCATAGGGGAGAAAAGACTCAGGACGTCTGAGGACACCAGGAACCCCCCACCTCTTGAAGAAGGGGAACAGAGGACAACACAACCTCAGGATGTGGAGAAAGGAGAGGTGGTTGAAATTGTCACCACAACAGGTGAGTGTCTGACACCACAGATTCAGGTAATAGATGTATGCCTGCATATTTATAATACATGGTGTGTGTTTTTTCTTTTAGGTGATGTGCATATTGTGGAAGAACAATCTCCTCATTTCACCAGTGAAAGTGCACAAAGGCTAATCCAGGACATAATGTTTTGTAGTCGGGATTTAGACATCATCAAGCAAAAAACAAATGAGGTTGACCAAAAACTGAAGAACATGATTGATGTACTAGGAAGAATCTAAATAACCACAAAATGACACAATTTGTTTGGACCAATTTTTAGCCATTTTTGATGCATTTTAAAAGCCAAATTTTGAAGATGCACACAGTGTGTCAGCATGTGCTATCTGCCATCTGGGGATATCAATGTATGCGTTTTGTGGGTGCAACCCCTTCCTCCCAACTAAAGTAGGTGAGAGGAAGTGGTTGCACCCCCAAAACATGTCCATTGATCCCCCATGATGGGAGATAGCACATGTTGACATTAGGATTAGGAGGGAAATCCCCAGTTTGACTCCCAATTTGTGTGCATCTTCAAAATTTGGCTTTTACAGGTGTGACATCACCCCATCTTATGAAGGCAAGATCAACACATTTTTGACACTATAATGTCTGATATTGCCTTCAGTTTTTCAATGTTGAACTTTGTGAGTTCATGAGTTATGTCTGTCATGTTTTGAAACATGTCTGTTTATGTACAAAAAAAATACAAACTAAAGCTTTATAAAACCAAGATGTGTTTTTTTTTACCAAAAAATGGTTTCTAACGCACATGTGCATATGCACGGAGTAAACGGTTTTATACTCAACAATGTGTGGCTTCTTCTTTCAATGCTCAATACCAGTTTTTGTATTAAGTTGGTGTTTCTTGTGCAAAAGGTTTTTATTGAAAATATATATCAACAAAAAAAGAATACAAAATAGTGATGGATACATCATGAATTAACTGGTATTCTGACGTAACGGTATGATATCAGTACGTAATAATATGATTGCAAACATACATGAATAACTAAAAGTTACAATGCGAAATGTTGTTGCAATACATAACTTTAGATGAAGAAATATATATATATATATATATATATATATATATATATATATATATATATATATATATATATATACATATATACACATACCTACATATAAATACATACGCATACATACACACATACACATACACATACATACACACACATACACATACATACACACACATAAAAAAAGGCAAAATAAAAATTTATAAAAATTAAGTTGGTGTTTACAGTGACAATGGGGGTTATTTAATAATGGAAAAAACACTTGGCACTACAAGTGCACTAGGAGAACCTGGGAGACAGCTAAAAGAAACACAAGCAGTAAATCAAAATCAAGATTTTATCAGATAAAATAGAAAATATTTACAAATTTGCTGGCATAGCAATGGCCCCCTACCCGTAAAATAATCTACATATTTTTGACGCACTTCACGGGCGCTTTGGGGGGGCAAACCAGGACAGCCAGTTTCCAGGGCCGTCATTGTATTTTCTGAAAGTCCGGCCTCAG